>CAWUFW010010013.1:0-733880 GCA_963921515.1 Calotriton arnoldi
TACAAATACAAATAGTGATGCTTTTGGAAAATTACAGCGTAGGTTTGTATGTGCATAGATGGTGAGTTATGTTCTTTAAGGTTATTCTGAATGACATATAATATGGCACTGGTAGGTATAGTTAAAAGGCAGTGTTTACATGTGAATTCAGGTTACTAGTGCAGGGTGTGGATTTGGACTCTTATAGCAGCATGTAAAAACAGTTTGTCAAATATTAAATGGATGTTTTAGTGGAAATACCTGATCTCTGACATATGCTGTAGGTATGCCTTAATGGTTAAAAAAGTGGCACTTGTGTACTTGAGGTTGTGTATGTTAGTCATCACATGAACAATGTTATGCAAAATAGTATATAAACTACAGCACCCATGATTCAACTGACATAGCTGTTTCTAAAAGCTTATAGACTGTGTCTGACCAACTTATGGATCAATAGAAGCACTTATAAATTCTGTAACATACTCACCAATTAGATATATATATCTAGCAGTATCAAAGCACTTATAGGTACGTTTCTAATTCCTACTACAGGCACAGAGGTATTTATTTCCCTATGTATGTTCAAATTCCTTGAGCTTTGAAAACAGACAGTCAGATGCTCATAGGTGTTTATGTGCCCCATTAAACACCTAACCTGCCAACCACAGTTTAATCTGAGACAGCTTTCTAGAAAACCAGTCAGGCAGTAAAATACCCACTGACATAGTGATATACACACTAGAGAGAGGGTATGCAGTTCCTTAGGTGGGTCAAGAGGAGTAAAGAGAGATCAACAATGTGTATTGTCACAAAGATAAATGACAGTATCTAATAATCGGCGGGAGGGGAATTCCTCCTTACGGAACTAGGGCCCTCACACACCCAGCCAGCTAGGTGTCATGCTTCATCATTTGGGCCTGCTCCTCGTCGGCTCGGCGCTGCAATACCCGACTGGCACCCAAAGAGGGGCTCTTTGGCGGAGATCTTTTGTTCCTTGCCGTTTGGTGCAGTGGAGGTAAGGGACCTAAGAAGTGTAAATGTGGTGTAATAGAAAGTGATTAAAACAGGTTGGGTAGTCAATAGAATGACTTTTATTCAGGTTGGCGCCCCACCTGGTTAAAAGGAAGAGTGGCGACCATCTGAATTAATGGTTCAGGATAACTGCGCTCTACTCTTAAGGGGTCGACATGTTTCTTGCCTAATAGTCTGGAGGATCAGTGGCAATTCATCAGGACCTAGTGAAAAACTATCTACACACCGTGGAAAGGTGGGCAACCTACCTTCCACGTGTAAACTCTGCGAGTAAGGTACCCACAGCAAAGGACGACCTAAAAGAAAACAAATAATAAAAACCACAGCAATGTCAAAGGCAGCAATTTCATTGTGACAACGTATCTCTCTCTAAATAACAATTAATATTAGTGACCCTTAATGTGTGCAAGAGTGGCTAATAATGTCACACAATTAGTGGTAAAAGGTGACACCAGCAAGCACTTGGTTAAAAACACTCGCAATGTGGAGGTCTCTATTTTGATAAAATCTGGTGGTAGCTACGAGGGCGGCCGGTGAAGGGCAAATGGACTCACCTAAATGCTCAAAGAGTCTCACCCCAACAGAATCCGGTGGGTTGTGAGACACATAGGGGCATATTCTCAAGAACGTGTGATAACTACCACAAAATTACCTTAACGCAACCCTTCACATCGCAGTCTATCGCGGGAAAACAACTCTGTGTTAACGTGGTATTCACAACACGGCGGCCCCATGCGATAGTCCCACGCTAACGCGTCAAATGAACGCGTTAAAATCCACGCGACGCCTAAAAAATGCAAAACACGAATGCGAAAATAGTAGCGATGATACCAATCCTGATACAAAAATCAGCGCTAACCAGTGATAGGCCTGCAATTCCCACGCGTCATGGGGGAAAATGCACCATAAAAGCAGAGTAAAAAAACGGTGAGATGACAATGTACGAGCACAACCACACATCCGTGACGGAGAACAAATGACCATTGTCCCGCATCAAATAGGCATCTCCTCACAGTCACAATGTACATTGAGATGCAATCTGCATGTAAACTGCGCCAATGCTGAAACATGCATGGAACACACATTGAAACCACATCTCCCCTTCACATTGCAGAGGGACAAGCAACCCCTCCTGCACAGACGTGTCATGACCATGATCAATCCACCATGAAAGCGTGGACGAGTGTAGGGGCAGTGACTCCCGCTTACGTACTGGTTGCCCATGTTGTGGTACTTGAGCCACAGGGGGCATCCCTGCATCATGGTGGTACATATCTGACCCCAAAAGGAGCCCTGTTGTCACCTGTAGGACACAAATGACAGCCAAAATGGAATGGTTTTGGACACATGTGAAACGCCGAAGAGTGGGATTCCCTACTAACTGCGACACACAGAACTGGCAGTCTGAAAACGTGACACCATAAACAGCCCCTCTGCAGAGAGGTGACACACCCACCATCCATGAACAAATCAGAAAATTGTCAGCAATACATGTCGCACTCACACTTGTCTGAGTGATGTGCCTGTACAGATGAGTGACATGCACTCAGGGAATGTGTATTTTGAATGCATTTATTAGCACATGCTGTGCCTGTGGTCATTTTGTACTGTCCCATGATTGCCAAGGACTGTCACAAAGTGACGTGCTCATGTGAAGAAATTGTCAATGATGGTGTTCCTACGGGCAAGTCCTGCTGCGGCTGCAGTGGGGTTTGGTCCACCTGCCTCATCCTCATCATCATCTTCCGGTGCATCTGGCACTTGTATCCATGGGGCCTTGCTGCGTACACATATGTTGTGCAACACACAACATGCAACGATCATCTTGCACACGATGTCTGGGCTGTACAGGAGCCTCCCACCTGTGACGTCCAGGCACCTGAAACGTGACTTCAACACGCCAAATGTGCGTTCCACGATGCCCCTGGTGCGTTTGTGGGCCGCATTGTACTGCCTCTGGGCCTGTGTGTTCGGGGCTCGGAGGGGTGTCATCATCCAAGCGCAGAGTGCATATCCTTGGTCACCTGTGACAGTGCAGAGAGACATGAGTCAATAGTTGGTTCTGCATGGTGTGTTGGCAGGCTCAGTGGTTCATTGGTGTGTGATATGTGTGACTTTGTGATTCCTGCATGACATGTACTGCTTGTTGCACATGAGCGGCATAAATGTGAATTACGTGGCCTCACTGCTGCTCCTCCCTCCCCCCGAGCCCATTCACTAGTGTGCGCAGCGCGGATGCATCACTTACACCCCTACGGCACACTATTGTCATGCCTGTCTGCGCATGTCCACAAGCCTGACAACGACACCGTGATGTCGTGCACTGAAGGTGGACGGACACGTGTGTGTAGGCCTATGGTAAGGACAGGGCAGACACAGATGTAGAGTTCATGCCTGGTTGAACTCGCCATGCGGTTGAGGGTAGACCTTTGGCTTATGCTGCGGAAATAGCAACACACACAACAGTTGGCATGTCTGATCCCTGACCCCAAGCGGGCTTGCCCACCCTCATTTACCCCTCGGCCGAGCCCGTACTCCGGGGGCATGCTACATAGCAACATTGTATATTGCGTGACGGGTGGCGCTGACACTACACCTGAGACACACGCATTAGTTACTGCCTTGGCAAGGCCTAAACTTAATCACGCCCAGAGCCACGTGTTGAATGACCACACCCCTAAGCCGTACTGCTGTATGCCGGTCCACTCCCTCACGCTCACCGGGGGGTCCTACACAGATACATGTCCCAGGTCCACCCCACTGCCTGAGGTGACAAGGTTGCGCACGCTGTACACAGCACAATGTAATGTGGTATGGCCCGGGGCCCACATGCATACAGAATGACCACACGGACACACTGAGATAATTTGTGGAACTGGCTATGGGCACGTGCGCCCGGCACCTTTACTTGCCAGGGTCACACGTCCAGTGACGCCTGTGCTGGATGGGTGTTGGGCAGTGTAAGCCACCCCTCAGGGGTTGGTTGGTGCTGGCAACAACTACAACAGTGATCAGACAATCAGGAGTTCAAAGTACAAACAGCAAGGGTCCATGACTTGAGCTGCACAGAGTCGCTGTCCCCGGATGCTCAGCGGCCGGCACAGGCACACCGCCACGGGACGGTGACTTGTGATGCACTGAGGTAGGGCCACGAGAGATGAGCGGGTCCTCGTTGATGTCCAAGGAGAATGTCGCGGAGTGTTACCGGGGACAGTGGAAGGTGTCCATCCAGGGCATGATGCAGAGGGCAGAAGCAAGCAGAACATGCAATATGGAGGAGTTGAATGCTACAGTCCCCTTTTTCCCACAATGTCAGTATCAGCTACATGATGATGAAGACAACCCCCAGGCCATAGACTCAGACGCCACCATCGTTCAACCAGAGAGTGTCCATGACTCCTGTGGCACAGAGTCAGTGGCCCCAGAGCTGGAAGGGGATGCAGTCTGCAATGAGGCCTGTACAATGATATAAACTCTGCAATGAACAGATCAAGACTCAGTTCCAATTGTGTGGCAGCGGTCAGCGCGGGGCAACCGCTGTGCAGCTAGCTCCTCCTGGATCTCTAACACATGGTGTTGAAATGGCATGTGGAGAAGATTCATGGTTGACGGAGGTGGAGGCACCAGAGCTGAGCGGGTGTGCACCCTGTGACGATGCCATGTCCTGCCTGTTACGGACTGTATTGGATTGGTGTGAGGCCTGCTGGACCGCTGTGTAGGCCGAAGACAGAAGTCCGCAAGGGCCCACAGACACGTGTGGTCAGAATGCTATGCACAGAGTTAGTGGCACCACATCGAAGGGAGTATAGGGATATAAACGATGCCATAAATATGAACTCTGCCATTGTGTAATCAAGACTCAGTTCCAAATGTGTGACGTACTTGACCGCTGTGTATGCCGGTGGAGTACGTCAACGTGAAAGGAGTACTGCGGGCCTTGCTTGCGGAGGCCATGATGGTCTGAGGAGGCTGCCAAGGTTGCGGGCCTCTGGCTTTGAGCTAGCACCGGCACATGGTGGGCCCTCTTGGAGACACGCCGGTGTCGGCAGATGAGCAGTGAGGCCTGGATGCGCAGGGGCAGACGAGACTGGTTCGGGGACCAGCGGCCCGGGCTGCGGCAGGTGCACAGGATCACAAGCCCCGCCGCACACGGCATCGCCCTTGTGGCGGGGTGAGAGGCGCAGCCCTGGCAGCCACGTTGGCCATTCCAGAAGAGAACCACGCCCAGGGCTACGTGCTTTTTATTCACACCCCTACGCTAGCCTGGCGTACGCCGGGCAAGCCCACTCCGCACACGCTTACAGGGGGGACGTAACAAGCTACATTTCCGAGATATTCCCCACTTGCTGGGGTGACATGGTTGCGCCCACTGTCCACAACACTACCACCACCAGCAGTATGTGTCGACATGGATATGTCTGTGGTCTGCATACTGCAGTCTGTCCAGCACTTCCGCGCCACACTTGGCATTGTGTGCATTCACATTCATGGATCACTTGCCTCCTTCGCCCATGCCTGGTTCCCACCTCTCCCCACATACTGCTATTGTGTGGCTGAGGTGCCATGCCATTGATGGCTCATGTACGTGGCTAGCCCAGTTTACCGCAGTACATTGTGCTGTCGTGTGTGGTGGGTGGGCATGTTGTATGTGAGTTTTTAACGTGTGCATTCCCAGAGTTGTGAGTTGCAAGATTGTGGAGTTGAGGTGTGGGATGTGTTCATTTGGTACTTACCAACGAGCACTGCATTTCCGTAGGTGCCATCCTGGAAGCGCCGGTTGATGATGGACTGTCGGAAGATGTATGAATCATAACACTGCCTGGGTAGTTGGCGACGACATTGGTGAAGAGTCCCCGGTGGTCCACTATTGCCTGCACAGTGATGGAATGCGTGTGCTTCCTGTTGCGGTAATTGTGTGCAGTGTCGGCAGGGGGCACAAGTAGGACATGGGTGCAGTCAATTGCCCCCAACACGTGGGGGAAGCCAGCTATGGCGTAGAAGCCTTGCTTAGTCTCCAGCTGTTCCTGCGCAGTGTGAGGGAAGTATAGGTACTGGGGTACCAAGCTGATGATGGCATCCAGGACAGGTTTGAGGAACTTGGATAGGGCTGGCTGTGAGACTCCTCCGACTCTGGCGGTTGTTGGTTGGAATGTCCCAGAGGCCAACAGGTGCAGCACACCCAGCAGTTTTGTCTGAGCTGAGATGCTGGTTGTCCGCTGTGTTGGAACCGTCAGCCTGTGGGCAATGATGTTCAGGATGCAGAGGATGGTTGGCCTTTTGAGTCTGTAGTGGGCAATGACATTCTCTGGGGTTAAGTCTGTGAGGCTGGTGCGTTTCGTGAAGGTCCGCTGTCTTTGTCTGCGCTGCCTCTGTGGTGGTCCGGAGGGGGGGCGGGAGGAGTCCGGGGGGAGTGGCGGGCCTGGGGGTGGTGGCGGTGGGTGTTGTGGCCCTGTTGGGGCTCCGAGCTGCATGATGAGTAGCTCCATGGCATCTGTTGTTCTTCAGGTGTGGCTGTGGGCTGGGCTCCCTTTTCTGGTGCAGGTTGTCGTCCGACTTTGCACCAGGTCAGAGCAGGTGTTAATTTCCTGCTGCTAACGTGCCGTATCGCCTGTTTTGTGCTCTTATCGCCAATCTGGCTGGTCGTTGTGAATGTTGGGTTGTGGTGTTGGTGCGGCTTTTTGCTCGGGAACACCTACTCTGCATCTCATTAGCGATAGTTGCCGGGCTCATCTGTGGCGATGTTTTTTGCGGGTGCTATCGCAGGTAAACTGGTGATATCGGCTGTTTGCACCAGCTTGTGAATGGGGCGATAATTTTATCGCGACTTTGGCTGAGATAAAGTGCCGTTAACTCGGCGATAGTTCCTTGAGAATATGCCCCTCAAAGTATTGTCTCCTGGGGAAACATAATGGCAAGGTTATCAGGTAAAGGTTGCTGAATACACGGAGTCTCTTGCCATCCCGGAAACAATAGCATATTGCAGGTAAGAGATAGGGAAAGCGGCGTGTCTGTTCAGGTGCACGTATTATACCACAGAGTAGAAAAAGCACCCCGAAGGCCCAGGCTACTGAAGAACAAAGGCACCCCCACCGCTCGTCAGGCTGCTACCCACGGTTATGGGAGGCACTGGCCTGAAGACCGGGGCTCAGCCGTGTTCTCGTGCTCAAAACAGGTTCTGCGGGTGACCAGCTCCATGCTTAAAAATCACGTGTCTGACAGTCAATAGCTTCGCTGCCCAAGAACTTACCTCCTGCGTCGCTGAAAGTCGGGTCGAGGCTGCTCATAAATCCAGACACACTCACCTTGAATCCTAGGATGCAGAATGGGTGACCTACCCCTCGCTGCCGGAACCAGGTGGTAAACTGCTGTCTCGCAGAGGCACAGATATACTCACTGGTTCCTGGTTAGGGGAGTGGCAGGTATCCGATTTGCGTCAGCTGTGGCAGGTAGCTGGCGCGTCAGGGCCGGAAGTGGTTGACTCGATGAAAATAGCGGCCATCTTATAGTGTGTAATAAACTGTTCAGGTAGTGAACGATCTATCTAGTACAGTCATTACAGTGGACAAGGATGGGTCCATAAAGGTCCATTAAACAACGGAGATATGTGAACACCATCGAGCACGGTGGTAATTTGGGTACAATGGAGTCCAGAAATGTAAGATCGTGTTATGGTCAAGGGGATTTTTTAACAGTATTGTAGTGCCCCTACTAACACAGGAATGGCCCAGATAAGGCGTGTTGAATCAAGTAGGATGGTGTGATGACCCTATGCGTAGTGCTGAGTTCTAGATCAAAAGGGGGATGTAGACTATGTAATATAGTAGCACATGAGAATTATGTCAACCTGGCTATCCAGAGTGTGTAGATTCATGCAGGGTAAAGGTACTGTGGTCTGATCATATGTTTGTTAGGGACCCCCAGGGAATGTCATCATTCAATCCCTGTTGGTCAGTAGAGAGTCAATGTACCCATCTTTTTTCTATCCTAAACAAAGCTCTCTGTGTTGTTTGAGGGTGGTCTTCAAGTACCAGCCAACGGAGGGTGTCTGGGGAGTGGTTGAACTCCTTGAAATGTGTATACATTTTTGTGGTTACCCATTGGCAACAAATATTGCTCTTGTGTTCTGTGATGCACGTTTTGACCATTCTCATGGTCATGCCTATGTACTTCATGTTGCAAGGACAAGTGACCATGTAGATGCAGTGGGTGGTGTTGCAGTTAGTGTGTCTTGTCAGTTTCCATATGAAGGTGTCCGAAAGGGTTATCTCCTTCGTGGGTGTAGTCAGACAACACACTGCGCATGAGCCACAAGGGTAGTGGCCCTTGACTGGAGGGAGATCCCAAAGTGATCTTTGCTCAGTAATGCTCTGAGTCTTTGGCCTTGAATGCACAAGAATGTCTTTTAGATTTTGTGTTTGTTTATAAGCGAACTTGGGTGTTGGCATCTGTGGGGTCCCAGTGGCCAGAATCCCTCAGTGTTTTTTAATGATGCCTTTGATGCGGTTGGAGTCTGGTGTAAAAGAAGTGACGCATGTGAGGGCATCAGTAGGCTCTTTAGGGGTCACTTCCAACAAACACTCACAGGGATTGTTTCTAGCTCTCTTCATAGATTTCAGGACATGACGTTGTGGGTATTCCCTTTGTCTTAGATTAGTTGCTAGGGATTGAGCCTCAGTCTTGTAGTCCGCTATAGAGCTACAATTTCTCCTAATGCGCAAGAACTGCCCAAAAGGCAAGTTATCTTTAAGGGCTCTCGGGTGGTGGCTACTGTAAAGTAACAGACTGAGTGTTTGTTGGAAGTGACCCCTAAAGAGCCAACTGATGCCCTCACATGCGTCACTTCTTTTACACCAGACTCCAACCGCATCAAAGGCATCATTAAAAAACACTGGGGGATTCTGGCCACTGGGACCCCACAGATGCCAACACCTAGGTTCGCTTATAAACGAACACAAAATCTAAAAGACATTCTTGTGCATACAAGGCCAAAGACTCAGAGCATTAATGAGCAAAGATCACTTTGGGATCTCCCTCCAGTCAAGGGCCACTACCCTTGTGGCTCATGCGCAGTGTGTCGTCTGACTACACCCACGAAGGAGATAACCCTTTCGGACACCTTCATATGGAAACTGACAAGACACACTAACTGCAACACCACCCACTGCATCTACATGGTCACTTGTCCTTGCAACATGAAGTACATAGGCATGACCATGAGAATGGTAAAAACGTGCATCACAGAACACAAGAGCAATATTCGTTGCCAACCGGTAACCACAAAGATGTATACACATTTCAAGGAGTTCAACCACTCCCCAGACACCCTCCGTTGGCTGGTACTTGAAGCCCACCCTCAAACAACACAGAGAGCTTTGTTTAGGATAGAACAAAGATGGGTACATCGACTCTCTACTGACTGACAGGGATTGAATTATGACATTCCCTGGGGGTCCCTAACAAACATATGATCAGACTACAGTACCTTTACCCTGCATGAATCTACACACTCTGGATAGCCAGGTTGACATAATACTCATATGCTACTATATTGCATAGTCTACATCCCCCTTTTGATCTAGAACTCAGCACTACGCATAGGGTCATCACACCATCCTACTTGATTCAACACGCCATATCTGGGGCATTCCTGTGTTAGTAGGGGCGCTACAATACTGTTAAAAAACCCCCTTGACCATAACGCGATCTTACATTTCTGGACTCCATTGTACCCGAGTTACCACCGTGCTCGATGGTGTTCACATATCTCTGTTGTTTAATGGACCTTTATGGACCCATCCTTGTCCACTGTAATGACTTTACTAGATAGATAGTTCACTACCTGAACAGTTTATTACACACTATAAGATGGCCGCTATTTTCCTCGAGTCAACCACTTCCGGCCCTGACATGCCAGCTACATGCCACAGGTGACGTGAATCGGATACCTGCCACTCCCCTAACCAGGAACCGGTGAGTATATCTGCGCCTCTGCGAGACAGCAGTTTACCACCTGGTTCCGGCGGCAAGGGGTAGGTCACCCAGTCTGCATCCTAGGATTCAAGATGAGTGTGTCTGGATTTATGAGCAGCCTCTACCCGACTTTCAGCGGCGCAGGAGGTAAGTTCTCAGGCAGCGAAGCTATTGAATGTCACACATGCGATTTTTAAGCATGGAGCTGGTCACCTGCAGAGCCTGTTTTGAGCACGAGAACACGGCCGAGCCCCGTTCTTCAGGCCAGTGCCTCCCATAACTGTGGGTAACAGCCTGACGAGCGGTGGGGGTGTCTTTGTTCTTCAGTAGCCCGGGCCTTCGGGGGGCTTTTTCTACTCTGTGGCATAATACATGCGCCTGAACAGACACGCCGATTTCCCTATCTCTTACCTGCAATAAGCTATTGTTTCCTGGATGGCAAGAGACTCTGTGTATTCAGCAACCTTTACCTGATACGCTTGCCATTATGTTTCCCCAGGACACAATACCAAATGTGTCTCACAACCCGCCGGATTCTGTTGGAGCGAGACTTTTAGAGCATTTAGGTGAGTCCATTTGCCCTTCACCGGTCGCCCTCGTAGCTACCGCCAGATTTTATCAAAATAGAGACCTCCACATTGCGAGTGTTTTTAACCATGTGCTTGCTGGTATCACCTTTTACCACTTAACTTGTGACATTATTAGCCACTCTTGCACACATTAAGGGTCACTAATATTAATTGGTATTTAGAGAGAGATACGTTGTCACGATGAAATTGCTGCCAGTGACATTTTCTGTGGTTTTTATTATTTGTTTTCTTTTAGGTCGTCCTTTGCTGAGGGTACCTTACTCGCAGAGTTTACACGTGGTAGGTAGGTTGCCCACCTTTCCACGGTGTGTAGATATTTTTCACTAGGTCCTGATGAATTGCCACTGATCCTCCAGACTATTAGGCAAGAAACATGTCGACCCCTTAAGAGTAGAGTGCAGTTATCCTGAACCATTAATTCAGATAGTTGCCCCTCTTCCTTTTAACCAGGTGGGGAGCCAACCTGAATAAAAGTCATTCTTTGGACTACCCAACCTGTTTTAATCACTTTCCATTACACCACATCTACACTTCTTAGGTCCCTTACCTCCACTGCACCAAACGGCAAGGAACAAAAGATCTCCGCCAAAGAGCCCCTCTTTGGGTGCCCGTCGGATATTGCAGCGCCGACCCGACGAGGAGCAGGCCTAAATGATGAAGCATGACACCTAGCTGGCTGGGTGTGTGAGGACTCTAGTTCCGTTTAGGAGGATTCCCCTCCTTTCGCCTCCACACTCGTTACCCTATCTTCTTTTGGACAACTGCGTACCCTTCTTGATTTACAGCTGTTTCAGTTGCCACAGAGAAGGGAAACGCAACCGACTCCGTCGCCTACTCCGTCCTGGCCCTGTGTCCTGACGGCACCGCAGAAGGCACCCTCCGCATCTCGCACCGCAACCCTGGTCTCACCGATGACCGACACCACTGCGACTGAGCCGCTGCTTGCACCATGACCTGTGGGCACCGCACTCCGCACCACCTTGCTTCACTTCGCCAATTTGGTCTCACCGACGCCGACGCCGTCGCTGCTGCTGACTTTGACACCAGTGACCGCATCGTGGCTGGGGGCACTGCTCGTAAGTTTCACGATGCACCGCCTCATCCCACACAGCAGTCTAGTGAACCGACCGACGCCAGCTCCCACTTACCGGCTCTGTCGCTTGCACCGCAGCCTGCCAGCACCGCATTGAGCACTGCCTCACCGTATGCCTTGGTCTCACCGACGCTGTCTGGATGATCGTCACCGAGCCGCTGCCTGCACCGTATCAAGAGGGCACCGCACCCTGCACCGCTTCCATTTTAGAACGCAACTGTGACGGTTGCCACGACCGGCTCGCACCAACGTGCCAGCCGCAATAAGAAAGGTACTGTTACAGAGTCTGTCCAGAAATCTCGCTGGCCCGTACCGATGTGGTCAGCTGGAACTGTTAGACTCTGTTGTTTTCAGCATCGAGGTAGCCCCGGACGGAGCTCCCGACTCATATGAACTGTGTCTTTGAGGTATTTCTGCAATTTTGAGGATATCTTGCAAAGTATATATATTTCTAAAGTACTGTATGTTGGATCTTTATCATTTTGGTCTTGTTTTGGATATATTAAAATATTGGATATTTTTCTAAACTGGTCTGGTGTCCTTTTGTAGTGCTTTCACTGTGTTACTATTGGTTATGTGCAAATGCTTTACACACTGCTTCTGAGATTGGGGAGAGGATGTGGTCTCACGGCTAGAATGCTGACTTTGGAGCTAGGAAACCAAGGTTTGAGCCTCAGGGTCGACTCCACATCCTGTGATTCTGGGCAAATCACTTAATCTCCCTGTGCCTACCAAAAAAATGAATGTGTCCTTGTGTAACATAACTGGTGCTCATGTAAAGCGCTCCAATACCTTCGGGTCGAGTTAGCGCTATACAAATCTGCAAAAAAAAGATAAGCCAGACTGCTCGTGCCAAGCTACCAAGGGGGTGAGCAGGGGTTATTTTAGTAGAGTAACTCCCTTACCCTGACTAGGAAGAAGGGTCCCTACTTGGACAAAGGTGCAAACCCTTGCTAACTAGAGACCCCCATTTCTAACACAGACACAGCTAAAAAACTTAATGTTAACAAATCTAGGAGTCAAACCATGCAGCTCCTTATAGACACATGTCTGTTAGAATAGAAAAATTCATGTTTGCGCATTGTTCTATGTATGTTAGCATTCGTGGCGCCATTTTCTATGTGGGCGCCATTTCAAGCTATAATCAAAACTAATCCTTCATCATTTCTGAGAAGAGGCCTCAGTTGGGTTTCATTTCCCCGAGGCTGGGATTTGCTTCACCAATGAATACACTGTCCTTATTAGTGCATACCTTTCCAACTAGATAGAGGCCTTCTCTCACTTGTCTAGTGTCAGGCACGGGCAGAGCGACCTTGAGTAGTGGATAGTGTGTGTCCGGCCTCAGAATCGAAACGTATCCTCTGCACTTCATTGTTTAGCTGCATCTGCTTGGAAAATTCCATTGTGGGCGTGCCTTCATTGGTTCTGAAATGTACATAATGTATCTCTATGCTTGCTGATGTCAGTCCCTCTACAGCACTCCTAGCGACTGGGCTCCACTCTGAGTGTACCTGAATAAACAGATATCGGTTTGTATTCTCTACTGTCTAACCAACTCTTTATTTGATATGGAAGGCTGAGAGGTGGTCGTGAGTGACCCAGGTAACCCGAATTAGGCCGCTTCCTTCAGTTGGCGCCTGAACAGGGACTCCTTTGGGTGATTGATCCATCCCCTTCAGCGGACGGGGGGAGGTCGAGGCTATCGCCGGGTCAGACTGACGGACCAGGGATCCCTGCACGAAGAGTTCTTAGTACTCGCAGCTGCCCCTTCTGTCCCTCCAGACAGTGCCTCGCCCAGTGGTCATCCCGACTGGAGTCCTGAACGGCGAAACCCTTGGATCTGACCGTTTGGTCTGAAGTGTCGGCAGTGGAGATTTGGTTCGTTTATGCTACTCATATCAGATGAGTATGTTTTGGTTCTTTGTGGATATGGTACCATTGTAGTTTGAATTTGGTACGGTCTGAGGACCATTTTTGGATAAAAGAATTTGCAATTGCTTTGCCAGGCATAAATAATGAACTAATTTTCCTTTTAAAAATGACTGGAATCAGTGAGATTTTCTCTTTGTGTTGTCGCTGTTGTTCTACAGATGCTCGATTAGAAGAAGCTCAGCCAGCGCCTCAAGAAGGCACTCCTAATTTTGATATGTATGTGAAGCATGGTCTTGGCCCTATTATGTCCAGTACATTATGGCACAAATATACGAGGGACAACGTCGAGTTACAGTGGCCGCTGACGGGCACTTTTGATGAACAAAAGATTGGGTTCTTACAGGAACAGTTATTTAAGAGATGAAGTAGACAGTCTATGTTTGATTCTCTCAGAACGTGGCAGAAAGCTGCTAGGCAGAGACGATTGAAAATGGAAAAGGATGCACGGAAAGGGAAGATGCAGACGCTGACTCAGAAAGCTGTAGCATATGACAGAGAAAGGCAGGAAAAAGGAGCTGAATGTGAAGATAGGAGATTTTGGTTTCAAATTGATAAATCGTATTTGGCCCAGGAAGAAAATGACACTTTTGTGGAGGAATTGTTAGATACTCGACCTCCTCACCCATATGCTCCGCAGAGGATATATCCCACTGTCCCCTTGCCATCGCAGCAGCCTGCTACTACTGTTTCAACTGTCCCTGTATCTACTGCCGTTGTTTCGACAGCTTTGGCTTCGGCACCTCCTCCTCCTTCTTTGTCTTCACCATCTGTGGCAACTGTTACTGTTAGTACACCTACTGTCTTGTCACCTCTATCTCCTGCTCTCTCTCTTTTGGTGCACCCGCCTGCGACGATTCTAGCTGGTACTTCTGTTGTTTCTCCATCTATGGTTTTTCTTTCCCCAACATCTCTGTGTGCTGAGACAGCGATACGTGGATTTGAGGATAGAGATTTGACAAAATTTAAGGAGCGTATGGGACCATTTGTTAGAGCTGAGGTGGGGGATGAGTAGAAGAAGGTAGTAGCCAATCAGTCTGCACAGTGGGGTCGTAATCCCATTTACAGTGTGGAGGATGTTTGGGGAATAATGAGAGATTTTGAGCCCTTTGTGCAGCAGCACGCCCTTAAGCATATGTCTGCTATGTTAATTAATCTCTGGCAGCAGCATTTTGGGGATGATGCACCACAAATTTTATTTGATATTAGGGATCGCTTGTATGCTAGTGGTATGGAGCCTGGCCAAGTTTTCGGGAATATCACGACGTTAATTGCTTATAGGGGTAGGTTGCATGAAAAGAGTCCTACTCCGGTATCTTAGTTTCCGATGCGAGAGGTTCGACCAACATATCACCCAGAAATACCAGAGTTAACAGACCAGCGCAGTACTGTTACTAGTGCGGGTATAGTGGCCCGTTTCCAAGAACAGTGGGTTTATACTCAGTGGAAAAGAAGTGAGGTTTTATCCCTTAAAGCTCATTTGCCCGACCCTAGAAAAAATCCTACTGCCTATTATAAAGAACTGACTGAAGCTGCCTCTTCTACTGTAATGACTCTTGCTGATATTGAAATGTTCTTTGGTCTTCTTGTTCCGGTTGACATTTGGAGACAGGTTCATACTCAAGATCATGTTGCAGAGTTGGGTGGTACATGGGAGCAGATTAAGAGATGGGATTAGGAAAGAAAGCCAGGTGATAAGCCACCAGCCGAGATACTTGCTTTGCCAGGCCACATTATTACATATATGCATTCTCTTATTCCGCCGAAGAAAGTAAGTTGGGACAAGTTGATGGCTTGTCGACAGAAGAAGGCTGAAAGTGTGTCCGATTTCTTTACTCGGTTTGAAGATACTTTCTTGGATTATAGTGGGCAGGACATGTCTATTGAGGGAAGTGTTCAATTGTTTGTTGACAGGTTTGTTTCTAACTTACTTCCTGAAATTGCGACTCATTTGCAAGCGTCTGAGGGTACCTGGTCCACCTCTTCCCCTTCTGTTATTTTGAATTTGGCTCAATACTATGAACATCCTGATCAGGAGGAGAAAGCGAAGACAGATAAGAAGCATAAGGAACTAAAGACGAAGGTGCTGTTACAGCAGGCGTTTAGAGGAAATGGTAGGGGACGTGGTGGTCCCTCTAGACAGCTTCCATGCACTGGCAGGCAGCCGACCACGACACCTGTGGGGCCGAATCAGTGTGCATATTGTAAGGAGGAGGGCCATTGGCGCAGCGAGTGTCCAGTTCTTTTGCAGAAGGTTGTGGTCGCTAGAGGGAGAGGTCCTCGTGGACGAGGTTGTTGGACTGATAGAGCTCAGAGTGCAGCGGTCTCGCAGGGTCATTCTGATAATAATTACTTCGATGACCCTCGCGATGGACAGTAATACCATGATGATTATGACATGGATGCGGCGACAGGAATGTCTTACAGCTAGGACAAAAGGGATAAATATGGGAAAGGTGCCATTGAAACAGAGAAGGTTTAACCAGAGACATGTGGCAGTTGATAATGGTATGGGTGTTTACCAAATTGTTAACCAAATTGGGAGTGCAATTATAATGCTGATGGTTGTGTGTATGAATTTTTGTATTTTAGATACCCCTGACGAAGGGAACAAATCCCGAAATGCATTGGGTAACTTTTAATAAAGTCGTGACATGTGGAAACATTTACTTCTCCTGTACTCGTGTGAACATCTTCGTATAGCATTTGAATGAGTAAAACGAAACGAAGGTACTGAAAAGAGGAGAAAGAAATGGAGTAAATATCGATAAACAGAAGATTAAAAAAGACATAAATTTGATTTATTTGATTCATTCAGTTACGTGGCTGTGCAGCTTGAATTGGAACCAAATGAGGTTCCTTCGTGTTCGTTTATATTGTAGCGCAATTGGGCGGAGCGCGGATCAAAGCATGCACGCCTTCACAGTTCTGAAGCGGTCAAGCATAAAAAACTGGGATTACGCTCGTGTGCATCTTACCATTTCTGATGCTTACCGCTAGGACAGCCAGGGACAGCGTGAGGGACCAGTTCCGATACCTGTAGATCAGCGTGGTCCTTTTGTCACTGCGGAACTGCAAGGTTCGACTAAGGAATTTTTGATGGACACAGGTGCGACAAAGAGTTCCGTTTCTCTAAATATGGTCCCTGGGGTGGCTCTGTCTGGCCATAATAATGTTTCAGTAGGTTTTTCAGGTATACCGGTTGTAAGCCCCATTTCATGACTCCTTGCATTGACTATTGGTCTTTTTACTGTGGATTCTTCTTTTTTGTTGACATCTAATTGTGGTGAGAATTTGATGGGTTTGATGGGTTTGGACTTGTTGAAGAAATTGCATGCTACTATTTATTGTTCCCCAAAAGGTGTTTATATGACGATGGGCCCAAATGTGAGTACTAAACAGTGTCGGTCTCATTCTCTTCCCCTTGAATTTGCTAATGTGCCATCCACTTTATGAGTGACAGGTGATACAGATGTAGGGCTATTGCATATACCACCTGTTTCGATTCAAAGTCAAAGACAATGCTATTTTGCCTCGTATTCCTCAGTATAAAATACCACAGGCGGGAGAACGAGCCCTATTGCAAATTATTCAGGATTTAATACAAAAAGGAGTGGTTGAAGAGATGTCTGCCAATATTTGTAATAGTCCCATCCTTACGATTCTTAAATGGGCACCCCTGATGATCATGAGGATGTTTACCGTTTTGTGATTGATTTGCGCGAAGATAATAAAATAGTGGTTCCCCAGTTTCCAGTGGTTCCAGATATTACCACACTTTTGACAATGATTCCTTCCACTGCTAAATTCTTTTCTGTCATTGATTTGAAAAAAGCGTTCTTTAGTATTCCTATTCATCCGGATCGCAGGTATTTGTTTGGGTTTACACTACCTGGCAGAAGTTTTAGATTCTGTCTAGCTCTTCAAGGCTATACTGAGAGTCTGAGTATCTATAGTCAGGCTTTAAAGAGTCAGTTGGATTCCCTTTCGCTTCCCGCAGATCAGTGGTGGCTCGCAGAGGGAGTGTTGCGGGTCGGTGGGGTGGGGGAGGGGCTGGGCGGGGGGTAGTGGAGTCGGACATATGACAAGCAGGAGTAAAGTAAGTAAATAAATAAATAAAACTATTTACCTTTCACTCGCTGCATCGACAACTCGGCGATGCAGCAAGCGAAAGGTAAATAGTTGTATTTATTTATTTACCTACTTTACTCCTGCCCGTCGTATGTCTGACTCCACTACCCCCCCACACAACCCCTCCCCCGCCCCAACACCCCGCAGCACTCCCTCTGCGAGCCGCCATTGCCGCAGATAATGTATTGGTGCAGTATGTCGATGACCTCCTCATTGCTTCTGACACCGAACAAGGTTGTAAAGACAGTACAGTTAAGTTATTGCTGCATTTAGCTCATCATGGACATAAGGTTTCCCTTTCTAAATTTCAGTTTTGTCGAAGGAGGTCACCTACTTAGGTCACCTACTGTCGAAGGAGGGTAGGAGGCTGTCCCCGGAGCGCATCAGTACCATTGTTAAAATGCCCATTTCACACACTCAAAAAGATGTGCATGCTTTTATAGGTATTACTTCTTACTGTCGCAAATGGATACCTAACTATTCTTTGCTAATTAAGCCTTTGCTTACATTAACAACGAAAGAAGTGCATGAGCCCTTGCCTTGGACGCCTGAATGTCAGCAGTCTTTTGAGCAATTGAAAACTACGCTTTGTTCGGCTCCAGTACTCGGCACACCTAATTATGGCAAACCGTTTGTGTTGTACGTCCATGAGATGGCTGGTTGCGTGCTTTCTGGTCTAACACAAACATTTTAGGATAAGCAACAGCTGTGTGCTTATTTCTCTGTTGTCCTTGATCCAGTCGCGAGAGCCCTCCCGAGTTGTCTAAGAGCGGTCGCGGCCGTGGCCACTTCGATCAGACAATCGGCTGGACTTGTACTGGATTCTGATCTCACAGTCATAGTACCCCATGCTGTGGACATGCTTTTGAATGAGACAAAGACATAGCACCTCACCAGTGCACTTCTTACTGGCTATGAATTGACATTGTTTGCTAAACATATCACAATCAAAAGATGTGCTACTCTGAATCCAGCCACATTATTACCCCTCCCTTCCGAGAGTGATGAAGTTGACAAACATGACTGCATCTTCCGGATGGAAGAAGAGACGAAAGGACGGGTAGACCTGACTGATGTTCCCTTATCTGACCCACAAGGGGAACTATATGTCGATGGCTCTTGTTTTAAATTACCAGACGGCACTACAACTGCAGCTTATGCTATTACCACACTGCGTACAGTAGTAGAGACATCACAGGTCCCTTATCAGTCGGCTCAAGCTGCTGAGCTTGCTGCCTTTATTCGAGCTTGTGAATTTAGCGAGGGACTGGTTGTCAATATTTATACTGACAGCCAGTATGCCTTTGGGGTCACGCATAATTTTGGGCGACTCTGGGCTGAGAGGGTTCCTTATTTCCCACGGCATAAAAATACAACATGGACACCTTATATTGAGGCTTTTGTCTGCTTAGACACTCCCTAAGAAGTTGGCAATAGTAAAGTGTAGTGCTCACAGGAAGGTCACCGATGATGTAGGTAGGGGAAATGCGTTTGCTGATCAGACAGCTAAGGAAACGCCCCGGGCAAAAATGAAAAGACTGTTTGTAGCAGGTCCAGCTAGGTGGGTTCCTGAAGTTGTAATGTTTGAAGACACTCTTGAAAGTGTAAAGGAGATACAAAGTGAAGCCACGATAGAAGAATTAGCCATGTGGCAGGAAAGTACAGCACAATTGAATGACGAAGGATGTTGGATTGATAGATCATGGAAACTGAGATGGATGTTGCCAGATGCATATATTCTTCCTATGGTTACTATGGCCCACGGTCCAGCTCATATTAGTGCTAAAGGCATTTGTAAATTGTTAGATCCTGTATGGTAGAATGATAACTTCTCCTAGACAGCTGCCCACTTAGTGAAGTACTGTATGGTGTGCATGATGCATAATCCTGGGAAAGTTACCCCTACACCCTCTGGTAACTTTGCACCACCCACTTTTCCTTTTGAGGTTCTTCCAATGGACTATATAGAGTTGGAGAGATGCAATAATTTGAAGTATGTTTTGGTGGTTGTATGTGCATTCAGTAAATGGGTCGAGGCTTACGCCACTAAAGATAATACGGCCATTACGACTACAAAGGTACTCCTGAAGGAGTTCTTTCCTGGTTTCGGCTTGCCCAGAGTGATCTAGAGTGACAACGGAAGTCATTTTAATGCAAAAGTGATGCAATTAATTTGTGAGGGTCTTCATATTAGGCAGAAATTCCATGCTGCCAGTCATCATCAGTCAGTGGGTTTGGTTGAGAAGTACAATGGTACTCTCAAACTGAAATTGGCAAAAATTCAGGAGATGACAAGGTTACAGTGGCCAGATGCTTTACCATTAGCACTTTTGTCAACAAGAACGACAGTTAATTCTAGAAAAGGATTGTCACCGTACGAGGTTGTGTTCGGACGCCCGGAAAATGTCTGGGGTGTCCCTCGTCCTCGACAGTTCTCTGAAATATATTGATTATGATGGCCAGTTAACAGAAAATTTACATTCTATTCACCAACAGGTCCAGGAGTCCCTGCCTTCCACACCAGAGGGACCTGGCCATGACATTCAGCCCGGAGATTTTGTTTTTCTCCGGAATTTCCAGCGAAAGAAAAGTTTGGAGCCGCGTTGGAGGGGGCCGGAGCAAGTCCTTTTCGTAACGCGTACCGCAGTGAAAGTTGCTGGACGTAAGAAATGGATCCATGCGACCCATTGTCGAAGGATCCCTTTGCCCCTGCCCTACGACCAGTGGGTAAAAGACGGCATTGGGGACCCCGAGTGCGAGACGGTGCCTCTGATTGTCCCATTTAGCGATGCCCAACTGACATGGACGCAAACAGATATGAAAATGATGACGTGTTGAATGCAGCGATTCCTCCGGAATACGAGCTATCCAGGAGCCCTTATTTGTTGATCATTCTATGCCAGGGGCCACCAGGTACAACTTGAGCCCTCGGCTGAGGGACGGTGCACCAAAAGAGAAGAAAGATTAGTTAGGGATGGACTGTGTAAGTTAGGGTGTACTTTGTTATAGTACCAACGGAGTTAGTTCAGGTTGATGGGAGCTTTGTGCACTGGTTGAACATTGGACAGGATAGATCGAAGTATACCTTGGAGGTATACAATCCTGATCGACCCAGGATACGAGCTTAGGACAGAGTAAGCTCCACCGCCCGTGCTCAAGAGCGCCAAAGTATTGATGGACAATAGGAGCCTGTACCGGTGAGGCTCTGACGGACACTGGGAACTTGTATATATTTTATCATTTTGCCCATTTTTTCTCATCATTTATCATGCATCCTTTTGACAGAATGGTTGCTGAGGAGGAGCTGCCAGTGATTCCCCTTGCCCAAACTAATATAGTGTGGTCCCGAAAGAAGAAAGTTGTATGTGCTTCTCTTGTGGTATTGTTGTTAATAATACTGTGTGGGGTGTCATGGGTGTCATGGGTTTTGGAAAATGGTCAGGATGCATCTTTACGCACCAAGAGTAAGGTTATCCCTCAGATACAACAGAAGAGGACAACACCAAGTAATGTGTTTTTAGACACACACAGGAAATTCTTTGGAGAAGGGACAGCTTGTTAACCCACTGAATCTGTTACTGGTTTATGGACTGCCTATCCATTGTCCCTTGTCAATTATACTTATACTCGCCCATCACAATTTGGTGTTTGGTCTGGGTTATCCAGGCCCCTGCCTTTATTACAGAAAGCAACAGGGAAAGGGTTATCCCGGGTGCGATAACAATAACTATTGTGATAACTTTTATATGGAAGAACAGAATGTTACATTGGTGGGTTTGCATTATCAAGAATTAACAGTCACTCGGGAGACTGGTTATTATCCTGCTTGCTGCCCTATCATTAAGAGCACGGTTACTTCATTGTATATTAATTGTTCTGGAATAGTATTGTACAAGAATACAATGTCCTTGGTAAATGAAAAAGATCCGAGTACATTTGGATTGAATACTAGAAATGCTGCAGTAGATTATGACGGACCAATTTACGCACATACAGGGTTTTATTTCCTGTCCAATGGTACTTATTGTAATGTTCATAATGGTACAAATGATATTACTCCTGCGATGGTGTTGCCTTTGGGTGTACCTTGTAAGTACGGCAAGCCTAACATAAAATGTGTGAAAAGAACATTGACAGAGGAGTTCTGTGAAGGAGTAACTGATTTAGAAGTCAATAATTACAGCAATGGGAACACTTTCTGATACATCCTGTCCTCCATTTTCACATTAGGAGGCACCTCCATTGCCAGGGGTGAAAAAGCTAGAGAGTACTTAGGGTGTAAGTTACAGATTTTATCCAATACTACAGTGGCAGCCTTACGTGACATCACAACTATATTGGAAAGTATGCAGATATATTCCGAGCACACTAGATATGCATTTGACTTCATCTTGGCAAAGAGTGGTGGTGTGTGCGCTGTAGTCGGGGATCAGTGTGTAGTCGGGATCGCGAATATGGAAAAGAATATCACTAAGCACATATTAGATATCCTTGAGAATGTCAAGGGAATGGAGAGTTGAAATTGGAGCTGGTCACTGTTTGGTAATTGGGGCTGGATCTTCGAAAAAATAATGTATCTGGTTGTGGTGCTGATACTTTGCGGTGTCCTCATTCAGTGCCTCCCATTTTGTTGTTCATATTGCACCACTCTCCTTACTCCAAAAAGCAGACTGTCCATTCATGATACTAATGCTGCAATTATGGTCCAGAAGGAGCTAGATGATCTCATGCACATTGACGAGGGCATTTTTGAGACGTCTTCCCTCCTTTCAGTCTACCTTCCTGATGCTGACAGTATGGAGTGTTCCTAAGAAGTTTACTTATGATGTTCTGGTTTATTGATTTGTATGTTCTTTGCTACTGCTAGAAAATGTTTAGCTCATGCTAAAAGGAGGGTCTGTTAGAATAGAAAAATTCATGTCTGCGCATTGTTCTATGTAAGTTAGCATTTGCGGTGCCATTTTCTATGTGGGCGCCATTTTGAGTTATAATCAAAACTAATCCTTTGTCATTTCTGAGAAGAGGCATCAGTTTGGTATCGTTTCCCCGAGGCTGGGATTCGCTTCACTAATTAATACACTGTCCTTATTAGTGCATACCTTTCCCACTAGATTGAGGCCTTCTCCCACTTGTCTAGTGGCGGGCACGGGCAGAGTGACCTTGAGTAGTAGATAGTGTGTGCCCAGCCTCAGAGTCGAAACTTATCCTCTGCACTTCATTGTTTAGCTGCATCTACTTGGAAAATTCCATTGTGAGCATGCCTTCATTGGTTCTGAAATGTACATGATGTATCTCTATGCTTGCTGATGTCAGTCCCTCTGCAGCACTCCTAGTAACTGGGCAGACTGGGATCCACTCTGAGTGTACCTGAAAATACAGATATTGGTTTGTATTCTCTACTGTCTAACCGGCTCTTCATTTGGTATGGAAGGCTGAGAGGTGGTCATGAGTGACCCGGGTGACCCGAATTGGGCCACTTCCTTCATGTCGATAACCTTGGAGGTTAGAAAGAGAGGCAGTGATTTATCCACAAACTTACATGTACATGTGATCACAGCCCCACACAGGGACTGAGACACATATTCATATATCTACTAAAGGACTCACACTTACAACTGTAACATGAGCAGAGGTAGCCGTTGCATCGTGTTTTAGACTTGTATAGTTTATCATCTGGATGCAGTTTTAGTGCTAGCGTCACTTTCATATTTTAAACTCTTTCACAAGGCATAAGTTAACGTTTTATTACATATAAGTAATTACTGCAGGGGGCTGTGGCTAGGCCATGGGGAGCTTGGTATGTGCTTAAAAGGTAATACATGTACTTTGAGGATTTAGTGAGCTATATGCATTCTTACAAACTCA
Source organism: Calotriton arnoldi (assembly GCA_963921515.1). Taxonomy (NCBI): domain Eukaryota; kingdom Metazoa; phylum Chordata; class Amphibia; order Caudata; family Salamandridae; genus Calotriton; species Calotriton arnoldi. The sequence goes on from CAWUFW010010013.1 coordinate 23,590, forward strand.
TATGTCCTATTTAACATCCAGTTTGCCAACCAGAGTTTAATGTGACACACCTTACTAGGAAAGCAGACAGGTAGTAGAATATCCACTGACATAGTGATAAAGGCAGCTAAACATTCACTGATATAGACAGGTATAAGTGATATCTATATACTGGTCCCGTTGTTGTTTCAACGTCCTTTTCTGGTGACATTGGTGATCCTTGCTGTGGGCACTGATCTTTGCTAACGCCTGTTCTGGACACCGCATTCCGCTCTATCACCCTCTGGAGGACTACATCACCCAGGGTGCAACGCGAGCTCACCCAGGTGTTTCGGGTCTTGCTGATGAGGGGGAGGCACCGGACCATCTTCGCGCATAAAGCGCAGCCTCTCCCCCCGTAGCGTGGGTCCCGTTGTTGTTTCAACGTCCTTTTCTGGTGACACTGGTGATCCTTGCTGTGGGCGCTGATCTTTGCTAATGCCTGTTCTGGATGCTGCATTCCGCTCTATCACCCTCTGGAGGACTACATCACCCAGGGTGCAACGCAAGCCCACCCAGGGGTTTCGGGTCTTGCTGATGAGTGGGAGGCAACGGACTATCTTCGCGCATAAAGCGCAGCCTCTACCCCCGCAGCGCGGGACGTGCGCAGGACGTGCCGGGCGAAGCCCGGGCCAAGGGCGGGACCGTCTGAGACTGATTGAGGCTGGGCTGGGCCACCCCTCTGTTAATTTGATTTACGTGAGTGGTTATGTTTAACGATTGTGCATTAGCTAACTTAGTGTGCTGTCAAACTAGGGAGAGTCTGTGGGGGCTTCAAAGAGTAAAGTCTAAGGATTGAAGCACTTGAGGCATAGTGGGGAGCACGCTCGCTCAATCCAATTGAATAGCATTTGCTAGCCGTATTCTGGACTGGGGAGGCCTAGTCACCAAATAAGTATGAGGAAGAGCACTCCCCCGCCTACAAGGCCAAACACTAGGCAAAAGGCCCCTGTGCAAACCCCTACTGCCAAACCTACAGCTATTGACAAAATGTTACAGCAGGCAATAGGAACCGTCTCCAGCAAAATAGAATGCACTGAGAGACGCCTTTCCATAACACCAACGATTCCAAGATCCTCACCAATTATGGAGTCAGGAGTACTCCACTCTTCCCAAACATTAGATCTCCCGACCACTCCAGACTCATTGTCTGTACAAGAAAACGTAGTTCTTGAAAATCCGAGTAAAATTGGTATGGGGGGGGCAAAAGGAAAGGAGCACATCAGAAACAAAAAGATCACAAGGGAGGGAAACATGTGACTCACATCCCTGTGGTGGCACCAAATCAACTGCCAGAGGGACATGTAGCCGGTGAAAGTAGCACAGAATCAATGGAGCCACCGATATGGGCAACATACCTGGTAAAAGAGTTTAAAATTTACCTTGAACAACTTATAAAATCTGAGTTAGAAGTTGCAATGAGACGAATTGAAAAGCTGACCTCATTGGTGGATTCTTGGGGGAGTAAAATTGACATAATTTTGCACACTACTAAATCTATTAAATCTTTGGACCAGACCACTGTTCCCCAACGAAACTTCGTGACTCCACCTGTCTCCACTGTGCTATCTGTCCCTGAAGGGCAAAAATGATTAGCGCAAACGAAGGCCCCAATTGGGACTATCCCCCTAACCCAACAAAACCAGGCCCTAGTTACTCTCCAAAACAGGGCGACTCACGCTGTAGATATCGCCCATGGCCCTAGGGATATGGCAACAACTCCAGGTCTGCCAGCGGAACGCCTGCCACTTAGTAATCACAAAGGAGATAATAAGAATACATCTCAACCTAACTCAAGGGAAACGATTTCCACTTTGCCATGTATAGATCTCCCTCCAGCCTCTACTCCCTATGTGGTCATACTAGCTGGAGTACCAGAGTTGGAAATAGGTCGTGGGGAGTCCTATCCTGTTTTAAAAAACAAAATCATCTTTTGGTTAAACAAACACAGACCTCTCCCCCACCTAATACATAGCGAAATTCTATTTGCACGTAGGGTTAGTTGGTTGGGACAGAGGCGGAAAGAAATTCCGGGGAACTGTGTTCTGATTAACTTCAGAGACACCAGGGTGGTCCAACACATTCTTGAATGGGGATTGCCCAGGGAGACTAGTAGTATTTATACACTCCCCTTAGGCTATTTTTATCCTCCTAGTCCCTTGTTAGAGAGAATGAAAGTGTGTATAAAAAGTGGGAAAAGAGACCCCAGACTGGGAACTTGCTAAATATGGTTCGGGGATCTGAAACTATCGCGCCATTTAACATTCCTGTCAGTAATAGATGTAGCCCCCTAGACCTGGTCGATTGACTAAATCCTACTGTTAAATATCTGGAATGCACGGATAATCAGCTAGCTGAGACCCAAAATTATGAAAGATACGTGCTCCTCGATCATACTTCTGAGAAAACTTATGAGGCTACATCTACAGTCAGCACTTTTGGTGCCCCGACTAAAACACCTGGGGATCTCCATCGTACCACACAGGGACTGGTGGGGATTTTGCACCAAGTACTACAACAGGAGGGGGGCTCCTTGCATACACAGTCTGTAATAGTAGAAGAATCACAGAACACTAAGATCTTATCCTGGAACATAGCAGGTCTTACCTCTAAAATGGATCTCCCTGACTAGGGAGATTATATAGATACACACGAGCTATGTCTTTTCCAGGAAACATGGTCAATGATAGCATTGTATAGAGTAGGATATGTTGCATACTGTATTCCAGCTGTCCAGGGGCCCAGGGGGAGACCTTCAGGGGGCCTTTGCATCTGGGCCGGTATACACCTGGGTTGCACTATTAAGATGGTAGATACTTTTTCCCAGGATATTTTGTGTATCCTCCTCTCCTTTAACAACTCTCTAAAGATGGCCATCATTAATATTTATTCTCGCCCAGTGAGGCAGGGGCAAACCTCACAGACCTTAGACTGCTTGGCCTCCTTTCTCCTCACTCTACCTGAGTCTGCACATGTAATTATTGGAGGGGATTTTAATTGCCATTTCGAACCCCTTAATGGCGTAACCACCACCATTACAAGCGAGGAAGATTCGGTCTGGGCAATTCCAGATTGTAACATCTACCCAATAAGGGGGTGGACCCCCTTGTTCTTCAAATGAACTCACTTACATTTAGCCATTCGCTTAGGGCATGTAATGGTCGTTTCCCCTCTGACAGCCCGGGTAATCCTACTTTCAATAAACCAGGACAGGCATCTACAATTGATTATATCCTGGTAGACGTTGAGATATGGCACAGAATTATGGACTTTTCGGTCCAAATCCGATGTGAAAGTGACCATAATACATTGGTAGCCTGTTCCCAGCCAAAGGATGACCAGGGTATGCCAATTCAATCTGTTCCAAATTTAATTGCAACTGAAGGAGGTAGAAGAGTACGATGGGGAACATTTGTACAATCAACTGAAAAAATTGTCTCCCTCTATCAACAAATTATTCCTTTTTTAGAAACCGCATTTGCCGTTTCAGAAAATAGTCGAGGCCATGAATCTCTGTTGGTGTTAGGTAAGAACCACCAGGATATGTTTTTAAACTTAGCGGAGTTTTTTTACAATGGCGAAAATAATAACAGTCCTGACCCCAAACCGAAACACCCCTGGTATAACAAAGCTTGTAGGGAAGCTAAACGCGCTTTGCTATTTGGGATTAAGGAAAAGGATAACCTATGTATCAAAGAAACCAGGGCACATTATAAAAAAACCCTAGCTGAAGCCAAAGCAGCGTGGGAGATTGAAAAATGGGAAGCAATTAAGAAAGCTTTAGATGATAGAGATATGAGAGGCTTTTGGAATCTAGTAAAAACTGGTAAATCCGAAGGCAACTCAGCAATTGAACCAAATTTGGGGGAAGAAGCTTGGAGATCCCATTTTGAAGTTTTATATTCAAGGCCCCTAGATGGAGATGTAGCTGTTAGGGCACCAGTTACTGATCAAATTTCCTCAAACATTGGTCCACCACTCTGTACATTGGCAGAGGTTTCTTTGGCGTTGGCTAAATTGCTACCAAATAAGGCACCAGGGCTGGATAGAATCCCCGGTGACCTGTTTAGAAATGAACAAGTAATATGGGCACCCTATCTACAGACCTTATTCAATGCCATCCTTCAAGGTATGGAGCTCCTTCCGACTTGGGCTGGCGCAGAAATTATTCCTATCTATAAAAAAGGTTCCCCCCTCAATCCGGCAAATTACCGGCCAATAAGCCTTATTGATGTTACCCAAAAGATATTTGCCCGTGTTCTCCTGGGCCGATTGCAATCATGGATGGATGAGATGAATGTATTGACTCCTTTACAAACTGGTTTTAGGTCTAAAACCTCGACCATCGACCAGATTTTCAGATTGCAATTGATCCATTGGAAAACTGTAGTTTTGGAGGGTGGTAGTCTTTATCTAACCTTTGTGGATCTCAAATCCGCATTTGACATGGTGCAGCGCGATCAGCTATGGGGCTTACTCCATGACATGGGAGCACCAGAATATCTTTGTCAGCAGCTGAAGCACCTACACGAAGGCACCTATGCGAGGATAAGACATGGTAAGAAAGGGGAAGTGACAGCTCCCTTCCCTGTAGAGAAAGGGGTGACTTAGCGCCGACTCTGTTCTCCCTCTTTCTAAATGGTCTAATTGAAACTCTCCTGGCAGTGAAGGACTTAGATTCACCAAGGCTAGCGAACCGCAAAATACCAGCTTTAATGTTTGCGGACGATACGCTGCTCCTGTCTAAATCACCCATGGGTATGCAGCGGGTACTGGAAGAGTTCAGCCAATTCTGTAGGAAGAGGGATTTGGAGATAAATCTCCAGAAAACAAAATATATGGTCTTCCATGCCAATACTAGTAACTGCCCACACCCCCAAATGGAAGGCAGGCCCTTAGAGAGGGTGTCCATTTTTGATTATCTGGGCCTTACACTGAATGACAAGATGAATTGGGGGACCCAAGTAAAGAAAGCCAACCTAAAATTAACACAGTCTATAGGGGGCATTTTAAAAGTACACAACAATTGTACCCATAAAGTGGTGGGCCCACCAGCAGAAATGTATAAGATTCAAGCAAGGGAGCTTCAATATATGGAGCTGAACTCTGGGGACATTGCTCTTCTAACATTCTATCTGTAACAGAGAACACTTTTATCAGGCAGCTGTTGGGTCTCCCAAAAAGCACCCCCCTAACCTCACTAAGGATGGATTTGGGCATTGGCCCTATTGCCGACTTAATTGCCTCTCGTCCAATTTTATTCTGGCGTCGCTTATGGAGTACGCCCGAGTTAGAAACGTACAGGGTGGAATTGAAGGACGTTTTGTCCATACTGGGAGCAGGGAACTTACCATGGCTGTCTTACATTAGGAGCACATGCCACGCACTGGGGAGGGCAAATATGTGGCTAACACCAGAAGAGACCTGCCCCTCCATCCCTAAAAAGTCTCTATCCCTCGCTTTTAAAGAATACAAGTTTGTTCAATTGTCCCAGAGTATGAATTCATGCTGCTTGACTCCAGGTTCCTGGATGTCAAACAGCAATACAAGTTGGAGTCGGCCCTGGACAATATCCAACCTTCCATGGAAAAGAAATTGTTTTTACAATTCAGACACGGGACGCTCCCGCTCCGTGCATTTACAAACAAATGGAAGGGAGCTACTCAACTAGATTGTCCTGGGTGCACTTTGACAGAAGAAATAGAACTCCATGTTATACTTTTCTGTCCTGCCTATAAAAGGTCCAGGTCCAAGTGGGTCCTCCAACTCTGTAGAAATTTGGGGTTTAGAAATTATATCGAGGTTTTTAGGTTACTAAAATATGAGACACACCCATTATTCGTAGTCGCCACCTCGAGATTTTTATTCGCGATGTGGTGTATACGTAGAGGCATTATAAAGGGAAAAGAGCCGGGTAATATTTAATTGTGTTCTCTCATTAGATGCTATTGATCTAAATTTGCACATATCTCCAACTAGGGAAATTGTTTTGATATTGTTCTTTTTGTCAAGTAATTTTAATGTTCTATTTTTAAATTATTTTTTAAACGTCTATATTTTTATTGTCTTAAATGTCTTTTAAACTTCTGTTTTCAAGATAATTTGGCAACAGCTGATACATATGGTGGTTAACCACAGGGTGTGGAGTAATGTGGGGACAGAAAACATTTTATAAAATTGTAGCATATTATTCCCCATGGATTTAATGGTTCTTTGTATTATCTTCTTAACATTCAATCGTTGGGTATTATAATTTTTTTGTAAATTATGTATTGTTACAATCATTTGTGCTTTTATGGCTGTATAGCCGAAATAAAGTTTTTTGACTGACTGACTGATATACTGGTAATGAAGGCAGTTGCAGACACAGCTAAAAAACCTAATACTAACTCACCCAGGAGCCAAACTATGCAGCTCTTTACAGACGCATGCAGATAAGCTTACAGGTCAAGAAGACAGGCAGTGATTTACCCACACATTAACATGAACATGTGATCACAGCCCCATATAGGGAGTAAAAAAACATTTGTATATCTACTAAAAGACTGACACTTTCAAGTGTAACATGCAGAGAAGTAGCCGTTGTAATATGTTTTGGGCCTTGTATAGTTTAGCGTCTGGATGCAGTTTTAGTGCTAGCTCCTGTTTATATTTTAAACTCTTTCACAAGGCATAAATTAATATTTTATTACATATAAGTTACTACTGAGCACAGGGAACTTGGTATGTGCTTAGAATGTAATACATACAGGGGGATATTCTCAAGAACGTGTGATAATTACCGCAAAATTAGCTTAACGCAACTTTGCACATCGCAGTCTATCGCGGGAAAATAACACAGTGTTAACGCAGTATTCTCAACCCGGCGGCACCATGCGATAGTCTCACGATAACGCCACAAATGCCCACGTTAAAATCAACGCAACACTGAAAAAATGCAAAACCAAAACGCCCAAAAAGTTGCGATGACCCAAATCGCGAAACAAAAATCTGCGATAACCAGCGACAGGCCTGCGATTCCCACGCGACATGCGGGAAAATGCACTATAGAAGGAGAGAGAGAAAAAGACAAAAAAATTTAACTGCGTAGCACTATGGACGCACCCGGACCGAGTGCAGAGGACAACGCGAACCCCACAAGCCCCACAGACGACCTGCCAGGAACCCCGGGGCCGGGGAAGGGCAAGGAGAAGAGGAAGAGGAAGACGGGGTTCAGTCTGCAGTAAACCGGATCAACATCACGGAGGTGACAGAACACTACCAACAACTGTTCGTCACCTCCACTGTGTCATCGGCAACACAAACAGAAATATGGCAGCACATCATGAACAACGTAAATGCAGTCGGAGTGTCGAGGAGGACAATGGAAAAGGTCAAGAGGCGCCGGAATGATGTGAAGGGCAAAACCAAGAAGAAACTCGATGCCAACATGAAAGCAGCAGCGCAGGTTGGAGGTGGGGGACCAGCGGCACACCAGGAGCTGGATGACATGGGGAAAATGGTGGCAACAGTCATCAGTCGGGATACGGTGCCAGGAGTCGGGGATCGGGACACTGCTCAACATGACCTGACACAACATCAACAGGGTGAGTACCGACCAGGGACTGGGGGGATGGGGGAAGATGGGCACAATGGCACACATGCACAATTAAGTACAGCACACTGCACACCCACAATGACTCTGGATCATGTCCCTGATCCCCGTGCCACACTGCAGCACACATACAGAAACTTAGGGAATGTGTGTTGAAATGAATTTATTTGCACATGCTGTGCCTGTGGTCATTTTGTACTGTCTCATGATTGCTAAGGACTGTCACAATGTGACGTCCTCATGTGAAGAAATTGTCAATGATGTTGTTCCTACAGGCTATTCCTGCTGCAGCTGCAGTGGGGTGTGGTCCACCTGTCTCATCTTCCTCATCATCGTCCGGTGCATCTGGCACTTGTAACCATGGGGCATTGGTGCGTACACATATGTTGTGCAACACACAACATGCAACGATCATCTTGCACACGATACCTGGGCTGTACAGGAGCCTCCCACCTGTGATGTCCAGGCACCTGAAACGTGACTTCAACACGCCAAATGTGCGTTCCACGATGCCCCTGGTGCGTTTGTGGGCCGCATTGTACTGCCTCTGGGCCTGTGTGTTCGGGGCTCGGAGGGGTGTCATCATCCAAGGGCAGACTGCATATCCTTGATCACCTGTGACAGTGCAGAGAGACATGAGTCAATAGTTGGTTCTGCATGATGTGTTGGCAGGCTCACTGGTTGATTGGTGTGTGATATGTGTGTCATAGTGATTCCTGTGTGACATGTACTGCTTGTAGCAAATGAGTGCCATCAATGTGTATTATGTAGCCTCACTGCTGCTCCTCCCTCCCCCCTAGCCTAATTACCTGTGTGCGCTGCGCGGTTGCACCACTTGCACTCCTACGGCACACCATTGTCATGCCTGTCTGCGCATGTTCACAAGCCTGACAACGACACTGTGATGTGCGTTGAAGGCTGGGCGGCCACGTGTGTGTAGGCCTATGGTAAGAATAGGGCGGACACAGATGTAGAGTTCATGGCTGGCTGAACTCGCGATGCGGTCGAGGCAAGACCTTTGGCATATGCTGCGGCAATAGCGATACACACACAACAGTTGGCATGTATGATCCCGGACCCCGAGCGGGCTTGCGCTCATTCATTTATCCCTTCGGCTGAGCCCGCACTCCGGGGGCATGTTACATTGCAACTTTGTCCATTGCGGGACGGGTGGCGCCGACACTACAACAGAGACACACGCATTAGGTACTTCATTGGCAAGCCCAACACTTAACCACGCCCAAACTGCCGGGGTGATCATCCACACACCTACGCTGGACTGTCATACGCCAGCCCACTCCGGCAACGCCTACAGGGGGGTACGACACAGCTACATGTCCCAGGTCCCACCCACTGCCTGAGGTGACATAGTTGCGTCCGCTGCACACAGCACAATACAATGTGGTAGGGCCCGGGGCCCTCATGCATACACAATGACCACACGGACACACTTAGATAGTTTGTGGAACTGGCTATGGGCACGTGATCCCGGCCCCTTTTATTTCCAGAGTCACATGTCCAGTGACGCCTGTGCTGGATGGGTGTGGGGTGAGTGTGAGCCAGCCCTCAAGGAGTGGTTGGTGCTGGCAACAACTACAACAGTGATCAGACAATCAGAAGTTCACAGTTCAAACAGCAAGGGTCCATGATTTGAGCTGCACGGAGTTAGTGGCCACAGATGCACAGCGGCCGGCACATGGAACACCGCCACGGGACGGTGACTACCGGTGCACTGAGGTAGGGCCACGAGAGCTGAGCGGGTCCTCGTCGATGTCCAAGGTGAATGTCGCGGAGGGTTCTGGGGGACAGTGGAAGGTGATCTTCCAGGGCATGATACAGAGGGCAGTACCAACCAGACACAGGCAATATGGAGGAGATGAATGCTACAGACTCATTCTTGACACCAAGTCAGTATCAGCTACATGATGATGAAGACAACCCACAGGCCATAGACTCAGATGCCACCAAAGTTCAATCAGAGAGTGACCATGAATTTGGGGCACGGAGTCAGTGGCACCAGAGCTGAAAGGGGATGCAGTCTGCGATGAGGCCTGTACAATGGTATAAACTCTGCCATAAATAAATCAAGACTCAGTTCCAAATGTGTGACCTACTTGACCGTAGTGTAGGCTGGAGGCAGTAGTCAGCAAGGGCCCACAGACACGTGTCATTGGAATACTATGCACAGAGTTGGTGGCACCACATCGAAGGGAGTACGGTGATATAAAATCTGCCATAAACGTATGTACTCTGCCATTGTATAATCAAGACTCAGTTCCAAATGTGTGACCTACTGGACCGCAGTGTAGGCCGGAGGCAGCGGTCAAGTACGTCAATGAGAAAGGAGTATTGGGGGCCTGTGTCGCGGAGGCCGTGATGGTCTGAGGAGGCTGCTATGGTCGCGGGCCTCGGGCTTGGAGCTTGCACCCGCACGTGGTGGGCCCTCTTTGACACACGCCGGTGTCGGCAGGTAAGCAGTGAGGCCTGGGTGCGCTGGGGCGGGCAAGATGGGTCTTGGGACCAGCGGCCTGGGGTGCAGCAGGTGCACAGGATCGCAGGCACCGCCGCTCACGGCGTCGGCCTCGTGGCGGGGTGAGAGGCGCTGCCCTGGCAGACCCGTTGGCCATTCCGGAAGAGAACCACGCCCAGAGTAACAGGCTTTTTATTCACACCCCTATGCTGGCCTGGCGTACGCCGGGCCAGCCCACTCTGCTCACACTTACAGGGGGGGACGTAACAAGCTACATTTCCGCATTCTTCCCCACTGGCTGCGGTAACATGGTTGCGTCCACTGTCCAGTACACTGCAGACACCAGCAGTGTATGTCGACATGGAAATGTCTGTGGTCTGCATACTCAAGTCTGTCCAGCACATCCACGCCACACTTGGCGTTGTGTACATTCACATTCATGGGTCACTTGCCTCCTTCGCACATGCCTGGTTCTCACCTCTCCCCACATTCTGCTATTGTGTGGCTGAGGTGCCATGCGGTTGATGGCTTGTGTACATGGCTAGCCCAGGTTGCCACAGTAAGTTGTGCTGTCGTGTCTGGCATGTGGGGATGTTGGTTGTCATGTTGTATGTGATTTTGTGATGTGTGCATTCCCAGAGTTGTGAGTTGTATGTTGGTGGAGTTGAGGTATGTGGTGTGTTCAGTTGTTACTTACCAACGAGCAGTGCATTTCCATAGGTGCCATCCTGAAAGCGCTGGTTGATAATGGACTGTCGGAAGATGAAGGAATCATGCATACTGCCTGGGTAGTTGGCGACGACATTGGTGAAGTGTCCCCGGTGGTCCACTATTGCCTGCACATTGATGGAATGCGTGTGTTTCCTGTTGCGGTAACTGGGTGCAGTGGCGGCAGGGGGCACGAGGAGTACATGTGTCCAGTCGATTGCCCCCAACATGTGTGGGAAGCCAGCTATGGCGTCGAAGCCTTGCTTGATCTCCAGCTGTTCCTGCGTAGTGTGTGGGAAGAAAAGTTGCTGGGGTACCAAGATGATGATGGCATCCCAAGACAGGTGTGAGGAACTCTGACAGGACTGGCTGTGAGACTCTTACGACTATGGCAGTTGTTGGTTGGAAGGTCCCAGAGGCCAACAGGTGCAGCACGGCCAGCAGCTTTGTCTGCGGAGGGATGTTGGTTCTCCGCTGTGTTGGTACCGTCAACCTGTGGGCAATGAGGGTCAGGATGCGGAGGATGGTTGTCCTTTTGAGCCTGTAGTGGGCGATGTCTTCCTCTGGCTTTAAGTCACGGAGTCTGGTGCGTTTTCGGAAGGTCCGGTGTCTTTGTCTGTGCTGCCTCTGTGGTAGTCCGGGGGGGGGTGTCCTGGTGGGGTGGGGGTCATGGCGGTGGTGGCGGTGGGTGTTGTGGCTCTCTTGGGGCTTCGAGCTGCATGATCAGTAGCTCCATGGCATCTGTTGTTCTTCTGGTGTTCCTGTGGGCTGGGCTCCCTTTTATGGTGCAGGTTGGCGTCTGACTTAGCACCAGGTAGGAGCAGGTGTTAAATCCATGCTGCTAACGCGCCTTATTGCATGTATTTGAATCTTATCGCCGATCTGGCTGGTCGTTGAGAATGTTGCGGAGTGGTGTTTTCACGGGATTTTGCACAGGAACGCCTACTCTGCATATCATTAGCTTTAGTTGCCGGTGTCATCCGTGGCGATGTTTTTTGCGGCTGCTATCGCGGATAAACTGGTGATGACGGCTGTTAGCACCTGCTTGTGAATGGTGCAATGGATTTATCGCCACTTTGGCTGCGATAAAGTGCCGCTAACTCGGCGATGTGTCCTTGAGAATGTGCCCCGTAATCTGAAGTTTCACTGAGGTATATGCACTCATACAAACTCATATGCCCTATTAAACATCTGTTTTGCCAACCAGAGTTTAATGTGACACACCTTACTAGGAAAGCAGACAGGTAGTAAAATACGCACTGACATAGTGATAAAAGGAGCTAAACATTCACAGATATAGACAGGCATAAGTGATATCTCTATAATACTTATGAAGGCAGCAGCAGACACAGCTAAAAAATCTAATACTCTGTAGGATAATCAGGAGGCAAACGATGCAGTCCCTTACAGATACATTTAGCTAATGCCAGAGCTTACAAAGAGACATAGTGATTTACCCACAAACTTACATACACATGCAATCACAGCCCCATATATCAATGAGACATTCATTCACACGTCTACTAATGAACTGACACTTTCAAGTGTAACATCCACAGAAGTTGCTGTTGCATCATGTTTTGGGCCTTGTACAGTTTAGTGCCTGGATGCAGTTATTCTGCTAGTTCAAATTTCATATTTTGAACTGCTGCACAAGGCATAAACTAATCTTTTATTAGATATAAGTCACCAATGAGGCAGGCTGGTATGTGTTTAAAAGGTAACACATGTAATCTGATGATTCAGTGAGATATATACACTCATACAAACTGATGTGCCCCATAAAACTTCCATCCTGTCACCTAGACTTTAATCTGACACACCTTAGTAGAAAAGCAGAAAGGCACGAAAACACCCACCGACATAGTGACAGATGCACCTAAAGATTCACTGATATAGACAGCCACAAGTGATATCTATGTAGCGCTAATGAAATCAGTTGCACGTAGACCTAAAAAACCTAATACTCACTAACACATCCAGGAGAGTCCCTTACAGAGATATTTAGAAAAGCATTGAGATTATGAACAGAGGCACTCATTTACCCACAAACTTACATACACATGCAATGACAGTCCCAGATAATACTGAGATACTCATTCACATATCTACTAACTAACTGACACTTTCAAGTGTAACATTCTCAGAAGTTGCTGTTACATCATGTTTTGGGCTTTGTACAGTTTAGCGCCTGAATGCAGTTTTCCTGCTAGTCCAACTTTCATATTTTAAACTGCTCCACAAGGCATAAACTGATCTTTTACTATATATGTCAGTACTGAGGTAGGTTGTATCTAGGCCGTAGGGCAGACTGATATGTGCTTAAAAGGTAACACATATAGTCTGTAGATTGACTGAGCTATATGCCCTCATACAAACTCATATGTACTATTAAACATCCACCCTGCCAACAAGACTTTAATTTGACACAGCTTAGTAGGAAGCAGACTGTTAGTAAAACACCTACTGATATAGTGATAGACGCACCTAAACATTGATTGATATAGAGAAGCATTGGGACGTCATAGTTAGGTTCAGATTTCACTCATACAAAATCAGTAAAATTCAGCAGTTATAGTTCCCTTAGCTAACTATAACTTATGCCCCCATAATGCACTGCTTATGACCTCACATATTACATCACTCATAACATGGTTAGTCACATCACTGAGGACATCACTGATGACTTCTCAAATTTTTGGATGTTAGATATTTGTTTTTATTCAAATGTATATATATTGATGAATGCTTTTTGTAATTATTTGTTTAATATAGAAAGTAGTCTTTTATGTTTATTAATGATAGTTAAATTATGTTCGTGATATTATTGTAGTCAATATTCTCTGAGGCGATAGTTTTGAAATATCATATCTTTATTTAAATGTGACAATATTTTTTCTTGATAATTGTGTCTTCAATATAAGTAAAAATCAATATTTTTAACAATGATATTTGTATTCTCGATATTTGTGGTTTTATTAGTTAAGTATAGGAAGGCAATATTTTTGTTGACAATATTTCTTTTCCGATATTGTTTATTTTCCAGTCTTAAAAGCTTTAAAATGAAATGAATGAAAAAGGCAGAGATAAAAGTATAATAAAGCAGAGGCCAATAGCTACATGTTATAATGAGCAAATGCTCCAGGAAAATGAAAATTGTAAAGACTATTAAGATAAAAAGTCAAAAAGAATGCCTGAGCAGAGATTTACTGTGATTCAAATTAAGCAATATGTGGTGTTAATTAGATGCGGGCAATATTTGTACAAGTGATTGTCATCTATTCACCTAAACCAAGCTATGGTGCATGCAAGTGAGATGTATTGTCAGGTAATGATCCAGTCATTATCACCTTGCAATAATAACAAGCAATAGCATACATTAAGCATTGAAACTGTGCTTTAATGTGCTACATTCTCTTACACCAGAGCACCTCTTCTCTGGAACCCATCAAGATAATATCAGTGGGGATGTTCAGCATCAAATACACTATAAGTGTGCAAAGCTTGAAGGATAACAATACCGTAAATAGATGGCGCATGCCATTTCTTTATGGACTGATGACAGCACAGTGATTGAGATCTGAAACTTTGGGTTCTTTGCACCTGAGGGATAATTATGTTGTTTGAAGACTAAACCCATATTTTTATGGTCCTCCATTCTGGACCTCCCCTAGCCTGTGCAATTTCAGGGACTACTTTTCTGTTTCATTGTCAAAAGAACCAGAGCTCTATGTGAAACTTATGCTCATGCCCTAGTCCTGTTAGTTGCAACTTTATTACATTGAAGCTGAGATATCAGTATCAGTCAAACTAAACTTGTGCTGATAGCTCTAATATCTATTGAATAAAGGTGGTTGGATTTGTGCCATGTGCAGTGATAACTACAGTTGTTATGTCATGTGGGAATGTACTGGGACTTGACAGGTACAGTGACCTGCGCTAACAAAATGAAACTTGGTCTAGTCTCTTCACATAATTCGGAATATCGAGTTGTGCATCACTGGTCGCTATCAGGATCTTCAGCATGACTTCTACCCAGTCCCTATCTTCTACATCTTAATTTCCTTGAGTGACTTAAACCTTAGTGGGTACCACAAGGGCCCCATGCCTTTTACAGTGCAGCTCATAAATCCACTTGCTAAAAAATTGCTTCTGTTCACCTGACCCATCATGATCCAGCACAATATCGGCCAAAGAATATCATTACATTACATGCTGCACCTAAAGCCCTTTCATCATGCAAGAGAGCTATAACATATTTGACTAGTTTCATATTTATAACTGATAAGTAATCTGTTTCTTGGTCAATTCATTAATGATCAGTGTTCCAAAACATCACCAGGCATTGTCATAATCATACATACCAAAAAAGGAAACTAGCATATTAATAACAGGAAAAATATGGCTCTAACCCGAACATTCTTATAACTTTATACAATGATTTAAACTCAACATTAAAACTGTGGCTCCAAATTATAATTCGTTAAGGTCTTATTTTAGTTAGAAACCGGGCATCTTTATCAAATCGATATACTATAGTGTTACATTTTACAAGATATATTTTTAAACATAAAATGAGATTTAAAGCAATTTTAAACTGGTGCATTTTCATGAAACCAGGTCTGTTGTGGTTTGAAGGAAAGCCAAGAAAACCGCTTGGTTATTTCTGAGATCTTATAAGCCTACTCTTTGTCCAGTTAGCAATATGTACTTCTCTTTGGGAAGAACTCAGAAAGGGTAACAATACAGTTTGGATTAAAACAAAAAGGTACATATGCAGCCATAGGTTTCCTCATACTTTTGGTATATATTTATAATTACTTTTGAATTCAAAGCTAAACATCCATAAGTACTACTAGAAAGCTTTGACAGTCATATCTTCCAATGAATACTCAAATACATAGACATTTGTGAGTCATAAGCATAGAATGACTGTAAGAAATTGGGATATTGGTTGAGGTGGGTGGAAGCCCCCCTCAAGCAACAACCACAATCCTCCTCAGCGTGCACCACAAAAGTCACACAATTAATGTATGCTTAACCCTCTGGTAGCTTGGTACAAAAGCAGTCAGGTTTAACTTAGAGGCAAAATGCAAAGTATTTATGCAGCGCACAAACAGTAATAAAGAGAAAACACAACATAAGAAAAATCTCAAACCAATTTAGAAAAATAGAGAGAATTGTAATAAATAACTTGACACCAAAACAAATTAAATACACTCAGTAGAACCGTAGTTAATCATTTTTGACATTTTCAGTGAAATTGAATGCCTTAGAGATCAAAGCACGAACCGCGGATATCTGCTCACGCAAGACAGGGTCAAAGTCAAAAGTTAAGGCTGACTGCATGGAGCATGGGTTGGATACAATAGGTAGAGTGGGCCTGGTCTTGGCCTACCTTTCGATTTAGGAAAGGCTGGCTGTGCCCTAGAAGGAGTCGTTAACACTGGTGAGCCGCTGGACAAAGTTTTGGTGAAGCCATCAACAATGAAGTGAAAAAGCTCAGAGTGGGAAAAGCTGGATTCCCAGGCCGAGGAGGAAGTCATCACCGAATAGGAGCCAGTCGGCATTGAGCCCAGTGAAGATTTTTATCTTTGGACTTAGACAACTTTTTGGAATTCAAAAATCCCCAGTGGAATGAAGTTTCAAGCTGTAGCCAAAGAGGGCTCCAAGAGGCCAGATATCTTCACCGGGAGAGCCTGTTCGAATAGCATTTGCTGTGGTGGAGAAGAATGCAGCAGGAGCTATTGCAAAGTCATCCTGCCCGCTGATGCATTTTGGGATGGCAGGTAGGTTCCGGTCTTCTGCGCATTCTTCAGGAAGAATTTGTTGGACAGCTTTCTAAGTCCCATCTTTTGGAGAAGTACCACCAACACCACTACCAAGGCACAGGTCCTGGGGGACATCACTTGGTGTAGGGTGGCACTTGAGCAGATCCCAATACTTTCCTTTGTCACCACAGACTTCAAAATCTTTTGAATGATGATACAAATCTTGGTGTTGGTGTACTAAATTCTGTTTTGCCTTAAATGTCCCAAATACTGAATAAATCACTATATGATGTAGCAGTGCTTGGTGGTTTACAATCTGGTTTGTTCTATCTAAAGGGCATGTAGAAAATGCTTTGGTATTCCTCACTAGTAAAGAAGGGGACTAGGACAAGGAGGGTGTGGGGGCAATGTCCACTTATTAACTGGTAATCATTATTGCTCTTAGTCCCAGTTCTCTTCATTCCATTCATTATATTCCACTCTCCCTTCTGTATTCCAAGCCTTAATATTGTGTATGATGGGTTCGGAACTTCAGGAGGAATGCTGGGTACTACCTATGTAGGCTCCGGCCGGAGGGGGAGGGGCAGTAGTATGCAGCATTCCTATCTCTATCATTTTCTGTCTTGGGAGGTGGACATCACCTCATCAGTGAAAATTACCGATAAGTAAATCGACATTCTCTATACAAGATTACCTCAAGCACATCCAAATGACCTGGCTCACGAATACACACAGAGAGCACCTTATGGCCCCTCTTACCCCAGGCGAGGTCAAGGCTGCGCTTAAAACTATGAGGGCGAATAGCGCACCTGGCTTGGATGGACTTACAGTCACTTTTTATAAGACTTACTAGAACAAATTGGTCCCCCATTTGATATCCCTGTACAAAGATATGGCCATATCCGAGGTTATGGTGGTCTCTGTGCGGGAGGCCCTAATTATAATTCTGCTGAAACCTGGGAAATCTTCAGCTGATTGTTCATCATACTCACCCCTATTGCTCTTAAATGTAGGCACCAAGATATTTGCCAAAATCGTGGCGAATTGACTGACCCCATTTATTCCCCTGGTGGTGGGCCCGGAACAGGCCGGGTTTGTCCCTGGTCGCAACTTATCAATCAATTCAATTCAGATGTCGATGCTGCGGCCGTCTTTTTGGACGCTGAAAAGGCATTTGACTCTGACTGTTAAGTGGGCGTTCATGAAGGGAGTTCTGAAGCGTATTGGAGTTGGCGAGATCTTCATAAAGTTGGTCACTTTGTTGTACACTTTGCCTGCTGCTCGGATACGGCTGGGCAACATGGTCATGGCCCCAATTGCCATCCTGAGGGGCACCTGTCAGAGTTGACCATTGTCCCCACTTCTCTATGCCCTTGTGGCCGAGCCCTTGGTGTCTGCTCTTCGGGAGTACCATGGTCGTAGGGGGCTGCCGTTCCTGGAGTACAGTTTGGTGCTTTTGGCATACACAGATGATACACTGCTATATGTATGGAAGCCGGGGAAGAATCTAAATCCAAACCTATTGGAGGTCGTGCAATTTGGGCGCTTATCTGGCCTTAAAATCAACTGGTCAAAATCAGTAATTTTCCCTCTGACCCCTGCCACTACATCTCCAAGCCTTGATTTTCCCATGCAGTGGTCTACTGATCCCGTTCGATATCTAGGGATACTAATTCACACTGGCCCTGATGTAGTACTCTCAGAAAATTATGGGAAAGCCATCGCCAAGCTTGAAGATGATATCACCAGATGGATCAGACTACCTCTTTCCTTATTGGGCCACATCTCTATTATGAAAATGGTGGTCCTTCCTAGATTTTTGTTTTTGTTCCTTAATATTTATTTGCTGATGCCACGCCACATATTCGCTACACTATGCTCATTTATGATAACATTAGCCTGGGCTGGTAAGCAGCCGAGGTTTAAGTAGGATACGTTGACTTTACCCTACTCTGCGGGTGGCCTTGGAGCTCCAGACTTAGAACTATACTACAGAGTAGCACAGGCTTCCCATGCATATAGTTGGATACATGGCCCCAGTGAACTTCCACACCTATATATAGAAAGAAACGTGGCCCCTGCCACTTTGACAAAGACCCTTTTTAAACCTCCTGTTAGCCGGCATGGTGTGTTGGAATCCATAAACTCCACCACGCATACCTGGCATAGGTTATTAGGATATCAAGCGGGTGCTCTCATGTACTCACCGCTGATCCCTCTGGAGTGAGTCTCCTGGTTATAGACAGGGACAGAAAAAGACGTCTACCACTCACTTAAAGCGTTGGGCATATCAAAGACAGGAGACTTTTTTCATGATGGCGTTGTACGTTGCTAGGACAACTTGCCCAAAGAGGGTCCCGTACACACTCTGTTAAACCAATTCCAATGTGCCAGTGTGGGGCACGCGTGGCAAGAACGTCTGAAGGATGATATGCAGGAGCCTCCTGCAATGGCTACACTCATGCATATCATTCGGGTGGACTCCCCCGCAAAGCAAATTACAATCCTTTATTCGCAAACATTAGAACTCAGGACAACACATTGCCCTAAGGCTCGCTTGGACTGGCAGAGAAACTTGGAATTGGTTCTCAAGACAAGCGCTGGAGGTACTGCTGTGAAGTTACCAAACACATATCCTTAAACGGCAGACATGGCTTATTTAATTTCAAATACATAAACAGAACCTATTACACCCCCGCTAGGCTGTTTCGCTATGGGCTGCGTGACTCTTCCGGTTGTGAGCGCTGCTCGGAGCAGGAAGCAGGGTTTTTGCACACAGCCTGGTTGTGCCCTGCTATCTCTAAATTCTGGAAGGAGGTCTTCACTGTTATGAGTGAAGTTACTGGACAGGTCTTAGTACCTAACCCACTGCTAGCTCTACTTGGGTACAATATGGATATTGACAAAAGCTACAGGAAGCTGGTAGCGATGGGTATGCTGCTGGCGAAGCGTAGGGTTGCTATTTGCTGGGCTAAGGGGCCGATTCCATTGATAGGAGAGTGGAGAGCAGACATGTTATATTGCAATATACAGTCAGACACATACAATGAGCTCCTACCTCCCCAGAATCGCCCCAAGGGTTTTTGGGGACTATACAAGCAATACTTAGCAGGGAGGGAGGCTGCTGTGCCGGCCAGCCAAGACACTAGTACGGGTACAGGAGAGGATTAGGTCATGTTCACTGGCTGTGTCTTTCTGTGGGGAGGTAAAACGCTGCAGATCCCTGGTTTGACTCCCCTTCTCTGTTGGTAGCTGCCCCCTCTGCGTCCTCACTGTCATTGGTGCTAAACCTTGAAGTGTGGGTCCTTGGGTCACGTCATAATTTATGCACACATGTATTGTACTCAGATGTGTTCTGCATTGAAACTGCAATGTATGTCCCGCCTACGTTTTATTTTTGGGAATGTCTTTTTCTCTGTTTTTTTTTTCTATAGACGTTGTGTATGTTAAGTAACCTTATAAATAATAATTTTTAAAAAAAGTAAATCGACATTCTCTAGGTTTTGTGTTATCCTTTTTAATTCAGGTGGACACAGCTGTATGGTCTGGATTGGTTCCTCAGTATTCAATAATTCTACGTAACACTTTGTACACCCATCTATGGGATGTTTCATGGATATTTTTAAATTCACTGGACATAATTTCAAAACGAAGTTGCTCGCTACTTAATGGATTGCAAACCTCTCAGATGTTTTGCTCAAATAATAAAATCAGTCACTTTGAAAAAATCGATGTCAGACAGCATTAGCTCACATTATTGTATCATTGTCTTTGCAATAGCAATGGCTATTCTATAATCAGAAACAAGCATACACTTCCTGTCTCCAGAAAAATCCTCCCAGCACCATTGAGAACCCATCTGCAATATGATTATCTGTGGTCAATCAGGTAATTTAAATCCGTGATATTTCTGATGATATTGTTAGGGTCTGTACGCCAGAGTTAAATGTCTCTGTGGTTCACAGTTGAGATAACCCTTATGTTGGCTAACCATGTTTTTTATAACATTGCTTTCTCGCTATAATATTGTTTTACATTTCTATTTCTTTACCTGCATTTTGGCTTCTGATTTCTTCATATTCTTAGCCCTCTTTTTTTCCCAGACCTAAGAAAAGATTTGCAGTCTGTAATGCGTTGGAAATCTAGGAATTTTCTATTAAGTAATCCTTCAAAATTCCGACAACTTTTACTTAGACAAAATTCAACATATTTTTGTGTAATTCACCTCTAGCACCCCTCATTCACTCTTGGAGGGTAATCGGTCCGTGTTTTTATTTCTAAGTGCTGTTAAACACATTTTCAAGATTTTAAAAAGCAGATCAAGAGATGAATCCTACGTATATTACCACAGCTCACCCTAACAACCCCTCCCTTCACACAAAGGAACACAATATGTGTTCCTTTTTTCATAGCCCTAGTCATGAGAAAATGACATCCATGATGACTGGAAAACCTTTAAACCTCTGAAGGACTGCTGCTGAGTATCTTCTGGATTATTCCACAAACATCAACCTGTTCTATCTATATTTAATCCCTTCCAGATACCGAGGCGCTTTTTTGACGTTCCGTCGGCGCACAGTGCAGAGCTAGATCTACGAGGCCATCAAAGGCCACCCTGCATGGCTTTTCATGGCCTCGCAGATTTGATGTAAGGCAATGCAGCACAAGTTGCTGCGTTGCCTCACACTGCCTCAGTGAGGCGTGCCATGGGTATTGCGGTGGGTGTTCCTACTCAACGCCCATGGTTTTTGACATATTCCAAGATTTACATCATAGCTTAGATCTAGGAATGTGTCAAAACCCTATTCCTCCCCAGGGGTGGCGTAACGGTTGTTTTAGTGAAGGAAGGTGCCCTATTCTGCACTGAAACAACCTAATTTCAATGCAGGCACTCTTGCATCATGGTGAAAGGGCGCTAGGCAGCCATTTGTGCGCCAGCACAGTGTAAGAGTACAGGAATGCTCTGTATCTCATAGATACGTCACACTCCTGCCCTTTTCTGTTGATGCAGGGCAGCACAACAAAGTGACATGGACCGCTGCCCTGCGTCAAATTGTTGTAAATGAGCCCTGAATCTTTAAGTTATGTATCTATATTTTGTGAATGAAATCCGGTCGCAAAACATTAATACTGTACGACTCCCCCAAAGGAGGTGGTAAGCCATTTGCAAATGTGACGAGGTCCCCAGAGAAAACAAGCTGCATTTTAGAAAAAAATAGCTTTATCTATTTATTATTTAAAAGCAATCACAGACATTGTGGTCTGCCGACCCCAGCAGGCCACCATCTCTGTGAATGCAACCAATCATAATGGGTCACAATGTACAACCTAACTCATGTGTGTTAATAAGGAGGCCGAATTGGGACCCACTGTGAATCGGTATTTTGAGAACCAACCTATTAATACATTGGTTGGTTCTCAAAATGCAAATGGATCAGTTAGAAGTCAGTGCAGTTTGTACATTCCGTTTAAGAAATTGCAAATTGTGAATTGTAATTTGTCGCAATCTATGATTGTTTAAATGGACTCTTTGTACATGAGGCCTATTGTCTCTTAGGCAGGAACTGAATAGATTCATAACAGAAAAAAACAGTGTGACATTTATATACTGTTCTGTTGTGAATGAGAAAAACTTTTGAACAGATTCAGATGTAGGCAGGTAGTAATTTGCATAGATTTAAGTACGTCGATGATGTACACATACCGAGGAATATGCAAAAAAAACTATCAACATTTTCATACCTATGCCCAATTCTGAAGTTATGAATTTTCTGTTTGCGAAGTATATGCCAAATTACTGTCATACTGTCAATGCATTTATGCATGGAGTGTTCATGGCTCCATCCTTGTACCAAAGTTTTACAAACAGAACATAGAGTCCCGAGGCATTATCTTGGCTGATAGGGCATGGCCCTTCATCAATTTGCCAGTGCTATGCAATTTAAGCTTCAGATTTATCATTATGTTATTGGGAAGGGTGTATGCAATTTCAATGAATGTCATGATATGTGCAGGCTCGTTTACGGCAAAATCAGTAAATGCAATCAGCCTGTGCCGACATAACCTCGACTATGCCCATCAATGCAATGTCAATGTATACCGTAGCTTGCACCCACACAGCAGCGCCAACATCAGCAATAATGATACCAATGTATGTCATAATCCATGCTTGTACGATAATATTATAGTTGTCAATAAGAAAAATGTCAATGTACATTCAGACCAAAGCAAACATACCTTTGACAACACCAGTAAGAACAATATCAGTGTGCAAGATGACAACTGTATGCACAATGTTGGTAATGTCGATAAAAACAATACTGGTGGCTGCCATATTATTCTCAGGAGTTCAAATGAACTCACATCATTGCAGTCGGATTCACCCAAGGTGACCTCTCCATCAACCCCGAGTCAGAGATACGTGGTCAGGCAGGTCCTGCAATCCATGCCTATGCTTATCGAGTAACAGGTCACAGGAGGGGTGCCCTTAAATTACAGGCAGACACGCAGCCAGGGAAAATCCTAACCGATTCTACAGTTAGATAGTTGCACCACAAACAAGTCCGAGGAAATTGGCCCCAATAAAACCCATTTGGCCAAAGGCTCGCATTCCTCAGATATACCACATGAAGATAGGTACACTAAACCAATCAGGACACGACATGTACAACACACATAACGATTGCACGCTCCTCACAACAGACATCTGGACACATACACACTGACCCACATTAGCTTTCCCCGAAGTCGAGAGACATCTGTGACCTTATGAGATGGTCACATGTGATTGATTTATGACTAAGATGCTCTTTTGGAATGTAGAGAACACTGTATTGCACCTCATGAACTGTATAAATTGATGGCCAAAACCTTCTACATCGAGAGATTTTGAGCAGACGCATTCCATCCAGGCTCTCCCGGCCGTAACTTGTTCCTGTTTTGCCAAACGCTTCTTGTCTTTTCATTTATTTAAGGTAAATTTATATCCGAGCAACAATCTGATATCCATCTCTAAATCCGTAGTTTACCTGAATATAAATCCAAGCAAGTCTATTCTTTCACTCAGCATCTTTTCCCCTACCCTTACCACAAATGAAAAATCAATGCTTTTTTACACTATAATGTTTCTCTCATTCAAAGAACACATGAAAAAATATTTGATTTTTTTTCGGTATCAAATAAGCCTTTTAAGCTGATTTAACGTTTTGTTTACTATCTGCATTTTGGACACCCTGATGGGAGCATTCATCCTTTTACACATTGATGTGTGTAATGGTCTAAACCACATTGGGTGCCATTTGTTAGCACGTCAAGTTTAAGGCTTTTTATATCTCCTGAAAGGAAAATACCATTTACACCAACAAATCTGAATATGTAGCTAAACAATTCTTCGATAATGCTGACATCAGATGCACCTCCAACTAGATGATGTTGGTTATTCACAAAATGAGAAAGAATCAAAGGGGGCGTGGCCAAGGACCCAGACATGGTGGACATAGGGTAAAAGTGCTCCCAGGCCGGAGCTCTCTTATCCTTGTAATCCCAGGTTCATCCTTCTCCATAATCCACCTGACTGAGGACAGGTGCCCAAAGTACTCTGGAGCCTGTTTTCACTTCAATCCTCAGCACTGTTCCTTGACTTTCTCTTACCCGCATGGATCAAGCCCCAGGTGGCTGCTGGTGGCTGCTAGAGGCTCCTAGAGATATTCCAACTACTTGACTCTCCTGTGGCCTCTGTTGCTGCTTGCTGTTGCCATCGTCCACAAGAACACCATCAGGGTCTCGACCAGCACCGACGACACCCTCAGCACCGCCGAACACATGCACTTCCAGATCCACACGGACCCCAACACCACCCTTAGAGGCACCCTTGTCTACAGACCCCCTGGGCCCCGACCCCAGTTCAGCGACTCCATCGCCGACTTCATCAGCACGCACGCCCTGACCTCTACCGACTACATCCTCCTCGGAGACCTGAACTTTCACCTGGAGAACAACAACGACAGCAACTCCACCACCCTGATCGACAGCCTCACCAACCTCGGCCTGAGCCAGCTCGTCACAACACCGACCCACTGCGCCGGCCACACGCTTGACCCCATCTTCTCCTCAAGCTCCCACGTCTCCTTCAGCCACACCACGGAACTCCTCTGGACCGACCACCGCTGCATCCATTTCACCTTCCAGAAACCCACCACACACCACCGCACCCAACAGATCCCACGCCGCTGCTGGAGCAAAGTCACCGAAGACCAACTCCGGGCTACCCTCGCTCTCAGCCCTCCCTCCGACCCATCCAACACCGACGACGCTGCCTGCAACCTCAGACGATGGATGGACGACTGTGCCAACACCCTCGCCCCGCTGAAAAAGCTGACCTACAGCGACACCACCAAAAGAGCCAGCTGGTTCACCTCGGAACTCCTAGCTTCCAAGCGCACCTGCCGGAAACTAGAGAAGAAATGGCACAGCGATAAGACACCGGACAGCCACACAGCCCACAAAGACGCCATCCGTAACCACCACCACCTCATCAGGTCCGCCAAGAGAATCTCCTTCAAAGACCGCCTCGACAACAACGCACACAACAGCAAGGAGCTTTTCAACATCGTGAAGGAACTCTCCAATCCCAGCTCCAACACCAACGACATCCCGCCGTCGCAACCCCTGTGCGATTCCCTCGCCACCTTCTTTCACCGCAAGATCGCCGACATCCACGACAGCTTCGACACCCAGACAACCCCAACTAAGATCGACCCGCCACACACCATCGACCACGACCCCCTGCCAGCCTGGGCCAGCGTGAACATCGAGGACACCATCAAGACCATGAGCACAATACACTCCGGCTCCCCGTCAGACCCTTTCCCGCACCACATCTTCAACAAAGCCAGCAGCTCCATCGCACCCCACCTGTGCAACATCTTCAACCTCTCCTTCGAGACCGCGAACTTCCCAGAGAGCTGGAAACACGCAGAGATCAACGCCCTACTCAAAAAACCCAAGGCGGACCCGAGAGACCTCAAGAACTTCCGGCCCATCTCTCTGCTTCCGTTCCCAGCCAAGGTCATCGAGAAGATCGTCAACAAACAGCTAACCCGATACCTCGAAGAAAACAGCATCCTGGACCCATCCCAATCAGGGTTCCGCAGCAACCACAGCACTGAGACTGCCCTCATCGCCGCCACCGACGACATCAGGATCCTGCTGGACAATGGTGAGACCGCAGCCCTCATCCTGCTGGACCTCTCCGCCGCCTTCGACACTGTCTGCCACCGCACTCTACGCGCACGCCTCCACGACGCAGGGATCCGAGACAAGGCCCTGGAATGGACCACCTCCTTCCTCGACGGCAGAACCCAGAGAGTCCGCCTCCCACCCCTCCGATCCGAAGCCTCAGAGATCATCTGCGGCGTACCCCAGGGATCGTCCCTCAGCCCAACACTGTTCAACATCTACATGGCCCCGCTCGCACGCATCGCCAGACAACACGACCTCAACATTATCTCCTATGCCGACGACACTCAACTGATCCTCTCCCTCACCAAGGACCCCCTCGCCGCCAAAGCCAAACTCCATGAAGGAATGAAGGCCGTCGCCGATTGGATGAAGATCAGCCGACTAAAGCTGAACACGGACAAAACGGAGGTCCTCATCCTCGGCTCCAACACCTCAGCCTGGGACGACTCCTGGTGGCCAACTATGCTGGGAGCAGCCCCGACACCCACCGACCACGCACGCAACCTGGGAGTCATCCTCGACTCAACGCTCTCCATGACCAAGCAAGTCAACGCAGTCTCCTCCTCCTGCTTCAACACCCTCCGCATGCTTCGCAAGATCTACAGGTGGATCCCGACAGACACAAGAAGAACAGTCACCCAGGCCCTCGTCAGTAGCAGACTGGACTATGGGAACGCCCTCTACGCGGGAGCCCCGGCCAAGCTCATCAAGCGACTGCAACGCATACAAAACGCCTCCGCACGACTGATCCTTGACGTACCACGCCACAGCCACATCACCCCCCACTTGAGGAACCTGCACTGGCTCCCCGTCGACAGGAGGATCACCTTCAAACTCCTCACCCACGCACACAAGGCACTCCACAAAACTGGCCCAGCCTACCTCAACAGACGGCTGTTCTTCTACGTCCCCAACCGCCAGCTCCGCTCCGCCGACCTCTCCCTCGCCACCGGCCCCCGCATTCGAAGAACAACCACCGGCGGCAGATCCTTCTCACACCTCGCCGCCAAGACCTGGAACACCCTTCCACTAAGCCTACGAAAGACCCAAGACCTGCTGACCTTCAGGAGGCTACTCAAGACCTGGCTGTTCGACCAGTAGCAGCATCCCCCCCCCCTTCCCTCTCCCCAGCGCCTTGAGACCCTCGCGGGTAAGTAGTGCGCTCTACAATTTCTGTGATTGATTGATTGATAGCATGACCACAGTCCCAAACTGGAACCCTTTGGAGCCTGTTGGGACTTGAGGTTGGTAGTACCATAGGCGACATTGCCTCCTCTTTGCCCTCAGGGGATCTTCTATGTGGTGTTGAAGCCTTGCTGAAATATCCACTCCTCATGGCCTCCCATGTGACTTGCTCTCCCTGCTGTCTCCATTCCAGGCTGCCCCTGGGCTGGTACAGGTAGGCCCCGTCTAGATCTGGCGAGAGTTTCGGATCCATCTTTAGTGAGTAGGGTCTATGAATGCAGTGGTGGATGACTAGGCCTGTGGTACCTCCTGGACTCTGGGCCTGTGTGAGTCTCACAACTGGCCCGTACTAGGGCCCCACAGATAAGGTTCTAGGTGACTTGACCCCCACCCTGTGTGACTGTTACACTTGACAGTCTTAGGGTGGTCTTCCCCCAGCTTTTCACCTGCCTTCCTCCATTTTTCTTACCACGTTTTTGCTGGCTTTAGAACTCTCTGCACTTTACCACTGCTAACCAGTGCTAAAGTGCTTGTGCTGTCTCCACTAAACATGGTAACATTGGCTCATCCCCAATTGGCATATTTAATTTACTTTTAGGTCCATAGTAAAGTGCACTACATGTGCCCAGGGCCTGTAAATTAAATGGTACTTGTGGGCCTGCAACACTCATTGCGCCACCCACTTAAGTAGCACCTTAACCATGGCTCAGGACTGCTATTGCGGAGCCTGTCTGTGCAGTTTACAATGCCATTTTTGCCTGGCATGATAAACCTTTTGCCAGGCCTAAACCTTCCCTTTTAATACATATAGGTCAGCCGTAAGGTAGACCCTGAGTAACCCAGAGGGCAGGATGCAATATATTTAAACAGCAGGACATGTAGTTTTAATGTTTACATACCCTGATACTGAAAAACTCCCAAATTCATATTTCACTACTGCAAGGCCTCTCTCTCCTATTGGATAACATTGGGACAACCTTATCACATCTTTTAAGGGTTTTTCCCAATTGTGAAGAGTTGGATTTTTCAAGTTTGGTGTCTTTGTACTTACAATGTACAATCACAACTGATGATTAAGTTGGATTTTTAATTGCAGGTCTAAAAATGCCACTTTTATAAGATTGTAAAAGAACAGTGGGAAACCAAATATACCCTTGGAGGTTTGGGCAAATAAACAATTGTTTACATAAAGATACCTACAAGGGATTTTGTTTGCTAAACTTAGTTCGATTTCTTATAGACTTATTATCTATTGGTCAAGTCCCAATTGGTGGCTTAACTTTGCAAAAGTCTACACATCAATGCAAGTGTACTTCAAATTAATATCAACAAATGGAATTAAAAAACAGTTTAAAAAACAATTCGACAAACAATTCGAAAAACAATTCAAAAAACAATTCGAAAAACACGGGTATATCTTTCTTTCATAAATATACAATTTTAATGTAAAACAAAAAATGCAAGGGGTACATTCAAAAACTATACAACACTATGATAGAGGATACAAGAATGAACCTACAAATCATAAGTGTGATCATCTATTCCAAGGAAATACACATAGAGGAAAAAGAAACTAAACTAGAAAGCAATTCCTCAGACGCCTTAGTTGTTGGGGAAATAGATGCAAAAGTCGACGTTTCGGTCTGTCGTGGCAATAACGTCCATCAGACCATCTTCAGGACATATAGAGGGTGAGCACAAGATAATTTAGGGTGTGTTGTGACTTACATTGACTAGGATTGTAGTTCCTGCTTGGACAGGGTGCATATCTATGCCAACCAGAAACACAATTTCTAGCAGTGACATTGCCAGCCGTCAATGGTTTGCATCTCTCTGGGCCCTTTAATTTAACCTGAGCCCTCCCAGATAATACATGAGGCTTGAGGGTCAGAAGCTGGGTCCCTCCACACATACCACCAGATCTCTGCCCATATTGTGGATACCTCCCTCTCCTTCGTTCTGTCTGTGCACTGGTGAGGGGCATCAGGACTGGGGTCCTTGGTGCCTCCCTGATAATTCACAGATCCTCTGACTTGGGGGTCTACCTTATGGCTGGACAGGTTGGGTCTGGATGAACAGCTGACCCACTCACCATCCCCCTTGTTTGGAATGTAGGGTAGACTAACTCTCTCTTACCCCATCGGATCTTGGGGGGGCTCTTTGGCCTCATCGAGCCAGTCCATTCCCAGCATTTGACATTCAGCCCTGATTAGCCGGATACTTCACTCCCTATTCACCTCAGCAGCATCGATCATGGGTCACTACAAAGCTACCACAAAGAACATTCATCCTCCTCAGCCCTATAAGCTGGTCACCCCTTCTACTCCCCCATCTTTGGAACCCGACAAACTAGACATCATCCTGAAAGTAACCAAAACCTCAAAATCATCATTAGAAACTAAAGTGGATGCAGAGGCTGTAGATATCAATGTACTCCAGGATGATCACAGGGAGCTCACAGATCAGGTCACTCAAGCCAAAAAAGGCATTCTAGACATATAACCCCAGACATCTGAAATGCAGTAACAAACATGCAACCTTACAGAGTGAATCTGATATCTTAAAGGTGGAGCTGGGGATGCTGAAAGCCTCTTGAGGTGCAGCAATGTCTGTATCATCGACCAGAAGGACTAGAAAGCCATTGCATGATAGACTATCTTGAACCCTGGCTTAAATCATTCACAGCCTCTTCTTACTTGCCCATCTTTTTCTCCTTGGAAAGGGCTCATCCACTCCTGGCCAGACCCCCCTACCCTGAGCCCCCACCACATACCATCGTGGCTAAGCCCCTACATTACAAAGACCGGGATGCCATTCTGAACACTGCCCGAAAAGCTGGCTGTCTCAAAGTCGACATTCACAATGTGCTGATATTTCCTAATTATACCTTGGTAGTTCAATATCACTGAGCATCATTTCTGGAAGCCAAGCGCAAGCTGCAGGAGATGAATCTCACAAATGTTCTACTCCGCCATCTCAAACTCAAAGTCATCCAGCCAGGATCAGCAGTCAGCTTAAGACTAACTCGAGCGGCAGGATACTTCTCAGACGAGTCTCCCCTCTCTCCTCGCTCAAATGACCAGGCCCAGGACAGCACATTTTCTGCTCTGCATGTGGAAGCCGCTTTCAGAACATCTCCTCGCCAGGCCTCGGTTAGGTCTTCAGATAGCTCCGTAGAAGATGCTCTTTTCTTGTTTAGCCAAGGTGATTGGGACCCACTCCCTGCAATCACGTCCCAAATGGCAGGCAATTTCTTCTGAAGATGGTTTGGCCTCCCTAACTAGTCCCCATAAGGGGAGTCGGTTTACATGATTTATCCTTGTTTTGCCTTTAAGGTTGTTACATTGTTTTACTATGTCATCTCTCTCATGTGGTTATTCTGGGGGAGTACACAGATTCTGTTATGCCTCCTTGCTTAGGGAGCTCCCCACATCTACTTCCATAGTTGAACTTCACATGCCCCCCTTTTTCCTGCATTAAATGCAACATCTTATCTACCAGTATTGGTTTGGACAGCAAGCAGATTGCTTACTGCCCTTTGTGTTATCTTCCTAGTTGAGTTTTCGCCCCAAGTTACTGGTTTGCCATGACTTTTAGGCTGGCTACCCCCCTCATTTGGGCTATGGCTTGTCTACCTGACTTACCCCCCTCTTGGAAGGCCATTGAGAGGGTTCCCCAGAGCTCTTTTCCTAATCTACACTTACCATGGCAATTCACAACCAACACTGCTATTTCACCTTGAAATGGAATATTAAGGGAATGTAAACACCATCCAAGCATTACCAGATTCACTCCTACCTTAAAAGGCGTGGAGTGCAGATTGCTTTACCCCAAGAATCCCACATAATACAAGAAGAAGGTATATGCTTCCAGAAAATGTGGAGAGGCCAATTATTTCCTACAAACTATTGTGCCTAGGCCAGGGGGACCCACACAGAGTGTCCTACAATGCCCGCTTTTAAGCTAATATAACATGACATAACATAACATTTGTATTTGTAAAGCACATGTTCACCCAAGGGTATGATGGCACTGAAAAACAGATGTTTATTCAATTCAAATTTTTATCCTTCATCGAGTCTATCTCCCCCCCTAACTTCTATACAACCTGTCTCCCCCCCTCTGATATTAATCATCTATTCACTGAGGCAAAAGTGGTCTGTTCCTGTTGTGGGACAGACAATGCTGACTTCCACCACATGTTATAGGATTGCCCCTCACTGTACTTCTTCTGTCTGAAAGTTCTTAGCCAGATTGTGGAGTTCACTTGTCTCTAAAACTGCAGTCCTGTGCATTAGGAATCTTTAAGCTACCTAAACAGGCCAAAACCACAGAGCCCTTCCTAGCTTAACATTCCTGTAGGGGAAACATGCCATTACCATTAAGTGGAAATCTCCTCAAGTATCAAGTAAGTCTTGGTATCAAGACTTACTTCATTTTGTAGAGGTGGAGGGCATGGCTCTTCGCAGGAAGGAAGCCAGCGTGTTTCGCAAACACGGTATCACTGGTGAAGGGGATGCATTTTGGATGTGCCTCACACTATCCCCAAACATTGAAGCATCAACACCAGAAAAGCTCCCTCGGCTTCTACAGTAAGCTGGGGGCCCACCCCCACCACCAATGCTCCCCCTTGTCTAACTCCTAGATGCACCCCCAACCAAGCCCTCTCTCCCCATTTAAGGTGAGGCATAAAAACAGACCCAAACAACCTCCTTGATTTCTATGTCAGCTAGCCAATTCCAAGGTAACTGCCTAACCTCGTCCTGGAATATCTTACCAGCCTACTAGTTGCCATTACTTTTATAAACAATTCTCTCATTTCTCTTGAGTTTGATCCTGACTTCAATAAGTTGTACAGATCCACTCATACTTGTCTCAGTATGCGTTGCACTACCTTCCCTGGTAAACATTCCTAATGGTACACCACTGCTTCACTCCTCTCTTGCCCCCCATCAATTCCTTTCTTGTCCCCTATCAATGTAGTCGATCCTGCCACATGTCTGACTGTGGGTGCTGAGGTTATAATTTAGTACTGCGGCGTGATCAGGGCCCAAATATGAACGCTTAAGTTTCTCTTCTATCGTATATGTACACTCTATTCAATACTGTAAAAGTTAATAAAATGATTTGTTTTTAAAATGAGATAGAATCAAAAAAGAAGAGCCTTCTTGTTTTGCCTCTACCTTAGTTGACACTCCCAACAATCTTAATGTAAGCAACACAGTTTTAGTACCAAATGGATATTTCCAACATCCTGGAACATCGACAACCTGAGCTCAGGCTTGGGATCCTCGTCAAAGTTCAAAAAGATGTGCTAAAATAATTCACCACAAAAGGCAGGCATTCTTTAGATGCTTGATCAATAAGAAGCATTTGACACCCTGGATATAGCTATTAGATGGCTGGAATCAGTAGCAGGGGTATCTGGAATTGGATGATCTTGGTGGACTGCATGTACATACGGATCCTCTCTATAACTAGCATGCTTGATTGAGTATCTGACCTTAGACCAAGCAATTTATAAGCCTTTAGATATGTGCTTTGACACATATTCTGATGACACATACATGATTGTCAGCCTCATGGGGGATGCATTAGCTGATGTGGCTAAGGTGCAGTTTCTTTAAGGCCCAATCCAAATTTGGATCAAAGTGAGTTGGCTAAAATTAAATTATAGCAAGACTGATGGTGTGCTATGTCTATTTTAACATAAGAAGGCGCATGTTTCAAATGAATTGATTTTGTTATCTTCCTGTCTCTAAAGTATAAACTTTATCACCCAATTTGATTATTTAATGATTTTCAAAGCTCAGTTGAACTCAACATTAATCTACAGCACCTAATGCCGAAAACTATTCCTGTAAATCTGTCCTTTTCTTAGCAACCGGTATGTGGCTACTAATGGAAGGACAATTATTGGAGACAATATGGATTATTACATTGCTGATTCTGCCGGCATGTCAATGGGCCTGCAAGTTATCATGAACCACGCTTTGAGCATTGTTATTTATTATGACAATACTCCAATATTAAGACAGGCACATGGGCTTCCTGTTTTACCATGGATTTCATTTACAATGATGTCTATCACATATAGGGCTGTTAATGTCTTTGCTCGCTTGTTTCTGAAGAAAAAATGTAACTTATGTCTGTCTATAGTAGGCCTGGGCGGTGAACTCTGCTGCGTTCGTGGAGTTTGCAGAGTTTTCTGCACTCCGCACTCCGCGGAGCTCGCGGAGTGCAGAAAACTCCACTTCGCGTAGTGCAGCAGAGTTTTTTCCCCTCTCGCACTCGCGAACGGTAAGTTTGCGAGCACGAACTGCCGCTAGGGGAGAATTTCTACCCGAGCGGCAGGAAGACCAGCGCGAACAGCAGTTCACACTACACTCCGCCACTTGCGGAACTTCGTGAAGTTTTTTTGTAACTTCGCGGAGTTACGCGTAGCAAAACTCCGCGAACTACTCCCAGGCCTGGTCTATAGGTCACAAAATAGGACCTTGCACATTATCCTCAGATTTTCCGTCAATAAGGCAGGTGGCAGTTCATTTGTTTCTCAGGGCTACTCACCTACAGGATAGTTTACCCAAAGTCATTAGAAAAAGTACAGATTTTATGGTGTCTCATAGGGAGTTAAAATCATATTTTTAAAAACATGCCAAATCTTTAAGCACCCTTGTTTAGAACTTGCATGCATTTGTGTATTTAGATCTTTATAGGTGTTTTGTGCAGATTGGATTCGAAGCACATGGATTGGATCATATTGTATTGAATTAAATTGAATTGGAATGGATATCTTGGATACGTTGGATTGACTTTGACTGGACTGCACTAGACTGGATTCGACTGGACTGGAGTAGATTGGATCGGATTTGACTGGATTCAATATCTGCAGCTACAAAAAATAGCAAACTATTTTGGAGTGAGGTATCCGCACTATGGAGAGCTAGCCAACTGGTAACACCTTTAACATGTCACATCGCTCGTGCCACCTGGGAGGCACACTTTTCTAAAATCTATGCCGCCATTGATGATCCTATTATGGATGATCTGAAAGAACACTGTAATGATTTTTCTGTTTCCCTAGAGGAAGTGGAATCGCTCAAAGCCTGGTTGGTGAGGCACCCGGACTGGATGGAGTACCAATAGATCTTTTTAAGAACTCTACTGAGTTCTGGGCACCCCTGTTAGCAAACGTTTTTAGCGGCTTGACCTGCTCTCCACCGCCTGAATCTTGGTCAATGTCTATCATTGTCCCGATTTTTAAAAAGGGAGATCGCACAGAACCTAGTTGTTATAGACCCAACTCCTTTATCGATTCCACTGCCAAAATTCTTGGAATAATTTTATATAATCGTATTAAGGATTGGTGCTGAAGCAACTTCAGTTTTATCCCTGCCAATATGGGTTTATGAGTAATGTTGGTACTGTCGAGCAATGTTTAAATCTATTGTTGGTTTTAGGCAAATATACAATTGCACATAAATCACTAATGGGGCATATCATCAAGGGCTGGCGATATAATTATCGCCGCTTTAGCGTCCGTTTTCGGGCAAAAAGCGGCGATAATTATATCGCATTATTTACAAGGACACGCTAGCGCGTGTTTCCTTGATTCAGCTCCCGTTTTGTTCACGCCTCGCTTTGCATCTCTAATGAGATGCAAAGTAGGCGTTCCCTGTGAAAACAGATTGAAAATGACCGCTAATTGTCCGTCTCCGTATTTACAATACGGCCCAGGACACCCATAGCGATATTTAACCCCGCGCTAACGGCGGTTATCGCCGTTATTTTACGTCTGCATTTTTCCTGACTAACCTATCTTTGACATGGGAGGTGGATTGAGTGGCTAAATCCACATCTCCCTATCAGCAAGGACTCCCCTATCGCTGCAGGATTATCGCTGGATTCCGAGCGATAATCCTGCATTTTGCGGCTATCGCCGGATTTCACATCGCCGTGGAGATAAGCGTTGTAAATAACGCGATATCTCGGCGATCTGATCCGGCGATAGCCGGCGTTAAGCTAAATCGCACTTAGCGCGCCCTGCGATCTTTATCGCAGTTCGTTGCTAATATGCCCCAAATATATTTAGCCTTTATGGATCTATCCCAAGCTTTTGACTGCATAAATCGGTCCAAGCTTAGGGCAACCTTTTTGGCGCAGGGATTGGATGTTGCACTGGTGCACTTCCTTGCTTTTTTGCACACAGATATGAAGGCTATGGTCAAAATTACCCCTGAGGATGAGGTATCATCCCCAATAAATGTCTTGCTAGTAGTAAGGCAAGGGTGTGTGCTGGCACCACTTTTATTTATTTTATATATTAACAACCTTCACCTGTTTTTAATAAATATGACTCCAGATGTTCCCCTAGTTAATGGCTCTCCTTTACCCACACTTCTGTATGCAGATGATGCAGTTTTGATGGCGCGTACGCCAAATGATTTACGGCGACTGGTGCAGGGCTTTGTTGATTTTATGGCCTAGACTTACAAACAAATTTAAAAAAATCTTTTATCATGGCCTTTGATCCAAAGAAACACTGTTTATCTTCTATTTCCGTAGGAAAAAACATAAGTTACTACAAGTCAGCACTTTTCCTTATCTGGGAGTGTCATTTGCATCCACAGGCTCATGTGCTCCCTGTTGCACAAGGCAGGTTAAAATTAACAAAATCTATTGCCAATTTATTTTCCTTACTGCAACCTAGGGACGAGGGAGCTCTCTGTCCTATAGTGCGAATGTATAAAACACAATGTCTGTCCTCGGCCATATATGGCGTTGGTATCTGGGGAATCCAGAATTGTAACCCAGTACAGCTGGAGGAACATAGATTTTGTAGAAAGGCCCTGTTGGCTCCCATCTCTTCTTCTACTTACATTTGTCATAGAGAAATAGGCATCCGATACATTGAAGACTGCATCAAGACTCGACCGCCGTTATTATGGCTTGCTATTTGGAAAAATGAAAAAGCATGTGTAGCCAGGGATATCATTAATGATTGTCTTAAATGTGAGAAGGGGCTCGAGATTCTCTGGCTTGCCAGCGCAAGGTCCACATTTTGTTCAGTTAATCTTGAATGTGTTTTTGCCGATCCACTCAGTAACTTAGATATTAACAAAAAACACTTACGCCAGGTATTATATGATCAGGCAGCCGCTAATAGGCTGCACAAGGAATCTGTGAAGAGGAGTGTAGCAATTTATAGGCTGTTTACCCCTCCGGTTAACATGGCAATGTACTTGACTAGAGTTAAAGGGCGGTGGGAACGAAGCCTTTTGTTTCGATCTAGGGTGGGCTCAGCGAAATATCTGTTATGTTTCCTGACGGGTTTTAATGTTAACTTGGTTCCCTACTATGTCCTTATGATGGCACTTCTGGACAATCTATGTCACATTTTATGTTCTTCTGTGGGTTTTATCTTATGTATTCTAAACATTTTCTGGTTCCCTTTTTAAAGAAAAGAGGAGTAAGACACCTGAACGATGCATTAGAATTGCTTTTTTATCTGGTAGACGAAGATGAAACCATTTGTCTGGGTGCCTTTCTGAAAGCAGCTGTAAGAGCACGTTGCTCAATTACCACGGAATAGGTCTGATGTATGATGTACAGTTATGCACTTTATCAATCAATCAATCAATCATATCATTTGTAAAGCGCACTACTCACCCGTGAGGGTCTCAAGGCGCTGGGGTGGGGAATGCTGCTACTGCTCGAAAAGCCAGGTCTTGAGGAGTTTTCTGAAGGTCAGCAGGTCTTGGGTCTGCCGTAGGTGGATGGGGAGGGTGTTCCAGGTTTTTATGCACTTTTGACGGGGGGGCACATTTTAATGATTACATGTCATGTTTTTGTATGTTTTTATGATCACCTTGTAAAGTAATGGATTGTATGATTTTAATTGTACTTTTATGGATACAGCATGTATTCAAATTAAGTACATCAACTCAATTCAAATGGAGTGGATTGGATCTAATGGAATTGGACAGAGCCGTCTTTTACACCTGACCTTCAAGAAATAACTGAGACCTTCCATTCTCTACACACCAGCATTCATTTTAACTCTCATCACTCGTAAGCTAAACTCAGACTTTAATTTGAACACCTATAAATGTGCATATGTTTCCAAAGTAATTGTGTCCTGCTTATCCTTTTTTCAACACACTTCCATGTTCTGAGGCCTGCATTTTGTAGCATTCCCACTAAAGGTAAAGAACTTAATCGGCCCCTGCTTCCTAGAACTTGTCTCACTCTGTATAAACACCCTCCAAAAAAAAAAAAATACAATGTGTGCCATAGTTCTACCTTTCATAGGATGTCAGGTAGTTTATTGTGGGATGATTAAGGCTATCCAAAATAAGACGTATCATTTGAAATGATGGCGAAAAGTCTCCAAATATATAAAAATAACTTTAAGGACACATGCCGTCACAAACCGGGCAAATGCAAAGCTTCACCCTAAAGTCAAATTATAGTAAACACTGAACAGACATCTGTTAGTCACTATGTTGCCCTGAAACCAACTTGAGGTCAACAAGATAGTTATAAGGTTGACATTTTAATTGAGTAAGTTAAAGGTTATTTACTGAGTCATCCTCAAGATTCATAAATGACTATCAGAGCCGTTACACTCAGTGATGATTGGAGCAACCCTGACTTCAGGGCAATATACTTTGGATAGCTTGACAATGACATTACCTTTCTGGAAACAAATAATTCCAAAAGAATACAATTCAATTTACTAAAAATACTTCTAATGTTTCTCATCAAGGGACTCTGGGGCACATGCATCAAATGTAGAATTAGCGATTCCTAAATAGCGAATTTTAAGGATTCGCAATTTAGAAATCGCTAACAGCAATGCATGACCTTTTTAGCGAACAATTACCAATTCGCTAAAATTCGCTATCGCAAATAGCGATAATCCAATAACGAATTGCAAATACCGATTTCGCTATTTGAGATCCCGCTATTTGCAAATTTGCAAGTAGCGAAATCGCAAATAGCGAAATCGCAAATAGCGCGTCGCTTTTGAAGCATGCTGATGACATCACAACCAGGAAGTCCTCCAGCCCATGCTACATTCAGTGCCCAGAGGAAGTGAGAGGAGGAGGCTGAGTGCAGGAGCAGAGCAGAACAAGCAACTACTTGGCTAGCAGACCTGTCCAGTGCACAATAATGGATCCATCAGCGTCAGGGGAGAGTGCAGTAACCAGGAAAGGCAAGCTCAAGTTTAGTGAGAGAGAAATTGAAAACCTTATAGAGGAGGTTGTTAAGAGCCACGAAAAGCTCTTTGGCAAACTGTCCCTCAAGGTACCGGAGGCTGAGAAGAGGAAAATATGGCTCAGGATCAAGAACAAAGTGAATGCAGTGGGGGTTACCCACCGCACAATTGACGACCTGAAAAAAAGGTGGTACGACCTGCGCAGCCGTGCCAAGGAGAGGATTGCAGACAGGCTGAAGGAGGCTAAGAAGACTGGAGGGGGGCCATCAACACTGCCTGGAAATACACCCCTGGAGGACCTGGTTGAGTCCACACTCCAGCCTGAAGCTGTGGTAGGAGTGACCCAGTTGGATAAATCCGGAGCGGCCTGTACTTCACAAGGTAAGATGCATGCAAGTGTCCAAATCAAGAGACATATCAAAATGTGAACATCCCCTCAGTTCAACTCCAGTGTACAGAAACTAACTCCAGTCCACATTTTTCCGGCAACACCCAAATGCATTATGGGAGTTATAGGCAGGTTAGGCAAGTTGGGAGGCAAACACACTATAAGAAAGTTAAACACGAAAACACTGTGTGACAGTTAGTAATTTAATGAGACCCAAGTATGCTTAATGTGACACAACATTAACCCTCCAAAAAATTAACATTGCACTGTTTAACATCACAGATTCAGCAGAAGGAGACTCTGAGGACAGTGAATGCGGAGACACACAGGAGACTCTGGCTGAGGCAGACGTGGAAACACCTGTGGCCCCAAAAATCACAGCTCCTGCCCCCACTATACGCAGGGCCCCAGTTCCATCACTGCAGCCTATGGAATCTGAGCTTGAGCGTGAACCAGCTCCAGAGACAAGCCGGCCTCGAGGTACCCCCACAACGACACCCCAGTCACAGGTCCGGCACAGCACAATCCAAAGCCGGAGGCACAGGTCAAGGGCACGCATCACATCGCAGGAGGACCACACTCCAAATGTGTGGGGTGGGCTGGAGAGCCAGATACTGAGGGTTCAGCACCTGCAGGCAAAACATATGAGGTCAATGCAGGAACAACTCAGCAGAATGGCAACCAACATTGCAGTCATGAGCGATTGTGTGAGAGAACTTACAACAGCTGTGGTGGAAGGCAACAGGCAGTCCAATGCAACCATGCAGGAGCTGAGCAGGGTTATGCAGGAGGGCCAGGAGACACAGAGAAGAAGACATTGCCAGTTGATGATGCACTTAGCAGGCTGTACAAAATCTAACAATCGCCTGTACACAAACACTGCACTGCTGTCCCATCGGTCCGTGGCCATGCAGATATATATGGGCCATTGTTGTGGGGATGTGGCCAGGGCACTGGCCCAGGTAACTAATGCCGTGGAACAAATCCAGGCTGCTACTGCTGGGGGCAGCAATGTGACGGGGGAAGAGGGGAGTGAGGAGGCATCCAGTCTCAGTAGCCTGTTAGTGCCAGTCCCCACTTGCAGGAGGCGCAGCACTCGAAGCACAATACCTTCCGGAGCCTCCATGAGGGATGGAGCTGATGCAGGCAAAAGGCGTTTGGGGGTGCGTGGTAGGAAGAGATAGAATGACTTGGGCATAACAATTTAACCATGGTGAGGTAACCATGGACAATACCATACTAGTGACTAGGCCTGGGTGGTGAACTTCGCTCCGTTCGCGGAGTTTGTGGAGTTTTCTGCACTCAGCGGAGCTCGCGGAGTGCAAAAAACTCCGCTTCGCGATGTGCAGCGGTTTTTTTTCCCCGCTCGCGAACGGTAAGTTCGCGAGCACGAGCTGCCGCTCTGGTAGAATTTCTACCAGAGCGGCAGGAATACCAGAACAAACTGCAGTTCGCACAGCACTCCGCCACTCACGGAACTTCACAGAGTTGTTTTGTAACTTCACGGAGATCCGCGTAGCATAACTCTGCGAACTATGCCCAGGTCTACGTAGTGACTGAGATCCAAGTCCTAAAATTAGGTATTGTATTCTTTTTCTGCATGCAATCACTGTGCTACTTAGCACCTGCTATGTGTGCTTTAACACTACAACAAGGTTTAATGCAAGTAAATACAGTACAGTTCAAACATGCTGTGTCGTGTCTCATCATTCCTTACCTCAGAAATAATGTTGTGTAATTGCTGCACGTCTCCTTTGCCCTTCTGCTGAGCTTGCCCCATGTGCTGGTCGTAGTTGTGGCCCTTGCTGGTTGTCCCCCTCAGGCTCACTGTCAGACAGTTTAATGGGTATGCCTCTCCTGGTCGCGATATTGTGCAACATGGCACATGCAGCCACAATCCTGCAGCAGGTCTCAGGCCGGTACTGCAACGCTCCGCCAGTCTTGTGGAGGCAGCAAAAGTGACTTTTCATCAGCCCAAAGGTGCGTTCGATGACATTTCGTGTGGTGATGTGCGCTGCATTGTACCTCTGCTGATTTGGGGTGGCTGGGTTGAGGTATGGTGTCAAAATGTAGTTCCGAACGGCGTATGCGCTGTCACATACAGGGTAGTGAGCAAAGGGTTAGTGACAGTTATGCATTGCCATTTGGCCATTGTGTGTGAGGAATTATTATATATGTTTACCAAGCAGATGTCCTTTGCCGAAATCACCCCTGAGCAGACGGGTGTGTATGCTACTGTGTCGAAATATATAGGAGTCATGTGTGCTCCCAGGGTTTTGAGCCACAATGTCTGTTATGATATACTTAGCATTGCAGACTACTTGTACATTGATTGAATGATAGGATTTACGGTTCCTGAAAATGAATTCATTCGCTGCTGGTGGACAAATGGCAACATCCATACAATCTATGCAACCTATCACATGTGGGAACTGTGCTAACTGGTAAAAGTCCTGTTTGGTCTTATTCAATTCCTGTGGGGTTGTGGGGAAGGTGATGTGGGTGTGGATCCTTGTCATCATGGCTTTCAGGAAAGATTGGAAGAAACGTGAAAGGGAGCTTTGTGACACCCCTCCAGCTACAGCTACTACACCCCTGGAAACTGCGTGACGCAAGTAGGTGCAGGCAACAAAGGACCTGCACATGAGTGGGGATGGCATGGGTCCTACGAGTCTGGCGCCGCATTAGGGGTTGCAATTCTGCAATTAGATCAAGGATCATGGCACCGTTCAACCTGTACTTGTTGTATATTTCATCATCTGTTTGTCCCAGCAATGTGATGCGCACTCTGAAAATGCACTCCTGGATTCTCCTTCTTCGCTGGGCTGCTGCATGGAGCCTCATCCTTCTCGCCATCACGTAGAGCGTTGCCATTGTGAAAGATTCTGAGGCCTCCTGGGTCAGTTTATATAGGTTTCTAAGGATTGTCACCTGTGTGCTTTTTTACTCATGGTTACCATCTGATTGTGATCCTCTTTAAATTGCAGTTGCAAAATTGCGAATTTCGTGGCTTTCGCAATTTGCGAATTTTCATGCATGTGTGTGCGAGTCCTTAATTGCGAATCGCTATTTGTTACTCGCAATTTAGGAATTTGCAATTATGGATTCGCTAAATTGGAGTTCGCAAACTCAGCGAATCCTTATTTTAGCGATTTTCATGGTGTTTCGCTGTTTTGGGTTCATGCATTGGATTTAGCTAAATTGCGCTCGCAAATAGGCTTTTTTTGCGACTCGCAAAATTTGCGAGCGCTATTTAGCTTGATGCATGTGCCTGTCTATCATTTATTTGAACTTTCTATAAAGACCATGGCCGTCAAACACTTGCTTGACATATTTTCTGGAATGTTCGTGCAACAAGCAACACTTATTTAACATGGCATTATTTTCTTTAAATGTCATAAATTGAAACATGATAAATCTACCTGAATTTTACCATAAGTAATAGATTATGGTTGATGAAAGGGAAGACTTGCGAATAATACTTCCCTGACCTGTGCCACAAGCTGTAAATTCCACTTGGAAATCAATTTAGCTGAATAATACACTTGAGTCTACACTCGTGTTGAGATGAAAGGAGGTAAACTTCCATACATTGTCAGTAAGGTGAACAGTGAATGTTGCCAGTGTGGAGTATGCAGCACAGTTTATTTTCACACTTCAATTGGGACATTTCTGCTATATCCCTGCCCCACACTAGAGAAGCTATGCACTCGATATAGGTGATGTGGGCATAAGGAAAACAAAAAATCA
Organism: Calotriton arnoldi; assembly: GCA_963921515.1. NCBI lineage: Eukaryota > Metazoa > Chordata > Amphibia > Caudata > Salamandridae > Calotriton > Calotriton arnoldi. The sequence continues at coordinate 65,935 of CAWUFW010010013.1, forward strand.
CGAGTTATGATGAGTAGCCTAAAAAATGTGGTTGTAATGACTTGTAATAAAAATTACACAAAGGCCTGCCTTTTTGCAGCATAACATATGATATAATAGTTACATGGAATACATACATAATTTTTTTTAAAAGATCTATCTAAAAAAGTTTGTATTACATCAAGCAACCTCAAATCTACCAGTGCCTTACCTGTGTTTTGTTCCTAAAATGATAAGGAACTTCAAACATGAACACATTAGTGATCATATAGCTGGGTCATGGTAAAGAACACGTCACAACTACCACTGTCTTACCAAAATATTTTTGAGCACTTGCAAGGTTAAAATTCCCAGCCAAATTAATATTCAAATCCCTACACACCAGCATTGGATGTGGCCATGCTGCTAATTCTAAATTTAGACATGTTATCACTTCTGGATTGTCTGCGTTTGGCCCATATACCGTGCAGATGGATAATGATCTGCCATCGACCACTATTTCGACTATGACCCATCTGCCTGTATTATCCTCTCGAGCTTTTCTACAAAACCCAATCCCCCGCCTCAGCAAGATGGCTACACCTCTAATCATGGATGTCTGTCGAGAGCAAGCAATTAAGTCATAACCAGGGACTTTCAGGCACTCCTGCTTACCCCAGGGTATGTGTGTCTCTTGTAGACACAAGACATCCAATTGCATAGTTTGGACAATTTTGGAGAACAAAGCCCGTTTTTTGGCATCATTTAGGCCACAAATATTCCAGGAACTTAACCGCAATTTACCCTGCCCCATTTGAGCACAATAAAAAAACCTAATCTCCACTGCGAACCATTATCCTTTTTGATCGCAAATTCTAACATAACATAACACCTACTAATAACATTACCACGACTATAGCATGAATCTATCACCTTAGTAACCCCCCCTTCACCCCACCTCCACCCTTGACCCCTAGAACCACCCTACGCCAGACCCCCCCACCCCCTACACCCCTCTTGTAAGGCAACAGGACCAAGGTCCTTGTGATGGAGTGAGCTAGCTTTCCCCACTCTCCCCTAGACCCTTCCCCCCATTATTACCAACACCCGAGGATTTGAACCGATTGTAATCCAGTCAGAAAAAAATTACTAATAAAGCAAAATACCAATCGGCTCAGCCCCCGTCTTTAAACCTCCAAGCCCCTGTGGTGGTAGAGGGAAAAAACCGGCATACTTTAACTATATACAATCCAAAAACTCCTTCGCCTGAACTTCTGAGAAAAAAAATCTAATCTGACCCTGGTGAATTATTTTCAATTTTGAGGGATAGAGTAGGAAGGCTTGAGCACCCTTCACTTGGAATGGGGCTATTAGCTGGCAGAGCTGCCACCTCCGCTCAACTGTTGCCGGGCAGAAATCTGGCCTAACGAAGAACTCACAATCCTTCCCTACCCTCTTCCTGTCTGGCCTAGCTAGGTCATAGATCTTCTCCCTAGCCAGAAAATTGTTCAAGCAAATTAATATTGCCTGAGGCTTATCACCAGCCTGACCAGACTTCTGTCTTTGCTTGAAGGGAAAACGATACGCGCGTTGCACTTCCAATTGTCAATCCCACTGCTTAACATCTGGAAAAGCTTCGGAAAAGAGTTCCACAACGAACTGTCTAGTATCCGACCCTTCTCTGCCTTCTGGTACCCCCCGAATCCTCAGATTGTTCCTCCTGGCCCTATATTCGAGATCAGTCAACTTTCAAAGCATGTCGTCCCTTTGTATTTTGATCAGATCCATAAGACCCTTCTGAGTTGCCAAGTCATCCTCCAAAGTGGAGATCCTTTCCTCGGCTTCAACAATTCTGACAGCAATGTCAGAGCAAAATATTTTGGTAGGAAACCCAGGGTCTTTAAGGCCCTCCAGACTTTAGTTCAAGAGCACGCATTAATTGATGTCTGGCATAGGCACAATAAAGACAAAGATGGGTACACATATTATTCTGCCCACCACAATAAAATGGTCCGGCTGGACTATTTTTTGATGTCAGATCAGGCGGCAGAGTTGGCTTCCGTTACAGTATCCCCAAGGATTTTATCCGATCATAACCCACTGATAGTGGAGTGTCCCTGGGTCCGTCAGGTTAGAGCTCCCAGGACATGGACATTTGAAAGAAAATTATTGCTTGATCAGGCCTATCGGGATCATATGAGAAAGTGGTTAATCGAATTTTTAAACATTAATAGAAAAACTGCTTCTGACTGCATAGTTTGGGATACACTTAAGGCTGCAGTACGTGGGGAGACCAAGAGTTTTGCAGCCTTTCGATGGAAGACTGTTCAGGAGCAGATAAAGTCCCGTGTGGAGGAACTCAGGGTGGCAGAATTGGAACTAACACGTAATATTAAGGATGGCCTCAATACGGATCAGAGTCAGCAAACTGTAGCCATAATCAAGTCTAAACTGTTGGAATTTTTTGGGCAGGATCTGGCCGCTAAGTACCTGCAATATCGTACAATGATGTATGAATATGGGGAAAACTCGGGTAGAATCCTTGCCAAAAGGCTCCAACAGAAAAGTTTGTTAATCCGAATCACTAGAATTCAGGATCAGCAGGGTGATATACAGGATACGCAGGAGGGGGTTATGGATGTGTTTCAGAAGTTCTATACCTCGCTGTATACGGAAGATACTGTTAGATCTCAGTTCGAGCCTCTGGTGGAGGGCTTTCTTCTGGATATTGGTACCCTTAAAGTTACAGCCGAACAGAATGAGATTCTTTCTGCTCCAATCATGTGGGAGGAGGTCGCGTTAGCAATAAAATCGCTGGCCAACGGAAAGGCTGCCGGTCCTGACGCTATTCCATTAGAATTCTATAGGGCATTCTGTTCAGAGATTCGTCAGGACATCTTATCAGTTTTTAGGGCAGCACAGGGGGGGGTCATACCGGATTCATGGCGGCAAACCACGATTGTTCTCTTTAAGAAGAAAGATAAACCCGAGCTAAACCCCTCATCTTTTTGTCCTATCTCTCTGATAAACACCGATAATAAAATATATTCAAAAATTCTATCTTCTAGACCTGCGGAGGTTATTACCCCGCTAGTCTCCTTACGCCAGCACGGGTTTATCCCGGGCAGGGACACGGCCGACCATGTTCGGCGGGTCATTGCCCTATTGGATTGGGCTCAGGTTACTTCCTCCCCCCTCGGAGTGATCCTGTTGGACGCCAAGAAGGCGTTCGACAGGGTCTCCTGGGGGTTCTTATGGGCAGTGCTCCGTTGGAAGGGTTTTAGCACTGAATTCATTCAGGCTGTTCAGGCATTGTATATCTTTCCAGTCGCAATATTGCGCATCTCTGGTCAGGAGTCAGGGCCATTCAACATCAGCAGGGGCACCAGACAAGGGTGTCCCTGCTCGCCCCTCCTCTTTGCTCTGTACATCGATCCTATTCTTAGTAAAATTGAATGGAAATTGGATATCTTGCCGATTAGGATCAATGGTACAGAGTATAAGACGCTGGCCTATGCGGATGATATTGTTGTGTTAACTAGCGATGTCGGCTCTGCCTTTGTTGCCCTAAAGACTCTTGCTGAGCAATATGGCTCGTTATCAGGCTATAAGTTGAATGTCTCAAAAACCCAGGTTATTCAATCAGCTGCTATGTGTCCTTCTGTTGCCCCTGTTGTTATGGAAGCAACATATTTAGGGGTCAAAATTACTAACTCTGTGGATAACATCCCCGATCTGAATATTCGCCCGGTGATTCAATCTGTAAATACCAAGTTGGAAAGATTGGACCATCTGCATCTTTCTTTATATGGTCGCTGTAACGTACTCAAAATGCTGGTTCTCCCAAAGTTGTTGTACTTATTCAGAACTATGCCATTAGAGCTTCCGCAAGACAGCCTGGCTAGGGTTGAAAGGATCTGCTATAGGTTCCTTTGGGGATATCGTCGCTCATGTAGGGCAGCTAAGTGGATGTGTCTCCCTAGGATTCGTGGGGGTTGGGCGGTCCCAAATCTTTTATTATATTATTGGTCGGCCATGTTGCAACACTTTGGGTTACCGTTGTTGGGAGATAGGGCAGAGGTTCCGCTCTCTAACAGACCTACTATCTATGAGATAGGCCTGGGAGAGGTTGCTAAGGGTATTTTAACGCGAATCCTTGAGCTGAGTTATTTTAAGAAAACAAGGTTCAAAGTTATCGGGGCTATGTTCTCAGTCTGGCGGAAAATTCGGCATAAATGGTCAATCTCGAATATTAATTTCTATACGCCTTTTAAAGCTGTCCGAGTGCTGCCTCCTATTTTTCAGGATCAGATTATTTTCAGATGGCAGCTACTGGGTTTGAAGGATATAGGTGATTTAGGTTCTGGTGGGCAGTTGGCCTCTTTTTCCTTTTTAAGAGATAAGTTTCATCTAAATATTCACAACTTTTTCAAATATCTTCAGATCAGAAGTTTTATTGATAAACACCAACATGACACCCCCACAATGTTTGACAAGGTCACCATAATCGAATTAATTCAAAGGAGGGCTAGAATAGGTACAATCTATCAACATCTGCTATCTGATCTTCCGGACGACCTTGATTTACAGAATTCTAAGTGGGAGGGTAAATTGGGTAAGATTGGGGTGGATATAAGGCCCACATTGGAATTAGTAAGCTATGTTTTAGTTTCTGGTAGTTTACGGACTCAAAGCTATATGGCAATGTTTGACTTATACTATACACCGGCGAAAATTGCAAAGTGGGGCGGCCGGAGGGGTGATTGCTGCGCCAGGTGTGGGCTTCGAGCAGCTGATGTTGTACATATGTTTTACTCCTGTCCAAACCTGGGGCAATTTCTCTACGAAGTGGAGTGCTTCCTAAATTCGATGCTTAATATCCCGGTTACCATCTCTTCGGAGATGGTAATAATGGGGTGTGAAGGCACTGCGATGGTCGAAAGAACGAGATATACCTCCGCTTTTCTGTTTGTAGTAATGGCTATGATTCGCCTATGTATCACTTCACAATGGTTAAGCTCTGAAGCCCCTACGTTTTTTAACTGGAGAGCTAGGATGCTAGCTTTGTATAATTTGGAGTCCTCAGTTTTTCTATTAAGGGGGAGAAGGAGGCAGGAGTTGGCTTCCAAGATCTGGGCCCCGCTAGAGGAATGGTTAAAGCAGTGATTCCTTATTATTGAAAAGGGCCAAATGTAAAATTAGATGTTTAATGCTTTCTTCTTAGGGCTGTTTTGCTGGCTGTCTTGCTGGTAGTCTGTATCCTGCCTATTAGGGCTTACAACTGATCTTTAGTTTTGTTTGATGTTCCTTATTTCTTTTATTTGTTTTTTCTATTATTCTCCACTGCGCTCATCATGTGTTTGGTTTTCTTATTTCTGTATGTGTATTGGTTTTGTATATCTTTGTAAATATGGCTTATCATGACTTGTGTTGTTTCTCAAACTATCAAAATAAAGATTAAAAAAACAAAAAAAAAACAACTACCACTGTCTTTAGATTTATATTTAAAATAAATAAAGGAACTAGAAGGAGAAGAACATTATATTAGGAGATAAACCTAGAAATAATACAATTTGCCAGTGAATTGACTAATTGTTTGTTTCAATGCCAACGTAGCTTTCACACCACGCTATTTGAAAGACAGGAATAGCTATCCTATTGGTTAGTTTCTCACTGGATTAACATTTTCAGATCAGTCATTTCAAATTTCTGTGGAAAAGAAGTTAGATTAGTTACTCAGTTTTTTTCAGCTCCCCACAATGGTGTGACAGAAAGGAGAACAAACAAGCATTAGACACAGTCACTGAACTCTCCATTGTTATTAAAAACCTAAAATATTTTAAGAGATGTTGCGGTGCAGTACTAAAGCTAACCCTATTCAGCAAATATCCTCTGTTTTTGGAGTCTATTCATTTGGAACCCCTAGCGTGACTTGCTAATTCAGAGTATATACATTAATGACACCTCATCGGAAAACGTATCAGCAACAACTTCCCTCTAAAATACCAAAGGCCATTTTTATCAAGGTTTTGCGTCACCCTTGCGCCACACAATGGGGTGCAAGGGCGATGCAAAACCTAAGTGAGATTTATCAATCCACGCAAGGCCACCTTGAATGGACCTGCATGGCTTGATAAATCTAGAGTAATGCAATGCAGCGCAAATTGCTGCCTTGCCTTACTCCTCCCCAGGAAGGAGTTCCATGGGTGGAGTGTGGGTGTTCCCACGCACCCACCCATTCCCAGATTTACCATTAGTGGTAGACCTGGGAATGCATTAAAATGCATCCCCAGGTGAAGATTAATGAGGAGAAATATCTTTATTTCTCCTCGTTTTTTCCACTTTCTACGTGTACTGCATTCTGCAGAAAACATGGAAAGAGGACAATGCCTCTCAGGGTTGTTTTTGTGCAGGAAGGTATTTCTTCCTGCACAAAAACAATATTGCCTACAATGCATGCACACTTGCAGCATGATGCAAGGATGCCTGCATTGGCGCTAGGCAGCCAAAAGTGCGCCAGCACAAGGAAAGGACAGGAATGCTTCATATAATGGTAAATACAGTGCATACCTGGTGGATTGCTGCATTGCGCTGCGTAAAAGATTGATAAATCTGCCCCCAAACGTGCAAACATCCAAGCACACATCTATGCATATTGCACAGCCAGCACCCTCAAATTACTCTTCATACATTTCTATTAAAAAATGTGCACGTATAGCACCTGTCACCCAAGGTTCAGGTGAGCATTGTTGCACAACAGGATTATTGCCTGTTAATGTCATACTTCCTGCTTGACACGTGCAACACCCATGGAATCTAATGGGTCTCATTACAGAAAATACCACCTGAGATTAATTTTGAGTGACTTAGCTATGCCTTTTGGACTGTAGGATTAATAGGTAGAACTCCATGATTTTGAATGGGATAAGCACGTGTCCTTGAATATTCCTAATGGATGCTGACAGGGAGTTGAAATGTATTTCAGAGGTATTTACCTTCATTGAGGTGGATAACATACAGTAATTAATAGCTGTGCCATTGGAGCAGGTCATATATCTCTAGCTGAAAATAAGAAATAGGAAAAAAGTACCTGACTCACCTATTCTGGTATCCACTTTACGAGATGCAAACACGATCTGCTGCTCTCGGGTGACATGTGATGACATATTCTCCCAATTACTAAGAAAATGCCATGCCTGACAGCAAGACAAAACTGCACTACTAGAGTATGTATGTTTTACTCTATGTTACTGCAACATGTCGGAAAGGCACAAACCATTCGTCTACTAAAACAGAATTTTCATCATCTTAGCCATGACTTATGAGATATCTTGCACCCCAAGCCTCATCCTGATTAACTACCTTCAAATGCAGTGTTTTGACTTTGGTGTAAGAAGGCAATTGTTATATATTCAGGATAAAAATTGCAAAGGGTAAAAAAATCGAAAGGTCTCTCATGATTAATCATAGGCAGCTTTTCCATGAGTTTTCGAGGACTGAGGTCGAAATTTTGCACACTGTTGCCATTGAAACCTGTTTTACGGACCACTCTCCCTTCCTTCAGAGTGTTGTTTTCTGAGCCAGAGCCACCTTGTTATGTGACTAAAGAACAGGTACGTTTTGAAGATTTATACTACATCAGGGTGCAAAAAGTAGATTTCTAGTGATAGCATAGCTATGAGTCATTGACGCATGAGATAATTTTTACACCGAGCTCCGTTTGACAAGCTCTACTTGCTTTATGGGAAAAGGGGTTTGTCCTTACCCCAGATCACCTTATTGCACAATTGTGCCACATGGCAAGAGATTTTTTACATTTCGAAGGTGTGCATTGAATCAGGGGTGGACATTGTTAGATCTTTGTCGATTGTATAGAAGTTACAGCATATTGCTGGGATCGCTGAGTCCTGACATAAGTTTTCTTTTTACATAATACTGCCCAATGAATTTTATTTTATAAATACCACTTTCTTCATGAGGAAAGCTGTTTTCTGAGCACAAGCCACTTGTTCATATTAGTAAACTGGATCACATGAAAAAATAGTTGCATTTTGATGTTCAGATTGAATCTGAAGGGACACCGACCAGAATTTAATCTATCTGGATGCCATTAAAATCTGGTGGTTTAGCTTCTACTGCACAGACGTTTTGACATTTTTCTAGTACAAAATCGTGAACATTTGGGACTACGGCTCTTGCAACTCGGAGTTTTCAGGTAAGCCACCTATCATTCTGAAACCACTTCACATTTTAAACATTTATTCCTGTACAAAGAATGAATTAAGATTTCTCACACACGGAACAAGAGCCATTATTAGCTGCTTGTCTAAAGTGATTCATTCTCTGTTTAGAGGGAAACATCCTTTACATCGCGGTGATTACACCGCGATGCATTTAGAACGCTGCCATTACAACGCAAGCGTTACATCGACTTGCACTGGAGGGCGCTATAACCTAAGTAATAGTAAGATTTACTATTCCAACACCTTCCCTACTGTACGTAGACTGGTGTTGGAATAGTAAATCTTACTACTCCTAAGTCCAGCGCCCTCCAGCGCAAGTCGTTGTAACGACTTGCATTGTAAAAACTGCGATGTTACATACCGCGATCATTTTGATCGCGTTGTAACATCACATATTCCTGTTTAGACATAGGTTTCAGATCAATGATTAAGGCCTCTCTTATGAATCTGGGGGAATGTTTCAAAATCACCAATGACCATCATTCCTCCTCCTCTGAAGAAAACAGCATCTGACCCAAGGGAGCTAACTAACTATTGCATCTTACTTAGCAAATTCTATTTGAAACCCCAGATGTGGTGGTAGGACGGGGAGTACCCCACACAAAGACTGCCACCCAGTGTAAATATTGGACCTCCGGAGCCACTCTTCAGAACACTTCTGGACCTGTGAAAGTTACAGAATAAGGACTGTCTTGCTGCCAGAGGACTGCCCTGCTGCTTGAAAGACTGCCTTGTTGCCTGAGAAGAAAGACTGGACTTGCTTGACTTCATCCCAGGCTAGCCACAGTGACTCCAAGGCTCAGTTGGCTGAGTGACTCCAATGCTCCGTTGGCTGATCTTCTGTGTGAGCCACAGAAACACAACTAGCTTCAGAGGCCTTCGGCAGCTTCCTATGCGACCTGCTGCAGTGGACTTGCAACTGGGCCTGCCTGAGCTATACTGCTGGGCTTTGTCTGGAATGAGTCCTGTACCCAAAAAAGATCCCCACAGGCTTTGCAAGTAAGTGTAAACTGGATGTCAGGCTCCATATCTCAGTGCAATGTGTATTTTTGGAGCACAGTGTTCAAATGTCATTGGTGTTAAACCTATGGAGCCCCAGTAGGCATTAATGCATGGATGCACTGTCATTGACATGGTGTGGCCAGTTGGATAAACCTGCTAACCTGCACATGGATTGGTATTGAAATGCCAGACCAATGCCCTGTATCTTCCCTATATGCCATTTCTGTGATGCATTCATGCAGTGCAATGTTTCAACTCATGTTGGACCACTGTCTAAAAGTTCACATGAAGGAATACACAGTCTTAGCAGCATACAGCACATTACAATGCTCACCTACTGGTGGGTTTACGATGGACTTCATGGTGCAAGGGTCCCTGTTCTGTACTAAACAAAGCTCTTGTACAGATGAGCACTCCTACATGCATACACACACTTCTGGGATCTTTTTACATATGATATATGTTAGAACTGGGGGTCTCTATTTGGCTGAGGTAGGTACCTTAGTCCAAATAGGGAGCCTTGCTTCTAAGTCAGGGAAAGGAAGGACACCTTCTCAGATAGCCCCTGCTCACCCCCTCGGTAGCTTGGCACGAGCAGCCAGGCTTATCTCCAAGGCAAATGTGTAAAGTACTTGCAACCACGCTCTCAGTGACACAGTGATAACACCACAAATGGACTCCACACGAGTTTCATAAAAAACAATTATATGTTTATAAAAAAAAGATATACGATGAGACCACACGATAAAAATCCAACATATGCGTATTTGTCATATTTCACCTTGCCGGTTATTAGGCCAGCACGCACTGGTAGGTTCTTGCAGTATTAATGAGCAATTCTCGATGATCCAATGCAGTCCTAATGCAATGCTATGCAGTTCGTAATGCAAGAATCAGGCACTTTGTAATGTAAAAGTAATGCAATTCGTAATGCAACAATCAGGCAGTTCATAATGCAAAAATAATGCAACTCGTAATGCAACAATCAGGCAGTTCGTAATGCAAAAATAATGCAACAATCAGGCAGTTCGTAATGCAAAAATAATGTACTTCGGCACCGATCGCGGTGCTCTGGACGGTCTCTATGCCACTCTTACTGACTCGCGGTCAGCTACTGCCAAAATATGCCCCCAACACTGTTATGATGGAAAACAAAGTGCAGATCCACATTCCGGCCCCGGTACTGCCACTCCTCGGCAAGTACGGGCCGTGATACGGACTATAGCGGGGGCTCGCGCTGCAAAGATGGGAAAGTCCGAGAGCGTTTCTCTCGTAGCCCGCACCCCGCCACAGGCGGCGACACACGCACGCTCGCTGAGCGTTACCTGGGGGGTGCGATCTCACTCTCCTCTCCTCGCGGTTTGGGCCTCCGGTGCGACTTCGTTGATCTTGGGCAGTGGAACCCGGACCCCCGAAAGTGATGGTTCGAGGTCTCTCCTTGGCAAAGGCAGGCTCGGGCTGGCGGCGCTGAATTCCCACAGCTCCTCCTGGGGATGCCAGTCTGGGCCGATGGCAATGACGATCGAGCAGTTCTGGCCACGCTGTCGATCAAACAGAGAACAAGACTGCTCCGGGACACACAGTCACGGGACAATTTCTCACGAAGGTCTCAGGCTGCAACAGGGCACACGCACACAGCGTCGCTGAGACTCACTTGAGTTCCGGGTGCACACGATCACAGGGCAATCCTCCTGAAACTCTCAGGCTGCGCGAAGCACACACACACAGCGTCGCTGAGACTCACTTGGACTCCGGATGCACACGATCACAGGGCAGTTCTTACGAAGGTCTCAGGCTGCAAAAAGCACACGCACACAGCGTCGCTGAGACACACTTGGAAACTTTTATGTTCCTGAGTTTCCACACCAGGGAGCCAGCTCTCCTCGGGCCCTTGGAGACACGCTACTTCAGGACACAGCACACAGCAAAGTCCTCACAAGCAGGGGGACACAACACACAGCAAAGTCCCTTGTCCTCTCCTTAGTCAAACCAGCAAACTGCAGGCCAGCCCCAGAACACACAGCAAGGGCAGTCCTCTTCAGTCTCTTCAGCTGTTCTTCTTTGGCAGAGGTTCCTCTTGATCACCAAGTAGGTTCAATCCTTTTTCGGTATGGATTTCAGTCTAAAGTCCAGGGGTTTCAGCTCTCATAGTTATACCCCTAAATGTCTTTGAAGTCTTTGTGTTCAGGGGCACTGACCCCTGTCCAAACCAGTTCTGGGTGTCTCCCTGCCAGTGACACCTTCTTCCTTTGATAGTGGAGGTCTGGATCTTCAATCACTCAGCTGGAGATGGAGCCTTTGTTTTACGGCAGCAGCCCAGGCCTCTTCACCTCTAGGGGCTACTCCTCCCCCCTACACTCCAGATGCAGGTCAACCGTGGCTGTCTCACCTACTCCTCCCCTGGGTCAAGACATTTCCCTGATCCTATCACATTCAAATCCAGACAGTCAATCCACAACCAGGCAGAGACACACAGAATTGTTAGAACAAAAAAACCAGCCACTTCTAAACACACAATTCAAAAACCACCTTCAAAAAAAGGTGTGTTATTAAATTGTGATCTCAGGCACACTAAACTTCACCTGTCCATCTTAAACCTATGGGAAGATAGGCCGGAAACATATTACACAGCCTCCCCCATTCTGTCCTATGGGCAAGATGGCCTTGCAACAGTGAAAAACGAATTTGGCAGTTTTTCACTGCCAGGACATGGTACACACCTTAGTACATGTCCTACCTTTCACATACACTGCACCCTGCCCAGGGGGCACCTTGGGCATACCATAGGGGTGTCTGATGTGCATAAAAAGGGAAGGGTAAGGCCTGTCAAGTGGGTGCACTTGTCAAGACAACATGGCAGTTTAGCAAACTGCGCGCAGGCACTGCAGTGGCAGGCCTGAGTTCTCTCTTTGGGGGCTACTTATGTGGGTGGCACAATTAGTGCTGTAGGCCCACAAGTAGCATTTGTGTTACTAGCCTTGGCACACATAGTGCACTTTACTAGGGACATTACTAGTAAGACAAACATGCCAATTATGGACAACCAATTACCATTACACTTTACACAGGGAGCACTTGCACTTTGACACTGATCAGCAGTGGCAAAGTGCCCAAAGCATCTAAGTTGGCAACACCATGTCAGAAAAAAGGTCTAGGGGGAAGGCAAAAAGTTTAGGGAACTTTAGCCAAAAAGGGCCAAGTCCAACAATATATGTGCAATTTAGAATGAAGTACTTAAAAGTAAATATATTAAAGTAATCATGGTATTGTTTACAACTGTATACTAGATGCTTAATGCCAGATTTCAATGTATTTGCTTGAGGCAAATTTGGTGAAGCCTTGCAAAAGGGAGCCATCCACCCTCCATCTATGGAGTAACTACCTGATGCAGAGTAAGTCAACTCAGCAATGTGTGCTGCCTTATGTAACTCCAGATGATTAATGCAATGCAGTAGCAGACTAGCTTTACTTGCTTACCTTATCACTGCTAACGTATTTTTGTGACCAACTTTGCTCCCCTTACATGATGCTGAACCAACACCAAAAGGGTACATATCTGGACCATATCTATAATTACCTACTGACACATCATCAGAATTGAAAATCACTGTTATTAGTGAAATGCTTGTCACCATATTCTGACTAACTTTACATATTTTACACCTACACTGACCTCATTTGAGTAATTTTCACATGTTGTATTAGGAGATATCTTTGTACTGTTGGTGTCTTGTACATATCTCTATATTGGGTGTTGGTCTGGGCTTGCACTTACTATAGCATGACAATGTCAGCCAACTTTTGAAAAAATAATGTACTTTTGCAGCTTGATGTAATATGTGTTTACTTTTACTCCCTAGATAACATGACACCGGACATGGCTAGAACATTTGAGGGCAAACATGACAGATATAGGCACATCAGGAAGATAGCAAAGGCCTATAGGAAGATGACTGCCACCTACCAATAGGCAAGGGCCAGTGGAACCTGTAGGAGTGGGAGCAGGTCCCAATCCAAGACACCAGCTGCACAAACAGGATCTGAGGGTGCCATACAGCAGCAGCATACCAGTATCCAGGCCACAGCAGGAGCCTTGAGTGAGTCACGCGTGCCACATACCACCACACAGGCCACAGCGGGACCCTCTACAGTACAGCCATAGCCAAGGATGCCCAGCCATGCAAGAACATCAACATACCAGTATAGGACGGTGTGGCATATGAGGAGTAACCCTGGGAAAGCACTACGCTACGCTCGCGTAGTTTGCGAAGTTTGCGCTACTTCGCACAACGCGAATTGCACGTAGCACAGTGCAAACATGCGTAGCGTAGTGCAGCGGTCATTTTTTGCTTGCTCGCGGTCCTCAACGTCAAGTTGGCGACCGCGAGCAAGCAAAATGACATCCCGGCGAGATTCTCAACGCAGGGAGTTCAGGTTTCTCATTGCGAGTGGTCGCGTATGCTCGCGACCGCTCGCGATGAGAAACTACCAGTTCGCGTTGAGAAAGCTGCCGCTCGAGTAAAAATCTACTCGAGCGGCAGTAAAAGACAGCTCGCACTGTGCAAGATGCCGTTTTCAATGATTGCACAGTGCGGACAAGCATCCGGCACTGTGCAATCATTGCGAACAGTGCACTACGCAGTTCGTGTAGTGCTACGCGTAGTTCGCGTAGTGCGAACTGCACTTTGCGTAGCTTCGCGTAGCGCTACTTCGCGAACTACGCCCAGGCTTAATGAGGAGGCTGAACCAGAGGATGGCTGGCATTGAAAGAGAGCAGGCCAACTTAAGGGAAATCTTGTTGACTATCCAGGAGGCCATGGGACAGATTGCTGGTTAAATTTCAGACTCTCTCCCACTTGCCATTGATGGTCCCCATTTTAATTGTAGTACGATTTGTTAGATTTAGTTAGCACAGTGTTATCTAGGGTTTAGTATAGGTACAGTGTAGTTGTGTTAGTTGATAAATATTTTTGTAGGCAGTAGTTTTTAAGTCTGTTTTTATAGTGTTAGGTTTTTAAGTGGGTGGGGGGTTGATGTATGTAAAATTTTTTACAAAAACTCAAAGTAGAAAAGATATATATTTGTTAGGATTACATGAATAGGTAGTATATGTTTAGGATGGAGTGGCTGTTTGTATTATACTGTATGGGTATTAAGAGGGGTGGGGGTTATATTTAACTTGTCATGTGTATAGTGCTTAAACTAACTTCAGTTAGTATTGGATAATTCTAAGGTTAGTTAGTGCAGGATAGGTAGGCATAGGTAGTTTTGATAGGAAATAGTTTGTTTACATTACAATTTTCCTCATTGTTCCCTAGTTGGTTGTGGTTTACTTTAAACGAGTTGGTACCATTGTGTTAGGGTATTTGGGTATGTGATGTACCAATTGACCTGATGTATTAGCAGGTAAATGTTGGTTTCACATAGGCCTATGGGCAACTGTAGTTTGTCCTCAGATTTGATTTCTGTATGGAACCATTTCCATACTTGAGACACAATAAGTGTGACTCAGAGGCAGATCTGACACACAGCACAACACACATATTCACATACTGTAGCACCCTTTCAGAAAGTGAGTGGGTATGTAAGTGTTTAATTAGACTTATTTACACAGGTTGCTGCTTCCTGCCTGCATTGTGACATAAACTGCTGCATAGCACTAGCAGTACCATTGTGCAAGTAGATATAAATTGTTGTGTGTATTTTAAGTGTGCAAGAAATGACACCTGCCTGGGCAATGTCCATTGTTATTTGTACATATCATTGCTTAGTGTGCCACATTATGCATCTCACTTAGGAGGAGCCAACAACAACGTTATGACTTATGTCTCCCATTTACTCCTCCCCTGGGTAGGTGTAGCATTCATCCATTTTCACTGGTATTCCACCTATGCTAAACGTGTATGTGACAAGGATTTGTTATATGCATGCACTCAAGCTCAACACATGCTAGGGCTCTGTGTGGCAGAGTAACATAAGTTGTCTATTTTGTCCTGTGTTGACTTACTGAACAATTAACAGTATACACAGGGGGAGCCAAGGTGCACTTGCATGCCTTATTCACTGTCATTTACAGTATTGGATTGCCCTTGTGCATCCTGCTGTGACACAAGTACAAGTCAAATTCATGAGGACTATGAGCATGGCTATCTGCCTAGTACTGGAACAACCATCCAGAGGTATTTTATATTGGAGTATGTATTTTGTGTGAGCAGCGAGGGCAACACATATGGAAATGATGCTGTAATCTTTGCATTGCAACATTGATGTTGACATGTGTTACAGTCTTTTAACACATGCCTCACACATCCCATTTGTAGGTGGTAAATTTGTGTGTACATTGTCAGAAATTTCTCACTCTGTGTGGATTGAAAAATACATCTTGTTGATTCACCTTAACATGACCTTGATAAGGTAGACATTGTTCATCATACAATTGCAATGGGTGTACTTGGTTTATGTGCATTGAAAAAGACAGCATGTGCTATTGACTTTAACTCAGTCTTCTTTTGCTGCAAACAAGTACTTTAGGATATTACATAGACAACATTTCATACGTAGATCTTCCAAAAACAACCAGACAAAACTCATTATGGTTTTCACAAATGAAAAGAATATTTTTTAATCCTGAATAAAGGATCCTTCCGTTGTTGCGATGAAGGAGTCAATCTTGCGCTCCAGGGACTGCATGGTATTATATATGGCACCCAGCTGCCTGGCAACTTTACTGGTGTCAGATGTAGAGAGCTGTTATTGTTTCCTCTGCCTCATGATACCAACGATGTCAGCTAGGGACTCATAAATCCCATGGAACCAAGAGTAGGTGTCTGTGATGGCCTTGGTCAAACCATTATTTTGGCTAAGACGCCTACAGACTCCTTCAAGAGTGTCCACTACGGTCTCCATCCCCTCCCGCGGATTTGCTGCTTGACTCCTACCATTCACTGTTGAAAGGCAACTTGGGGATCCAAGTAGCCACCAGCTGGGATGGTGCAGCTAGGTGGGTCATGTCAAGTGGGTGACGGTTCATCTGGAGAACCTGTAAAATCATATTCACTTGCCAAGGCCAGAGAAGTAGTTTCAGAAGAGTCCAGGAATTGCTGAAAGGTGTCCTCATCCATGGGGGGCATATGGTATCACCAACAGGTTGGGCATCATCTACAGGAGGTGTTGTTGTTGGTCCCTCTGGTGAGAGATAGGAATATGTTACGAATAAGCCATGATATAATTAGACATAAGTGATTATTGTTACATTCAGATAGTTTTTACAATCTCTTTCTATTACACAGTGATATGTGGAACATATGTTTCTACAAGTAAATAAGGCCATGTTACAGTATTGTTGCTCTTCCCATGGCTATATCTGTACATTGTTCACACAACCTCAATTTTGACATGGGGGCTTATTTGCGTCATTCCACACTATGCAGCACAGCTGGGCAGCTTTACTGTGGTGACCTTGCTGCTGGGGAATATTGTGTATGGAATTTGTTGGGAAGTGGGGACAGTCTTCTTCGGAATTCCCGAGTAGTCCTGACGTTTCTACTCAGCGGGACAAAGGGGCTGATTACGATGGCGATTGTAGCGGTGTTTAGGACTGCCCGCCAGACATGCTGCGGTCCCACCACTGCGATTAGGATGCGCCCGCCATACTGGCGGGCGCATCCAGGGCTTTTAACATTGCGGGTGGTGCTGCTGGATGCAGCACCGAACGCAATGTTAAAAGTCCTCGCACTGCATTTCCCTGCACTACGTGGCAGGCACCACGCAGTGCATGCCACTTGGTGCATGGAAATGCAGAGGGGTACCATGGGTACCCTCCAGTGCAGCGATACCCCCCAAACAAGGGTGGCCCGCAACGGGCCCCCAAACCCAATCCCCGCCAGCCTTTCCATGGTGGCGTCCGTCGCGATACCCACCGCCATCCAAATTTGGCGGTGGGTAATACGCTTGGTGATGGCGGAAGGACCACCACCGCCGGCCCGGCGGTGGCGCTCCTTCTGCCATCGTAATGACCCCCAGAGAGCGGTGACATTTTACGTCAGTGCACGCTCTAGTCCTTTATGTACAAAAGCAGAGACGCTGCGCGGATGTGCCGCTGGCGTGCCAAAGGCAAGTCCGTCTGCACCCATCATTGTCCTGGAGGTGACCAGCATCTGCCACGCTGCCTGTCTGGCTAGGGCCATGGAGCAGAGAATAGAGTATGGGAGAGCAATGCTTCATAGACTAGGTACGCATTGTCACTGCCAGGGTGAAGTTGCGAGTTGTGGGAAGTGGGCCGAATTCCAATTTACACGCTGTAACTGGGTCTTGCCACGTGGAGCGATGGGCTCTGCAGCACTGGTAGCTCACAGCAAGGTGAGTTGCGGTAAAGAGAAGCATGGTATGACTTTTAAGGCTCTTTTGCTTAACACACGTTCACTTCAGAAGCATGAATCTCAGGTCTATGATCTTCTGCAAGACTCTCTCCCAGACTTAGGGCCCGATTCTGATGCGGGTTGGAAAAGCTTCCCGACCGATGGCCTGATTCTGATGCGGTTAGGAAGGCCTCCTAACGGCATTTGCTCCTTCCAAATCGGATCGGGAACGTGTCTTCCCGACCGAGGGCCCAATTCTGATGCGGTTAGGAACAAATGTTCCCATTGAAGTCAATGGGAGTTCAACCAAATCGTATCTGGAAGCATCCGGATGCATCCTACTCCGCCGGTCGGACTTTCCCGATCCGAGTGGGTCGGACACCATTTCCCAACCGATTCGGTCGGGAAGCTTTTCCAACCCGCATCAGAATCGGCCCCTAAATCTTCTAATCCCACTATTGCCTCAGCTATTCCACCTGGGTACAAGGTTCTTAGGAAAGACATTCTGTTGGCAAAGGGGCGGGTGTGGCCATTATTTTTAAACAAGAATATGATTGTACCTCCTTTGACCTGGAAGAATTAGAGGATGCGGAATGTCTTGGTTTCTGCTGTACTTTATCTTCTCACCAATCCCTAGCCAGTGCCCTAATATACAGGCCTCCTGGACCTGCGGGCTCCTTTTTGAGATCATTGAATGAGGTGATTGCACCCCTGGCCCTCAGATACAGCCACTTTCTTGTTTTAGGTGATCTAGATATTCATATGGATAAACCTATGGAGTCGGGTGCCATCTCCCTAACTGAGACTCCCTCAGTGTTCAATCTAGTTCCCTTTGTATCCCTTCCTACACACAGATTGGTTCACACCCTAGACCAGATTTTTTCAAATGTAGAGCTGGAGGTTGATCGGCCTCTTCCCCTGGTCTGGTTGGACCATTGTCTAATTAGTTTTAGGGTGTCTAGCTCTTGGACAGATGGCCAAGATCGCCCTAATATGGTGGAAAATAAGTACAGAGCCTTTCAATCAATCAATCAATCAATCAATCAAGCATTTGTAGAGCGCAGTACTCACCCGCGAGGGTCTCAAGGCGCTAAGGGGGAGGGATGCTACTGCTCAAACAGCCAGGTCTTGAGGAGTCTCCTGAAGATCAGCAGGTCTTGGGTCCGTCGCAAGTGGATGGGGAGGGTGTTCCATGTCTTGGCGGCGAGGTGGGAGAAGGATCTGCCGCCGGCGGTCGTTTGGTGTATGCATGGAACGGTGGCGAGGGCGAGGTCTGCGGAGCGAAGCTGGCGGTTGGGAGTGTAGAAGGTGAGCCGTTTGTTGAGGTATGTAGGTCCGGCGTCATGGAGTGCTTTGTGAGCGTGGGTGAGGAGCTTGAAGGTGATCCTCTTGTTGATGGGGAGCCAGTGCAGGTCTCTCAGGTGGGCAGTGATGTGGCTGTGGCGGGGGATGTCGAGGATGAGGCGTGCGGAGGCGTTCTGTATGCGTTGAAGTCTTTTTTGGAGTTTGGCTGTGGTTCCCACGTAGGGGGCGTTGCCGTAGTCCAGCCTGCTGGTGACGAGGGCCTGGGTGACCGTCCTTCTGGTTCCGGTGGGGATCCATCTGTAGATCTTACGAAGCATGCGGAGGGTGTTGAAGCAGGAGGAGGAGACGGCATTGACTTGCTGGCTCATTGACAGTGATGAGTCCAGGATGAACCCCAGGTTGCGTGCGTGGTCGGTGGGTGTCGGTGCAGCTCCCAGCGAGGCCGGCCACCAGGAGTCGTCCCAGGTGGAGGGGGTGGGGCCGAGGATGAGGACCTCCGTCTTGTCCGAGTTCAGTTTCAGGCGACTGTTCTTCATCCATTCGGCGACGGCCTTCATTCCTTCGTGGAAGTTGGTTTTGGCGGTAGCGGGGTCCTTGGTGAGGGAGAGGATCAGCTGGGTGTCGTCGGCATATGAGATGAAGTTGAGGTTGTGCGATCGGACGATGTTGGCGAGCGGTGCCATGTAGACGTTGAAAAGGGTCGGGCTGAGGGATGATCCTTGGGGTACGCCGCAGGTGATCCTGGTGGCTTCGGATCGGAATC
Organism: Calotriton arnoldi; assembly: GCA_963921515.1. Classification (NCBI taxonomy): domain Eukaryota; kingdom Metazoa; phylum Chordata; class Amphibia; order Caudata; family Salamandridae; genus Calotriton; species Calotriton arnoldi. Next base: position 85,563 of record CAWUFW010010013.1, read on the forward strand.
GAGGGAGGCGGACTCTCTGGGTTCTGTCGGTGAGGAAGGAGGTGGTCCAGGGCTTTGACATGGATCCCCGCATTGTGGAGGCATGTGCGTAGGGTGTGGTGGCAGACGGTGTCGAAGGCGGCCGAGAGGTCTAGGAGGATGAGGGCCGCGGTTTCGCCGTTGTCCAGCAGGGTCCTGATGTCGTCTGTGGCGGCGATGAGGGCGGTTTCGGTACTGTTGTTGCTGCGGAATCCGGATTGGGACGAGTCCAGGGTGTTGTTCTCTTCAAGGAATCGGGCCAGTTGTCTGTTGATGATCTTCTCGATGACTTTCGCCGGGAACGGGAGCAGGGAGATGGGCCGGAAGTTCTCGAGGTCCTTTGGGTCGGCCTTGGGTTTCTTGAGTAGGCCGTTGATCTCGGCGTGTTTCCAGCTCTCCGGGAAGGTGGCGGTCTCGAAGGAGCTGTTGAGGACCTTCCGGAGTTGGAGTGCGATGATGGAGCTTGCTTTGTTGAAGATGTGGTGAGGGCAGGGCTCTGACGGTGAGCCGGAGTGGATGGTGTTCATGGTTTTGATGGTGTCTTCATTGTTGACGTGGCTCCAGGAGAGTAGGAGGCCGGTGTGGCTGGGGTGCGGTGGGTCTGGGGTGTCGGCGGCTGTCGGGGGTCTGAGTGTTGAAGCTGTCGTGGATGTCTCTGATCTTGCGGTGGAAGAAGGTGGCAAGAGAGTCGCATAGGTCTTGTGACGGCAGGATGTCGTTAGTGCTGGAGCTGGGGTTGGCGAGTTCCTTCATGATGTTGAAGAGCTCTTTGCTGTTGTGTGCGTTGTTGTCGATACGTTCCTTGAAGGAGGTCCTTTTGGCGGTTCGAATGAGTTGGTGGTACCTGCGGCTGGCGTTCTTGAGGGCCGTGTGGTTGTCCGGTGTCTGTTCGTGGCGCCACTTCTTCTTGAGTCTTTGGCAGGTCTGTTTGGATGCCTGAAGGTCGGTGGTGAACCAGATGGCCCTTCTGTCGGTGCATCTGTTTGAGGGTTTCTTGATCGGGGCGAGAGTGTTGGCGCAGTCGTCGATCCATTGTCTGAGGTTACAGGCGGCTGTGTCGGTGTCGGTGTGGTCGGTTGGTTGGTTTTGGGCGAGTGTGGTGAGTAGCTGGTCTTCGGTGACCTTGTTCCAGCTCCGATGGTGGATTCGTTGCGGGTGGTTGTGTGCGGTGATTTACCGTCAGCTCTGGGGGACGCCCTCAAATCCTCTGTCCCTCTTTAATCAGGGAACCCAGATGGGGACGCGCTTCAACTTGAATCCTGATTGAGGCAGAATGGCCATGAATTAGCCCCACTGACAATATGCACGACCAGGAAAGCTAGGTCCCCAGCCCCCTGGTTCAATGATCTTTTGAGAACTAGCAAAAGGGTTTGCAAACTCCTGGAAAGGAAGTGGTGGAAAAACTATAATTTGGAGGTCAAATTGGAGTATAAGGCGGCATTGAAATCCCACTATACTAAAGTCAATGAAAATTGAGACTTCCACCAATAAGGGAAAAGAGATTTTTAAAATTGTGAAAGGTTTTGCTCCTCCAAAGGCCATCATTAGAGATCTTCATCATTCTGCAGAATGGACTAACCATTTGGCAACTTTCTTCCATGAGAAAATGATGACTATTCAGAGCTCTTTTTCAAGGGGGCCTCCTGCTGACCACTCGCACTTGCTAGTCCCTGCTAGGACTCTGCCCAGTGGAGAAATCCCCGCTCTATTACAGATACCTTTACTGCAACCTCAAGTATCCCTGGATATCATCAAAGGTCTTAAGTCAGGCTCTCCCGCTGACACTTGTCCAGCGAAATTGTTGGCCTCTGTGGCCATGGCCATAAATCCATTGGTTAATAAGATTCTTAACTCCTCTCTCTCAGCCGGCTATATGCCTTACATCTAGAAACACGCAAAAATGTGTCCGCTACTAAAAAAAACCTTAGCTGATCCGAATGTGCTTGCTAATTGCAGGCCCATATCTCTTTTACCATCTTTCTCTAAGGTGATGCAGAAATATGTGAAAATAGTTATTTTATACTATGTGGAAAAAAATAATCTTTTGCACATCAGTCAGTCAGGTTTTAGTGCTAACTATAGCACAGAAACGGCTCTGCTGGAGGTTATCGAACATATCAAAGAGAAGCTTGACCTGAGGGGTAGAGCCATTCTAATTCTATTGGACCTGTCGGCGGCCTTCGACACGGTACCTAATGACAGGCTCCTGGATAGGATGAAGGAACTTGGAATAGGCGGATCTGCGTCAGAATGGTTGACTTCCTTTCTTGAGGACAGAAATCAGGAAGTTTGGACCCCTCTTTGCAACCTCCATTCCTAGTTTGAAAGTGGGGGTCCCGCAGTGATCTGTATTGAGCCCCACTCTTTTCAATCTACATATGTCCCCCCTTGCACCACTAGCGGAAGCATGCGGGACAAAAATAATTTCATATGCTGATGATACCCAGCTGATTTTCCCCTGTGATAAGGGAGCTGACTTTGAAGGTAATAAGATTAGACTTTGCCTCACTAAGGTGTTCAATTAGCTCAGGACGAACCAATTGAAATGTAATTCAAAGAAGTCGGAGATTATCTTTTTTGGCACCCCGCCCTCAGAAGAGTGGAGATGTTGGTGGCCTGAGGATATGTCACCTGCACTCCACTATATTTTTGTACACACTCATCTGTCACTGTCACATACTCATGTATACACTCACAAATTCACTCAGACACTTATACACCCACTTATATACCCACTCACACACTTATACATCCAATCACATAGCCAGTCAGATACTCATGCACCCACTAACATACCCATTCAGGTACTCATGCACCCACTTACACACTCACTCGGAGAGTGACGCACCTATAAACAGCCCCACTTAGAGACTCACGCACCTACTTAGAGACTTACTCATAGACTTAAGAGCACAGTCTCATACCCACTTCGAGACTCTTACACTCATTCACAGACCCACCTAGGCTCTCATGCACACCCACTAAGATACTCATGCACCCACTTACAGACTCACTCAGACAGTCACGCACCCATGTACAGACCCACTCATAGACTCACACACCCACTTACAGACCCACACACCCACTTACAGACCCACTCACATATGTACTCACAGACCCACTGAGACACTCACACAGTCACTGACAGACCCAGAAAGACACTCATACTCTCAGTCACAGATCCACTCAGACACTCATACACCCACTCACATACACATACAGTCACTCACACATTCAGACACAGACCCTCTTAGAGACTCATATACTCACTAAACAGACTCACTCAGATATACACACACCCACTCACTCACCCAGTCAAAGACTCACGGATGAATCACAGACCCACCTGACACTTGCTCTCCCAGTCACAAACCCACTCAGACACTCATGCATGCACCCATTCACTCACCCACTCAGAGACTTATGTTCTCACTCACAGACCCATTCAGACACTCATACACCCACTCACAGATCCACTCAGATACTTATACACCCACTCAGAGACCCACTCAGACACTCACACACCCATACAGTCACTCACACACCCACTTACAGACCCACTCAGAGACTTATGCACCCAGTCACTCATAAACTCAGAGACTCACGCACACACACACAGTCCCACTCAGAGATCCATGCACCCACTCACAGAACCACTGAGACACTCACGCTCCCAGTTATTTGCCAGCTGAGAGACTCATGCACTCACTCACAGACCTACTCAGACACTCATACACCCACTCACTCAGCCCCTCACACACTTACTTAGACACTCATGTATCCACTCACAGATCCAGTCAGACAGTCATTAACCTACTTACAAATGCACAAAGGCATTCATGCACCTACTCACAGATTAACTGAGAGACTCATGCAACCAATCACAGATCCATTGAGACACTGATGCCCCCACTCATTGATGCACTGAGACAGTCACACAGTTTGTTTCAGAACCATTGATAGACTGATGCACCGTCTCACAGATCCACTGAAATACTTATACTGAGAGACTTACTAATACAGTGAAGCATGCAGTCACAGATTCCACTGGAAGAGTTATACAATGTGTTATAGAGATATTACGGGAGTTATTCATGCTATTATAGAGTCTTCTAGATGGTAATGTGTTGGTTATGATCTATTTTGCAGTTATAAGTTTTGTATGTGGTGTGGGCTATTGAATGTGTTCTTTTGTTTTGTCATTTTACGGTGATTGCAGCTACCGATATCATCGCTGTGCCTGGCATCATCACAAAAATGGAAAATCATTTTTAAAGATGATTTATTTGGTAGTTATGTGCTATTTGCGAGTAACGTTGCCCAAAGTAATTTTTTGAGACTGTTGTTTTTTACAAATACGTCATTAAAATAAACTTAAACCAATATGTTACTGAACGACTAGACTCAAACTTTATGTAAAATATGTCTATATATGTGTTTTACACTTTGTCATTTCAGTTTGCAACTACTGACTGACTGACTACTGACGTTATTGCGACCTCCAGTTTACAAGGTAAATGCATTTTAGATGTTGTTTTTTCGACAAGTGAATACAAAGGAGAAAGTTAAATGACTATCTTACTAAACAGCTAGACTCAAACTTTATGTAAAACATGTCTATATATGTGTTTAACACTTTGTCAAAAAACACACAGTATTCGCGACCACCGGCACCATCGCGAATTCCGGTGTCACCTTAAATAAGTAAAATGCTTTTCTAATGTCATTTTTTTGACAAATGAATACAAACGAGAAAGTTAAATTAATATCTTACTAAACAGCTAGACACAAACTTTATGTAAAATATGTCTATATATGTGTTTTACACTTTGTCAAAAACATGATGTATTCGATGTGTAGCCTCGCCAATCGCGACGTCATTGCGAAAACCAAAATTATCTTGAAATAAGATGATTAATGTTCTTTTTGAATAAATAGATGACAGATACAACAATAAAAGTGGTGCACCATGCATATATAATGTTCAATATCTAATTATAGAAAAAAATACAAGCCAATTATAGTCCCTCAAATTTCAGCCAGTGCTGGCACACAATTTGCAGTTGAGTGTCAACTTAGGCACCCTTGCATCATGGTGCAAGGGGGTCTGTGTTGTTGGCATGATTGTTTTTTTTGCAGGAAGGGGCACCTAGCTGTACCAAAACAATCACGAGAGGCGTTTTCCTCATTACATGTGTGCTGCAAATATAAACATTTCTCCTCGTTGAGCCTGCTCTTTGGCGGCATACGTTTTTGGCACTGCCCTAGGCATACGTGACGTTGTAAATTTGGGGCAGTGTCAATTTCCATGGGTTTTGAGTGAAAACACCCACAGCAACACCCATGGAATGTCTCCTTGACATAGAGGAAGGCAAGGCAGCGCTTTGTGCTGCCATGCCTTACTCCATATCTATGAGGTGATGCAAAGCCACGCAGGGGGCTTTGTGTTGCCTCATTGATGTGATTGAGAGGCCTGCGCCACCGAATCGTCATAACAAGAAAAGCTCTGGTGGTGCAGGCCTCTTGTAAATGAAGGCTTTCGAACGGTTTTCATTCCAGAAGGGCCAGATATGTATATAGGTTACTATGGCATGATACTGGCTAACTCCGTAACATACATTGACCATGCCACAGGGGCATCACATTAGGCAAAACCTACCATGCAGTGCAGGGGAGGCCCACAGGTGATATGGGACCCATCCAGAACTGTTCAGGGAGTATTGTCAAATGGTCTGGTAGGTCATTACAGACTTAGAATTGTGGCGGCCAGCCGCCTTGTATGTTGCAGGAGAGCACACTCACTAGTCATCAACCACAGGTTAGACAGGTTGTTTGGTTCCCCCTCAATGGCCAAACATATGCTATGTGTCAAAAAATGGTAATCATCAATTTCTGAGCCTAAATGGGTTGACTGATCATTGTTCATGTACAGTGCACTGGTCACATGTAAGGAGCTAAGTGAAGAAGACAAACAAGCACGGGTGCTGTCTGATGTGTGTAGCACTGTAAAAAACACACTTGAGAAGGTCCCAGCATTGTCATACTATGCAGAGTGTTGATCCTCAAATTAGACTGTTCACATAGACATCAAAGCCTGGCAACCTTGCACCATGTCGCTGGCTAGACTGGCATTGTAATTTGCCTGCACTGTGTGCACCTCATATGTGATGTGCTTGCTATCTACTGAATACACTACAACATGCCATACATATGTCCATCATGAGTGCATTCCAACTGTGCCTCATGCTACAAGTCCAACGTACAGACAATACCAGGCATTTGTGATGTCTATGTACTGTGCTTCATAAGTACACAGTGTACATGTTCAGCATTCACAGAAAAAAGTACCAGGTTTTTGTCTTGTAGTTAGACCAGTCCCATACACCCATGGTGAGGTGGCGACCTTCCGAGAACCAAGTGCTACTAGTAAGTGTCACCTGATTGTTTCTGTGTTCTGTAAGGATTGTGTGTGTTTTCTTAAATGGGTTGCAGTGAGATGTGCAAGGGATTTCATCACTATGCGGAAAAAGCTGTACCTTACATCTGGCTTTACAACAGAAGTAGGACAAAGTTGCATGCGCAATTGATCGGGCCAAATTGCTCTGTGGAATCATGTCCAATGTATGCAGGCCCACATGATGAAAGCCTCTTAATATGCTGTGCAACTGATGTCGCAGCTATGACGTGGATGCTTATGGCACATGTACCATCACCTGCCCCTAAACCAACTGATGGGCATTGGTTCTAATGTCTCTCACCATACTATGGATAGAAAGTGCCAACATGTTAGCTGAAATATGTGACACTAATATTTCATGTGACAGACTGTGATTTCCCTGACACAGTATGTTTTCCCAAGTCCAAATGTTAGCAGGACAAAGGTGTGGTTGAGATGTAAACATATCCCAAACCATACTTCCAAATGTAAACAGATTTTTGATGTGCACAGTGAAGATTTTACCAACATATGTGTCCTCCTATCGGGTACTCACATCAGCCCATGGATAAGCCTGCAGATTACCGTCCTACACCCTACCAATATTGGTACTGTCTAAATGATTGAAGGCATGTCAAACATTCATGCCACTCAAACAGCAGATTGATTTGTGATCCATACATGTACCTGTAGTACAGCCTCTACCCAAAGTTTGGACTCCAAATGACCTGGGGTACCAAGTGAGCAAGCTCAGCATGCCAAAACATGATTCCATCATAGTATAGATGCTGCATATGTATTTGTGAGGTGGCAGAGTTAACATGCATCATTTATGATAGCATACCAGTGGGCAAGTTACGCATCCCCATTTGTTGTAGTGAGTGCATAGGTCCATTGACCATGCCAATGACTTAATTGGGTTCACCTCTCAGCCCACGTTGATAATGATATGTGGCAACTGTCATCTCGCATCATGGGTACCAATGCATCCCTTAGAGTACTGCACATCGTGGCATGTGATATGGGGTGCCAGAGGTGATCTTGCCAATATGGAATAGTGGTATATAGGAAGTTGTGATGAAACTCAATGTAAACATGGAATTGGAGGCATGACTTTCTATCTATCTGTCTGCACATTGCTACTGTAGGTGTACACATAGAAATGTATGGTAATTTTTGTATGTCAGATCCACACAGGCTGTGAAGAATCCTACACCAGTGCAGACTGAATAGGTATGAGTGGATGTGGGACATGTCACCAGTCCACACATACCAATGCTGTTACATGCCTGATACCTGCTTCATATATCTATGCCCTGTGAAAGACAAGTATCCAAACCTTTGCAGTGTTTTGTGAGAAATAAGGCCAATGTGCCAAGTACCACAGGCATATATGCACTGTGTTTTCAGTATACAGGCCATTTTACCGTCCACCTACTGCTGCCGTTTCCCCTACTTTCTCCCCATGGAATGTCACCATTGAACAATTTTGCAAATTACCTGCAAGATACAGTACAATACACTCATACATATGAGATCTAAAGCATGCATGCACACACTCATCACATAGATTAAGTATGAATTGATGTGCATACAGGCAACAATTCTTACAGGACATTAATGGACACACTCTTGGATGTGTGAAGGGCCACATACCATTGGTAGGTTTTCACTATGTGATCTATTTTAAAGTGTTCCAGGTATATCCATATGTCATCCTTGGAGAAGTATACAACAGGTCTGTTGATTAGGAGGTAGATAGCCACACTCTTTCTATGTCTCAGCTACCTGGCACAGTGTCAATCTATGCAGCAATGCATGTGACCTTCTGTATCTGCCATTAGAGCTAAGCATTGCTGAGGCACAATACGTGTACATGCTATACATTACTAAATGCACATAGGTGATTGGCCATTGGTTTCACCCTCTTGCATGCTACATTACTATCTCCAGGGAGTACCTAGATAGACCGTGAGTACCATTCCATGTGTACAAAACATAATTGTGCAGAATCGGCCTTAATATGCACATGGGTCAATGTTTATTAGACCTAACACTGCCATTTCATATACCTACTAAGCCACGACCTGAGTCTTGTAAGTTTAGGAACAGTACAAACTTCTTGTGATGTTTGGTCATGATTAGTTCCATAGATGTCTCATATTTGGCTGGACATGCCACTTGTGCAGCTAATTGTAATTCATGCAAGTAATTTATGGAAAGCTGGACAATTTCAGCGTGGTCTGATACATATGTCCTTCCTCTCCAACAGACAACATGACCCCTGAGCAGGAATGCCAGTGCTGCATCAGAAAGGAGAGGTACCGCCACATCAGGCACATGGCCAAGGACTTTCAGAGGATGGGGAGGCAGTACGAGAAGGCAAGAGCTGCAGGGGCCTGGAAGTCACCACCTCGGGCCTCAACAGGACATGAGAGGGCAACCACCAGGCCTGAAGTGGCCCTCTCACATGTGTCTGATCACAGTGCGGTAGCAGGACCCTCCACAGCACCACCAGCAGTGGCACCACAGGCGGTGACCCCTACTTCGGCTCAGCCTACAGACTTTGAGAGACAAGCCCTGAAGCTCAATGCCAACATGAAATTAAGGCTGGCAGGGCTTGAACTAAAGATGGCAACACTGTTGCAGATAGTAAAAATACTGCAGCCATCAGTGGACAAAATTGCTGAGCAAATTTAGGCCCTCTTTCCACCGTTGATGTTTAACCTGTCTGTTGTGGTATATGTGCAGAGTAGTATAAGTTAAGGTTAGGTAGGTTAGGGTTAAGTTAGGATAGTGTAGTTAATTTATCATAAGTTAGTGTAAGCCTAGTTTAGGTAGGAATAGTTAGTGTAGTTTAGTTAGTTTAGTATATTATTTTTTAATGGTGTTTTAAGTAAAAAATGATTAGCACTTTCACAACTGTGTGGCAGTTGTCATATATGCTTTGTTTGGGTAGAGCAAATGCTGTAGGATTTCCTGGCAGTGTTTGCATGCATGTGTAACTGGGTGAGGCAGCTAAGGAGTGGATCCTGACAAGTATTCAATGGAGTCACTTAAGGGATCTACAAACAAAGTTGAGCACTGTAAATGCCATTCTTACTGTGAATGGATTGGCAGGTGGAAACAGGTATTCACCTACTGTTGCACTGTGTGTGTAAATCATGTTATATGCATTTGAGAGATGGTGATGTAAAACTATTGTCAGTAATCAAGGATTCATTGGGTCACACAATGATGCAGGTCCTTTACACACTCACCCTTGCATCATTTGCTTGCCACAGCACAGTTGTTATCTGGCTAGTATCCATGGATGCACTCACCACCAGTGTTGTGACTTCATTCTCCATTGGCATTGACTGCATGCTACTTGTTTCACTTTATGCTTGTGACCTTGTATAACTACTTGCTAGTCTTGGTACACATAGGGTTCACCAAATAGATTTCCCTTGGCCTGTGTAGCTTTGCCGATGACTCAATGACACACATGGCCCTTTGTTGAATAGTTGGTGTCTTCGGCTCACAAAATCCAACATGTTGTACTTATTCCAGACACCATCAGACATACAACACACACATTGAACTCAGTGTATTTATTTACATGTGCAAAGTTGTTTGGAATCTCAGCCACAGTTCTTTCAGAAACAGCCCCAACCGTTTTTTTAACCATTGGCTGTCCAGACAGAGTCCTTGGGGGATACAGTGCACCAAACATGTGGAGGAGAATGTGTTTCAATGAGGATGGAATGAACAAATTGCAAATAGGGAAGATAGGCCACATTGACAGTTCACAAATGGGTGAGATCAACAGGTGGGACAGCAAACCGAGGACAGTACCTGATTGGGAAGTACACTGGCATGGTTATCAGCACTGGGCAAAGGAGAATCTGTCAATTTGTCACAGGGAAATGCTACCAGGCAGATTTTTTGTTGAAAAGAGCTGAAGTTCACATCTTCCTTCTCTGATGTGTATGGTGTTCCACGTAATGGAGGTGTTGTAGGTGCCAGTGGCAACGGAGGGACACATAAAAGGGACTGAATATGTGGAGCCCTTGTCCACAGCTGTATTTCTTTGTGCCAACAAGTGAGACAGCAATGCACTGAGAAGAGCTTGCTGGTTTGCCAGCACAGCTGCGATGTGGCTGTGGTAGGCACCCATAGTTGTGATGTATGTTTCCTGCTTCAGCTCCATTGGCTCCAGGATGTTGCGGATGGACCCCAGTTGCTTGGCAACTTCCCTGGTGTCACTTTGGCAGGGCAGTTATTCATGCCTCTATCTCATGACACCAGAGATATCAGGGGACTGGTCGAGTCCACAGAGCGGAGGGTAGGTGGCTCTTATAGTGGGCGAAGTGTGATTATTGAGATTGAGACACCTACAGACTGTCTCTAGGGTGCCCGCCACGGTCTCCATCCCCACCTGCACCACATCTAGCATCTCCCGCTGGACTCCTACTGCACGATGTTGGAATTCTACTTGGGGGTCCACAGAGTCCATGCCTGTGGGTGGGCTGGAAGGTGTTGATTGTTGGGTGATAGGTGGATACTCTGGAGACCCCACAATGCTGTTGGCCCTTCCCACAACTGGAGATGGTGTTGCAAAGAAGGCCAGGATTTTCTGGAAAATCTCTTGGTCAAAGGTTGGCAAGCTGTCATTCTCAGTCACATCGTCATCCTGGACAGGCAGCTGGTCATGAGGTGTAGGTATTTCCTCTACAATCAGATAGAGAAATGTTAATGGTTTTCTATATTAGATGTTTACAAGACTGATCTGAAAGACAGTCTGACTTGCTAATATTTGACTTTCAATATGAGATTTATGCGTTGGATGTCTGTTACACTGAGGTGTAGAGTCCAAGTTGCACTGTAGTTGCCTTTCAGACGACAGCATCTTTGCATGCTTTATACAACCACTGTGTGGCAAGGCTGACTTTTCGCCTTATGACACATACTGCAAAAGAACGTGTAGGAAGAAGTCAGGTCCACATCTGCCAAGATGATTTGCAGTCTTTTTCATGATACCTATGCTGATTGTGTTGTGACATATTGACACCACTACTGGTCACATTCCACCTAATCCCCAGGGTGCCTGCAATCCTTGTGTCCAGTTTTCAGCCTACTGCTTCTCTGCAGGTGATGTTCGTCTGGTCATTAATTAGTTATGATCCTGCCATCTGGCTCACACTGTGCACTATGGCACTCTGCCTTTTTGTGCTGTCTTGCATGCACAGTGTGCATTCATGTGGGCATGAGTTGATTTTGTAACTCATATCCTGCACAACTCTACACACCCACCAACCTTGCTACACTGTAGTAATGTGTGAGGGCTTGTGCTTTCCAATGTATTTCATATTTGTGGATATGTATTTGCTTTGATTTATTGGCTACACATTTAGCTTCATCTTTGTGGACAGTGGGAACTGTATACCAAATCTGAGAGGATAGACCCTGTCATACTAGGTAGGTTGGCAGCACTGACATTCACCACTGTTGATAACTGTCAGAGTTGGCTATCTGCATAGTATCACACAATCTGTTAGCCAGGCATACTCACTTGTACATGTACATGCCTCCTCCGACATGGCTGGAAGTTATTGAGGGCTACGGGTCAAGCTGTACCCCACATGGAAGTAGTGCTCGAATTTCTGACATGCATCTACCCAGGTGTGCAATATAACTGGGCACACCCACTTCAGTCTCTAACCATCTCTGACTCCTGCCCTTTGTGGTGGAAGACTAGTTTTTCATGTCCATTGAAGGATCCCTATTTCACATCCTCCTACTGAGGGATATGTCACATGGTGAGACAATTACCCTTCAGAGTTCCCCCTGGCACATTCTGCATCTTGACCCAGGACCACATCACATGTGGGATGTTGTACCCCAATGGGCTCTTCTCTGTCATCCCTTCCCAGATGCAATTCAAGTGTGACACTGTCAGACAGAGCAGTGCATGTGTATTAGTTAGACAACCTTGCAGAACACGTATCCATTCTGACCTCCTTGCTATGCAATGTCTCCCCATTAAGACACAGTGGCAGTTTAACCTACTCAGCCAGCATTACAATGCACTGCACAACCAGGGACCCGCCAGAGCCACATGTCATCTTTGGTTTCAGCTCAAAAGGACCACTGGTGTACATTACTTGCATTAACCCTGATCCAGTTAGATTTAGTACATGGCGTGAGTTCTGGTGGTCCCTACCATGGCAACTGACACCTGTGTGGTCTCACCCCACATGTAAGGACAGCTGTGTACTATATATTATCATGCCAGATAATGTACACATGGCTCTTGGCATATTTCTATGTGTTGATACTTCACAGGCTGCACACCTGACCCCTTCTCTCAGATGAGCTGTTCCTCCTCTAACAAACCCTTGCCATTTGTTTACTTTACAGTGCATATTTGTGTGCATGGGCCCAAGCAACACACAGTGGCCTGATGGTGCAGGGAGACCTGCATTGTCACCATCAGGTTGTGTAGGGTTCAAGTGTCCATGCATGATGCGTTGTTCCAGTCCATGGAGCATACATATTTGCATGCAGCTGGTGCCACTGGTGTATCACTTTTTGTGACACACCGGCAGAGCAGGCTGCAGACCCATATCTACAAGGCCACACAAAGCCACTTTGCATGACTTTCCATGGCCTTGTATATATGGAGTGAGGCTAGGCAGCGCAAGTCACTGACTTGCTTTACTCTGTATCAGGGGTGCGGGGTAAGTAGACACAATATCGATTTTTAAATATCGACATGCCAATATATCGAGATTTAAATATCGATAGTAAAAAATATCGATGTAAATAATATCGTTTTAGTGTGTTGTTAAAAATATTGTTGTGATAAATATCGCTTGGTAAAATATCGACATTAAAATATATCGTTTTAGTATTTTATTTTATTATGTAACATGTTTGTAAATGTTATAATAATTGTAAATACATCTTAAAAAATTTAGAATTATAATTTCATTTTTAGGAGCGGGATGTTGGGTTTATAGGGGATAAGGGTGGAAAGTGTTTTAAAAAACGTTTTTTAAAATTCCTAAAAAATGTGAAAATTTAATTTCAAAATAGAATTTTATTTGTTAGGAGGGGGATGTTGTGTTTTTAGGGGATAAGGGTGGAGAGTGTTTTTAAAAATTTTAATTCAAATTTTATACATTTTGTTATTTTTTAATCGAATTATAAATTTTTGGGAAGTGGGATGTTGTTTTTATATGGGATCAAGTTGTTTATTTTTTGTAATTTTAAAATTAAAAAATTTACAAATTTAAATTTAATATTTATGTTATTATTAAAATTGTATTATTGAGAGTACATTTTTGCTTTATAGTGTATTATATATCTTAAAGGCCCATTACGATACCGGGCGTGGAAAAATCCGCCAGGCATGAAAGCGGCAAAAATCCACCCGCACACACCGTCTGAACACCGACCACGCCATTACGAATACACAAACCGAAAACCGCCATCGGCGGAAAAACCACACAAGATACCGCCCGCCCTCGTCCGAGTCGGAGTCAAACCGCCCGCCACGGACGGAAACACGCACGACAACACAAAACCGCCCGCCCTCACGGCCGACACACCGCACGTGAAATTACGATCGCACCGCCATGAGCGCGGGTAAACCACAAATATACCGCCCGCCAGCGCAAACAACGCCGATGAGAATTGACACGGCAGAAGCCATGGCGCCCACGTCCCTGCACAGAAACCATCCGCTGACAAAAACAATCGCACACAACATGGCCAACAAGTCCACACAGCAAGGCACGCACAAATACACAAGCACAGTACACATCCCGAAAACACCCCCCTGGACAAACAAAAAATACAAAGGCCAGAACACCAGACACAACACACCTGAAAACAACAGACCATGAGGACACACCCACATAGGTAAGTACAAAAGCAGCACTCCCACAGACCACAACCCCTTGCAACATTGCAAACTAGAGAGGAGAGGAGAGGACACAGTGACACAGCAAGGACAGCAGCACACCACAGAAACGCACACATCACAACCACCACCACCACCACCACCAAACACCGGCACCACAAACCCCCTGCACATTACACAACACACACCGCACCAGCACCACAAACACCATGGCACCACAAAGAATGCCCAAGTTCACGCCCATTGAGCTGACGGTCATGGTCGACGAGATCATCAAGGTGCACCCACAAATCTATGGGAACCTGGTCCAGCACACACCACTAGCCACCAGAAACAGAATGTGGAACCGGATCGTAGACCAGGTCAATGCAGTCGGGACCCTGCCCAGGAACAGAGTTGAAATAAACAAACGGTGGAATGACGTCAAGAGCCTGGTCAAGAAGAAGGAGAGCAAGAACAGAGAGCTGGCTGCCGTCACTGGCGGAGGGAATCCCGCGCTCTTCAAGACCTTCAAAGCGTGGGAGGAGAAGGTGCGAGTGATTATACATCCGGAGATCCTCGCCGGATTAGCAGGGGGAGTGGAGGCTGGTAAGTACAAACTAATGTATACCAGCACACCGCTATGTACTCACATGCACTACCACCATGCCACAGCTCCCAGGGACAAACACCCCCATGTCCAGCACACAATACACAACACATCACACACACATGCAACAGACACCACCACACACAGCCCAAACCTAACAACTGTAAGATACGTGGGGGCATGTGTACACTCAGCCAGCCACGTAACCACCAACAGGTCCCCAAGTATGCCAGAAGCGCCACAACGAGCACCCACCACACCCATGTGTCCGCCATAGCTGCACTAACCGACAAGTAACAGGTAAGTGGCAGGAACACAAAGTGCAGTGGGTGGGAGGGTGGACAGCTCAAGTACAACACACACCAGGCCCCTAGTCCCACAGCACAGCAAGGAGGAGCATCCCCCACACCCCACACCCACGTGTCAGCCACCGCAGTGCACACCGACAGCCGAAAGGTAGACATCACGGTCCACAACAATCGGTGTCAGTGGGTGTCCAGCCATCACCACGACCCACAACACCGCCCCCACCCCCACAGACCTGCAACATGGAGCACCCCCGCTTAGAACCATGTGGCATCCAGTACAGTGCACGCACGAACAACCTGCAGGTGGGAAACTGGACAGGGCTGGATTACTGGAGGCATGAGGACCGTAACACGACCAACACATGGGACATGTCACGTAGCAGACGAACACGCAGCACCGCCCACCGTCACGAACAAGTGAACAATGTGCACACGGACATGAACCACAGACTCACACCCCACATGACCCATCACAGACACAGCAACACCCAAGGAGCCACGTCTGCATGCACAAGCCACACTGAATATAGTACCACACGGCAGCCACTGTGCAACCCATCACACACAACCGAAACACCATTGAAGTCCTGTCCATGTAGCCCCTACTGCCTGTCAACTACACACCCCACAACTACGCCTATGTAAGACAAACAACACTAGACGCAACAGAGCGGAACAACATAAATGCACACGAACACCACTGAACCCATCAAACACACAGACACACCATGCACATACAACATACCATCCATCCCATCCGTCAGCCCCAGTCTCATGAAAGGCATGTCATCCGAACAGCTGCCACACATACAGCAGTCACGCTAAGATACATGCCCATGACCAACCATGTGCCAGAAGTCAATGAAGCGCACGCCACACTGTGAGCAACAACACACAACATGGGCCACACCCCCCCCGAGCACTGCAGTGATGCACATGGCACAGGGCAGCACGCACACCAAGGAGATGGGACAACTGCAATACGTTGGGTGGCACACAACCATCACACACTCATAACGATGCGTCCAATGCCATGTCCAGTAATCACAACAGACAGCAAATATGCAGGGTATGTCAGGCATGCACACACCTCAGACCATGCACTGTCATGCTGCCACAACACATGTCACGTTCGGCACCCATGGCTCACAGCATGTAGCCCAAAAGCATATTCCATCCCAAATGCGTTCCTGGGGCATGACCCCCATGTTGCCATATGCGTTCCTAAGCGTCCCATTTGAACCCCAAAAGCAAAGTACAAACCAGACCCAGGATGGGCCAGGAGCCCGCATACACCAGAGTCACAATAAGTAGGGGCACAGCAACACACCCATCGGCATGGCCAATCCGTCCCATGCCACATGTGCACAGCACACAGTCCCATTGCCAAGCACACACAACAACAGATTGTACAGCCACACACCCGCCTCCGGGACACACGTGCACGAGAGTGCACGAACGGAGAATGTCAGACAACCAATACAGACTTCGCCAGGTGCAACACAATAACAAATCTCATTCTCTCCACAGGTGACGAACTGCTGGATGCTGGGGATGGAGACAGCAGCCAGCACAGCCAGCCTACAAGCCCCCAACGAGGACACACGGATGTGGAGGATCTGTCCTCCTCTTCGGACACGGACCACCAAGCAGGCCCATCTAGTGTGGCAGGGCCCAGCCGCTCCCCAGGACCCCTCCTACCCACCAACCCATCATCCAGGGCTGCTGAACATTCCCAGCCCCCTGCTGCCACTGTCGTTGCGGCCACACCCACGGTCATTGCGGCCACACCCACGGGCATTGCGGCCACACCCACGGTCATTGCGGCCACACCCACGGTCATTGCGGCCACTACCACTGCCGCAACCGCCACCACGTCTTCGCTGGCCCCAGCCCCAGCGCAGGTGGTGGCCCGGACGACTGGATCCACCCTGGGAGCCAGGGTGAGGACCGTGGTGAGCAATGTGGCTAGTGGGCAGGCCGGTGGCAGCAGGACTGGTAGGAGGAGCAGGGTCAGGGAAACGCCAGCCTCCCCTGGGAGCCATGCCCTGCCTCAAATGGCCAGAGTCCTTGGGGCCTATGAAGAGGCCCAAGGACAATGGGCCAGGTCAGCTACAGACACGCGTGAGGTGCTGGGGGTGCTGAGGTCCATGGACGCCCGTATGGGCCAACTCGTGGACCTCATGGGCCAGCTGGTGGTGGCGGTGAGGTCACAGCCAGGGACAGCAGCTCCCCTCCGCCACCACCTGCCGGGGCGCAGGGTCGAGCAGCAGTGTCCAGTTCCCCTGCGTCCACAGCCAGTGAGCACACCTCAACCACCAGCAGGTCGCAAGCAGGCACCCCCCTCGCAAACGTGGAAGGGGCCGTCCGAAGTGGAAACAGATCTCCCGGGAGGACTTCGCACGCTCCAGACGCAAGTGAGGCAGCCAGCCAGCCTTCCTTGACCACCCACTGCATTGACTTGGACTACGATCCCACTCCACACAGCCATCTGGATGGCATGTGTGTGTTGGACTATGGACATAGAACCAGTGGGTACACCCTGAGCATCACGCAGCCATGACCGACAGCTCATTGTCACTGCACGCACCACTTCTGTCATCACCTTACACACAATCACATGTCACAGTTTGAAATAAATGCACCTCTTCCACTAACTGCTGTCTGTGCCCTGTGTTTTAATTGTACGGAATACAACGGCCACCTTGAGCGGAACGGCACCTGATGCGTGGCATGGCAATGGAACCGGAGGGCCTGTAGGGACCTAGGGGTGGGAGACAGAACAGGAGCACATTCAATGAGTGTGTCACACACCCATCACACAGTACATGTCAACAACTACAAGCAATGTACACACATCGCACAGAGCAATAGGGCACAATGCCACAGCCACCATCAGTGGCATACTAACCTGGGCATGGAGCGTTGACACACAGCACGCAGTGAACAAAAGGCCACCCTGACACAGCACACACACACCTGCACAAATACAGACACATCAGCCGTCGTACATGGACACTCACCGTCAAGTGAAGTAGCGGGCGATGAGCTGCTGGCGCACATTCCCAGCTTCCTCCTCTCCGCTGTCCTCCTCACTCGAGCTGTCCTGGTCTGCGGGCTGGGGCCCTGGTTGATCTCCGTCATCCACAATGAGGGGGATCTGCTTCCGAATGGCCAGATTGTGCAGCATGCAGCACGCCACCACTATCTGGCACACCTTCTGTGGGGAGTACGCCAGCGCACTCCCGGTGCGGTCCAGGCACCTGAACCTGGACTTGAGGAGGCCAAAGGTACGCTCGACCACACGTCTGGTCCTCCCATGTGCCTCATTGTAGCGATCGTCTGCTGGGGTGCGAGGATTCCTCAATGGACTGAGCAGCCATGCCCCATTCGGGTACGCAGAGTCACCTGGGTGTGAGGGACACAGAGAACCGTTGCTATTCCAACTGGACAGGGGACAGCATCGCACAACCAGCACGCTACACCACTCCACATACTCACCGACAATACAGCCACGATCCTGTTGCAGATTGGACATCAGTCGTGGCAAGATGCTGTTGCGCATTACGTGTGCGTCATGGGCCGAGCCTGGGAACTTTGCACACACGTGGGTTATCACCATGTCCGCAAGGCACACCACTTGCACATTCAGGGAGTGCGTGTGCTTCCTGTTGCGGTACAGGTGCTCAGTGGCCTGTGGTGGAACAAGGCCAACATGTGTGCAATCAATGGCACCAACGACGTGTGGGATCCTGCCAAGGGCATAGAATGCACCCTTCACTGCCGCCAATTCACGAGCCCTGGGGAATCTGATGTACCTGTTTCGGTACAGCATCATGGCTGCCAGTACATCCCTCAGCACCTTGCTGAACATGGGCTGGGACATCCCTCCTCCACTGCCCACTGTGTGCTGGAATGACCCAGTGGCGAAGAAATGCATGGCGGCCATCACCTTAGCCGTGGGGGTGAATGCTGTCGGATACACCCTGCGGGGACGGAGATGGGGTTCCAACATGGCACACAGTCGATGCAGGGTTGGCCTGTCCAGCCGAAACTTCCTTATGACCTCAGTATCCTCCATGTCCGCCAGCAATTGGTATGGGCGGTCAATGTTCGGTCTCCGCCTAGGGAAGATGGCAGTGGACACATGTCAGAGCAACACAACACATAGCAATTTCGCATTCACATCACTGACATGACTGAGCAAGCACATGAGTCACAGCCCAGCTGTCAAGCAGGGACGGCACGGCCACAATACACTTACACAGGTCTCCCACCAATGGCAATGGCTAGTGATGCAAACCACTGCCATGGTCATGCACATGGGGATCTAGGCCCCAATGACTTGCGGGGCGTGCTGATGGGGACTGACTGCATATTCGTCAAGCGGCAACGCCACGGCAACATGAATGTCTGCTGAGCATGGCACTGCTTCCGAGGCTGGATGAGTATGGCACACGACGACGACGATGTGGGCACAGGCTGAGCGGCCAAAACAAGTGGGACCTGTGGCACGAGGGGATATGAGACAGTAGTAGGTGTCAGCACTGCACCCTATGTACAGCACTGTACGGATCACACCTCCCGAAACATTGACAGGTGTCCACATTGACAGCCCCATGCCAAGACGGCTGTGTGCTTGCAGTCACACGTCACAGGTGAGAGGTTACATTGCACGTGCCAGGTGGCAGACGTACATAGTGGGAGCTATCATGTGTGTGCATGTGTCTCCTGTTCAGGATCCACCAGATGGGCGCTGACTCTGTACTGACCATTGGACACAGCATGTTCCGTGGAAGGCTTGTGTGTGTGGGATGGAGGCACTGGATGTGCCTCCGTTGGGTGGGGGGCCATGCACAGGGCGGGTACGTCGATGATTGCGCATTGTTGGTCACGGTGGGTGCACCCACTAAGATGTGTTGCCCTGTGTACAATTCCTATGTCCGCATGGTGATGGACTGTAGATGTGGGCAGACTACACATTGGTCGATGTGCTGTCCATGTGCATGTGCCTTCACACCGGGCACAGCTGCCCCTGCACATGTGACCCCTGCTGGACTCGCTGCTGGGTCTGTGGAGCTGATGCACCTTCTGTGCGTGGGGCGGACAGCTCACCTCACTTCCCTCATTGCGCATGTCATGACTTTGCCGCAGGTGACATGGATCATGGAGGGCCCACATGTACGCGTGGGTAGGCTACACATGTTTGTTCACTGGTCGCCACCCCCAGTCAGTGTTTCGAATGGGAAGGTTGTTGTGCTGGTGGTATATTCGATGTGGCGGATGGGCGGGCCTAGGTGCGGGCTTACATTCCGGACATGGGGGGTAGTTGGATTGGCGACTAGTTGCAGTACACACGGGACACGTCTCTTCCTTTCCACATCTGGGTCATCCCTTGTACTCACTGACAGTGATACAGTCATCTTCGCCCCAGCCCTCATGTCCTCCCCTCGCTCCCCCAATATGCATGTGCACCTGCGAGGCTAGCGCTTGCACAGGCAGCCCCAAGCTCGCACCAGAGAGGGCAAGGAGTGTATGTGTGGGTCCAGTTGCACGAGTGGGCTGTCTCAGGGTATGATGTGTGGCGGGACGCCGTCCACCTGCGTGGTGCCCCAAATGGAGACCCGGCCTGCATGGACTATGCATCACAGTCTTCGCCTTCCGGATCCGCCACCTGCGACACCCAGTGGCAGTGGCTGCCCTTGCGGCCAGGCCGCGTCCGTCTGTGACTGATGGCCCACACATTCACTCTTTGGCCTCTCTGGGGAGGGCTCGGGGGTGGTGGCG
The DNA here is from genome assembly GCA_963921515.1 of Calotriton arnoldi. Taxonomy (NCBI): domain Eukaryota; kingdom Metazoa; phylum Chordata; class Amphibia; order Caudata; family Salamandridae; genus Calotriton; species Calotriton arnoldi. Next base: position 106,610 of record CAWUFW010010013.1, read on the forward strand.
CACGCGCTTGCACTTAGTCGCAATGGCATGTGGCGTGGTTGGTATAATGGGCAATGGATGGGATGGTGCGAGCCACCTCCCGTGACGTCAGTGCTGCTCGTGCTGAGGTGCGTCCCCCTACACTTCCATTTGACTTGTGCCATGCTACACGTTGAGGTTCTATTGCCTGCGTGATATGACCAGGAGGAGCGCGAGGAGACCTCTCACACACCATGCTCCACTGCCATCCCGTGCCCTGTATCGCCTGTGCGGATTGACTATGTTGGGGTTACACCTGGTCGACTGGGGCTGTGTGTGCCTTGTCAAGGGGCATGGCGGGCGCACAACAGGATCCAGCTAGTCCACGGAGGGTGGGCTGACGTGTGCGCCTGGTTCCGCATTGTTCGTGTGCCCGGCTGCTGTGCACACACGTGTTCACTTCCCCCCGACAGGTGTCCTCTCACAATGCCCAGGGAAGCGGTGGTGTACTGTTCATGACCCCTCCCAACACGGCGTGCTCCAACTTGGCATGTGCGCATCTACCCGTCGCACCCACCCACCTGAGCACTGCGTCCATACGACTTCACACGACACATGTGTGTCTTCCACAGTAGTGCTACTCATTTGCGTTGACATCCAATACCAGTGGACTACATGGTCATGTCACGACTGCCGTGTACTTCACATACTCTCATCCTCTCTCATTCGTACTTGTGAAATGAGTCAGCGGAGACAGTTTTGGTTTCAAACATTATATTGAGTCTTCTGTCCTCTGTGATGCAGTATAGTGGACACTACTGGCAGCGGAATACATGTTGAGGATATACTGAGCATGATTACAAATGGGATAGGGTGTGGGGTTACATGTGATTGGCTGTTGCATGTGGGATGTGGGCTTCAGAGTTACATCTGCTTGGCCAAGGCTGTGCTAATGTACATTTACGTATAGCTGCGGAGCTGCGGACTTTGACACAGACGGTATACAAGTAGCCTACCAGACCGCTTGGCATCATGGGCACAGTCCATCTCAGTTCCATGTGACAGGTTTGCTGCGGTTGTTCCTCATGCACGCGTGCATGTGAGATGACATCAGGGCATGTGCTTGCGTGCATGCAGCGGCGTGCCACTTGTTGTTGCAATGTGGTGGTTACTGGACATGTCACAGTCACTGGGGTCGTGTTGTTGTTGTTTGCACTTGTCGTCCGTGCAAAGGTCCTGGTATGGGATTTCCGGGGCGGGGGTGGGAGGGGTGCAGCACCCACAGACTCCAGGCGACCTATTCATGTCCACTGAGCGGTGTGTGTGTCCATGGGCGCTGGATCCATGTCGTGTCCTGGTTGTTCGTGCAGTTCCGTCCATGTGGGTGCGATACACAGACCCCATGCCACTGCCTCCCACGATGCATGCGGTGTTCCTGGATGTGATGGGGAACAGTGTGCATGTCCCGGTCATATCCGATGTCATGGCGATGTCGTTGATGGTGTGGTAATTGTTGCCGGTCGTTTGGTATGGCTGTTGTGGTGGTGACTGGCCAGTCCGTGCGGAAGCTAAGCATGGGTGCGGGGTTGGACATCATAGGTCAATCGGGGAACCTGCGTTGGGGTCCGACGAATTTACAGGTTGTCAGGTATGCGATGCCGTCCAGCAGGGCTTCCATGTCATTGGTGGTGTTTATGTTTGCCAGCCAATGTAGCGGATGGTGGCTGTCAAGGTGTTGTTCGTAAGTTGTCCCTTGGAGGACCATGATGGGGCATGCTGGGTGACATTCGATGTAGCTGTGCTCGATGATCCGTCGTGTGGAGGCACAGTGGTCCCATTTCAGTGCGGGTGCGATGTTGGCCACATACGCCATGCCCCCATAGGCAGAGCAGGCCCTGTCGTGTGCGTCCAGAGGGAGGAATAGTGCTAGCAGGTCCGCCTTTAGACATGCCGGGTTGGAGAGACACATCTCCACGGGATGCTGGTAGGGACACCTCCGACAGTAGAAGACGGGTATGACGCAGCTGAACAATGTGATGCGGTAAGTCAGTCGGTAACTGACGTTCAGCAGGGACAGGAGTTCGCATCCCAATATATGTATCAGGTTGGTTTTGTACAGCTTGACCTGTCCGGCGTAGTTGGGTAGGTGTGTTGCGGTTGCCATTTTGCAGCGGTGCGTTGTGGTGGCGTGCTCCGGCTGTGTGTGCAGTCTGCAATGTGCACGCTCCGAGGTTGCTGTGAGCTCTGTGTAGTCGTAGGGAGACAGGACTTGTGTTCTGTTGGCTTGTGCGGAGGACACGGGCCCTCATCCCACATGCTTCTCAGACAGTTCAAGGTCAGTGATGTGTGACTCCTTCCAATTAACTTGCATGGGGCCGACATGGGGGAGTGTTTGCTTTATTCTTTCCCGTCCGTTGTGTTCTTCTGTGATATGCGCTATCTGCCCTGTGGTCGGTCTCCTCTGCATGCCTGTGTTGGTCTTTTATTGGACAATGGCTGTATTCACCGGCTTCTTTCGTAGGGCTGTGGTTTCGGAGTTGGAATGGAAGGTCATTCAGTGCTGTCTGCTCTCCCTTGTGTGGGCGGCAGGCTGCCTTTCCGCTCTGCGTTGGGCCTTGTGTGTGAGTGTTATTCTTGGGCCACCTGTTGTCGGTCCCCGGGCTCTTTGGTGTTCCGTTTTGTATGTCTTGTTCATATGTGCAGGGTGGTATGGGTGTTTCAGTGTGGTACTGGCGTTCCTCTTCCCGAAGGGGCCCTGCTTCTCCTAGTTGGTGTTGCCGCCGCTGTGTGCTTCGCCATGTTTGTTGCACTGGGGTGTGTCCTGCTGTTGCGTGACTTCACTGACATGTGTGCGTCGGTTGTGTGACGTTGGGTGTTGTCCGTGAATTGGGCGTTGGGGACATGTCTGTGGCAGGCCTGTCACGTGTCATGTGCGTTCGGGGTGGGGCTGGTGTGTGTGCTGCTTGGTTGTGTCCCTGTGTCTGTGTGCGACGCATGCATGGCGCTGCGGTTGGCCTCTGCGTTGTGCGCATGTGTGGCAGCGTCATCGCCGCTTTGGGGCCGTGACGGGGTGGTTGGTTCCTAGTCCCAGGTGGTGTGTACACATGTGTTACGAGATGTTACAATTTGGCCTGTGTGTCATATGTGGGTGCTATGGTAGATGTGTCGTGTACACGCGGGGGTGGGGGTTGTCCGCTTTTTCCGCCCTTGCACTGTGTGCGCTGTTTGCGTGCACTTGTTGTATGTGTGCCTACCTGCGTCTTCGCGGTACGTTGCGTCCTTGGTGGTGCATCAGATAGAGCATAGGGAGGGCCTGCAGTGCTGGATTCATGCTCGGGGGTGCCGCTTCTTCGGTGTCCGTGCTCGGCGTTCGTGTTACCGCTTCGGTTTGACGTACGGTGTCTCTTAGCCGTGGGTTCAGTTTGTGTGCGGCATCGTAATTTGTACGCCGGGCGGTACGTGTTTCGTCGGACGGTGTGTGTCAATTGTGCTGCGCCGCTACGTGTACGGGCGCACTTTGATGGCGGACGGTGTCGCTGGCTTGCCGGCGGTGTTTGGCTGACTTTTCGCATCGTAATCGGGCGGGCGTGTGGACTGCTGCGTGCAGGCGGTGACTGGTGGTTTTTGCATCCGCCAGCACGGCGGTAGTGCTTCCGCCCGACATCCTAATGGGCCCCTTAATTTGGTAATAAAAATATTTATTAATAATTTGAAAAAAATTATTAGAAATTAATATTTATGTATGTAATAAATTGTGAAATATGTGTTTAAAAAAATATTAGGTATGTTTAAAGATGGTGTTAAAAATTGTTAAAGTATTTAAATGTATAGTTTTATGAGTGTAAATATTGTTATGTAAGGGGCATATGGTGTATTTTCTTTATTAAAATGTTTAAATGTTTAAATTTTATTTTACATTTTTAATATATATTCTGAGAAATACTAATTAATTATTGAGAAAACATTATGTATATAGATTATAGTGTATGAAATAATAATTAAAATATGTTTAAAATATTTAGGTGTCCATTACGATGTCGGGCGGATAATAATCCGCCACCAACCACAGTGGCGAAAATCCGTCCGCCTACACCCTCTGAATACCGACCGAGCAATTACGATGCCGCGAACCGAAAACCGCCGGAGGCGGAAAATAAACAGAAAAAACCGCCCGCCCATGTCCGAGTCCAAGTCCATCCGCCCGCCACGGACGGAAAGACGCACGAAAAGCCAAAACCGCCCGCCCTGACGACCGAGACACTGCCCGTTAAATTAGGATCGTACCGACATGAGCGCGGGAAATCCACAAATACACCGCCTGTCAGCGCAAACAACAGTGACGAAAATGGACATGGCGGAAGCCCTGGCGGCCACCTCCATGCACAGAAACCATCCGCTGACGAAAACAAACACACACAACATGGCTAACAAGTCCACACAGCAACCCACGCACAAAAACCCAAACACAGTACACATCCCTGAAACACCCCCCCTGGACATACAAATCAACTACAAATCCCAGAACACCAGCCACAACACACCTGAAAACAACAGACCATCATGACACACCCACATAGGTAAGTACAAAACCAGCCCCTCCACAGACCACAACCCCCTGCAACATTACAAACTGAGGACGAAAGCACACAACACAGCGAGACAGAAAGGACAGCAGCACACCACAGACACGCACCTATCACACCCATCACCACCACCACCACCAAACACCTGACCCACAAACCCCCTGCACATCACACACCACACACCGCACCAGCACCACAAACACCAAAACACACACCATGGCATCACACAGAATGCCCAAGTTCACTTCCACCGAGCTGACGGTCATGGTCGACGAGATCGTCAAGGTGCACCCACAAATCTATGGCAACCAGGTCCAACAGACACCACTATCCACCAGAAACCAGTTGTGGAGCAGGATCGTAGACCAGGTCAATGCAGTCGGGAACGTTCCACGCAACAGAGGAGAAATTAACAAAAGGTGGAACGACCTCAAAAGCGTGGTCAAGAAGAAGGAGAGCAAAAATCGAGAGCTGGCTGCCAGGACTGGCGGAGGGAATCCCGCGCTATTCAAGACCTTCAAGGCGTGGGAGGAGAAGGTGAGAGTCATCATACATCCGGAGATCATCACCGGATTACCAGGGGGAGTGGAGGCTGGTAAGTACAAACAAACGTATACCAGCACACCGCTATGTACTCACATGCACAACCACCATGCCATAGCTCCTAGGGACAAACACCCCCATGTCCAGTACACAATACACAAGACATCACCCACACATGCAACAGACACTCACACACACTCAGCCCAAAGCTACCAACTAACAAAACCATGGGGGCATGTGTACAGTCAGCCAGCACCGCAACTACCACCAGGTCCCCTTGTACTCCAGATGCGCCAGAAGGAGCACTCCCCACACCCACATCCATGTGTCCGCCATAGCTGCACTGACCGACAATGAACAGGTAAGTAGCCGGAACACAAAGACAGTGGGTCGGAGCGGGGACAGCTGAAGTAAAACACCCACCAGGCCCCCACTACCACAGACCAGCAAGGTGGAGCACACCCCACATCCATGTGTCCGCCATAGCTGCACTGACCGACAATTGACAGGTAAGTAGCCGGAACACAAAGACAGTGGGTCGGAGGGGGACAGCTGAAGTAAAACACCCACCAGGCCCCCACTACCACAGACCAGCAAGGTGGAGCACCCCTCCCTCCCAGTACCATGTGGCATCCATTGCATTGCGCACTCAGAAACAACCTGTAGGTGGGAAACTGTACAGGGCGGGGCGTCTGTAGGCATGAGGACTGTACTACGACTGACACATGGGACATGACACGTAGCAGAGGAACACGCAGCACTGCTCCCAGTCACAATCATGAGACCAATGTGCACACGGACATGTTCAACAGAGTCAAACCCCACATGACCTATCACAGATACAGCAACACCTAAGGAGCCACGTCTGCATGTACAAGTCCCACTGGAGCACAGACCCACACGGCAGGCACTGTGCCACCCATCACACACATCAGCAACACCATCAAAGTCCTGTCCATGTAGTCCTCACTGCCTGTCACCCACACATCGTACAACAACGCCCACGTAAGACAGACCGTACTAGAAGTAACAGCTTGGAACCACAATATTGCACACATAGACAACCGGACCCATGAAACACACAGGCACACAATGCACATTCAACATATCATCCATCTCATCTCACAGCCACAATGTCATGATAGGTATGACATCCGAACAGCTGGCCCTCATACAGTAGACATGCAAAGATACCTGCCCATGATAAATCAAGTGCCTGCAGTGACCAAAGCGCACGTCACACTGCGAATAACGACACACATAACATAGTCAACACCCCAAGAGCACAGCACTGATGCACATGTACCAGGGCAGCGCGCACACAAAGGAATTGGCCCATCTTCAATACGACGTGTGGCACACAACAAGCACGAACTCACAACATTGTTACCAATGTGATGTCCATGAATGATAACAGTCAGCAGATATTCCGGCCATGTGAGACAGACACACACCTTTGTCCATGCACTGTCACGTTGCCAGAACACATGTCACGTTCTGCACCCATTACCCACAGCATGTTCCCCAAAAGCATATTTCAACCCAAGAGCGTTTAGGGGGCTGTACCCCTTCTGGCATCAGCGTACCTAAGCGTTCCATCCCTCCCCCTAAACCATCGTTCAACCCAACATCGCCGATGGTCCTGGAGCACGCATACACACGAGCCACAAAATGTAGGAGCATAGCAACACACACCCATCGGCATTGCCAATCCGTCCCATGCCACATGTCCACATCACACAGACCCATTGCCTAGCCCACGGATACACACATCGTACATCCACACACACGCCACTGGGAAACCTGTGCACGACAGTGCACGAACTGTGAATGTCAGACAACCTATACATACTTTGCTAGGTGCAACACAATGACCCATCTCATCCTCCCCACAGGTGCCGAACTGCTGGATGCTGGAGAGGGTGACAGCAGCCAGCACAGCCAGTCCGCAAGCCCCTGACCCGGACTCACGGATGTAGAGGAGCTGGACACCTCTCCGGACACGGACCACCCAGCAGGCCCATCTGGAGTGGCAGGGCACAACCGCTCCCCAGGGCCCCTCCTGCCTACCAACCCATCACCCAGGGCTGCTGACCAGTCACAGACCCCTGCTGCCACAGCCGTTGCGGCCACCACCACCGCCACAACCACCACCACCGCCGCAACCACCACCACCACGCCATCCCTCGCCACAGCCCCTGCGCAAGGGTCGGCACGGCCGTCGGGCTCCACCCTGGGAGCCAGAGCGAGGACCGTGGTGAGCAATGTGGCTAGTGGGCAGGTCGGTGGCAGCAGTACTGGTAGGAGGAGCAGGGTCAGGCCAACGCCAACTGTGCCTGGGAGCCAAGCCCTGCCGCCAATCGACAGAGTCCTTGGGGCCTATGAAGAGGCCCAAGGCGAATGGGCCAGGTCGGCAAGCGACACGCGGGAGGTCCTTGCGGTGTTGAGGTCCATGGACGCCCATATGGGCCAAATCGCGGCCCTCATGGGCCAGCTGGTGGTGGGGGGGAGGGCACAAGCAAGGCCAGCAACACCACCTCCGCCACCACCTGCTGTGGCGCAGGGTTGTGCAGCATCGAGTTCCCCTGCGTCCACAGCCAGTGAGCACTCCTCAGCCACCACCAGCGGAACAACAACACCCCCCCCTACCAAACGTGGAAGGGGCCGTCCGAAGAGGAAACAGGTGTCCAGAGAGGACTTCGCCCGCACCAAACGCCAGTGAGTCAGCCAGCCACCTTGACCACCTACTGCATTGACATGTAATACGATCCTACCCCACACTGCCATGTGAATGGCATGTGTCTGTTGGACTGTGGACATAGAACTCCATGGGTACACCTTGACCATCACGCAGCCATGACCGTCAACTTATTGTCACAGCATGCACCACATTTGTCATCATCTTGCACACAATCACATGTCACCGCTGTTAATAAATACACCTTGATCACAATCGGCTTAATGTGTCCTGGGTTTATTCCACGATGTGCAATCGCCACCATGAGCAGAAATGCATCTGCTGTGTGGCATGTCGATGGGACAGGAGAGGCTGCAGGGACCTAGGGGTGAAAAATAGAACAAGAGTACATTCAATGAGTGTGTCACACACTCATCACACAGTACTTGTCACCAACTACAAGCAATGCACACACATCTCACAGAGCAACAGGGCACAATGCTACAGCCACTGTCAATGGCATACCAACCTGGACATGGACCATTGACACACAGCACTCAGTGAACAAAAGGCCCCCGTAACAGAGCACACATACACCTGCACAACTACAGCTACATCAGCCGTCGTACATGGTCACTCACCGTCAAGTGAAGTAGCGGGCAATGAGCTGCTGACGCACATTCACAGCTTCATCCTCTCCACTGTCCTCTTCACTGGAGCTGTCCAGGTCTGCAGGCTGGGGCCCTGGTTGATCTCCGTCATCCACAATTAGGGGGATCTGCTTGCGGATCGCCAGATTGTGCAGCATGCAGCAAGCCACAATTATCTGGCACACCTTCTGTGGGGAGTATGCCAGTGCGCCCCCGGTGCGGTCCAGGCATCTGAACCTGGACTTGAGGAGGCCAAAGGTCCGCTCAACCACATGTCTGGTCCTCCCATGTGCCTCATTGTAGCGTACATCTGCTGGGCTCCCAGGACGTCGAAATGGGCTGAGCAGCCAGGGTCCATTCGGGTAAGCAGAGTCACCTGGGTGTGAGGGACACAGAGAACCGTTGCAGTTCCAACTGGACACAAGTCAGCATTGCACAGCCAGCACGCTACACTACTCCACATACTCACCAACAATCCAGCCACGGTCCGGTTGCAGATCGGTCATCAGACGTGGTAGGATGCTGTTGCGCATGATGTGCGCGTCATGGGCCGATCCTGGGAATTTCGCACACACGTGTGTGATCACCATGTCCGCAAGGCACACCACTTGCACATTCAGGGAGTGCGTGTGCTTCCGGTTGCGGTAGAGGTGCTCGGTGGCCTGTGGTGCAACAAGGCCAACATGGGTGCAGTCTATTGCACCAACGACGTGGGGGATTCGTCCAAGAGCATAGAATGCACCCTTCACGAGCCCTGGGGAAGCGGATGTATCTGTTCCTGTACAGCATCATGGCTGACAGTACATCCCTGAGCACCATGCTGAACATGGGTTGGGACATCCCACCTCCACTGCCCACTGTGTGCTGGAATGACCCAGTGGCGAAGAAATGCAGTGCAGCCATCACCTTAGCCGTGGGGGTGAATGCTGTTGGATACACCCTGCGAGGACGGAGGTGGGGTTCCAACAAGACACATAGACGATGCAGGGTGGGTCGGTCCAGACGATATTTGCGGATGACCTCAACATCCACCATGTCTGACAGCAATTGGTAGGGGCGATGAATGTTTGGTCTCCGCCTAGGAAAGATGGAAGTGAACACATGTCAAAGCAACACGCCACATGGCATATTCACATACACAGAACATAAATGACTGAGCAGGCAATTGAATGACAGAACGGCTGACAAGTAGGGACAGCACAGCCACAATACACTTACACAGGTCCCCTACCAATAGCAATGGGCAGTGACACACACCATTGCTATGAGCATGCACATGGGGAGTTAGGCCTTAACAACTTGTAAGGCATGCTGAAGGCAACAGACTGCATATTCGGTAAGCTGCAACACCACGGCAACATGACTAGCTGCTGTGCATCACACTGCTTCCGAGGCTGGGTGTGTAGGGCACACACCAACAACGCTATGGACACAGGCTGAGCGGCCAAAACAATTGGGACCGGTGGCACAAGGGGATATGAGACAGTCATTGATGTCCCTACTGCACCCTAAGTACAGCACTGTACAGATCACACCTCCAGAAACATTGACAGGTGTACACATTGACAGCCCCATGCAGACACAGCTGTGTGCTTGCAACTACACATCACAAGTGACACGTAACATTGCACGTGCCAAGTGGCAGATGTACATAGTGAAAGATGGCATGTGTGTGCATATGCATATCCCATGCTCCCATGCCAATGTGTACATGATGATGTTCCTACATACATGTGGAGGCTGAGCACTGGCCGTCCCTGCCTATGCACACAGCATGTTGTGGCCCTGTCCATTGTGGACCTGCACCCACACGCAAATCATGGCCACACCTGCAGATGCATTGCGCACATTATACTGTGTGGTGCACTTGGCATCAGCGGACTGTACCCGGCATGGGCCAGGCCCTTACGGCCAACTCCAATGACCCTCGCGGTTGAACCCTGCGTGTTCCACTGTGGAGGTAGGCATCCATGGCCAGCTGGGAGCAGGCCAACGTCTGCAATTGAAGCTGCCAGACATGGTACACGAATCGCAGCAGCTTGTACCCACTGAAACGGCCTCAGGGGGTAATATGTGTGTGTGAGTGGGACAGGCATGACCACAGCTACCTGGCACTGCAGCCTGGCACCCCTCGACGACAGCTGCTGCTGCCACCACTCCACCTACACGTGGATGACGCTGAGGACATGTCCAGGTCCACTCACCAGCGAGGAGCTGGAGAACCTGGATTCCGTGCTCCACGCACACTGCACATGGCTATTCCTTGCGAAAGTTGTGTGTGAGAGACAACTGCAGTGGGTGTGGGTGTGCATGTGGGGGACACACATGTCATTGCTCCTCAGCACTATGAGTCAGAGCCTGTGGAGTACAGACATGCACTGCACACCATGCTGGCTGCAGGTGGCATGGGTATGTGAGCTCTCGGGCGCTTTGACCTGTCTGTCCCACCCGAGTGGTGGTACATGGCAACTTCATGTCAGACATCCAGTGACACAGACAATTGGCAATGCAGGTCTCAGTGCACTTGTTGGTCGTGTGGAAGTCAGGCTGGGGCCATGCTGCCCTTCTCAGTCCCAGCAGGCCTGGCCTGCACATTGACTGCACAATGCCAGTAGGTGCCGACACAGACTGCCTAGTGGGTTACATGTGTCTCCTGTTCAGGACCCCCGGATGAGCGCTTACTCTGCACTGTCGATTGGACACACCATGACTCGTGATAGGGATGTGTGTGAGAGATAGTGGCACTGAATGTGACCTTCGTTGCGGGGTGGGCCATGCACAGGGCGAGTACGCTGATGGTTGCGCAGTGTTGGTCACAGTGGGTACACCCACACAGATGTGTTGCCTTGTGATCTTTTTCTAGGTCAGCCTGACAATGGACAGTAGATGTGGGCAGGCTACACATTGCTCGATGTGCTGTCTATGTGCATGTGCATTCACACCAGGCACAACTGCCCCTGCACATGTGACCCCTGCTGCACTCAGTGCTGGGTCTGTTGAGCTGATGCACCGTCTGTGCGTGGGGCAGACAGCTCTGCTCACTTCCTTCATTGCCCATGACATCACTTTGCCGCAGGTGACATGGTTCATGGAGGGCCCACATGTACGCGTGGGTGGACTACACAAGACTGTCCAATGGTTGTCACCCCCAGTCAGTGCTTCGAATGGGAAGTATGTGGTGCTGGTACTCATTTCGCTGTGTCGAGTGTGCGGGGCTAGGTGCGGGGCTACATGCAAGACATGGGTAGGTCATCGGCTTATCTACTAGTTGCAATACACACGAGACATGTCTTTTTCTGACCACATCAGGGGCATTCCTTAAACTAACTGAAAGTCAACAGTTATCTTCTACACTGTCCTCATGGCCTCCCCTCGCTCACACCAATATGCATTTGCACATGAGAAGCTAGCGCATGCACAAGCAGCTCCAAGCTCGCCCCAGAGAGGCCAAGGAGTGTATGTGTGGGTCCATTTGTACATGTGGTCTGTCTCACGGTATAATTAGTGGCGTTACGCCGTCCACATGCGTGGTGCCCCGACTCGAGACCCGGGCAACATTGACAATGCATGACAGGCTCTGCAGTCCGGATACACCACCTGCAACACACAGAGGCTGTAGCTGCCCTAGCGGGCCAGTCCACGTCCAACAGGAGCTCATGGCCCCACACATTCACTCTTTGGCCTCTCTGGGGCGAGCTTGGAGCTGCTTGTGCACGCGCTGGCTTCTCTGTTGCAATGGCATGTAACGTGTGTGGGTGTATTGTCAATGGGTGGGATGGTGCGAGCCACCTTCCGTGACGTCACTGCTGCTGGTGATGTGTGCGTCCCCCACTACTTCCATTTGACTTGTGCCATACTACACATTGTGGATGTGTTGCCTGCGTGATGTGACAAGGATGAGCGCGCCATGACCTCTCACCCACCATGCTCTACTGCCATCCCGTGCCCTGGATTGCCTGTGCAAGTGGACAGTGTTGGGGATACACCAGGTCGACAGGGGATGTGAGTGCCTTGGCAAGGGCCTGGCGGACGCGCAGCAGTATCCGGCATGTCCACGGAGGGTGGGCTGACGTCTACACTTGATGCGGCATTGTTCGTGTGACCGCCTGTTGTGCACACACGAGTTCACATTCGTCACCAGACAGGTGGTCTTTACAGATTCCCAGGAGTGCGCCAATGTACTGGTCCTGAGTCCTCCCAACACAGCGTGTTTCAACATTGCATGTGCGCACCTACCCGTCACACCAACCCACCTGAGCCATGTGTAACTCCCGCTTCACATGACACATGTGTGTCTCCCACAGTTGTGCTACTCATTTAAGTTGACATCCAATGACAGTGGACTACATGGTCATCTCACGACTGCCGTGTACTTCACACACTCTCATCCTCTCTCATTCGTACTTGTGAAATGAATCAGCAGAGACACATTGTTGCTTCAAGCCATGTATTGGGACTAATGTCCTCTGTGATGCAGTATAGTGAACACTATTGGCAGCGAAGTGCATGTGGAGGATATACTCAGCATGATTACACATAGCATAGGGTGTAGGGGTACAGTGATTAGTTGTTGACTGTGGGATGTGGGCTTCAGAGTTCCAACTGCTTAGCCGTTGATGTGCTAATGTACATTTGCTAATTACTGTGGTGCTGCTGACTGACACAGACAGTATACATTTAGCCTACCAGTCCGCTTGTCATCATGGGCACAGTGCATCTCAGTTCCATGTTACAGGTTTGCTGCTATGGTTACTCATACACACATGCGTGGAGGTGACATCAGGGCATGGGCTTACGTGCATGCAAAGGCGTCCCACTTGTTGTTGCGATGTGGTGGGTACTGGCCATGTCACAGTCACTGGGCTCATGTTGTTGGTGGATGCACTTGGTGTCCATGCAAAGGTCCTGGCACGGACGTTCAGAGGGAGGTGTGGTGACAGCTCTCACATACTACAGCAGGACGATTGCTGTCCACTGACCGGTGCATATGTTCATGGGCGCAGGATCCATATCATGGCATGGTTGTACGTGCAGTTCTGTCCATGTGGTTGCCATACACAAATCCCATGCCTCTGCCTCCCCCTGTTCATGCAGAGTTACTGGATGTGATGAGGTACAGGGTACATTTCCCAAATAGTATCAGATGTCATGGCAGTGTAGTTGTTGTTGTGGTGTCAGTTGCAGGTTGCATGGTGTAGTAGTTGTACTGGTAACTGCCTAGTCCGTGCGAAAGCCAAGCATGGGTACGGTGTGGGACATCATTGCTCAATTGGGGGTCTGGCGACGGGGCCCGACGAATTGACAGGTTGTCAGGAATGCAATACCTTCCAGCAGGGCTTCCATGGCATTGGTGGTGGACATGGTTGCCAGCCAATGTAGCGGATGGTGGCTGTCAAGGTGTTGGTCGTGAGTTGTCCCTTGTAGGAGCATGATGGGACATGTTGGATGGCATTCGATGTAACTGTAATCCATTATCCGTCGTGTGGAGGCACAGTGGTCCCATTGCAGTGTGGGTCCGATAGTCGCCACATACGCCATGCCCCCATAGGCTGAACAGGCCCTGTCGTGGGCGTCCAGGGGGTTGAATAGTTGTAGCAGGTCCGCCCTTGGACATGCCGGGTTGGAGAGACATAACTCCACAGGATAGTAGAAGGGACACCTCCGACAGTAGAAGACGGGGATGACGCAGCTGAACAATGCGATGCGGTAAGTTAGTCGGTAACTTATGTTCAGCAAGGCCAGATTGTCACATCCCAATATCTGTATCAGGTTATGTTTGTACAGCTTGATCTGTCCGGAGTAGTTGGGTAGGTGTGGTGCAAGTGCCATTTTGCTGCAGGGCGCTGTGGTGGCGTGCTCCGGCTGTCTGTGCAGTCTGCAGAGTGCAACCTCCGATGTTGCTGGGAATTCTGTAATGGTCGTAGGGAGGCAGGACTTGTGTTATGTTGGCTTGTGCGGAGGACACCGGCCCTCATCCCACATGCTTCTCTGAATGGTCAAGGTCAGTGGTGTCTGACTCCTTCCAGATAACTTGCATGTGAACCACATGGGGGAGTGTTATCATTTCTTCTTTCCGTTCTGAATGTTCTTTGGTGTTATGCGCTATCTGCCCTGTGGCCGCTTCCTCTGCATGCCTGTGTTGGGCTTTGTTTGGTGCAATGACTGTTTTCTCCGGCTTGTTTAGTCGGGATGTGGTTTCACAGTGGGAATGGAAGGTCATTCGGTGCTGTCTCCTCTCCCGTGTGTGGGCAGCAGGCTGCTTTTCCGCTGTACGTTGGGCCTTGTGTTATAATTGGTCCCACCTGTTGTCTGTCCCCGGTATCTTTGATGTTACGTATTGCATGTCTTGTTATTGGGTGCAGGGTGGCACCGGTGTTTCTGTGTGGTACTGGCGTACCTTTTCCCGACGGGGTCCATATTCTGATGGGTGATGTTGCCTCCGCTGTGTGCTTCGCCGTGTTTTGCACACAGGGGTGTGTCCTAATGTGGCGTGACGTCACTGACATGTTCGGGTCAGTTGTGTGACGTCAGGTTGGCAACAGTGAATTGCCGGTTGGGGACATGACTGTGGCAGGGCTGTCACGTGACATGTGCGTTCTGGGTGGTGCTGGTGTGTGTGGTGTTTGGTTGTGACCCTGTGTTGTTTGTGTGCGGCGAATGCATTGCGCTGCCATTGGCCTCTGCGTTGTGCGCATGTGTGGGTGCAGTGGTGGATGTGTCGTGTCCACGCAGGGGTGTCGGGGTGGGGGCCATATACAGTTTTCCCGCCCTTGCACTGTGTGCGCTGTTTGCGTGCCCCTGTTGTGTGTCTGCCTACCTGCGTCGCCGCGGTGCGTTGACTCCTGGGTGCTGCATCAGGTAGAGCATGGGGAGGGCCTGCAGTGCTGGATTCATGCTCGGGGGTCCGCCTCTTTGCTATCCGTACTGTGAGTTCGGTTTTCCGCCTTGCTTTCACGTGCGGTGTCTCTTAGCCGGGGGAACTGTTTGGTTCTGGCATCGTAATTTGTACGCCGGGCGGTACGTGATTTTGTCAGGCGTTGTGTCTCCATTGGGCCGCGCCGCTCCGTGAACGGGTGCACTTTGATGGCGGACGGCGTCGCTGGCGTACGGGCGGTGTTTGGCTGTCTTTTTGCATCCTAATTGGGCGGGCGTGTGTGCTGTGGCGGGCGGACGGTAACTGGTGCTTTTTGCATCCGCCAGCACGGCGGTGGTGCTTCCGCCCGCCATCCTAATGGGCCCCTTAGTTATGAGAGAAAAATATTTTTTAAATTTAAACATTTTCAAATTTTTAATTGTTATGAATGTATAATATAGTAGTGAATATTGAAATATGATACACTATCAAATGATTTTAATGTAGATGTGTTTTGTGTTGATATAGTATATATACATTAACACATTTTTAAATAAATTATATAAATAGTAATTAAAAATTTGTGTACATTATTTTTTGGGGAAATATTTTTAACAGTGATTTAGTTTTTTTTTAAAACAATAATCCTATAAATTTTTGGGCAAGTATATATTTAAAAAATGTAAACATTATAAAAAATGTATTAATTATTATTAATACAAGAATTTTTATTTATTATTTTTATTTCTGGGAAAAATATATTGATCATAAATTACTGTTTTTTATATATTTATGAATATGTTAATATATAGTGACAACCAATTCCAAAGAAGAGGTACTAAATTTAAACAAAACTGTACAAGGAAAAAAACTTTACTTCTTAAAAGAACCCTCACTCACCAACCTAGTTGGTGACATGCTTCATCATTGGGTTCCCACCAGGGAGACCGAGTGTCTCCCCAGTGTGCTTCGACGCCTGAATTACAGCGGAGCAGGATTTTGTTGTGCAAGAGTGACAGTGCTAGGGGTAGTGCTATTTAAAAGAATGAAGGTTTTGCCAAAAATCAATTTTAATAATGGCAAAAACCCCAATCATTAAAAGAAGGTGAGACGGACGTACGCTGGTTGATTAGGTGCACCAGCCCATCCGATTTAGCTAATAAAGTGTAAGAAAATGGTCGACATGTTTCAGCTTATTATTAGCAAATTGGCTAAGCTTTCTTCAGGACCGAATGCAGACGCCTTCTGAATAATCAGTTGAATTATACGCGACTGACCACCGATCCCTCATCTCAGCTCCGGGGAATCATCTTGGAACTAGTGAGCGATGCGGAAGCCAATGGTTTCATCACCAAACATGAGGCAGAGTTCCTCACGACAACAAAGGGTATTGTACCGTATTTCTACACTTTGCCGAAGACGCACAAAAACAAACTGCCACCTCCTGGGCGTCCTATAGTGTCAGGCATTGGTTCTTTGTTAGAGCCACTGTCCAGATACTGTGATTTCTTTTTGAAACCTATTATTCAGGCAACTAGTACCTATATCAAAGATACCAAAAGTCTTCTTTCTGTATTACAGGAATTGGAAATTTCCAATGTTTCATCCTTTCTGGTATCTCTTGATATCGAGAGCCTCTATACCTGTATTCCTCAGGACGATACCATTAAGGTTATAAAGGAAACATTGGAGACAGCACCATGGGATTTTAGAACTCCCAAGGAATTTGTGGTGGCTTGTGCCACTCTTGCACTTAAAAGAAATTTTTTGGAGTATAGAGGAGAACTTTACCTACAGTCAACGGGCACTTCAATGGGCAGTACATTTGCCCCTAGTGTTGCCGGGCTCTATGTATATAATTTTGAGTGCAGGTATATCTTGTCGGCTCTTAACCCTTTTGCTACCTATGTAACCTTTTGGCAAAGGTACATAGATGATGTCCTGATCATTTGGGTTGGGACTGAGGAAACCCTTTTGGATTTTTTTGGTTGGATAAACACATGTGATCCCAACCTTCGGTTCACTCACTCTTATAGTAGAGATGAGCTGGTCTTTCTGGATGTGACCATCAAAAAAGTGGGGAATCACTTACATACCAAAACATTTCATAACCTACAGCTAAGAATAATTTGTTACATTTTATGAGTTTTCATCCACGTCCATTGCGTGAGAACCTCCCCTTTGGACAATATTTACGTCTACGACGTAATTGCAGTAAATTGACAGATTTTAAGTCACAGTCAAGGGATCTGACAAACAAATTGCAGAAACGTGGGTATCCTGATAAAATACTTACAAAGAGTTGTAAAAGAGCTAGGAACCAAAATAGAGAAGCTCTTTTGGAGGATGTTCCCAAAATTAATACAGAAGAGATACCACTCACTTGCGTAACAACGTACAATACTGTGTCCAACGCAGTGAGTCGGTCCATTAATAAACACTGGAAGATCCTGGAAAGTAATAATCATAAATGGAAAAAACCTCTTTTTTCATACAAACGGGCTAGGAGCATAAAAGACTCGTTAGTACACACTCGCCCAAAGAGCTTCGAGAGGGATGAGAATCAAACTGTCTTGAACGCTTGGGGCCTTCCACCGGTACTGGGACACTACCCCTGTGGGGGGTGTAGTGTTTGTCATTTAACCACCGCCACCAAAGTCTTAAGTTTGGAACAAGGGAGTGAATGGGTACAACGCACCCATACGAACTGTAATTCCACTAACGTGGTATACTTAATAACCTGCCCGTGCGAGCTCAGGTACGTGGGCATGACATCACGTAAGATCAAACAGCGTATCTGTGAGCATCGCAGTAACATCAGGTGCCACAAGAATACCACCAGATTGACTGATCATTTTTTGGAATTTAATCACACTACAAATGACCTCAGGTGGACAGTCATTGAACAACCTAGACTGAACCCTAATAATCAGCAAGAGCTCTTTGAAAAAGAACAGCGGTGGATTTATCGTATATCTACCCATCGAAAGGGTTTAAACGATAATATTCCTTGGGGTTCAGTGCTCAGAAGATAACTTTTCCTTTCTGAACAGTGTATAGGCATAACTATCTATCTAGTGAGTAAGGACGTGAGGATGTTACTAATATACTAATCTCCTCCGCTGCAATCCTCACTTTAGTGGAAGTTTAGTATTACATCTCCTTCCCCCCTATTTTACCGAATAGGTTAGATTCATAACCTTTGATAGCATATGCCTATAACGATATAATCAATTCTAACATTTGGTCCATGTGCGGCGCATGATTCGCCGTATTTGATTTATTCCCAGTATGTATTATAAACCCCCTTTTTTTAGGTTTACTAGCTGCCTGTTTTTGTAAATAGTCTATACATTCTTTTGACTAACGGGCATTAGTACGCTTGTATTGAACACCCTTTTTTTGAACTATCAGTAACTCCTATATTGAAATCTACCAATGGAGTATCTATCACTTCATTTTATTGTAATCTAGTAATGGAGTATCCATCACTTCATTTTAAGGAATGTTCGGGGGAGCGGTCCTAATAAAGTTATGTGAAAAACCCCACTCTCTATATGCGGTCTAGCGTTACGCAATTCCGACTTCCTGATTGAGTACGTCTCACGTCATAACACATGAATAACGTGACGTTTAGCCGCTGTTTGGTATACGCTAACAGATAAGGTCTAGTGTTCAGGGACACTGACGTGCTGATTCATCACGTTTCACGCTTCCATACGTGAATCACGTGACGTTTAGCCGGCATTTGTACAGGCAAGAACGACTCCGCGGCAACATTCGGGCCACGGCGATCGCATGAATAGGTTGTGAGAGGGAAAACTCCAATTTAGAAGTAAGCGTATGAGTTGAGGGGCTAAAGAGCCAAAGTGTCTTAAAGAATTTTTCGTGTTGACATCGATTGTATTTTTGGTTTCTTTCAGAGTCTGTGTAGCAAACACTCCCCCGCCGTGGACTTCATGACGTGAAGCTACTTCGTACTTCACGTGAGCCTTAGGTTTTCCATGCTTCGGTTTTTAAGTGTATTTTCTTTCTTTCAAGAAATACAAATTAGGCACCGCTGTAAGAGTTATTCACAGCGCTGTCAATTTTATGAGGGTAAATCACGATAATTTCACTTTTTGAGCCATTTTGTTTTGTTTTACTATTCGACTCGAATGCACCAAAAATATAGTGTTTGTTTTCAGTATTAAGCACACACATGTCCATAGTAGACCAATTGGACACAGTGTGAGTTTACAGTATGAGCCACTGATATACTAATTGTTAAAAAGTGGTTATATGTTGACTGACAGGAGTCATTGGCTTATCGGTGGAGTACTGCCTGATGAACCATATTAACTGACAAGGAAAAGATACCATAAATGGATTCGATAATCAGAGACCAATAATTTTTAGCAAAATGTGCTTTAATGTATGTCCTGTGTTCTTGTATTTGTCTTTTTTTCTTTCAGAATAAAAGGGGCCTTTTGGAAATCCCAGATCCCCCAGCGGTAAAACCGTGAGTTTTACTGCACACATCAACTCCTCTGGTTAGGGTACGCCTTAGCGTGCGTATACCGCCGAGGAGTAACGGTCCTGAAGAAAGCTTAGCCAATTTGCTAATAATAAGCTGAAACATGTCGACCATTTTCTTACACTTTATTAGCTAAATCGGATGGGCTGGTGCACCTAATCAACCAGCGTACGTCCGTCTCACCTTCTTTTAATGATTGGGGTTTTTGCCATTATTAAAATTGATTTTTGGCAAAACCTTCATTCTTTTAAATAGCACTACCCCTAGCACTGTCACTCTTGCACAACAAAATCCTGCTCCGCTGTAATTCAGGCGTCGAAGCACACTGGGGAGACACTCGGTCTCCCTGGTGGGAACCCAATGATGAAGCATGTCACCAACTAGGTTGGTGAGTGAGGGTTCTTTTAAGAAGTAAAGTTTTTTTCCTTGTACAGTTTTGTTTAAATTTAGTACCTTTTCTTTGGAATTGGTTGTCACTCTTTTGTTGTTATTTGAATATCATTTGGGGGAAGAAGAGTGGCTACTCCTCCCTCTCTCTCTTGTTGTCTGATATATATGTTAATATATATTCAAACAAAATATAAAAATAAAAGTGTTTATTATATATCATATGTGGGTATTATAATTATATGTGTTTGTTGTTTTGGAATTTTAATTTTATGATTTTTTTTATTTATGAATATTAATTTTTTATTGGATACTATCACTTTTTATTAATTAATGTATTTTTTATTGGGAATAGTAAATTATATATGTTTAGTGTACAGCCCCTTCACAGAGTTAATATAATTTGGAGTGGGATTAGTAAATTATATATGTTTAGTGTCCAGCACCTTCCCTGAGTTAATATAAGTTGGAGTGAGAATAGTAAATTATATATGTTTAGTGTCCAGCACCTTGCCTGAGTTATTATACTTTGGAGTGGGAATAGTAAATTATATATGTTTAGTGTCCAACACCTTCCCTGAGTTAATATAAGTTGAAGTGGGAATAGTAAATTATATATGTTTAGTGTCCAGCACCTTACCTGAGTTAATATAAGTTGGAGTTGGAATAGTAAATAATATATGTTTAGTGTTCAGCACCTTCCCTGAGTTAATATATGTTGGAGTGGGAATAGTATATTATATATGTTTAGTGTCCAGCCCCTTCCCAGAGTTAATATAGTTGGTAGTGGGAATAGTAATTTATATATGTTTACTGTCCAGCACCTTCCCTGACTTAATAAAAATTGGAGTGGGAATAGTAAAATATATATGTTTAGTGTCAAGCACCTTTTCACAATTAATGTAGTGTATAGTGAGAGTAGTTAAAAATGAAAAATATATTTTGGAGTAAGCATAATGATATATTTATAAATAGGGACTCATTACGATGGTGGAAGGCCAGCCACCGCCAGCTGTGCAATGGCGGGCCTTCCGCCATCGGACTGTATTTTTCCCCCCGCCAAATTAGGATGGCGGGGGGAATCCGATCGCGACGGTGGTGGGTACAAAGACTGCCCCCCACGGATCCACCACAGGCAATCGATCCGATTGCCTGGCGGAGCGGCCAGCATCCGTAAAATCGTGACAGTGCCTAGCAGGCACCGTCCACCAAATTACAATGCTGCATCCTCGGCAGCCGGTGTATGGCAGTGGAACAGCCATTCACAGGCTGGTGGGGATTGTATTTGGGGGCCCGCTGTGGGCCCCCCTGGGGTGGGGTGTGTGGGGGGGTGCACTGGGGGGGTACTACATGTCCCTGCACTAAGTGGCAGGCACCGCGTGGTGCCTGCCACATAGTGCAGGGAAATGTAAACAGTGCATCTTTAACATTGCGACGGGTGCTGCAGCTAGCAGCACCCGCCGCAATGTTAAAGATGGTAGATGCGACCACCACGGTGGCAGTGGCATCGTAATACCACCGGTGGTACCGCCGCCTTGTAGGCGGGCAGTCCCACTCCTCGACACTATGGGGCTCATTACGATGGCAGTCTTAGCGCCCGCCACGGTCGCGGTCGAATTCCCCCGTCATCCTAATTTGGCAGGGGGAAAATCGCTGTCCGATGGTGGAAGGCCCGCCACCGCACAGCTATATTATAGTTATGTAATTTTTTTTTTTAAAACAGATGTAGTTATACATTTATTTTTATACAATATTTTAAACAAATTATGTTTTTGGTAACAGTGATACATAATTTATTTATATTGTAAATATTCAATACATTATTATATATTGGGCCCGATTCCGATCTCACTAGGAAAGCCCTCCGTACGACTCGGATCCGGAAGGCTTTCCGAGCGAGATGTGCTCCAGGAGTACCGAACGAGCGAGTACAATGCTGCGGTATGCCTACGGACTTGGTTCGCTCAGTCTCCCATTGAACTCTATGGGAGCCCATGTACAGACGCGTACACAGGCTCCCATAGCAGAAAAGGGGTGAGTGGGGAAAAGCGTACACCCTGTGGCGGGCACCCATGGTGCCCGCCACACTGTGCATGCTAGGATCGGGGAGACCGATGGGTACCCCCCCGTGATAGATTCGGAGGGCCCCGGGTGAAGGGAGGCCTGGTACAGCCCCCGAAGCACGCTTCCGACAGCCGTTTCGTCTTGCTGAGACCGAGGCTAAGTGGCTGTCCGAATCGTGCATCGTACTTGCTCGGTTGGAAATCGCGTCCATTGCGCCGCACGATTCGTCTACAAACGCAACGTACGGAGCTGTTCGGGTCCGGAAACAATTTGGTCGGCGCTTACCCGATCTTCGCATTGTACTTGGTTGTTCGGACTTGTGTACAATTCGGTCGTAAACAAGGGCTACGAATCGGATCCGGTAAAGCCAAATCTGAATCGGAGGCCTTTTGAACGACATCGGTATCGGGCCCATAGTGTACATTAATAATAACTAAGGCTCCCTGTTTTCCGTTTTTACGGATTTTTTCAGATAAATACAGACAGAAAACAATGTGTTTTCTGTCTGCATTTATTTTTAAAAGTGGATAAATACAGAAAATTGCGCTTTTTTAAGTGACTCTTCGTGCTGTCTTTCATGAATTATAGCCTAACAGCTAAGCAGATGGACAGCATGGGAAATTAGAAAACAGGATGACATTTCTTTAAATAACTGCATGTGTCAACATACATTTGTGGTATAATGCGAATATTTACTAGTGGAAGTACTGTTATGTAATATTTGGCAGATTAAATAGCTAAAACACGACAGACATCAAATTAGGAGTGCGCTTCTATCAGTTAAATAAATATGGCAATGTACAGTTTTACAACTTCATTTATACGCAAAACACAAAATAAATATGGATAAATACAGATAAAATGGCCCAAAAATAAATATGGATGAATGCAGACGGAAATGTTAAAAAAATAAATACCATAAAACCGGGAGCCCTAATAATAACATATAGGTTTTAACAATTTATTATTGTAAATGTTTTTACAATTATTTTTTATTAAAGAACATATAATGTTATATTTTAGGTACTTTTATTTATATTTCAAATATAAATAATATTAACTAGTACATAAGTCATTTTGCAAACACAAACATTTTTCAAAACATTCATACATTTTTCCACATTATTTAAAAATAGTTCAGATTTTTAAAATACATTGGCCATTAAATGTATATTTTTAGAATTATAATAATAAATATTAATTGTTTAATAATATTTGTTATTATAATTTAACATTTGAAAAAATATGTCAAACAATTTTTTATACATGAGTATTATTTTGTAGTATTTTTTCAAAAATATATAGTAATGCATTTCTAATGTACAATCATTTTAATAAAGAGAAATATACATCTTTATTGTTTAAGGCAGCCATTTTTATTCTTAAGCTATATTTTGTAAGCTATCGGTTTTGTTTTAGGTCATATCTGAGGGGAGAAGCTCGCAGTTGGAAGCTGCGTCACATCGGGTAAGGTAAGTTTAATTTTCTTTAATTAAACTTTCATTTTGGGTTAATTTGAAGGTAGTTAATTAGTATATAGTGTATGTAGTGTTAGGTTTTTCTATTTTTGGTAAGTTGTATGTTTTATTTATGTGTTTGCGAAATGCGGTTAGTTTGTTAATGTGTAGATTGTATTATGGTATTATGTATATGTATATTTGTACGGGAGGGACTGTTTTTTTTCCTAACAGGTTTTTGTCGATTGGAAGTTGCCGTTGGGAAGTGTGTATTAGTTTTAGTAAACTAATAATTTTTTACACTTCCTTAATTTTTCGAGTTTTCCTGGAGCGTTTCTTTTATTAATACGTTTTTCGGGATTTTTATGGTTTATCGTTTGTGGGGCTATTGCCGGTGGATTGCTTTTTATACAGTTGGATTTTTCCATTTTTTGGGGGGATTTTTCTTTACTTATTGGGATTATTATACATGTGGATTTATTCATGGCAGTTTGGATTACATTTCTTCAGCTACGAAAACAATAAGTAATTTTAAATTATTTATACTGGGAGGGAAATGTTAATACTATAATTGTTATTGTTATCTATGTTATATAAAATATAATTATTATGTCAATTTATTTTTTATATATTAATTTAATTAATTGACAAAATAATTATATTTTTGGAGTTAAAAAAAAAATATTTATTTGACTGCTTGTTTTTATATTACGAGTTTTTGGGATTTTGATGGAATATTTATTTAAAGTAGGCTTTTAGCTATTGTTTCAAGATATTCTAGCCCTTTAGTTGTTGGGTAGACTCTTACTTTGTATTGTAAGTACTCAAACATTTGTTTAGTTTGCTTGGTTAGTTTTGGGCCTAGTTGTGTTATAGACTGTTCCATTCTTAGTTGTTGATAGCTTTGCTCTTTTTGGATAGATTGTAATAGTTTATGTAGAGTAGGTTGGGTTCTGCCTGTTGTGGCTTGGAAGGCGTTGTGCCATCCTTCCACAGCATTATTAGTTTTAGCTTCTTTGTTTAGGGTACTGTTATATACATTACACCATGGAATATGGTATTTAGGCTGTCTTCTGTGTCCAGATCTGTGTAGCCTTCCCACCCAGGTATCCTCAAAATAGTCAAGTAGGGGAGTTAGTTTTTGCTCATTTTGTTGGTAGTAGGCACTTTCAATTAATAAATTGTAGTGTTCGGCTACGTCAGTAATTGGGACGTATGGTAGTGCTATGAGTTTTTTAATTTGATATGCAAAGGTGCTATTTGTTGCATATTCTACACTTAGGGGGTCATTACGATGGCGGATGGAAGTGCATCCGCAGTGGTGGCGGAAAACGTTGATTTTCCCGCTCCTGATGCGGTCATTGCCACTGCCATATTACAATGGGCTAACATAGGCCATTTTCCGACCACCGCAGCGTTTCAGGCTCCGCACGTTTTTTCCTTACGGAAGGGTGGTGGATGGAGCCTATAGAGCAAGAACTGCGTGCAGAATCACGTCCTATCCACCAACCAGATTACGATGCATCAAACAGCCAATCCCACAGCGGCGGTAAAACCACCTCATCGCGGATGGCGGAAGCACAACTACGGAGCGGAAAAGTCAAACCAGAACACCTGCATACAACCAGAGTCGCCATGGATCCTGCTCTACAGGCCTTTCCGCTGCTCTACCTGATGCATCACCAGCAGATATGACGCCGCCGCGCTCTACAGCAGAGGTACATCCAAAACATCTCCACACATGCAACCCCGGTACAACAACAACTCCCAGCAAGCGTGCAGGCAGGGCCGGCTCTACGATGTTTGGGGAAACCTGCGAAATGCAATGTGTGAGGCTCCCTCAATTTACATGAGTGACACCCTCAGGGCTCCCGAAGGCTGCCTTGTGCTGACTCCTCCTGGCACGCTGCTCCCCTCTCCCCCACCTACAAGCACCACTCACACAGCTCCAATCGGGCTCAAGGTGGCAGACTTGCTTGGGGGCTGGGAGTGTATACACTGCAGACAGCAAAGTGAGGAAGATGCGTGCCCAGGATGGGTAGCAGTGTCGCAGCAAACAGCTACAAACGTTTGCTATCACCTACTGCCACACAACCCAGGCAAACATTCATGCTGGAACAAGACAAGAGGACTGTGCTGGAAATCCATCTGTACTGTACCTCAGCAACCATGACTGAAATCCAGTAGGCTCAAATAGCACATATCACATACTGAAACAGTGCTGAGGGCCACAATGCTTCTGGATACAAATCATTTGCACACAGTACAGTGTCACACCATGGAGTGGTGGGAGGGTCAAACATGTGCATGGCATGCAGTGGCACATGTGTTGACTGAAGTGGTGTATACATTGTACAGGTGAGGAGTGTACAAAGCAAAAATCCATAGTGGAGTATCTCACATTGTGTAGGCCTCAGTGGTATGACTGTGACTGCCATGAATCAGACCAACACATATTGGAGCCCATAAAGTAGAAAGTGACAGCAATGTTGGCATGTGAAAACTCACATATCATGTTTGTATCCCAGAGACATGTAGCACAGTGAGAACAAAGGTAAGCAAGAGCCAGGCCGGATCCCAAGACTCACAACACAGACATTGCAGTGACACACTCTGCATACTTACAAATGATGTGGATAAGATGTAAGTGTACCCTAGGACTGCGAGGTTACCATGACCCACTGCACACTGCTCCGACAACAACCACAAACACCACACAAGGTGTCTGACCATGGAAACAAACAGGCACTCATCAACTGGATCACACATGTGTGAAAGGGCAATGCTCAAGGGCACATACACATGAACACCTCTGCTAATTACAGTACACTCACACTGTCTGATGACTCCAGTAAGCACATGTACATCCATCCATTTGACTATGAAGCCATACCTATCCAAGATGACAACACACCTACACAGATGTGAATACATCAAGATAGATCACACAGATACATTGTACCCTGTCCACCCCTCAAGTCATCATGTAAATTGGAATAGATTCTCATGATGGAGATCAAACAAATCTGACATGTGTGAATAAGTAGAGCTCAGCCAACAGAATGAACAGGACCAGAGTGGACCACCACAGAAAAGCAGCTCGCCCCCATCAATCCTCAGAGTCAAAAGTGGACATTAGTTGCTGGAACCTCTGGTAACACCTGCAATATCAACTTAAGTACATGCAAATGGGAAAGTGTGAATTCAGAGCATGGAACCGATGAACATATACACATATATTGTACAGCATCATTAGTAAGGCCAGTGACAACGCTCAGAACATAAATATATTTTTTATTACATAAACTCAGTATCAGCATGTAAAGTGCAAAACATTAAGGGCAACGGCCAGTCCAAACTCAAATCCGCACATGTGTGCTTTGAAATTCCACACAGATCATTGAAACACAGTCCACCGCTTTGGGAATATCACCAGGATAGGGCCAGAAAATGGGCAGGTCAGGCTCAGGGAGGAATGGGGTGGGAAGGGGGACTCTGCTTCAAATTTGTGGAGAACTGGAACTGGGTGGGGGATGACTGTCTGGGGTAGTCGGAGGACTGGACCTGGGAGGGGGAGAACTGGTTGAGGCAGAGGGATCCCTGGAGGTAGGAGCATGAGGGCTGGCTGGACCTGGCGGAGTCGTCGCACGGCTCAGTGGTTGATGTTGCAATTGGAGGGCTGGTCCTCACTTGCTTGGGGATATGATAGCCCCCAAGTGCCTGGGCCAAGGGATAGGTGAGGTGGCCACAACAGCTTCCTTCTTCCCAGAAAGTGGAGCAGGTGCTTGTGGATGCTTCCTGGAAAAACCTTCGGATCTGGTTGTGCACTTGGGGGGGTGGGCTTTTACCCTGCCTCCCCTGTTTTGGAGCTACCACTACATCACTGCTTCTCTGTCCATGCTTCCTAGGGGGTGGGTGGGTGGGAGTGGAAGTCCTGGGCACAACAGCCCTCTGAACTGGGGGGGCAGTTGTGGCCGGCAACAGGTCCACGGCAGCCAGGGCAACTTCCTGTGCTGATTCAGGATCAGCTTTGGATCTTGGAGGGCTCTTGGAGGGCGAGGAATGTGAGGTCTGTAATGTGGATGCATGTTTTTTATGTTTTGGCTTCTCTGTGTCCTGTGATGTGCTTGTGGTGGGGCTGGCACGTGTGCTCCTTGTGTGCCTTGGGGATGATGTCTCATGTCTTTGTCGCTTGGACTGCTGTTGTTGTGTGCTGCATGGGGATGACTTGGTGCCTGAGTGCTCTGGTGTGTGTGTTCTCTGGTCAGGTGGGGTCACTGGCAGGGTGGTTGCTGAAGTGACAGGAGCCAGACTGTGAGCCTGTGACTGCAGAAAGGCTGCCATCAGTGTGGAGGCCAAAGACTGGACAGTCCTGTGCAGGCCACCGACGTCAGAATGAATGCCCTCCATGAATGCAACAACCTGTGACAACTTGTTGCCATGATCCTGGAGGGCATTCAGGAGCAAAGTCTGCCCCACAGACACCTGCAGCAAGATGTCAATGGCCTCCACACTGAGTGCAGCAGGGGACACAGGGGCTGGGGCAGCGGTGCCTGGGGGGGAAAGATACCCTACCCTTCTTAGGGCAGAGGGCCCGGATACCAGTTGGGGGAGCATCAGGGAGGGTGGACACAGGACGGGGTGTGGCGGACGATGAAGCAGGGGTCAATCCGCCTTTGCCCGACAACACCGAGGAGTCACCGCTGGAGTGTGAGGAAGTGGAGGTAGGCGTTTCTGGAGTGGACTCCTCAAGGGCACTCCTGTCCCCCTCCGATGCACTGGTCCCCTCAGTGTCGATGTACTCCCGGGGAGCAATGATGCCAGTAGCTTTACCAACGGTTTTGGGCCCCTCTCCTTCTCTGACCTCAGTAGATTCTGTAGGAGACAGAGACACTGTTCAGTGAAGTGGCCGGATCACTAACATGTTAGGCAATACTTACCAAAATGCTTGAACTCAAGGCACACATTTGACTCTCCGTGTACTGTCTGTATAAGTCAAATTATTTCTATGATCAGCTGATGCATGTTAACATTCTTATTGGACAGTCATGCTCCATGTTGCGTACATACTGCCAATTTGCTAGGCATGTGTTGGCATCTCAACATCACATCCTACTGTCTGTAGGCACATCTACATGCCTTCAGCTAAGAGAGCTACACATCTGAATTCAGTGTGTGTTTCAAACTGGAAGTTTGAGGTGATAGAACCCCACTCATAGTAAGTTAAAGAAAACTATTGTTAAGTGACATGACATCCTTACATCCACTAATTTAGGTACTGCAACACAACTAGTGTTGAACATTGGTAAGCAATATGTAGATGTATCAATTACATGGAAATGCACAACATCAATCTCGAAAATCACCCTGACATGATGCTCACTGATGTTCACTTCCAGGTGATGCCACAGAGACTGACACTTATGCTGATGTTACCTGCCCACATGACAATCCAGACGTTGTACAGGCGCAGAATATCTGCACTCACTACTGAGTCAACTGAGAGGCAATTACACCACACTAGAGACAACTCATAGGTTACTGCCTGGCTGTGGGCTGGGATTTGTGCAGTCTTTCATGTGCAACATCACACTTTGTACTATACTCACCCCCAACTTGCTGCTGCTGGGCCCTCAGGCGTCCATCCAGATATGGCTGTGTCACTGCCAGGATGCGGGTCAATAGTGGGGTCATGCTCCGGCGTGTCAACCAACCAGTCCGAGGAACCAGGCCCAGCATCATTTTGGCTACGTTTTTGCTAAGGCGGCAGATGTCATCCCACCTCTTGTGGCAGTGGTAGTGTTGAAGGTTAGAGACCCCTATGGTCTGCACCTTCCGGGCAATGGCCCTCCATATTGCCTTCCGCTGATGGACCTTGAGCAGTAGGTATGGGAGACAAGAGGAGACATTTGTAACACTTTGTAGTGGTGCATTGTGTGTCAGTACACAGTGCATACACATGAGCGACGCTACACATAATGACACCAAAAGAAGGATGGCATGTCCGCTGTACATTTGTCAGATCAGAGAGGTAATTTCACACTAATCTAGACAGTAACAGGCCCTGTACTATTGTGCATACTGGGCTCATCTCCATAGTATCCATGTAGAATGAGGACACCCCATAATCACTAACCCCTGCCCAACCGACACTTACCATCTCACTAATGTACATATGTACACGTAATGAACTCATAGAGGGCATGGCACAGGGAATGTGTGTCCAAAAAGATATTTCATGAAATCATCATTGTAACTGTACTACTGATAAACCACCATCTGGCAAAATCGTCATTGCATGCACTCAGGGGGAACAAGGCTCAACACCATGCACTTGAACTTGTTTGGATACACAGACTCCAACACGTATACATCATCCTTTCTGAGAATCACATGTGTGATGTTTTGCACCTATGGAGCTGCCACACTGACGAGTGTGCCATCCTCCCCACATACTCAAGTGCATCAAGTAGTATGTCAGGATTGGGAAATGCAGATGACAAAATCAGAAAGCACCAATATTGGCTTGCAGTCTGAGGCACAGAGCACTGTACAGTAACATGTTGTGAGCCTTCTGAGCGTTCTAAGTAAGTTTAGCATTCACTTACCAGTACCTCTGGAGCACCATAGAGCCGTCCGTACTGTCCAAGGACCTCGTCCATCAGCACCTCCAGCTCCTCTGTGGTGAAGGGACAGGCCCTCAGGTTCTCAGTACGAGCCGTGACTGGTTCCAGAGATGAGGTACAGCAGCAGTTCGTGGTGAGGAATGGCAGGCAGCAGTGTCTCTAGGCAAGTGACAGGTGTGGACATTTCATAGGCATATATATAGGGCCCTAGGCTCATTCCAGTGTTGCTCTGCTGATACCTTTGGCCAGTCTGGTTTGCATCATTCAATTGGGGCCAATGCCGGGCCCCGCAGTGGCGGAGCACGCCTACCGCAAGTTTAAAAAATGTAAGCCGCTGGCTGTTCCCTTTGGCTGATGGCTATTTTTCATAGGCTGTGATGCACCGCGGAGGTCAGGAAGCTGCGACCGCAATCCTGCATCATTCAATTGGGGCCAATGCTGGGCCCCGCACTGGCGGAGCACGCCTACTGCGAGTTTAAAAAATGTAAGCCGCTGGCGGTTCCCATTGGCTGATGGCTATTTCTCATAGGCGGTGACGCACTGCGGTGGTCAGGAAGCTGCGACCGCAATCCTGCATTATTCAATTGGGGCCAATGCCGGGCCCCACAGTGGCAGAGCACGCCTATCGTGAGTTTAAAAAATGTAAGCCGCTGGTGGTTCCCATTGGCTGATGGCTATTTCTCATAGGCGGTGACGCACTGCGGAAGTCAGGAAGCTGCGACCGCAATCCTGCACCATTCAATTGGGGCCAATGCGTGTTACCGCTGTGGATGCCAGCTACCGCGCCTGTAAACACATTTTGCAATTCCATTCTTGCTTTGCTAATTGCATCACTCATCCCAACACATTTGCCTAAAGTGATTTGTGCACCCTGTTAAGGTATTGCAGAGTGTGACTTTTGAGTTAAGTCTGCACACATGGTATGTCTAAGAAAAGGAGAGTGAAATAACATTCATTGTCATGTCTTGTGGCCAGCATGGAATGAAATGAGTTAAGGAGTCAAAAAAGACAAAGGCCTCTCGCACTGTACTAATGTTGTGTATTGAAACATTCAACCTGTGAACACTGTTTGAATATCCCTTGCTATTTGACTGTCGATTTCTCGGCCATGGGTTGTCTTATGAAGGGCCATTGATGTTGGCTGACATTTAGAGGTGTCCATTGTATGGAAATCAGACATACTTGTAAGCTCTAGCACTTTCAACACACGTACTGCTGTGGCATACAGTGTGCCTAGCTGCCATTGCCTGCATATGTTTTCCCACACGTCAGAGGAGTGCACATGTGTTACAAACAAACATCGCTCTGGCCAACATCATCGGCCATTTTCAGCCATGTGTGCATGTATAATTGTGTATAATTTTGGTGAACATGACAATGTCTGTCACTCAAAATCCTCACACAGTCACGATTGACTGACCCCATAATGTTCATATTTGTCTGTCCACTGTGCTGCATATTCATGTATTGTTGTCCAGCTGACACTCACTGGCCTCATTTCGTAATGTTGTTGTGTATTGTGGGACTGAAGCTTGAGGTCGTGCAGTGACAGCAGATACATGCAACTCAGCATTGATGCTGTTAGCCACAAGTGCTGTGCCATCTACTCACAGGGCTGCTCACACTTTGATGTAGCAGTGTACCATATGTCATACACATCAACTTATTTTGATGTTGTAGTAGTTAGTATGTCGATTGAGTGAAGAAAATCAAGGTCTGTATGCATGTCACTTGTGCATCTCACGTGTTCAAGAGTCCTGTCAATGTTGTAGTTGTGTGAGACTTTGGTTAAGCTGTTTCCCACATCTCATCTTTTACTCATCTTTTGCATGTGTCCCCTGCCAGAGTACGCAGGAGGAGACCACCTATCTATTGCCCTGTCCCAGACCTGGCGAAGATGGAGGACATGGAAATTATAAAGAAATTCCGCCTGGATCGCCTTACACTGCGAGAGCTATGTGCTCAGTTGGAGCCCCATTTGAAGCCCAACAGAACTTATCCGGCTGCATTGTCTGCTACAGTAAAAGTGATGGCTGCACTGCATTACTTTGCCACTGGGTCTTTCCAGTACACCGTGGCCAGCGCCGGTGGGATGTCACAGCCTATGTTCAGCATGGTGTTGCATGATGTCCTGTCTGCATTGATGACCTACAAGGACAGCTATATACACTTTCCAAGGAGAATTGAATTGGCAGCTGTGAAGGGGGATTTTTATGATCTTGGATGCATCCCCAATGTTGTGGGAGCCATTGACGGTACCCACATTGGCCTAATTCCACCACAGGCACGTGAACACATCTATCGTAACCGCAAACATCACCACTCCATTAATGTGCAAGTGGTATGCCAAGCAGATCAGATCATATCACACGTGTGTGCAAAGTATCCAGGTTCGGCACATGACTCATACATTCTGCGGATCAGCAGCATACCACAATTGAAGCAAATCTTCACCCAGAGCGTGCCTGGTTTGTTGGTGAGTGGGCTGTGTCAATGATTGTGATGTATGAGTGACATGCTGCTCTCCTCACATATTACCATTACATTATTTGTCTGTGTTTCTCACAACTAGGTGACTCAGGGTATCCCAATCGTCCGTGGTTGCTGACCCCAAGGAGGAATCCAAATTCGCCCGGGGAAGTCCACTTCAATGATGCCCATGGGAGGACACGTCGTGTGGTGGAGCACACCTTTGGACTTCTAAAGTCTAGATTCAGGTGTCTGGACAAGAGTGGTGGTGCACTTCTCTACTCACCCCAGAAAGTGTGTCAGATCAAAGTCGCCTGCTGCATGCTACACAACCTGGCCTTGCGCAAAGAGATACCCCTGATTCAAGACGATGATGAGCAGCAGGAGGACCCGCTGCACACCCACACATGCCCAATGACGATGATAGTGGTGAGGAAGGTCTTGACCTGCGTGAACAGCTCATCGCCAACTACTTCCCTTGAGTGTAAGTTAGCATTGAGTAACTATGACTGTGTCTGTGCGCTTTGCTTTTGTCTCCCAAACTTGGAGGATTGTTGCAGGGATTCTGCCCACAGACAGAACTATGCGCAGGATTATAGGACTTGGGCAGGCAGGGAATGAGTCATCCTACCACCTGAGTACCCATACGCACACAACCAAATAGCTATAGTACCTCACTAGCTCTACTACTCACTCACAGTGAAACAAGCGCTTATACATCCCAGGACACAACACTCAGATCTCTCAGGTATTGCGGTCACAAGACATACCCTGTCACCCTCACTCTTATATTTGTCCACAATAAGATCAGTTGAAGACAAGAAACGTTTTCAAATGTTTTTTTAAACTAACGTGCCCTAACATGCAGTATACGTGCCACAACAAGCAGAATAATGCATTATACAAAAACAGTCAGCATAGAAACTTGTCCATATATCATGAAGGGCGATGTCATGCTAATAAGCCCTCAGGAGGAAGACCTATGAGCCTATCTCCCCTCCCCTTGCTAGAAGAAGTCTTATTATGTATCCCCAGATCTCTGGGCTTTGTCAGCAGACCCCATTCCTCAGCCTATAGATTGTGAAATGTACATCACATGTGCTGTGTCACTCTTCTCTCTGGAAGAATCCCTCTCCAGGTGTGGGGCACCTAGCCCGCCTCCCCATAATATCAAAAATGCACCTGTGGGCTCTAGCAGCTGTGAGAGTTTGTTGAGTCTGGGTGCTAGGACCTGACCAGAACAGAATTACAAGGGACATTGTTTTACGACCTTGGACATGATGTTCAGACTGTACTCCAGGACCGCGCAGAGAACAAGCTCTGCGGACAGTTCTCATGTAAAAGACATAAACAAAGCTACTTGCAATACAACAAAGCCATGTATTAACATGCGTTAAAGCTGCATAATGGAAGCCGGGCTCATACCAGGCGACAATGTCCACAACGGCCATTTAACAGCCGCCCCTTGCTCAGGTCTGTGGTACCAAGCGAAAGAGACCGCAAAGGTAAGCAGAGTCAAAGCGAATGCAGACAGGGCCAAAGTTTGAGATAAATCAAAGGAAATTTCTGAAGGAGGCGAGAAAAGGTAAAACAATATTGAATTAGTTCCAAACAGTTGCGGATGCTGGTAAGTAGTTACGAATCCAAGAAAGCACTTGCAGCTTCGAAGGCAAGCAGTTCCAAAAGACGATCAGAATTAGCTTCAGCAAAAAGGACCGCCAACCAATCCAGTAGTTTGAAGGAACAGATGTGCTCCCCGCACCCCGTGGACGAAAGGAGCATTTCAGGGCAACCTGGAAGAGGTTCGATGTAGGCATGGCACAGGAGACGTTGCGCAAACGCACAGGCGCAGTTGGCAGCCCATCTGCCACGTTGTAAGGCATCCCATAAATGGCTATCACCGGAACAGTCCACAAAGGACTCACCCACAGGTCATAATCCAGATCAGCAAGAGATGTGATGGAAAGGCAGACGTCCATGGCCCATTGAAAGGGGCATCGGCGACAGTAGAACACAGGTTGCACGCAGGTGAAATAGTCATAGTGAGAGGTTAGCCTATAACTGATGCGAAGCACAGCTAATGGCAAACATCCAAAAACAAGCTGCATTAGTTCACAGTACAGTTGCAACTGACCGGGGTTGGCCTGGACCACAGGACGGGCAGCCATTGTGTAAGAGCAGTAGGAGAACCAGCACTCTGCAGAACAGCCAAAGGAGTGATGGTAAACCGCCAAATGCACTTGAAAACTTGAATGAATGACACCCGGTAGTACTCCAAAAATAGTCTGAAATGAAGTAACAAGGCCATAGCCCACAAGTTAATAAAATATGTGCAAGGCCTTCAGTATCAGACGCTTTTAATATTTGGTGTATCAGTTCCCAGAAATGAAGTGGGAGAGTCGTGTTTAGCAGTTACTGAATCTCACTGGACGTTCGACCCACCTGCAATTCGAAGGTCTCACAGGCTGATGTGAGAGCGACTTCTTGTTGAAACAAAAGCACTTTGAGCCTGCTTAACTCATTGAAGTCTGCTTTCCTAGTAGGAATGTGAGGCCACAACTAACTATCCACAATCCCATATGGGGGAGTAAAAAGAACATTGCTACAGCAAGTTATGCGTTGTGAAACTGTTACTATATACGGTACGCCTGCCCATAAACCGCAGCGGTTGTGGTTATTCAGGATAAGATAACTTCTGTTAAAAAGGAGATTTAGCGTGGGAATGTTGGCAGGGACTGGTGTTCCTTTTTTAAAATATGCAAAAAATCTTGCATGATACATTACAAGCCCCGTGTAACTGCACTTGAGTTAGTGAAGGCGACAATGTCCCCAACGGCCATTTAACAGGATGTGTTTGGATGGTGGCACTTGTTGGCACACTGCTATGGGTTACATTGTGCAGTGCTGTGTTAGTTTTGCAACTTACGTCATATTCATGTTGATGGTAGTAGGGGGATAGGAGGACACTGCTTCACCTCCCAGCACAGTTCACCCCTTACCATCCTGGTAAATGCAGTTCAGTTCAAATGCTTACTTAAAATGTAGCTGAAGTGTTTCACCAAAGTTGGTCAGGGAGAGGTACAGCGACCTGAGAGGATTGTGGCAGCTTTCTCAGCAAACACAGAATTTCATTTTTTAGCTCTACTGATGAAGGATAATATCCAGGAACACATGTGACTAGAGATTCACAGCACTAACCTGCAACAACCTTGGTGAAACACTTCAACGGAAATTCAAGTAAGCATTTAAACTGAAGTGCTTTTACCAGGATGCTAAGGGGTGAACTGTGCTGGGAGGTAAAGTAATGTCCTCCCATCCCCCTTCTGTCCATGTTGATGGTGTTGGCCAGTGTTATCTGGAATGCATCTTGTACAGTGTTGCCTAGTGGTGTGCTTTAACTGTCATGCCATCACATGTCAACTCACTGTTATTTTCTTGTGCCATTCTAGGTTCCTCCGCTCTCTCAATGGATTGTCGCATTCAAATCTTGTGATGCATTGCAATGGGAGTTAACATGCTACTTACTATGATAAACATGTTACTGACACAAAGGCATAGGGGTGTGAATTGTGTTTATTTTGACATGAGTGACAGGTGAGTGGTGAAGTTGAAAGTGCTGGTACATGGATACTTAGGGTAGTACACACAATGGTGGAATTCCACAGTCCAACAGAACACTCCCATCATTGTGGCAATGTGGGATCGGATGTACAACAAAGTCAATGCTCGGTGTGACACTGGTGACATCAATGGTGGCTCCTAGAACTGGTACGGCACGGTGCTTTGCCACGTGATCGTCCCAGGGTCTTTTTTGGACGTCCCCTCTGCCGTTTGGCAGTGGGGTGACCTTCTGCATGCTCAGAGGTGTCTGAGGATTCGCTGTGTTGTGACTCACCCCTCCCTGTGGCCGCTGCTGAGGTGTTGTGACTAGCATCCAGCTGGCCACGGGGGTTGTGGGCATCTATTTGAGCTGCATGCATGTCCCTCTGAACACCCACAAGCTGGCCCATGCACTCAGCAATTTGACCCAAGCGTGTGTCCACGCATACACAACTTTGATGATCATGTTTTGCACATTTAATTTGAGATTACCTGACTTTTGACATTGGCATTACTTGGCATTCGTAACAGTTTGTCAGCAGTCGAACATGATGTAGAGGTACATACATTGCTCGTTAGTGATGTGACATGGCTGAAGCAACAATTTCATATGTACAGATATTGTATTTCCAAGGACTTATCCTCTGGTACCAACTTGTTGCTCATCCCCTTTAGTTGATGCTAGGATATTTGTGACTTTTCTATGAGTATCTGTCTACTATGCCGCAACTTCATGATTTCTGTTGTGCTTTTTGTACTGAACTCCTGTGGTTTGTGATGTTTGACTGAGTCTCCATGCATGTGTTGTGTTGATGTGAGCCTTTATGCTTTGAGACAATGGGACTTGCACATTGGATTTTGTCCATTGCGTTCTTGGGTTTTGCTTTGCAGTTACATGTGACGTCATCAATGACACTGTGATTAATGTGACCTCTCAATGGGATTAGCTGTGTGTGCACTGGCTACAACCTATGGAGCTTTACAGAGTTGGCTAACAAGTGCGGGATGTGGTGGTCATATAGCTCCATGCTGTTTGGGAGGGAGGCCAGGGTGCATGAGCTGACTACCTACCTGTTAAGTGAAGCAGAGGAGGGTGACGGCTGCCACGTGGCTCTGGGGTGGGGAGGGAGTGCAGAGGGCCTTCTGTGAGTGGTGATCTTGCTTTCAGATCTCAACAGCCCCCTCCCCAGTAAGATGGCTACCTACCTGTTAGAAAGCACTGTCGATGGTGATGCCTCCACATGGCTCTGGGGTGGGGAGGGTGCTCCATGCTGTTTGGGGGGGAGTACAGAGGGCCTTGTGGGAGTGGTGGTCTTGCTGTCAGGTCTCAACAACCCCCTCCCCAGTAAGATGGCTACCTACCTGTTAGGAAGCACTGTCGACGGTGATGGCTGCCACATGGCTCTGGGGTGGGGAGGGTGCTCCATGCTGTTTGGGAGGGAGTACAGAGGGCCTTGTGGGAGTGGTGGTCTTGCTGTCAGGTCTCAACAACCCCCTCCCCAGTAAGATGGCTACCTACCTGTTAGAAAGCACTGTCGACTGTGATGGCTGCCACATGGCTCTGGGGTGGGGAGGGTTCTCCATGCTGTTTGGGAGGGAGTACAGAGGGCATTGTGGGAGTGGTGGTCTTGCTGTCGGTCTCAACAATCTCCTCCCCAGTAAGATGGCTACCTACCTGTTAGGAAGCACTGTCGACATTGATGGCTGCCACATGGTTCTGGGGTGGGGAGGGTGCTCCATGCTGTTTGGGAGGGGGTACCGAGGGCATTGTGGGAGTGGTGGTCTTGCTGTCGGTCTCAACAACCCCCTCCCCAGTAAGATGGCTACCTACCTGTTAGGAAGCACTGTTGATGGTGATGGCTGCCACATGGCTCTGGGGTGGGGAGGGTGCGCCATGCTTTTTGAGAGGGAGGCCAGGGTGCATGAGCTGACTACCTACCTGTAAGGTGAAGCAGAGGAAGGAAATGCTAGCCTTGTGAGACATTCATATTCAAAGCATGCATTCTACATGAGTTTGATTTGGTCTGACAATTGAGGCTCACTTGTTGTACACAACAGTACATTACAGTGGGATGTGATCATTTTGTTTGTACTTACCAGCCTCCACTACCCCCTCGATTCCTGTGAGACTCTCTGGGTGCAGTATGGCAAGCACCTTCTCCTCCCATTCATTGAATGTTAGTGGTGGAATGGGAGGGCCGCCACCTGTTCTTTGGGCTGCCTCGTGGTTCCTCTGGGCCCGAGCCTTGACCTTGGCCTTGAGGTCGGTCCACCACCTTTTGATGTCACGCAGTGTGCGTAGGATGGTCCCTACTGCACTGACTTTGTTGTAGATCCTTGCCCACATCTGATTGTTGCGCACAAGTGGGGTCTGTTTGACCAGGTTCCCATACAACCGTGGTTCTACCCTAATTATCTCTTCTACCATCACTTTCAACTCTGTGTCTGAAAATGTGGGCATTTTTTGATTGAGTATGGTGCAAATGAATGAAAGGTGCAGGGTGCAAGGCAGTGATGAAGATATGTGAGGTGTGTCAGGTGTGTGGATGAGAAGTGGTAGTGTGTGGAGATGGGTGGGTGTGATGTTGTGCTGTGTGCCAAAATGGTGTACTGTCTCTCTAGTTCTCTCTGTCTCAGCACCTGCTTTGCAAAGGATGCTGGTCCAGGAAGGGGTTGGTTTTATACTTTGGTATGTGGGTGTGTCCACATGTGTGATGACCACCAGGTGTATCTTCCATGCTGACCATGGCTTTCATTTCAGAAATACATTCGTGTTGTATCATTGGTGCCTGTCTAATGTGATTGAGGGCTGCGGAGAATACAGGCACACT
The DNA here is from genome assembly GCA_963921515.1 of Calotriton arnoldi. Classification (NCBI taxonomy): domain Eukaryota; kingdom Metazoa; phylum Chordata; class Amphibia; order Caudata; family Salamandridae; genus Calotriton; species Calotriton arnoldi. Next base: position 145,824 of record CAWUFW010010013.1, read on the forward strand.
TTGAGCAATGTAGTGAAGTTTGTTCTGACCGCCATTCATTCTGCCTGAGCGCGACCGTGGCGGTCGGAACAGCAATGATCGTTCTGCCAGCTCTGCTATCTCATCGTAATTAGCCGTGTGGTTATTCCCCGGCAGTTGCTGCCTTTTTAGTCTATTGAACAGCTTTCCCCACCCTCCGAGGTCGGATTTGCAGCTTTTTCGACCATTACGGACGGTCTTTTGTGTATTCCGTCTGCCACGGTCGTACTTTACGTGCATTGCATTCTAATCTGACCGGCAGCAATGCCGCGGTACATGCAGGCGGTTTTTACTGCGAGCACGGCGGACGGAGGGTTTTCTGTCCGCCATCGTAATCGACCCCTTAGTGTAGATTTTTAGAGGTGTCTCCAAATGCATTGGTTAAAGTGATAATAGCAACCTTGAATTGCTATGTGAGGGTAGTTTTTTAGTATGGCTTGTATCATTGACTGTTCAAAGTCAATGATAATTTTTTGGGGAAAGTAATTATTGGTTTCTTGTTTTACTTTGGTTAAAAGTTCAACATAGGTGGTTGTTTGCTTGTTTGGTAATAGAGCACATATAAAGGGGATGTTTGTATTTTGATAAAGTCCATGTATTGTACATAACTGTAAAAATGGTTTGGGACATATTTTAAAAGTCCCATCCACCATCCATGTTTCACAGTTTAGCAGTTTCAGTAAATTTGTGGGAGTTCCAAATATTATTATTCTTTTGTCAGCTGCTTCATTGTCATAAAGAAGAAATTGTTCTTCATTATGAGTAACTGTGAGTTCAGGTGGTATTTCTACTTCAGCAAAAGTTTTGGGGATAGGTATGGTGGTAGCAGTAGCTTTTTTAGTTCTAGCTATTGTTCTTTTTAGTGGTGCTATTGAGGGCATTTGGCCAGTTGCATGTTGTGGGACTGTGGGGAGCATGTCTTTAAGTATTTCAGTTGTAGCCTTTTCAGATCTAGTGCTAGCGTCTTTTATATGTTCTAAAGCATTTCGAACTTCAATTTCAGCTACATTAGGGGGTGGTTATGCTCTCTAACATATAGTATAGTTGTTTCCTTTGTTGCAGCCCTTCCATAACATTTGTTAGAATAATATTTACTACATTTCCAGTTAACTTTGTCGCCTGTTTGCTTTTCTTGGGTGTACACATAACCCATATAACATAATAAGAATTTGCCCTTCTGGGAAGTAATGAATTGGGCCCCTTCAGTCATGGTGATGCTTCAAATGCTAAGAGAAATGTATATAACAATTATTCAAAATAATACTGTGCTGTGCTGTGTTATCATCTAAAACATGTACATTGTCAATTTAATACTTACAATGTTGTATTTGAAGATTTTTTTCAATGCTGATGCTTTTTCTTTGTTGTTTGCCTTTAGTATTTCTTTAGAAATTTCTGTTGAAAAAAAGTAATTTTAATACATTTGTTTAACTGTGTTTTTAGTGGGGGGGAGTTGTGCTTAGCTTGCACTTCTGTTTGGCATTTTAGAAAACTTGTCTTAATTTATATGCGTTTAATACTTACTTTATTTGCAAGTTGATATTTCACACTGTTCTGGGGTTTTTTCAGTGTCTTCAGAATTATCTGTAGAGGAGATATAATTTAAAAAATATATATTAATTATTTTGTTCCTATAAAAAGTGCTTTGAGAACATTTTCGGTAGCAGTACTTTAAAAAAAATGTAATTACTTTGTGGAGCTGGAAAAAGATTTTTCTATGAAGCATTCCAATGTTGTGGCTGCAATCCGGTAGAGTTTCTCCTTATTCTTGCTTTTTTGGGGTTGCAGTGTAAAATAATGTTTAATTTTCGTGTGTTTATATAGTGTTTCATTAATTGTTGTTTTAATCTTATTGGGTTATTTCAATTCTATGTGTATTTTATTGGTTGTTATTTATTGTTTTAATTAATTTTGCAGTTGTTTTCCATATATGGAAAATGCTAATTAAGGGGGTCATTAGGATGGCGGACGAACTTGAGTCCGTCCGCCATCCTGCGGTAAACCGGGACCGTCCGCAATACATGCGGCGGTCCCGCATACCAAATCAGGATGCGACCGCCACCATGGCAGTCGCATTTTGGTATTTAACATTGCGGAGGATGCTGCTCACAGCAGCACCCGCCGTGAAACGAAAAAAACATGTTGTGCATTATGCTGCATTACGTGGCGAGCACCACACGGTGCCTGCCACTTGGTGCAGTGAAATGTAGGGGGGTACCCCGTGCACTCACACCTCCCCCCAACACAAGGCGGGCCCGCAACGGGCCCATGGAGGCATTCTCCACCAGCATTTCCATGGCGGCATCGCCGCCATGGAAAATTACTGTTTTAGCCATCATCAACATTTGGTGGACGGTGCCTGCTAGGCACCGCCACCATTTTATGGTCCCTCGACCATCCGCCAGGCAATCTGAATGATTGCTTATGGCGGACAAGTGGCGGACGGTCTTTCCGTCCCCGCGGTCAGGAAACGATTCCCACCGCCATCCTAATTGGGCGGTGGGAATATCGCGGTCCGATGGCGGAAGGACCACCACCGCATGGCTGGAGGTGGCGGTCCTTCCGCCATCCTAATGAGCCCCTAATTTTCAGTTACTCTGTTTTTTTTTTTTAAAGTGGTATAATATATTATATGTAATTTATATTCTTTTAAATCTTAAATAATATATGTTTAGTTTAGATATAATGTCTGAAGTTGTAAATAATGTTGTGTATGTAATAATTTTCATGATATTATTTTTAAATGTTATTAAAATATGTGTTAATCGATTATTTGTGTGTGCTGTGTGTGTTAATTAATATTTTTATATTTTTGGGGGTATGTATTGTGTTATTATAAATAATTTTAACATGTCGATATATTTTTTTAAACGATAATATTGTTGTCTATATTTTTGTCATAGATATTATTGTAACTGTGTATGTTTTCTTAATATGTTCGATCTTAGTTATCACGATCATTTTTGGTTCGATAATACTGACATCGATGTAAATGTTTAACGATATTTTGGTGTCGATATTTGGTGTCGATATTTGTGTAAGCAAGTAGGGTTAGCTTTTCTCAGATCTGGGAAAAGCTAACCCTGCTTGCTTAAGGAGAAGGCTTAATTCATTCCCCCCTAAGCCACCTTTAACCTGATTCATGGGAGCTGTGCATATAGGCAGGAGAACGAAAAGTGATTATCAAGTTGTAACTTGCCTCTCCGCCTTATTGCGATCTTTTGATTTATGGACTGGTGCTTTAATTACCCGTTTGTTTTTGTGATTGCACGTGATTGCACTTAAATCTTTGATGTATCATACACATTTGTAAAGATTGTTTATATGTATGTGTTAATTGGTTATGTAATTCTTATGTTGAAAAATGTTACCAGTTTGTGTTGCCCTCACTGTTTGACATGAAATGAATGTCATTGAATCTACGAAATAATTTGAAAAACTGTGAAATAAATCACAAGAGCCCATGAATTAATTACATTGGCTCTGTTTTTGATTAAATTCGAATAATAGCTACAGGATACTTCTGAGTATATCTCTATTGGTGGTCCTATCCAGTTAGCTTAGGACCCTAGTCTTCCTTAGGTTTTAACTTTGTTAAGGTGGCAGTTTCAAAATTGTTACTGAAAATCCAACTTTGCCATTAAAGCAGATTTTTAATTACAATTTCTCAGACACCAAACATGAAATGTTCACCTGTTCCCAATCAAACTTTAGCACTTATTAAATGTAATAAGGCAACTCAGTGTTATCCTTTGGGAAATGTAGGCCTCACAGCAGTAAAAAACAAATTTAGGAGTTATTCACTACCAAGACATGTAAAACCTAAAGGTGCATGTCCAACCCATTAATTGCAATGCACCCTGCACAATGAGCTACCTAGGTCCTACCTAAGGGGTGACTCATATGCAATAAATGGGGAGTTTAAGGCTTGGCAAGGGGGTTATATTGTCAACTCAAAGTAGCAGTTTAAAAATAAGCGCGGATGGAGAACTCCGCTCCGCCAGCGGAGTGTGCGGAGATTTGCCAACTCCGTGCTCTCCACGTAAAGCAGAGTAGGCATATCTCTGCACACTCTGCAGCGGGCGGAGTTAGTCAGCCCCCGCCTCCACCCCCACTATTAAAAATGTATTTGACATTAGTTAAAACAAACAAAAACCAGTTACCTGAAGTGCGGCGTCCCCGGGCTGCCCTCTTCCTCGCCGTCTCTCTCTCAAAACTTGGGTGATCATTGCAAAAACTGCGCATGCGCGCGCGCCCGCGCATGCGCATTTCTTGCGAGAAATTCCAGGTCTTTGCAGTGAGGTAGGAGAAGGCTCTTCCTCCAGCCGTAGTCTTGCGGATCCGTGGGATGGTGGCCAGGGCCAGTTGGGCGGAGCGGAGATGTCTGGTGGGAGTGTAAAAGGAGAGGTGGTGGTTGAGGTATGCAGGTCCAGCGTTGTGGAGGGCTTTGTAGGCATGCATGAGAAGCTTCAAGGTGATTCTTTTGTTGACAGGTAGCCAGTACAGGTCTCTCAGGTGGCCGGTGCTGTGGTTGCAGCGTGGGTTGTTCATGGTGAGTCTGGTGGAAGCATTCTGGATGGTCTGTAGTTTTTTGGGGAGTTTCTGAGTAGTGCCGGCATAGAGTGCGTTGCCATAGTCGAGTCTGCTGCTGACAGGAGAATGGATGACCATTTTCCTGGATTCGGTGGGATCCACTTGAAGATCTTACGAAGGAGGCTGAGTGTGTTGAAGCAGGAGGACAAAACTGCGTTGATTTGGTGGTTCATTGAGAGTGAGGAGTCCAGGATGATGCTGAGCTTTTGTGCGTTGTCCATGGGTGTAACATAACATAACATAACAGGTGTATTTGTAAAGCGCACGATTACCCGTAGGTGTCCTGGCGCTGAATAACAGATTGGGGGGATTCTGAGTGCTACAGGCCACCAAGAGTCATTCCAGGTGGGGGAGATGTGCCCAGGATGAGGACTTTGGTCTTGTTTTGTTAAGCTTGAGACAGCTGTCCTTCATCCAGTTGGCAACTGGCTTCATCCCATTGTGGAAGTTACTCTTGGTGGCTGTATGTTCATCTATGAGGGAGAGAATCAGATGCGCGTCGCTGGTGTAGGAGATAATGTTAAGTCCGTAGCTTCTGACGATGGCTGAAAGCAGGGTTGTTGACGTTGGGGCTCAGGGAGGATCCCTGAGGCACTCCGCAGCTGATCTATGTGGGCTCTGAGTTGAACAGTGGGAGTCTTGAGTACATAGTCAGCAGCATACTAACCACCTGCAGAATAATCTGCACTCATTTCAGCCATTCTTTTAAAGCCTGGAGGCAGTTGCAGATTATTCAGTGTACTAATAGAGCACCATTTAAAGCCCTGATACAGGAGGTGCCAACACATTGGAACTCAACCTATTACATGTTGCAATGTTTGTTTGAGCAGTACAAACAGATCAATGACTATGTCATTCAAAGAGGAGGGGATGCACTTGGGAAAGCTATGACCATGGATGCAGACAAAAGGTGCCTAGTCAAATGTCTGACACAGATGCTAGTCTCTATTGAGGTTTTCACATGGGAAGTTAGCAAGGAGGACAGTACGATGGGCCAAGCTATCCCCTTGATGCATCTGGTACAGGACCAGGTAAAGAAGGTGTCTGAAAGGTTTGCCCCCCCATGTGTGAATTAAAACACAGAAGCGCATGCCTTGGTTGAGAGCTTTCTCTTTGGCTTGGCTTGTAATGTAAGGCTGCAAAATGACATAATCTCGTCCAAACAGTACATCTGTGCCACACTACCTGACAATACAAAAAAATGGGTGAAAGCCAGGCAACGAGTCGAGGACCGAAGGGATCTATTCAGGATGTAGGGAATAACCAGTTGTTGTTGGAAGGGCGGACCATGGCCTTACACAGCCCGATATGCAATGCACAATGAATTATACTCTACTCTTTGGGCAGTAAAGGTCTCTCAGACCCTGCCTAACAGGCTGAGATATAGGTAGTCCAAGCAGAGTATGTGTGGCCGCATTCTGCGCATCCTGCAGCTTACAGAGAACTTCTTTTGGAGACCCTAGATACACGGAGTTGCCACAGTCCAAACAAGACAGGACCAGGGCCACCACTTGTCTCAAGGTCTGGTCAAGCAAAGGTAATATCTTACATAGCAGTCGTATCATTCCAAAGCAACTTGTCTCTGCACTTCAGGCAATCACCATCGCTGCTGCAATTCAGGAAGGACCTCAAGACCTGACTCTTCGACTGAACTGCAGAGCCACCCCCCTCCACTAAGCACCTTGAGACCTAGAACGGGTGAGTAGTTGTACTTTAAAAGACTACTGATTGATTCTTTTTTGAGAAACCCTTGCACCACCAAGTTGAAGCAGTGGGCTAAACACAGGACTCTGAAATAGCCACCCTCTGAAATGGCCTTGACTATGTTATTGCCATTGTCCGTGGCAAAAATCTATTTCTGAGACCTCTGGGTCAAAGCCATTCATACACCTTGCAGTTAAATTTGTCTAAGATGTTAACAGCTGTATGTGATTTCTCCATGGCGAACATGGTCACAGTTGGATGCCACTGGACGCTCATAAAACTTTACTCAAGGCCAAGACCTGCAGATATCTTTTGCTTTATCCCTGCAAAAGAGATCCACTATGCAGTGATGCACATGTAATCAGTCACCTGAGAACTGGTCCACATGTCTGTCGTCAGGTGGATAGTGTGAACAACACTTTGCTACAAAGCTTGTCCAACCAACTGCAGCACATCGTGATGCAGCACTAGAACACCAACTCTGGCAAAATAGGTCTGACTTGGTACCTTCCAGTTTGGGAAGATGGCAATTCTAATAATCCCACTCCTTCTGCAAAAGACAAAGGGAGGAAGTCCAGGGCTACCATTTTTGCCAGCTTCCCATTGTACAAAGAGCGGTTGTTTGGTTGTGCTCGTAGGCCCCCCCCTGCCCAAACTTGCCAGTAATAATAGCCTGCATTTTCTTCTTTTCTGGGGTTACTGACACAGGCGTCTTTCAAGAAGCAGTTGGTGGTAGACTCAATGTGCCTCGTGGTGTGTCAGTTACTGTATGCCATAGTATCTCCATCTTACTCTGAGGCTTCTTGTGCCATTGTGAAATCGCTGACCTGGGTGATTCTGCAGGTGCACTATTGGAGACAGGGCTGCTTTGCGTAAGGATGTCACGCTCTTCTTCCTCATTATCACCTTCCACCATGACTGGAATTGTAGCTGATGTTCCCCTGCTCTCCTCACCACCACCACCACATTCAGAATTATTTTTATGGTGCTCCTCTCACTGGATTTCATGATGTTTTTTTCATATGGGTTGTTTGGCCTCCAGTACCATAATGTGAACCAGGCTTACCTCGACGAACATACATGTTACAAATACTGCATAAGACAATGTGAGCCCCCATGTGCTAACCGTAAAAAAATTCCCAAACTGGGGAGAAGGACTTTTTTACTGTGACACTGCCAATCCCGTAAGAAGAACTGTAGGCAGGTGGGCGTGTTGTTCATTGCCTCTCTGCAGTGTATACTTCTTCTGAGGTAGGAGTTGGTGCAGGTCTCAGCTGGGGCAAATTTGGGAGCAACATTCCTCGGAGCAGGTTGAGTAGCAATGTCTGTGTCTCCTTCCACAATGACTGCCTTTTCATTGTCATCCTCCTCATCTTCCCCTTCCATAAGTCCAAGGCTTCCAAGGACTTTTCTTTTCCCTTGCATCTCCTGGACTCTGCCGGAGTCCACTCCATGTCACAATCATCATCATCAGAAATGGTGTTTGGAGAAGATGGTGGAGAAGTACCCTTTCTTTTCCTTGTTGGAGATCTGAGAGCAAATGATTCTAAAAGAGGAGGTTCTTGCTCGCAAGGAAGCTCAACTCCTGTTCTGCTCCAACATCAGGAAAATGTACTATTGCTGGCTGCAGCTGCTGTACACCTTGCTCTGTTTCCTGAAACAATTGGATACTACTTTGCAAAAGGAACAAATCAAATTCACTGTCACTGCTTGTCAGTGTTGTCACGATTGCAGTGGCCACCTCACTGACAGACATGGTCTTGGGCTTAGGTTGGGGTGCTGCTGTTGATGCAGGAATGCTGCTCTCTGCTTGCTCCTCGGAGGCCAGTGCGGCAGGCACACAGCATGGTGATCCAACAGGATTATGGGCGATATGCCACTGGTGGGAAGCTACTTTTTCTTACCTACCATTTTCTTGGAAACATTTTTCTTTGAGGCCATCTTAAAACTCTCAGTTGGCAGTTACACTAAGCTGCACAAGTGGAAGAGATTGGTGGACTGATGTGTGACTGCACAGGCCTTATGTTTGGTAGTACTACAGGTGATTTCTCTTCTCTTGTGCACCTAAAATAAATAAGCAAGAAAAACATTTATTGTGAAACGTCACGCTGCATTGTTCGCAGTTTGAATTAGTACAGACAAAGGCAACTTTAGTGTGGTTGTTTACTCAGGTAATAAATAATAACCATTTTAAAGTCAAAGCACACCACCATACCATAACATTTAATTCCCCATCAGAATAACCTACATAATATACAGAATGATAGAGCTCTTTACTTTATGTCCATATATTGCAAAGGAGACACCTGTGGCACTCAGGGGACTACATGGGAAAATGGAATAAGAAGCTTTTAAAAAATGGAGGTTAGTGTGAGCCTATGGCAGGCAATGTGGCATAATCATCATTAAACAGATGGATGATGCTGATGTGTCTAAAGGTCACTGCATTTAGGGTGTCCAGGAGGATATGGAACTATATATCTAAAAAACTGAATGCTTTTGCGCTGCTGTGCACCTATGGTGGAATGATGGATGGATGGATGGATGGATGGATGGGTGGATGGATGGATGGATGGATGGATGGATGGATTGATGAAGGCAAAGTGGGAAACAATGTAAAGCAAAAATTCAAAAGAATGTAAACTAAAAAACTATTAAAAAATTCAAAAATTCAAAAAATGTATATGTAAAAAGATTGAGAAAATTAAAGTTAATTTTTTTTAAATTAAAATGAAAACATAAAAACATAAATTTAAATAAAAAAGTGAAATAAATGTGAAATAAAAAAATGCAAAAATTAGAAAGATAAAATAAACATTATAATAAAAAAATCAGTAATTGCTGATGTTTATATGGGACGATGAGATGAAACCTAACGGAGGTGCAAAATAAAAAAATGCATGTAAGATATATAAGCACACTGTTCATCAAAATCGTATTATTAATATCCATACTACAATGATCCTCAAGCATTATATTAAACTGATATCTCATCCATCCATGCAAGCCTATGGCAAAGGCACAATGGCTAGATGCACAAAATGGCTGCCAGCCAGTGCAACATGGTCACAACAATAACACACAGCAGGGAGGCATGGCACAACAAAGAACACATGCAACCCTATGGCAAAAGAACACTGTCTGGCTACACAAAATGGCCACCGGCCACATGGTCAAACAGCAACAACCAGCAAGGAGGCATGGCCACAACAAACAACACATGCAAGCCTATGGTGAAAGAACACTGGCTGCCTACACAAAATGGCCACCAGCCACATGGTCACAACAACCAGCAAGGAGGCATGGCCACAAAAAAGAACACATGCAGGCCTATGACAAAAGCCCATTGGATGGTGACTACACAAAATGTTCAGCGCCCAAATGGTCACAACAACCAGCAAGAAGGCATGGCCACAACAAAGAAGACATTCAGGCCTATGGCAAAAACACACTGGCTACCTACACAAAATGTCCCCCAGCCACATGGTCAAACAACAAGTAGGAGCATGCAAAATAAAGAACACATACAGGGCTATGGCAAAAGCATACTGGCTGCCTACACAAAAAAGGCACCAGCCACATGGTCAAACAACAAGCAGGAGTCATGGAAAAAAACACATGTAGGTCTATGGCAAAAGTACACTGACTGCCTACACAAAATGGCTACCAGCCACATGTTCAAACAACAAGTAGGAGGCATGGAAAACAAAGAACACATGCAGGCCTATGGCAAAAGCACACTGGCTGCCTACACAAAATGGCCTCCAGCCATATGGTCAAAAAACAAGTAGGAGGCATGGAAAACAAAGAACGCATACAGGCCTATGGACACTGTCTGTACAAATAATTGGCCCCTGGCCACGTGGCATGGGGAACAAAGACAAATGGTGGCCTATGGCAAATACCCTCATATACTTGCTTGACAAAGGAGGTATTGTAACACAGGAGAAAACAGCATTAATTCAGCAATGCCAAAAATTAATATTAACTGGGCTAAACATTTTTATAACAATACACATCCTTCAAAGACATCATATATATTACCCCACCTGTACATTGTTTGCATAAACAAAACAAGAAATACCCTAAAACAACAATTTATAGTTTAATCCAATGCCATCCATGGCCTTAATGATGTTTCACTTCAACAAACACCACCGAAGCAGTTGTTTCATGCACCCATGACTAGTACTGGGCCTACTGGCTAGAAGGCCCATTGGCAGACTAGGCCACATCGTGAATTAAATGAATATTGCAAATGTATTAAAAAACACGGAGAAAATGTGCTAAACTGTGCAGCATTTTTCCTTTACAAAAGAAGAAACATTACATGCAAAAAAATAACTAGGTCCCTATAGAGACTGCAGGCCACCCACCACAAACAATCCTGGTGCATGCCCCCAATCAAACAAAAAACACCCTTATACAACAGTTTTTGAACTTACTCGTGAAATCATAAATGCAAAGCCCTTAAATCCATTGGAATATATGCAGCAGATAAGGAGAGTGATCCTTCCAGCTCCAAATCCAAATGAAAAGTGGCCAGGTGATGGACAAAGCACTGGGAGGAGCCTGCTGGACAGGAACAGGAAGTTGGAGTTTCTGAGGCACTTCCTTCCAGTTGGAAAAAAAGGCTTCTCACAAAAAAAAATCTCCAACAGCCCGTTGGAGAAGAATATCCACTCAAAAGGCCTCTCAGATGCTTCTCGAGCACAAAAGCTGCTCGAGCGTTGCATTTGCGATCCGCACTACATTTGCGCCTTTGCTTCAGAAAGCCATGCAAGTGAGCATGAAGTATCACGTGAACTCGCTAGCAGCCTGAGAATATCGTGTCACTCGCGAGTGAGCACCAAAATAAATCTCGCATGTGAACAGCAAAAAACTCAGCATCGTGCCTGGGAAGGTGGAAATACAGGAACTCTGCACTCCTCCATGGAGTGCGGAGTGCCCGAATTCTGCAAACTCCATGAGCAGAGCCTACATCCATCAAGCTCCTCTTCTGAGCCTTATCAGGAGTTAACAAACAAAGTGACCCACTGGTTCAAGCAGCGTATTCAGGGATGAGGAGGTATTCCTGATGCAATCATTATTGCCCGCAGAGTCAGTTGGGTGGGTAGAGACTGGAAGCTCTGGCCTGGGGATTGTGTGGTGGTTAATTTAAATAAGCTTGGGATGGTAGAATACATTTTAGCCTACTTATCCTCCTATAAGCCTCAAGACCAGCAGGGCATTGTTGTGCTCTCCTTAGGTTTCTTTTTTACAAACCAGTGAGGGTTTGTCACCCTCCTGGACATCCAGACTGGCAGACCAGGGGCTGTTTTGGTAGTGCCCAACTGAGTACCAGGCAGCCATAGGGGTCAAACCTGACGAATCGTTTCGCCCCTCTAAGTAGCCTTAATTTGTGCGACTGACTTGCTCCTACTCTACCCTCCCTCCCTTCTCCTAAGTTTAACTCTGGTCAGGAAGTTACTGTGTCCCCTTCTGCAGCCTCCTTTGCAATTACCCCTGCTGTGGCTACTCCAGTGAGGAATCAAAGAGCCCTAAAAATTGTGTCATGGAACATTGCCGGGCTCTCGGCTAGATTTTCCGGCCCCACCTGTGTGGAATTCATAACATCTTTTCAGATTATTTGCTTACACGAAAAATGGGAAGTGAATAACAGGTTTTTCCCTGAGGGTTACAAGACATATTTTCTGCCCACGCTGCCCGCAACTACATGCAGGGGTAGAGGGGGCATAATTATTTTTATGGCAGTAGATCTGCGTGGGCAGGTTGTTAACATGGATGAGAGCATGACAGTACTGCAGGGGCTGCATTTATCTTTTTCGGGAGTCCCCTCTTTACTTCTGGTCAATTTTTTAAATGACAGAGGACATCTAGAAGAGGACTTGAGCCTTCACAGTTTAAGGGTAACCCTGAATACCATGGGGGAATAGGGCGGTGGGTTTATCCAGTGGGTGACCGTGTTAGTGAGGGATTTTAATTGTCATCTCTGTGATTGCCGACTGCTGCTAGATGATAACAGGCCAACATACACGGTAACAGAGGGGTTTCACTTTGTTCATTTCAAGGAAGGTCAGGAGCTGGATGAGATCTTAGCCTCCTATAATCTGGTATTCACCTTGGAAAAGTTGATTAGCTCACCTAATGCCAGTGTTGCCCCTACGTACCATTGAAGATTTTATTTTTATTTCGGCCCCCTTGGTTTTGTATATTGCTAATTTTGATATTATTCATGGCCCTTTTAGCGATCAATATCCCCTTGTTTTGGAACTTGAAGGTCATTGGGAAATTATGCGCCCTGGTGGAGTGACTAGCAGAGGTGTTTTTCCTGATGATCAAGGCAAGCGAATAAATTAGGCTCAGGTTGATCTTGCTCTTTTTAAAGCATCCCTCTTTTCCCTGGCATCACAAGAGATAGCTACATGTCTAGATGCTGCCGCCCCTGACATGGATATTTTGCAAGCCTTTGTAGGTATTGCAGATAAGTCAAAGAATCTACTGAATCCCCCCCTAACTCAAGCAGGTATTCACGACCCTAAGTGGATTGATAGAGAATGCTCTAAATGTTTGTGGCTATTGAAGATAGCTTTGAAATAGATCCCTAGAGACAGGAGCCATGTAGTGGCTAGCCGGCAGGTCTACAAGCAGGCAGTACATAAACGCAAGGCTACTCTTCAGGCCCTAGCCTGGGATGAGCTAACCCAAGCCAGTGAATCCAGACATCCCTCTCTTTTCTGGAAGGTGGGGAATAAAACCATTTTTGAAGATGGGACAGGTCCAACTATTTGTACCCTCATTTCAGAGGAACAGTGGGTAGAACACTTTGCAGGGGTCTACAATTTTGGCAGGATGGAGGAGAAGGTGATAGTAAGAGAGATGTGGCATTTCCATATGGTCTTTACTCTGGAAGAGATAACACTAGGTAGCAACAAATTAACCAGAAATAAATTCCCTGGCCTTGATGGAATTCCCTCAGATCTGCTGTGGCTGGACGTGGAGATATGGGGCCCACTCCTGACCCAGGTATTGAGTGCCGCTGCACGTCATGGGGAGCCACGTTCTTGGTATTCTACGGTGATAGTTCCAGTGTTTAAGAAGGGGGATAAGGACAATCGCCAATTCTATTGCCCTATCTCCTTGATAGACTCAGCAGTTAAGGTCCTTGGGAGGGTTATATTCAACAGATTGATGGAATGGTCTTATGCTAAGGGTATTATGACGAATGTCCAGTACGATTTCAGGCCTGGTCGGTCTACATTCAGCCAATTCTTAAATCTGTATTCAATTATTAATAAGTACACTTTTGCCCAGTCAGAGAGTTTACATCTGGCATTTATGGACCTTACATCCGTGTTTGACTGGGTCAATTGAGCTAAACTATGGGCCCTGTTTCTCGATCTAGGAGTGGAGCCTAATGTAGTGACTCTGTTGGAAGATTTACATATGAACACTTCAGCCTCAGTACGAGGAGGGGGGTGCAGCACAGGTGCATCCCTGCACCTTTTTTGCCCACCTTATATGTTAATAGGCTTGAGGTGGCCCTTCTTACGACTCAGGCCGACTGCCCCAAGGTGGGCCCAAGGCCGCTCCCAGTGTTGTTGTACGCCAATGACGCGGTCCTAATGGCTGGTACGGCTAGGGGATTGCAGATTCTTCTTGATACATTTTCTGCCTTTATGGATAGCCTTGACCTGGCCGTAAATGTCTTGAAATCTTATGTTATGGTTGGAGGCCCACCGTCCACTAGCTCCAAGGCTTTCAAGATGGGCCTGCATACTATGGTTGAAGTCTCAGCTTTTCCTTACCTATGGGTATTTTTTGATTCTAAGAACAACTGGAATACAATGGAGCAGAGGAAAAGGGCGGAGCTGATTAAATCGAGTGGGCCCTGGCCTGCTTCACTCAAAGGCCGGGTTCTTGATCCCCACAAGTCTTGCTTAAATTTTCTGTGGCTAAGTGCGTTTCACAGGTCCGCTATCGTAGTGAGGTCTGGGTCTGTGTGAAGACATACTCAATCCAAATAGTAGAAAATACATTTCTCAGACGATTGATACAGGGACCGCAATGTACTTTGGCTTGGTCTGTACGTGCTGAGTTTGGAGTAAGAATTTGTGCTGATCTAGTCATATTCTACCCTCTACTTTGCTAGGTAAACGTTTGGACTAGACAGGATCTCAGGTTAAACAGATTGATCCTCTCTGATTGCTTGGCTCTGAACGGTGCATCTAGAATTCCATGAAATGCCTTTATGTAGTCAGCCTTTATGGCCTTAGGGAAAGCAGATGCCTAACTTACCCCTTGCTCTTTGAGATCAAGTGATTTAGAGGGTATAAAGGCACTGTTCTTTGAGTGGGCATTGCCAAATTTGTATAAATGTATAAATGTTGAAGCCTCTAGTGGGGGGCCATGTGTTTTTTAAAGTCTGTACAGGGAATGGAGCAGTATCTGGTGCATGTTACCAGTAGGCATTTCGAATTTCTCTTGCCCATATTTCGTTTCAATCAAATTCATCATTTACTGACCTCTCCTATTGGCTGGGTGCACTCTGGTAATAGGCTGCCCTGCGGGTGTGACAATAGGTCTCTGCAGGACACCTTACACTTTATTATGTTTTGTAAGTACTATAGTTGGCTCCGAAAGAGGTTCCTGTTACCATTGCTGACGTCTCTGAACTTTAACCAAGTATGCCCTGCTCTTATGTATCTACAATTGCCCCCCAACTAATATGTTTACTTGCTGTGTCGAGCTTTCTACGGGGCCTTGGCATCTAGATGCTCGAGGCCTGACTGATGATCTTGTGCATATAGCTGGTATTGATCTTATTATTCTGCTTTTACCCTGCATTTTATGCTGTTTTTATGCAATTGTGTTTTGTGTCCTATTTATATTTGTTATTGTAATGTACGCTGCACTTTTATGGTTGCTTTGTTTGACCGAATAAAGATTTTATGAAGTGATTCAATTCAAGGCTAAATAAAGAAAACAGATTGATCTTTAGCTGCAAGTTGATTTAATGTAACATATGTGCATAATTCTTAAACGCATCTAGCGCAGGGTATTCTAATCTCCATAGGGTCGAATGTTCCAGGAATATTCCAGCTGCTAACATGTAATAGCTTTTGTGACTCAAAGCTGTCCAAGCAATGCATCAAGTCAATCATGTGGCATATTCCATATGTGCTGCTTTTCATTTTCTTTAATCATTTCAGGTCTCAGTGGTTCAAGTCTCAGAGAGATGTTGCTGCTAGTATTTACGGTGCAGTTCGGCAAAGATTTCTCAATGTTTTTTAACTCCCAAGAGAAATGGTAGGTCAAGCTACCCTTATTTTTTTCCCGTTAAAAGCCGGTGCTTTTATACATCAGCACTCTCTTGAGCCTTCTAAGTTTGCCTCGTCTGAGATCTGAAAACACTTTTGAATTTCAATGGTATTAGTCATTTGTCCAAGTCATTAGTTTATTTTACAATGCTGGTATATTTTCCGCTAGAAAAATGTTATTTTCAAATGTACTAACTATTGATCCAGGTGGCTCATGTTTTCCTTTGAGTACAGTCAATATCCATCCATAGACATTTTTTTACAAGCTGGAATAGTATTAATTTCTAGAAAAGATCTTTTTTTTCTGAAATTCGGTTACAAACAATACTTGATCGGCGTGCACATCCTTCTTCTTTGCATGGAACCACTGACAGCTTTATTCTTTTTTGTTTTAATTATATAGACGACAGTGGTATGTAACAAGAATGACATATACTTCTCTAACAATATTAGCTAGCATATTCTGTGACATTGATGTACGCTAGGCAACATCCTGAAGAGGTTGCCTGATGTTGCATTAAACACCACGGCCTGTATTATACATTGTGCCTCGGGGGCGCAACGGGTATATGCGTCCTTTTTGAACGCACAATGGTATTACAGAAGGGACCGCATACGCTTGTGCATCCCCTTCTGTATTAGAGATAGCGCTGATGCACATGTTGTACCAGGGCTATCATGAGAGGGCATTCCCTCATTTGCATAGGGGCTGGTCCTATGCAAATGAGGGGATCAATATGCCTCTGCGTCCGTGCTGTATTTGTGCCACCAAAAAAGTGGTACACTTTCAGTGTGCCTCCTAAAGGCAGCCTGCTAGGGAAGAGAATGGGTGTCCCATGGACCCCCAAACATCCCCCTGAAGGCAGGTGCAGTCACTCACTGCACCCGCCTCTAACGAGATCTCTAATCCCCTTTAAAAGTGCAAGGAGGTTGCCACCTGCAAAGTGAAACACGGAGCAGGTTTTGAGCAGCTGCTCCATATTTCACTTGAATGCCCTGTCCTGAAGGTAAGCACATTACTTCTAATACAGCAATCTTTCCTTGTTTGCACCTAGTGCACCTTTTTGAAAAATGTGTTGTGGCGCAAACAAGGAAAGTGCGCCATATCCGTAATGCAGCCCAGGAGTGGTATCATGATATGATTTTCAGGGTCAGAGCAGAGCATGTTTTATACGCTTGCAAGGCATAAAGTGAATACATTTCAGACAACATTTCTCTGGGTTATTCCATTATTTTCAGAAAGCACAACTCAAAAACAGTGAGCAAGGTTTGTCTCTTTCTGTTTTTAAGCTGTACTGTCTGAAAATAAAGGGTTAAATCAATTCAGTTTACACATTGCAGGCACATAAACAGACACTCGGCTGTGCACTGTGCCAGAAAAGCCCTTCATGATACGTCCCCTGGTCCTGTGTTGTAATTTCCAACAATCTTATGTATTAATGTACTTGTATCATCAGCCACAGTCTTTGTAAGAATCCGAAATAAGGCCAAGTACAAGATGACATTGCTTATTGTAGTGATATATCAGTGTTAGCCATTCTGCCTTAGACTGAGCTGAAAAGACTCATGAATTTCAATAATGTAATAAGTTGCTGGTGCGATATCACATAGTCAAACTATGCTTTGATTATTGATGACAATATGTAAATCAAAACTCAGCACTTTTATAAGCAATTTTATATTTGTGTGAACCAGGCTTACAGTGTCTTTATATGAGACAAACGATAAAATTATACAAAGTACATTGATTAACAGCAAAACGTTGGGACATTGATCTTCAAGCTGGAATCTGTGAACAGCATTTAGCTTGCAAATAGTTGTTGCCTTACCTGGCACATGGAGCTCACTTGCTTTCTGTTCTGCTACAGACTTCGTGATTCAATGTATGGTTGTACATTACAGAATGGTACAGTATGGTACATTCACAACTGAATACTTCAATAACTGTTAAAGAAATCATGACAGCTATCAACAAATGAAATGTGATTTCTTTACCAAATGATCCATCCATCAATCCTGCTCCTGAAATAGCACCATTTTGATGAATAACCTAACATCTCAGCGTATTTTTACTTGAAAAAGTACCTTTCAAAATGAGGTCTTTTGCATCAAAAATTCCCATGGGCCTGATGCACACAGGTAAACTTACACGTTTGTGTAACTTTACACCTTTTGGTATTCCTGAACTATAAGTTAATAGTAAGTTTACAATTCTAGAAACTTTGCAGTTGGGAAGGGGTACTCCGCACATAAAAAGATAGAAAATGTTACGGCCCCCTGTAGGAAGATAGGATCTGACTACATGGTTACCCCCACTTTTTGCCTGGTGCTTTGCTGGTTTTTGACTAGTCTGACTGGGATCCTGCTAATCAGTACCCCAGTCTATCTGCTTTCTCCCTTAAATTGTCACACATGTACTCCAGATTGGATACTTGGGTACCCTTATAAGTCCCTAGTATATGGTACCCCTGTACCCAGGGCATAGGTACCCCAGAGGCCTCCCATGGGCTGAAGCATGTATTATGCCACCCATGAGGGGCCATACAAAATGGAACTCCAGGTCTGCTACTGCAACCTGTGTAAGCTGGTGCTTGCACCACTTACTTTAGATATAGGTTCACTATATCTAGTGGTCACTACACTTAAAACTTATAAGTCACCCCTATAGCAGGCCATAACAATCCTGAAGGCAGGGTGCTGGGTTATTAGTGAGAGGGTGCCCCTGCATGAGCAGAGCCCCTCTGCAGCCTTCGGAGACCATTCTCCCGGGTTGTCTGTGACTCAGCCAGACATATAGGTAGAGGTGCATTATAACCTTGCGGTAAATGCTATCTCAAAAACGGCTGCATAGAAACATATCATGTTTGGTATCAAACAACTTGGAATCATACCTCCACAGCAGTAACTGGTGTGGGAGGTATGATTCCACCCTTCAGAAGCGAGCTTCGTGGGGTCACTGGTCTAACCGGTGCCAGCCTTCTCGACCCGGACAGCACAAAATGGATGCTGCCGAAGAGAGACACATTTCTGCCCTCCTGCTGCTGAGCCAAGCTCGAGCAGAGGAAGGCAGCACAATAGGCATCCTGTCACAGGGAGGTGTGACCACCTCCCAGACAGGGTTTAGTGTATTGGGGTTGGGTGGGTGCACTCTGAGAGTGCCTGAAAGTCTGCACCTGGGGCACATTTGGTGTCCCTGTGCACAGTCCAGCTCAAACCTGTTCTGGGAGCCATTGGTTCCTGCTCTGGCGCAAAACTGGACAAAGGAAATGGGTGAAACCACCCCTCTGTCCTGCCCCCTCCCCTATGAGGGTCCCCTGAATCTGTCCAACCCTCTCCCGTGGGTACAAAAGGGCTTACCTGGCTGTAAGACTTTAGATTTTATGTGGACAAGAATCTACAAGAAGAAACCACTGACCTTCGACCGTCTGGACACTCTGGACTTCGCTAAACCCCGACTGTGCTCGACTTCGTCCCCCTTTCTGTCCAAAGCTTAGTTTATGTCTGTGCTCCATACAGGCTCTGTGCAGGACCTGTGGTGCACTAAAGACAACTGAAGAATCTCCCTTGGAGTGAAGGAGTCACTCCCCTGCATTCGCAGGCACCTAACCGCAACTGACTGGTCTGCTGCTCCTGAGCTTCTGTGGACTCCAAAGATTTCAGCAACACAGGAGGTGGGTTTCCAAAGGTCCCTAAGGTTGATCTGCCCTCTCACCGAGTTTGAGGCCAGTATCCCTCGTGGGGACTGCATAACCCGAACCCCTGTGCACCGCATCCATTTGCAACTGCATATGCTTGATGGCAATTCCTGAGCTTGTGCATTAGACTCCGTGTAGTCCTGACCGTGATCAGTATTTGCATCAAAATACTCTGGCCTCCTCGCACCGAGTGCTCCGTGGGCTGGTACTTTGCAATCTTGCTCGAGGTCCCCTCGCGACTCCTGGTCATTTGGCCTGTGGGTCTGCCTGAGGGTCATCTTAATATCTGTTGGGCTTTCCTGGTTGCTCCAGACATGCCCTGACTCTCCATCGCTTGGGGAGTACCCTGGACCTTGCTGGTCCAAACCATAACCTGCTTGACCTTCCTGCGTCTGTTGCTTTTGCCAAGGCTTGTTGGTGCTCCCACCGGACACCGACCTCCCCAACACTTAACATCCTTTGTGGCACAGCTCACCTCCAGCTCCTGGTCATCCTCGATGTCTCATGGTCCTTGTGGCTGCAGAGTCAAGCATCCCTTCTTCGCACCTGAAGCACCCGACATCTGTGGGCACTCGTCTACCGAGCCCCTGGTCACTCTGAGTGACCCAGACTCTGTCCCCTCTGCTTTCAGGTTCCTTCCTTCCTGAATCCAGGCTTGGATTCCACCGGACCCTTTTCACCTTCACGGCAGCAGTACTTCTTTGCAGCTCTCCATTGAGAACGACAGCAGTTTCCCACGCCACTTCAGACCTATGCACCCGGCTCCTCTGGGATAGGTAACTCAGGTACTTCGGTATTCACATGTGGGGTGGCTCTTCAAACTCCTAAGTTCCAACGGGTTCGCTCTAAGTCCTCCTAGAAGGGTCCTTAAACTTTAAAAGTGTAACCGCGACTTCCCCATAGAATTGTACGGAGCCCGCGGTTGTGTTCCCACACTGCACCCGGCCTCCGGGGGGTCCCTGTCTACTCACCTTGGGTGGTTCCTTGGGGTCCCAGCGATTCTACGTGCTCCAGACCTTGTCTTGATCTCAGTTGTGACTGTTATACCACTATTTTAATATATGGTTTGGTCTCCCCCTGGAGCCCACTGTGTTTTGTGCTACTTACAACTGTTCTATTAGTCTCATATTGTGTGCTTTGTGTTCTATCCTCGTGTAGAGGATAGTAGAGAGTGTTATATTAATAAATACATATTTTTATATAACTACTGTGTGGTTTCCCTTCATTTAGTCATCCAGGAGCTGATATTCTGGTAAAACAAGCTGCTTTACATTCATTCAAGATTAAGCCTGAAGGCTGCTCTCCACAGCTACCACTAGGATAGCTTTCTAAAGGTTATCTTTGACCTCATAAATCATAAGGGTCGTTTGGACTGGTGCAAGGTGCCCACTTTAATTAGTGGACAGCATATACCAGGCCAACTTCTCACACCGCCATTACAGGACACAGGACTGAGACCCATGTTCTGTAATGGCAACTGCAATATTTTCTTTCATGTTGTGGTCAGCCAATGAGATCATTCAGTCCATGGTCAGACTGGCCTACAGGGCAATCAAGTAGCGGTCGATTGGCGGGTATGACAGATCAGAATATGGAATGGTTTTTTAGCAGTTTATGGGCCGGGTATGGGCAGGTGGGCCAGTTTGTACTGTTGATTTCCCTGATATTAATGCAGCATTCCCGGCAGCAAGCAAAAATGCATGCAGTCACCCATACCCTGAAGAAAACCTACACAGCTTGTCTTTAAAAATTCGAAAATGTCCTTATTTGCTAATGTGGGCCACTTTTTTTACCTATCTGGGGCCCTATTGCACATAGGGCTCACTTTCCCTGTTTGCACCACAGCGCACCTCAAAACAGGTGCACCGAGCACAAACAGGGAAATTGCACCCTACTATGGTAAATGTGCTGCCCTCAGGGCAGGTGCGAAATCATGCTGCCCTGGTGGAAGTGCATTCAAGTGAAATACGGAGTCGCTGCTTCAAAGCCTGTCCATTTTTCATAGAGCAGGCAGCAACCCACAGGCACTGTGGAGAGGATATAGAGATCCCTTTGAAGACGAGTGCAGTGAGTCACTGCACCCACATGCAAGGGCATGTCTAAGGGGTCTATGGGACCCCCTTTCTACTCTTCAGAAAGTTGCCTTTAGGGAAACAATTAAAGTTTGCCACCTTTTTGTGGCCTACTTTCAGTGCGACTCCTAAATGCAGGTTTGCCTCTGCACCTGTATTCAGCTATATGTGTGCCAGCAATATTTGTTTTACAAAAGAGACTGTACAAGCGTCTGCAGCTCCTTCTGTAACACCAAAGTGCCCTGGGATGCACAAAGCGTGCGTACATGCCTGTTGCGTCCATGGGGGCCTCTCAGTAATACGGCCTATGGTTTGCTAATTGGAGCCACTTTTGTTTTGGTGCTTGGGCCTATTTTTTGTCCCAGTCTGACACTGGCTCAGTCCTATGGGATTAAACCACCTCATGACCCATCAGATGCTTATTTTTTTTAATTTGTGGTCATGCAGGACACCTGCAGTACTCCTGTGGGAACAGCCATTCATTTATTTCTATTATTAAGCTTAATTTCTCCAAAACGGCTAAACACATTTACACCATTCACAAAAAGCATACTTTCTTGTTAAAGGTCTTGCTTTATGCCAAATTTGGTGCATCACCATTCAAAATTTCCTATGGATATTGCATAGGAAAACTGCATTGTGGTACCTCCCTTTTTGTCAACCCATCAGCAAAATAAAACTATCTATGGAAAGTCAGACCTAATTATAATTATACACCAAAACTCACCAAATATAGTTTACTGAGCTAACTATAACTTGCACACCCTCCATGCACTGCTCATTATCTAACATATTACGTAACTGATGATATATTAAGTGACATCATTATTTTTCTATAAAGGTTAAATAAATGTACAGGATGCACAAAACTTCTGTCAATGTTAATAAGTTACAATAACAACCATATTTCCCAACCATTATCTTTTCCAATCTCTTAAGAAAATGTTTGTTCAATTAATTATTCAAAATCCATAAATAACACACATCACCTTCAAGAATATAAAAATACAATATCCTACTTGACCCACCTAATCCCCAAATACTAAACCGGACCCCATGACCTCTTAACAAGAGACAAAACCTTTATACCAAGGGAATCCTTCCTCCAATCTACCTGTAAAATGACAGTGCAACACCTCCCTCCAAAGGAAGAGGGGGTTAGGGACAATTTGCTCCCTGGACTCTGCCCTGATACACCTTGCAAGCCCAGTCTCTCCATTTTCTAAGGTATGTGGCACGTCTATCCAGCTTGGCATGATACCATGGTTCCCACTAACTCACGTTCCACATTTTCGTAACCCACAAATCGCATCTGGAAAAGACTGGGCATTTCCAATGTGTAGCGATAAATGATCGAGCGATTAACATTGCAATGAAGACAGAGTTCACTACATGCTTTTCTAGATGCAGAGAATCTGTTAGGTCTACAAGGACCACTCTGGAAGAAGGAAAAACATCTTCTTTAACTCATAATAACTGACCGGATTATTCCCCCTCAAAATGCTTTAGAGTTCCACAGGACCAAAACATATGTAACTAGTCCCCTTACAAACCACACTTGGGACAGCTTTCAGAAACTGAGAGGTACATTTTGTTCAGAGCCCGAGACGTTAAATAGAATCTTTCATCTAAGCCTTTCCTGGTATGTTGTTCCCATTTTTTTATCATCGATATTAACATCTTCTCTGAATATGGAAGAAACTCTTGGTACCAGAAACTAAGGGGCATATTTTCAAGAACGGCGTTAAAAATTATCGCCGGTTTAGCGGCAGAAAACTGTCGCTAAAGCGTCGATAATGGGCTTGATAATATGCCCTTGAGAATTCCAATAGAAGTCCATGTTCTGGGGTGAACATGGGCTTCTATTGGAATTCTCAAGGGCATATTATCAAGCCCATTATCGCCGCTTTAGCGGCAGTTTTCTGCCGCTAAACCGGCGATAATTTTAACGCCGTTCTTGATAATATGTCCCTAAGGGAGATATTGACTCTGTCCTCCCTAAACAGATTTTCTACCATCCTCCTAAATTGTAAAAGAGTATGGGGCATATTAGCAAGGGCTTTATCGCCGCTTTAGCGGCACTTTTTGCCGCTAAAGCGGCGATAATTTTATCGCCCTATTAGCAAGCTGTCGCTAACAGGCGTTAGCGACAGCTTTCAGGCGTTAGAGGCCGCGTTTAACATCGCCTTGCATGTCAGCGATAATTATCGCTAATGACATGCAAGGAAGGCGTTCCCTACTAAAAGCGACTGAAAACAGTCGCTAATCCCACTACCCCCTATTAGCAAGGCAGGCGAAGCGATATAATAATTTGCGCTAAGCGCGTTTATCGCTATATTTTATCTCCTGCTAGTGAGGATGACTTACCTGTTTAAGGTATAGGAGGTGGATTCTAATGCTGAATCCACCTTAGCGATAATGCGAGAATATCGCTGCTTTGCCGCTATCGCTGGAAATATTATCGCTATGGAGATAAACCTTGTTAATAGGGTGTTATCTCAGCGATATTTTCCAGCGATAGGCGGCGTTAACCAAAGTCGCGCTAAGCGCGGTTAGCGATAAATATCGCTATTCCTTGCTAATATGCCCCTATTTTCCTAAAGAAAGGAAACAGGCACAAGTTCAAGGTACAATCGTGAAGATTTATTAATAAGCTCAAGCTTTAGAGTCGCAGAACGGCCGGTTCCCAAGTAACTCTGCCTTTCACAGACAGTCTCATGCTATTTATGCATTCTTAGTTACATAGGTTAACATTACACAAGCTGAGTCATTTCCAAACCCAGACAGTGAGTGCAAGAGTCAAACTTATCTACACAAATATAATCCACCCAGTGCATCAGTTAAAACATCTTGTCTGACAGTACACATAAGTCACACATAGATAATAAAAGGAACAAGAGATAAAGGGGCATATTAGCAAGACCCACATTAAAATTATCGCCGTTTTAGCGGCAGGAAACTGCCGCTAAAACGGCGATAATGGGCTTGATAATATGCGTTATAGAATTCCAATAGAAGCCCAGATTAGATGTCCTGCACATCTAACCTGGGCTTCTATTGGAATTCTATAACGCATATTATCAAGCCCATTATCGCCGTTTTAGCGGCAGTTTCCTGCCGCTAAAACGGCGATAATTTTAACGTGGGTCTTGCTAATATGCCCCAAAGTTTTCCAAGAAACTCGAGGCCAAGCAGGGGTGTGGCTGACTATTAGTAAGCTCTAAATCCAACAGTACACATAACATGGAGACCTTTATACATAATGGATTTCTATGTATGCATTCCAATATATGTATTTGTGTATACAAATACAGTACTCTTTCTCAGAATCAATGTCATCCCTGACGATATTACATACAACTACTTTTATTTGCATGTACATTAAATAATAATGCTGTCTATAAAGTACCTTCCCTAAAACAAATTCTGAAAAGATTTAAAAGCGAGTCCCTCCCAAAAAAAAAATCCCTTATTTTGTTATGGTTAGATTTAACCATTTCTGTAGCATCTCCATTTTCGGGCTGGGTGTCAAATGGCTGCAATAGCTTAAGGGTGTTTCAGCATTAATAGTAGGTATCTCCTGTTTTGAAAAGATCTGACACTGAACTCATATGTGTTTCATTGTCTTATACCTAACTCTTATAACTAATTTTTTTTTGTAGGTTTGGGGGTTTTAGCTCACCAAGGAAGGTCAGACATTTTAAGGTTCTCCAGCATCGGAATGAGAACCGAAATCTCAAAACTTTAGTTCTTTACCTACAGACGGTGCAACTGCAGGGCCAAGGATGCCATGTTATATCAATCAATCAATCAATCACGGCATTTATAGAGCGCGCTACTCACCCGGGAGGGTCTCAAGGCGCTGGGGGAGGGGGTAAGTTACTGCTCGAACAGCCAGGTCTTGAGCTGCTTCCTGAAGGCGAGATGGTCCTGGGTTCGCCGAAGGTGAGTGGGGAGGGAGTTCCAGGTCTTGGCCGCCAGGTAGGAGAAGGATCTTCCTCCGGCGGTGGTTCTGCGGATGCGTGGTATGGTGGCGAGGGCGTGGCTGGTTGATCGTAGCTGGCGTGTGGGCGTGTAGAAGGACATGCGGTCGTTGAGGTACTTTGGGCCCAGGTCGTGGAGGGCCTTGTGTGCGTGGGTGAGGAGTCTGAACGTGATTCTCTTGCTGACGGGGAGCCAGTGCAGGTCTTTCAGGTGTACGGTGATGTGGCTGTGTCGGGGGATGTCCAGGATGAGTCGTGCGGAGGCGTTCTGGATGCGCTGGAGTCTCTTTTGAAGTTTGGCTGTGGTTCCGGCGTAGAGGGTGTTCCCATAGTCCAGTCGGCTGGTGACGAGTGCCTGGGTGACGGTCTTCCTGGTTTCAGTGGGGATCCATCTGAAGATCTTGCGGAGCATGCGCAGGGTGTTGAAGCATGAAGATGAGACGGCGTTGACTTGTTTGGTCATTGATAGGGAGGAGTCCAGGATGAAGCCCAGGTTGTGTGCGTGGTCCGTTGGCTTGGGTGCGGTGCCCAGGGCCGGGGGCCACCAGGAGTCGTCCCAGGCGGAGGGTGATGAGCCCAGGATGAGGACTTCCGTCTTGTCTGAGTTCAGTTTAAGGCGGCTGTTCCTCATCCAGTCGGCGACGTCTCTCATCCCGTCGTGCAGGTTGGCTCTGGCGGTAGTGGGGTCGTTGGTGAGGGAGAGGATCAGCTGGGTGTCGTCGGCGTAGGAGATGATGTTGAGGTTGTGTCGGCGTGCGATGGCTGCGAGGGGGCTCATGTAGACGTTGAAGAGGGTCGGGCTGAGTGAGGATCCTTGTGGAACGCCGCAGATGACTTCGGTGGCTTCGGATCTGAACGGAGAGAGGCGGACTCTCTGGGTTCTTCCGGCGAGGAACGAGATGATCCATTCCAGTGCTTTCTCTCGGATTCCGATGTTGCTGAGGCGCTTCACTAGGGTGCGGTGGCAGACGGTGTCGAACGCCGCGGAGAGGTCCAGGAGGATGAGGGCAGCTGTTTCCCCGTTGTCGGTTAGGGTTCTGATGTCGTCGGTGGCTGCGATAAGGGCGGTCTCGGTGCTGTGGTTGGCCCGAAACCCGGACTGCGAGGGGTCGAGGGATCCATTCGTCTCGAGGAAGGCGGCAAGCTGTCTGTTGACGGTCTTCTCGATGACTTTGGCCGGAAACGGAAGGAGCGAGATGGGGCGGTAGTTCTTGAGGTCGGTGGGGTCCGCCGTTGGTTTCTTCAGGAGGGCGGTAAGCTCGGCGTGCTTCCAGCTCTCCGGGAAGGTGGCGGTGCGGAAGGAGGAGTTGATGATGTCCCGGAGATGGGGTGCGATGGTGGCGTCGGCTTTGTTGAAGACGTGGTGTGGGCAGGGGTCGGTTGGTGATCCGGAGTGGATGGAGTTCATCGTGCGGGTGGTGTCTTCGGTGTTGATCGGGGTCCAGTTGCAGAGGGTGGTGGTGGCGGGCATTGGTTCGGCGGTAGGGTGCGTTGTTTGTGCGTTGAAGCTGTTGTGTATGTCGGTGATCTTGCGGTGGAAGAACGCGGAGAGTGAGTTGCAGAGGTCTTGCGAGGGGGTGATGTCGTTGTTTCCGGCGCTGGGGTTGGAGAACTCTTTGACGATGCTGAAAAGTTCCTTGCTGTCATGGGCGTTGTTGTCCAGTCGTTCTTTGAGTGCCGACTTCTTGGTGGCACGGATCAGCTGGTGGTGTTTGCGGGTGGCGTGCTTGAGGGCGGTCCTGTTGTCTGTGGTCTGGTCGAGTCGCCAGGTTTTCTCGAGAGTGCGGCAGTTCTTCTTGGATTCCTTGAGTTCGTTGGTGAACCAAGGGGTTTTCTTGCTTCCGGGTCTGCTGGGAGGGTTTTTAGTGGTGCGAGGTCGTCGGCGCAGGCGGTCAGCCACTTGGCGAGGTTGCTGGCTGCTTCGTTTGGGTCCGTTGTGTCGGTGGGTGTGTTCTGGCTGAGGGAGGCGGTGAGCTGCTCGGCGGTGATCTTGCTCCAGCTCCGGCGGGGAGCCTGTTGCGGGTGGTGGTGGGTCGCAGTCTTTCTGAAGCTGAAGTGGACGCAGCTGTGGTCGGTCCAGTGGAGTCCGGTGGCGTGGCTGAAGGAGATGTGCTTGCTGGACGAGAAGACGGGGTCAAGCGTGTGGCCGGCGTAGTGGGTGGGCGTGTTCACCAGTTGCTTGAGTCCGAGGTTGGCGAGGTTGTCCAGCAGGGCGGTGGTGTTTCTGTCGTTGTTGTTCTCCAGGTGGAAGTTGAGGTCCCCTAGGAGGATGTAGTCGGCGGAGGGCATGGCGTGCGGGCTGATGAAGTCTGCGATGTCTTCGCTGAATAGTGTGCGTGGTCCCGGGGTCTGTAGATGAGGGTGCCTCGGAGGGTGGTCTTGGGGTCCGTGTGTATCTGGAAGTGTAGGTGTTCGGCGGCGGTGAAGGTCTCGTCGGAGTTAGTCGAGATGCGGATGGTGTTCTTGTGTACGATGGCGATGCCTCCTCCCGTCTGGTTGACGCGGTCCTTCCGGGTGATCTTGTATCCATCCGGGATGGCTATGGCGATGTCAGGCGCTGAGGAGGCGTTCATCCAGGTTTCGGTGAGGAAGGCGATGTCCGGTGCTGTTGCGTCGAGCAGGTCCCAGAGTTCCACGGCGTGCCTGTGGACGGAGCGGGTGTTCAGCAGGATGCATTTCAGGTGGTTGCTGCTGTTGCTCGACTTGGCGGAGGTGGTGCACGTCAGGGGGCAGGTGAATCGGCAGGTTTGGCAGGTGAAGGGTCCGTGGGTGCGTCTCGGTGAGGCTCGGTAGCAGGCAGGGTTCCGGCCGGCATTGAGTGCGGTGAGTGTGGCGGCGTCGTAGGTCCGTCGAGTGGTGTTGCATCGGTGGGATCCAGGGGTTCTGGCGCTGGGCGCGGTCCAGTCGCGGACGGGCGCAGACGGGCTTGCCTTAGGCGCGCCTTCGGCGCGCCAGCGGCGCGCCCGCTGCGCACGTCCGCTGCGCGGCCGTGCAGCGGCCGCCATTTATGGGGAGGTGGGAGGGAGGAGCAGCTGGGAGGCGGGAGGCAGGGGCAGCGAATGGGCAGTCAGGGGGCGGGGCCGCAGGGACGCAGCGGCGGGAATGGCGATAGGCAGCGAGGGGCACAGAAGGAAAAACGGGGGGAGAGCAGGTAAATCACGGGCACAACAACAGTGGGGCAGCGAGGGGCACAGAAGGAAAAACGGGGGGAGAGCAGGTAAATCACGGGCACAACAACAGTGGGGCAGCGAGGGGCACAGAAGGAAAAACGGGGGGAGAGCAGGTAAATCACGGGCACAACAACAGTGGGGCAGCGAGGGGCACAGAAGGAAAAACGGGGGGAGAGCAGGTAAATCACGGGCACAACAACAGTGGGGCAGCGAGGGGCACAGAAGGAAAAACGGGGGGAGAGCAGGTAAATCACGGGCACAACAACAGTGGGGCAGCGAGGGGCACAGAAGGAAAAACGGGGGGAGAGCAGGTAAATCACGGGCACAACAACAGTGGGGCAGCGAGGGGCACAGAAGGAAAAACGGGGGGAAAGCAGGCAAATCACGGGCACAACAACAGTGGGGCAGCGAGGGGCACAGAAGGAAAAACGGGGGGAAAGCAGGCAAATCACGGGCACAACAACAGTGGGGCAGCGAGGGGCACAGAAGGAAAAACGGGGGGAAAGCAGGCAAATCACGGGCACAACAACAGTGGGGCAGCGAGGGGCACAGAAGGAAAAACGGGGGGAAAGCAGGCAAATCACGGGCACAACAACAGTGGGGCAGCGAGGGGCACAGAAGGAAAAACGGGGGGAAAGCAGGCAAATCACGGGCACAACAACAGTGGGGCAGCGAGGGGCACAGAAGGAAAAACGGGGGGAAAGCAGGCAAATCACGGGCACAACAACAGTGGGGCAGCGAGGGGCACAGAAGGAAAAACGGGGGGAAAGCAGGCAAATCACGGGCACAACAACAGTGGGGCAGCGGGGGCACAGAAGGAAAAACGGGGGGAAAGCAGGCAAATCACGGGCACAACAACAGTGGGGCAGCGAGGGGCACAGAAGGAAAAACGGGGGGAAAGCAGGCAAATCACGGGCACAACAACAGTGGGGCAGCGAGGGGCACAGAAGGAAAAACGGGGGGAAAGCAGGCAAATCACGGGCACAACAACAGTGGGGCAGCGAGGGGCACAGAAGGAAAAACGGGGGGAAAGCAGGCAAATCACGGGCACAACAACAGTGGGGCAGCGAGGGGCGATCTTACCTACAGGAGCAGCGGGCAGACAGCACAGGCGGAGCTGTGTGGTGGGGGAGCGACCTACCTGGCAAGGTCAAGGGTCGCTCCCCTGTTATAGAGCTTATAGTCTCAGAATACAAGCCTGCCCATATTCATAGGCAGTTGTAGTACTTACCTCTTAACCCAAGGGCATTTCTGATTATACACAAACATGAACAGAACCATTTCCAGCTTGGCAAAGAAAACATTTACTGCTCTAAAGGAGACTGCCAGAAAAAGAAAAATAAAACAGATGGAAGATCAACACCTTAATAAGAGCTATTCTTCCCAATGTGGATAATGGAAGACTTCCCCAAATATCCCGAATTTTAGCTACCTTCCTCATAAATAGATTGCAGTTATTAACTAAGAAGTCCCCCTGCCGCTCAGAAAATTGTGGGCCATATTAGCAACAAAATGCGATAAATATCGCAGAGCGCGCTTAGCGCGAAATATTTTATCGCCAGCTATCGCTGGAATATATCACCACGCTAACGCTGTATTAGCAACAATTAGCGCTATGGCGATGATTATTCCAGCGATAGCGGCAAAATGCGAGAATATCGCTGGAAAACCAGCGATATTCTCGCATTAACGCTAAGGTGGATTCAGCATTAGAATCCACCTCCTATACTTCAAACAGGTAAGTCATCCTCACTAGCAGGTGTTAAAATCTAACGATAAACGCGCTTAGCGCGAATTATTTTATCGCTTCGCCTGCCTTGCTAATAGGGGGTAGTGGTGTTAGCGACTGTATTCAGTCGCTTTTAGTAGGGAACGCCTTCCTTGCATGTCATTAGCGATAATTATCGCTGACATGCAAGGCGATGGAAAACGCGGTCTCTAACGCCTGAAAGCTGTCGCTAACGCCTGTTAGGCGATAAAGCCCTTGATAATATGCCCCTGTATCCCTAAATATCCTTTTGGGTCCACTTTGTAATTACCTATCAAAACTAAAGAAAGGACTTCTGGAGACGTATCAAAAAGTAGGCATTCATTCTTTGCCTCATTTATCATATAACCATCCATTGCAGTAAAAACCTTTGTTATTTGCAGAGCCAAATTCACATTGTGGGCGTTAAAAACAACGCAATATCATCTGAATATAACTTCATTTTGGAATATCGAGCATAGGTGTGTGAAAGTTCTGCACCAATGGCTCAATGAAAAGAGCAAATTATAATGGGGAGAGGAGGCAATCCTGCCAGTTGCCCCGCTTAATAATTATCTCAACTGCCTGAGAGTTATTAACAATCAGTTCAGTGATAGCTCCCTGGTACAATGCGCAAATTGACCTTGTAAGCTGAAACGAAATTCAAAATTTACCAATAATTTGGAATGAACACGTCCAGCTCATGAGGTCAAAGGCCTTTTCTGCCTTTAGATATAAATATCGAATGTTTTGTTACTATATCAATATATTCAGCCATGAATTGGGTATTTGTATGGAAACTTCGTCCACCAATAAAGCTGGTTCGATCCATAGATATAAGGAGAAGGACCACTATATATATATATATATATATCACTGAAAAAACCATAGGTTTCAGGCACGTTATAGTTAGAAATTAGCATTTAAAAAACCTTAGAAATTCACTGAAAAAACCATAGGCAGTCTGTAATTTAGAGTGGGTTTATCAAAAGTTATATTAGGGTGTGAGAAGATGCATGAAATTATCACATGGATGATGTCATCAGTGATGTCATCAGTGATGTCATTTGAGATGTCATCAGTGATGTCATCAGTGATGTCACTGACCATGTCATGAGTGATGTAATATGTGACGTCATCAGCAGTGCATTGCGGGGGCGCGAGTTATAGTTAGCTGAACTAACTATAACGGGGGAATTTCACAGGTTTTGTACGAGTGCAATGTCCAACTAACTATAACTGTCCCTAAAACCTATGGTTTTTTCAGTGAATTTCTAAGGTTTTTTAAATGCTAATTTCTAACTATAACGTGCCTGAAACCTATGGTTTTTTCTGTGAATTTCTAAGGTTTTTTAAATGCTAATTTCTAACTATAACGTGCCTGAAACCTATGGTTTTTTCAGTGAATATATATATAGATATACATATATATATCCTACTGCCGGTCGCTTGTAGGTAGTTATAGTTAGGACCATGTTTCCATAGGAAAAGAGTTTTTTTACTTCTCTATATCTTTGGTGCCATTTGACGAATGTTCACAAAAATGTTCCAGAGCAAGTGTGCCAGTGATTCTTGCTGCGCATAGGAAGTTTCGGTGTGATCCGTCAAGTGGAGGCTGAGAACAATGGGGGGGGGGGTAAAAAAAAGTGCATTTCCCATGTTAATTCCCATAGGAGTTTAAACATGACTACAACTCAAACCACTGGACGGAATTACAAAGAATTTAGCAGAAAGGTAGATTTGGTTACACAGATCACACTTTCAGTTATTTGGTGTAAATGCATTCAGTAGTTCTCAAGAAATTAAAGGATATCCAAATTTGCTTATCTATGATTGTGAATCCTTGACGAATAATGACGAGCTTGGGCAGAGATGTGCAGAGCTCTGATTGGCTGCCACACTTCAACCAGGAAGTGCTGGCAGCCATCTTGGGACATGGCTTCAGCAGAGTCCAAAAAAATTAAAAAAAGAAAAAGGGGCCGGGTAGGAATACCCTGACCTCCAAGCCTGGCTTTTGCGGGGACCCAGCTGGGCAAAAAGCATTTTAAAACATAAATGTTACTGCGAATTTGTGTCAAAATTATTCTTAAAAGCCAACCATGGACTCCTGCACTTGTTTTGAAAAAGGCCCCCTCCTGGAGCCCTATATGGCTTTGGAGACCTCCACCCCCAGGGCCGACTCCTGCTATGTCCCGGGGTGCCCACCCTGAGACATAGCTGTTTGCTTTTGCTCCTGCCAAGCAAAAGAAAACACTCCTGATCCAGCGGGCAGGAGCTGTCAAAGTGCTCTCACCCACTGGAAGCGGAGGTTTCATCTCTTTTCATGCCCACAGACATGCGGGCAGGGAAAGAGATGAAATGATTGCTCTTGCACACAGGGAACTGAATTTTCAGCAACTCCCTGTGTGCAATAGCAATGCCGGCTCTTGCAGGAGGTGGGGAGCCACCTTGGACCAGGGAGCCTTGAGGCTTCCCCTGTGGCCCCCATACTGCACACTGGGTGTCCTGGCTGGGACCAGGATACCCAGGGACACACAGCCGGGCCCTGGGGGATCAGATCCTCAAGGCTGAAATTGGCCCCGGGAGGGGGGCTGTGTGGCTCCCCTCCCCCATTAGGTTAAGGCCAGGCCCCAGGGGATGGGGTCCCCGGGGCCGTATGTGGCCAGGGAGTGGGGCCACATGGCTCCCCTCCCACTTTAAAGAAGGTATTTGCCCCGGGGAGGTGCTGTCCCTGTGGCCCGGGGGCCATGCGGCCTCCCTCCCTGGCCACATATGTAAGGGAGGTAGTGGTCCCTAGGGCAAATGAAAGCCCGAGGAAGGGGTGTCTGTGCAGTCCCCCTCTTTTGGTTTAAATAAAGCCCTGGGAAGGTGGTGGTCCCCGGGGCTCTTGGAGTTCAATGGCGGGGAGTCCCCACAGCCCCATTCCTTCATATCAGTAAAGCCCAGGGTAGGTGGTTGTCCCCAGGACTCAAAAGAGGCATAATGAGGGGCAGAAAAATTAGCAGAAAGACAAAACAGAAGGCATAATAACATGCAGAAAAGACAAAAGAGAGGGCAGAAAAATGAGCAGAAAGGCAAAACCGAGGGCAGAAAAATGAGCAGAAAAGGCAAAACAGAGGGCAGAAAAGCGAGCAGAAAATGCAAAATTGAGGGCAGAAAAATGAGCAGAAAAGGCAAAATAGAGGGTAGAAAAACAAGCTGGAAAGGCAAATCAGAACAGAAGAGGACAAAACAGAGAGCTCTCAGACACTCACACATCCACTCACAGACCCACTCAGAGACTCATGAACTCACTCATAGACCCAATGAGACACTCATACACCCACTCACAAACCCAATCAGAGACTCATGCACCCATTCAGACCCACTCAGGCACTCATGCACCCACTCACAGACCA
Source organism: Calotriton arnoldi (assembly GCA_963921515.1). NCBI lineage: Eukaryota > Metazoa > Chordata > Amphibia > Caudata > Salamandridae > Calotriton > Calotriton arnoldi. The sequence continues at coordinate 179,524 of CAWUFW010010013.1, forward strand.
ACTCAGAGACTCATGCACCTATTCACACACCCACACAGACTCACGTACCCACCCACAGACCCACTCAGAGACTCATGCGCTTACTCACAGACTCACTGAAAAACTCATACACTCACTCAGAGACCCACTCACAGACTCAGACACACTCACAGACTCACTTAGAGACTCATGCATCCACTTACAGACCCATTCAGACACTCATGACCTTACTCATAGACTGACTCACACACTTATGGAGGTAGTCAGAAACTGACTCAGACACTCTGACACCCACTCACAGATCCACTCAGACACTCACACACCAACCCAGACAGATACTTAGAGTCTCACGTACCCACTCATACACCCACTCAGACACTCATGCCCTCACTCACAGACTGACTCACACACACATTTAGGCACTCACAAACCCACTCAGATACTCTCACACCCACTCACAGACCTACTCAGACACTCACTCAGGCACTCATGCACCCACTCTCAGACCCACTTAGACACCCACGCACCCACCCATAGACCCACTCAGAGACTAATGCACCCACTCACAGACCCACTTAGACACTCATACACCCATTCACAGACTCATTCAGAGACTCATGCACTTCACTCACAGACTCATGCACCCACTCACAGACCCACTCAGAGACTCATGCACTCACTCACAGACCCACTCGGAGACTCACACACTCACTCACAGACCCACTCAGAGACTCACGCACTCACTTACAGACATCTTCAGAGACTCATGAACTCAGAGACCCACTCACAGACTCTGACACACTCACAGACTCACTTAGAGACTCATGCAGCTACTTACAGACCCATTCAGACACTCATGACCTCACTCACAGACTGACTCACACACTTATGGTAGTCGCAAACCCACTCAGATACTCTCACACCCACTCACAGGCCTACTCAGACACTCACTCATGCACCCACTCAGACACTCACACACCCACTCAGACAGACACTTAGACACTCATGCACCCACTCAGACACCCACTCAGAGAATCACGCACCCACTTATAGACCCACCCAGACACTCATGCCCTCACTCACAGACTGACTCACACACACACATGGAGGCACTCGCAAACCCACTCACAGGCCTACTCAGACACTCACTCAGGCACTCATGCACCCACTCAGACACTCATGCACCCTCTCACAGACCCACTCAGATACTCAATCACCCACCCACACACCCAGTGAGGCACTTGTGCAGGTACTCCCAGGTCCACTCAGACACTCACACACCCACTCTCATACCCATTGAGACACTCACACACCCCGTGATACACTCATGCACTCACTCTCACACTCACTCTCAAAGATTACTGGTAGGAAATAAAATTAAAAAACCTTAGATATTCACTTTACAAAACAAAGGTTACAGGGACATTATAGATTGGAAATGGAATTTAAAAAAACATAGAAATTCACTGAAAAAACCAAAGGTTACTGGGACGTTATAATTAGGAAACACAATTTTAAAAAACCTGACAAAACAAAGGTTGAAGGGACGTTATAGTTAGGCTTGAATTTCACTCCTACTAGAATATAGAAATTCAGCAGTTATAGTTACCTGAGCTAGCTATAATGTACACCCCTGCAATTCGCTGCATATGAACTCACATATTACATCACTCAAGACATGGACAGTGACATCACTGATGATATCTTAAATGACATCAATAATGACATCATCCACAGAAACACTCACACCACTCACACACCATAGAACCTCCCATACACAGACTCCCATTCCCATAACAACCCTCACATGCCCATTCACAGACCCATACTAGTATTCGCACAACCAATCACTCATCCATAGAGCCACTTACATATACACTCACTTATACTGCCACTCACACACCCACTAACGCACACATACAGCCACTCATGCACACACTCACTCACCAATACAGCCACTCACACATCCAGTCATACGGACACACAGACACTTACACACCCACTCATGCAGTCTTAAAGCCACTCACACACCCACTCAATCACCCATACAAAAATTCACACAGCCACTCACTCACCCATACAGTTACTCACACTGCCACTCACTCACCACTACAGCTACTCACACACCCACTCACTTACCCATACAGCCACTGACACAGCCACTCACTCACCCATACAACCACTCACACACAGAACCACTTACATACCCATTCACACATACATACAACCACTCACACACCCACTCGCTGACCATTACAGACACTCACACAGACATTCACTCTCCAATACAGCCACTCAAACCCACTCACCTATACACACACTTAAACAGCTACTCACTTGCCCATAGAGGTGCTCACACACCTACTCCCTCACCCACACATACACTCTACTGCCCCTCAGTCAACCATACAGCCACTCACACACACACTCACACACCTATGCAGCCACTCACACAGCCACTAACTCACCCATACAGCTACTCACACACCCACTCACTCTACAATGCAGCAACTCACACAGCCACTCACTCACAAATACAGCCACTGTACCAGCCACTCAGTCACCCATACAGCCACTCATACACACACACTCACACACCTATGGAGCCACTTACATAGCCACTAACTGACCCATACAGCCACTCACACACACACACCCATAACACCACTCAGACATCAACTCAAACACTGAAACAGAAAGTCACACAGCCGCTCAGATGAGAGAAATTAGAAATGGTATGACTAATTACTAGCACAGAAAGAGTAGTAATTTAACTTATGCTGTAGCTTACTATATATCTTTAAGTCTCAGAAACGTTTAAGAAACACTTACACTCACTGGATGATGTCATCAGTGATGTCATTTGAGATGTCATCAGTGATGTGACTGACCATGTCATGAGTGATGTAATATGTCATAAGCACTGCCTTGCTCATGTAACTATAACTGCTGAATTTCTATGTTTTTGTAGGAGTGAAATCTGAGCCTAACTATAACGTTCCTGTAACCTTTGTTTTTTTCAGTGAATATATAACTATATATATATATATATATATATATATACACATACATATATATATGTATATATACAATCACACTGAATTCCTGCTGCCCTCCTACCACATTCACACCTCGCTGAGTCAGTGGGAGCAGGACCCACTTTACATTAACCAGGTGTCCTGTGCCCTTCGTGTGACACAGGAAAGATGATTCACACTCCCAAGGATTACTGCCGTAACAATTTAATCACAAGGTCTTCATCTTTCCTGTGTCATACAAAAGGCACAGGACACCTGGTTCATATATATATATAATATGTGCTGGATTTTGCACTCATGGTAAGTGCAACCTGATACTGAAGAGCTGCAACTTTGCACAATTGTACAGCATTGACCATAATATAATTGGGAGCAGCCGCGGTCCATGCAGGTAACAGCGGTGGGGCCGGGTAAGGGGGGATTTCGAGGGACGATGCTGAGGGAAAACTAAATAAATAATTAATTTTCCCTCAGCTTTGTCCCTTGAAATCCCCCTTACCCGGCCCACCGCCCCACCGCTGTTACCTGCACGGACTGCGGCTGATTGGGGGCTAACTATTAACAAGCCACTTTTCATCGAAGCCTATAGGTGACAACAGTTGGTTAGTGCCAGATTGTTTCTATTGTGAGCACACACACACTCACTCTCTCTTTCTGTGAGGTGTCGATATGCCTCTGCAGTCATGGTTGTACTGCACTTCCCTTAGGAAAACCTTTTTCTTTTGTTAACCACTTTTGCCCCAGTTGATGCACAAAACATTTAACAAAATAAAAACATAATCCATTGGTTTTATTATTGAAAGTTTCACGCACATTGGTAGAGGCGTTTCAAAATGTGATTTTCATATTTTATCTCCCATACGAAGTTGATATTTTATCTATGGAAAACATGCTAGGGAGAATGACACAAAATTTGGCATGAACAGTAACTAATGAGTTCTGTCTCCATTTTGTGTAAATCTGTTCAGCAGTTACTGAGTTATTTCATAATAATAGAGGTAAAAGAATGTGTAGAAAGAAACATTTCAAATGTTTGCAGACATCTATGAATTTCACATTTGTGGCTCTTAAAAACTGATCATTCTACTCTATATTCTGCTTTTAAAGCATCATAGCCTTCTGAGATGTTTGTAGATCTGTCTGTGGTTAAGGAAGTTTTGCTGCAACAAATGATGGACGGAATGCTGAATGATTCAGACATTCTCCCCCAGTCAAGAGATCTGGGTTAAATCCATCATTCTTTTGCCCACTACGCCACCCCAGTTTGGACCCAGCCATATGCAAATCAGTCTTGACCCTATGTCTCATGGGAACAGTCCAGACCGAACTGCCAAGCCAGGTCCTCCCTGGACCGGAAACAAGCATTCTGGGACCGGTTTCAGGGTATGTCACCCTTCATCAGCCAGGCTAGCTTGAATCCAGTGGCACAGTGAGCAAGGGAACCATGTCTAGGCATACCCATCCCACTTAGGGCGAAAAGTGTAACTGCAACAAATGATGGACGGAATGCTGAATGATTCAGACATTCTCCCCCAGTCAAGAGATCTGGGTTAAATCCAGCGTTCTTTTGCCCACTACGCCACCCCAGTTTGGACCCAGCCATATGCAAATCAGTCTTGACCCTGTGCCTCATGGGAACAGTCCAGACCAAACTGCCAAGCCAGCAGTAGCGGTCGGTGGTGGGAGTGCCGCCAGGCGCTGACGTGGGGCGGGGGAGGGTTAGGGTGAGGGGTAGTAAACTACGGATTACGGGCGATTACATGTACGTACACATATAAATAAATAAAACGAATTTCGTTTCTCGCGCTGCATCGCCAAATGTGATGCAGCGCAAGAAACTAAATTTGTGACCTCCTGACGAGGGCCCTGGCAAATTTGTTGAGGATTATGGGAAGGGGTTTCTCCACTAAGGAGTACATAAGTGTAAAAACAAAGTGGATTTGTATATGGGATTCCATTCTCTTGTGCGGAGTTCTTGAATACAGAAATCTGCATTGGCGGCTGGCATGTAAGGAGGGTAGAGGGGTGGGAGAGAAATAAAATAAGCTAACAAATAAAAAAAAAACACTTACCTTCGATCCTTGTGTGACGTCCTCCTCGCTCGGGTCCAGGCAGGCAAACAGGCCCCAAAGCAGCGGGACCAGGAAGCTGCAGTAACCAATCCTGGAGCTACTTTCATGCAGCATGAACAGCGCCAGGATTGGAGGGAGAGGCCTCTCTCGCAGCTCCCAAGGCACTGGAGCCCTATGTGGTCTCTAACCCAGCTGTCTTAAGACAGCTGGGTTAGAGAGGTTTAAACTACGCATTTCTGGCTGGCCGTCGCAAGACGGCCGGCCAAAAAGACATGCGTAGTTAAAACCTAAGTGCCCTGCCTATCCCTGCTTTCGGCTGCTGCAGCAGAACCCAGAAAGAACCGCCCCCGTCCAGACGCTCGGCTCAGTATGGGGTTTGGAAAATAAAATGGTAATAAATAAAATGTATTACCATTTTATTTTTCCATATTTGGGTGTAATTTGGTTAGTGGGGAGATGCTCCTCCACCTTAATGGAGGAGCCGCCCCTGGAAATATGACATATCTTGAGGAAATGGGATTCTGATTTGGAAATCATTATTTTCCAAGGAGTCCACATGAAAAACTTCCCCAGGCTCAGCTTTCTGGGCAGACTCCATAGAGAATGTGTGAATGCCACACAGTTGTAAATCTACATTGGGATGTAGATATAAATCTGAGAGTGTGTATTTAAGCAGTACTTAATTTAAGTCAGTGGTTTCCGGTGCTCGGCACTGGCACTTGATTGTCAACACCCTCTCTTGTGATAGTCAGCCAGATGGTGGCATGCTTGTCTAATTTAGGGATGAGCACATCACAGTTGTTTATTAATTCAACATACATTAAAAATTACTATGAACTGACACCTAAGCCATTCTTACAGCTTTGGGGATCTGGAATAGTCTGAATAGTCCCATTTGTAGGAGAGTAATGCTTAGTAGTTGTGTGGGTACTGTAATTGGAAGCAGTGGCAGGGATAATGGTGGTGCTTTCTGCAGTGACCTCCTGACGAGGGCCCTGGCACTTATTTTTTTTTACAAATTAGGCACTACTTAATAGCCTATGGAAATTCAAATCTCCCTGCACTGCACAGCTTAGAACTGTAAACTGTGAGGGGATATTTCAGATGCTTTTCATTTTTACGTAAAAATTAGGCATATTCAGTGGCGGACAACACAATGAAGAGGTGGGGAGGCGCGGGGGAGTGAGGATAGGGGAGCGCACGGGGGGGTTTAATATTTAAAAAAATAAACCTTACCTGGAGGTTCCTGGTCCAAACAGGCTTTGGGGCAGCATTAGACTCTCTGTGCAATACCTGCGCTGTTCTTATGCTATGAGAGCAGCGCGGGATTAGCATGATTGGGTTGAAAAGACACTCCACTCAGACCAGGGAGTCTTTGCTGTTTCTAAAGCCCGGCCATTCAATACGGCGAAACCTAAGTGCGAATGTGTGTTTGGCTGGCCAAACACACATGCGCACTTAAAAGTCACATAGCACTCCTCCTCCCCCATCCCATGCCCCGGCCCTGCCCCTCTCTGCACACGCTGGCTCAGAGCCGGCAGATGAAAAATAAAACGGTTGTAGGTAATCATTTCAATTTTCACCTGCTGGCTCTGCCCCACTGGGGCGACGCTCCTCCGCCACTGCCAAGGAGCCGCCCCGGAGCATATAGAGTATATTTGCCGAAATAAATGTAGAGCTTTCAACTATATCATGGCACACACATGCATTTCCATAAAAGTGTCAGAAATGAAGTTCTATTACAATCATTCTTTATTGGTTTTCAATAATTTTGGTAAAACTAGTCCGAGAGTATTTTTATAATTTCTGTCTATTATCCACAAAGCGATCATGGAGCATAAGAATGAAAAAATGAAAAAATTGAGGCCATATTTAAATAGATTTTAACAATTATATTGATTCTCATAATGTCATCTTCCAAGTGAAAGGCTGCCATTCATATACAACTAACCATTGGATGTCCCAGAACATATTGGCTACAATCTGTATTAAACGATATTTGCAAAATGTGAAGCTAAGATAATGACATAAATGTTGTAACTCAATGATTTTATGATGCTTTACCATGCAAGTCTAAAATTGTCGTGGTGACATGTTGCTCCTAGTAATTAAGTGTTGCACACCTGAATTGTGGTTATTTTGATTGCTTAAGCATGAGATGCTGAGTCGACCTAGCAACATTTGAACTTAAAGCCTTCAACTTACATACACATTTTTGCATTGGATGCATTTATTTACACACCAGATGTCAGAAACTGGGTTATTAATTTTGGAGCGTAGGAAAAGCTAACAACCTAATGAACACAGTTTTGTTAGCTAACAGTGCAATTCTAATAGAATATCTGCTTAACCACTAAGCAACAGGTAATTTCCCAGAGAAATGTGTGTAAATATCAAGCAGTACCAACAATTTTAAACTGTCAAAATAACACAATAACATTTCAAAAGCAACATTTCCAACACAACAGAAAAAAGAGCAATAAGACATCAAACCGAATTAAAACAGATGGGGGGCATGGAAATATGAATTTATAATAATTTTTGGCAAAAGCACCAAGAAAATACAAAGTACCAATACAATTCACAGTTCACTGGGATCTAAGCATGATTTCAAGCTAACAGCGATGGACTGGGAATTGGGTAGACCAACGGGGTCCCATTGTTCAAACTTTGTTCCTTAGGACATAACTTATTTTCTTGAACTGCGAATACTTCAGTCTAATAAAGCAAGAATCTGAAGCCAGCAAGGGTCCCTCAAAGTCAAATGTGTTGCTGCCAAGTTACCACTGAAATTGTTGGTTTCAGCACCCAAAGCTTTAAAACAGCTAGATTTCACAGCTGCTGAGGTTGCATTGCTGCTGGGATATATTTGCCACCTTGCAACACTCCAAGGTTTTATCTTTGGGATCAGTCAGGTTTTTGGTTCTCAGAATCCACTAGTGGTGCATGGATGGATGATATAGTCCAGCAGGGCTCCACAAGTCCAGATGTCTTATGCTGTGAGGTCCACTGAACACATTTTAGTACAGCAAAAGTTCTGAGTGGGACAAACCTGATTTTTTTCCCCACCAATAGTATGTCCTCCATGCGGCTGCTAGAGCACCTTGTCCCTGTCATCTGGAGGTGAAAAAAATCAGTAAGTCCCACCTTTTTCCAATTTCTGGTAAAGTTCATCCTGGTCACTCCTACAGCACTCAGTTTCTCAGGTAGTCTTTAGACACCATGTTTATAGTCATGTTGATTGCGAATCACTGACAAAATATCGATTACAAAAATATCGAGGTACAAAAATATCGTGACAAAAATATCGAAGTCAAGAATATCTACATCCTATCTACATCATGGTAAGTACAAAAATACCGAAAAAAAATATCGATGTAAAAATATCGTTGTAAATAATATCGTTTTTTAAAAATGTTAAAAAATAATGTAAAATAAAGTAAATAATACATATAATTAAAAGAAACATAGTTAAAAATATTAAAAAATGTTTAAAAATAATAACTAATACATATAATGTTAAAATAAATTAAACATATACATATAAAATATAATATATACTTACTTAATAATATTCATAAATAAATATTTTAATAACTTATAAATTGGTAAAAATATTTTATAAATTATAAATACATATATACACATACAAAAATAAGATAAATAAAAATATATATAACAAATTAAAAAACTACAATATTTTTAATGTTTTTAAAATAAATTATACACAACATTAACTAAAACAATACAGAAAAATATTGGATAGCGGACAGAAAAAATTACTATTCCCACTCCAAAGAGTGCAACAGTAGGGAAAGTGTTGGATAGCGTAGGGGTAAAAATTACTATTCCAACTCCAAAGAGTGCAACAGTAGGGAAAGTGTTGGATAGCGTAGGTGTAAAAATTACTATTCCAACTCCAGAGAGTGCAACAGTAGGGAAAGTGTTGGATAGCGTAGGGGTAAAAATAACTATTCCCACTCCAGAGAGTGCAACAGTAAGGAAAGTGTTCGATAGCGAAAGGGTTAAAATTACTATTCCCACTCCAGTGAGTGCAACAGTAGAGAAAGTGTTGGATAGCGTAGGGGTAAAAATTACTATTCCCACTCCAGTGAGTGCAACAGTAGGGAAAGTGTTGGATAGCGTAAAGGTAAAAATTACTATTCCCACTCCAGAGAGTGCAACAGTAGGGAAAGTGTTGGATAGCGTAGGGGTAAAAATTACTATTCCAACTCCAGAGAGTGCAACAGTAGGGAAGGTGTTGGATAGCGTAGGGTTAAAATTACTATTCCCACTCCAGTGAGTGCAACAGTAGGGAAAGTGTTGGATAGAGTAGGGGTAAAATTACTATTCCAACTCCAGAGAGTGCAACAGTAGGGAAAGTGTTGGATAGCGTAGGGGTAAAATTACTATTCCCACTCCAAAGAGTGCAACAGTAGGGAAAGTGTTGGATAGTGTAGGGGTAAAAATTACTATTCCCACTCCAGAGAGTGCAACAGTATGGAAAGTGTTGGATAGCGTAGGGGTTAAAAATAACATACTTATCAATTATATAATTGTTTTAATTAAATAATGATTTATTAATAAATTAACAATAAATTAATTATAAATACCAATAAATTAAAATTAATAATTACTTTAATAACATTAAATTACTTCCCACCCTATTCACCAATAAACACACAACCCACTCCACATAAAATTTAACCCAATTAATATAATTATCAATTAATAAAATTAATTACCAATTAATAATTAACAATAAATTATCAATACCAATAAATAAAAATTAATACAAATTAACTACCAATTAATAATTAATTAACAATAAATTAATTATCAATACCAATAAATATTAATAAATAATTACTTAATTATAGTAAATTACTTCCCACCCTATTCCCCTATAAACACACAACCCACTCCTAAACTAAATTAACACAATTAATATATCTATCAATAGATTCGTCGCCACAAATATTACATAATATGAAGAGAAATGCAGGTTCTATTGAGTATTTGGTAAACTAGGCATAAACTTGCATCACACTGAACCCAGCGTGAAGGGATTAGTTGGGTAGTGAAAGTGGGCCTGCGTTTGTGTAAAATTATTGATCCCTGATCGCTGGATCAGTTTTGGTAGCAGAGGATGGTTAATTATTGATTAGTTTGGCAATAATTATTGATTATTGATTTATTGATTATTAATATGAAAAGTTAGTGTTTTTTGTTTTATGTTGTTGGAAGTACGGGTACGGAGTTACCTAAGATCCTAGGATGATGTTATTTTAGCCTAAGTGGCAGAAGAATAGTGTGGAAAGGTATCACACTGCAAAAGTACTTTGTCTGTTGTAATATCGAACAGTGAAAGGCTGTCGATGTTATTTTAGGGACATATTCGATTGAAAGCAGATTGCATGAAATAGTGAAAGGTCCGCTTCCGAAACTCTGGTCGTACATCCCCAAAGGAGTACCAAGACCTTTTTCTGAAAGGAAGGTCCTCTTCCAAAACTTTGGCTAGTATACCCAGAGAAGTACCAAGACCTCTTTTAACTTGATTGAGAGTAGAGTAGCGCTGGTCGCTATTTTACTAGAAGTAAAAGAAAACTGTTCGAGTGAATCGAACTATCTCTTTTATTAGTGGAGCATACAAAGTAGCATTGTTTTGTGTTGTTTCTAACAAAAAATAGTTAAGAATACCTAGAAATACATTGCCGTATTATTCTGTAAAGGGAGGGCCAGTAGCAGGAGTAATACTGACGTCATAAAAAGCCACGCTGGCATTGGTCAGGCAGTGGGCGTGTAGTAAGCTGTGATTGGTTGGTTGCTGTGAGCCACACTTTAGCATTGGTTGAGGTAGCGGATACGTAGTGAGCCGTGATTGGTTGGTTGGTGTGAGTCGCGCTGGTATTGGTTGAGAATTAGCGAATAGAGTGAGAGGATTTACAGGAGTTTTCTCTTGTTTGTTTTGGTTTATTTAGCGAGAAAAAGAGTGTTTAAAAATGAAATTGGTAAAAAGAATAAAAGATTTATTTAAAAAAGACAAGCCGATAGTTACTAGAGAGGGACTTCCTATACCTCCTCCGAGAACGCCTGCTTCTTTTATGATGTTGGAACGTGGGTATCATACGTGTACATGGTTAGAGAACTGGATGAGTTATACTGAAGATGAGCTTTTCCAGAACATGGTACATTTAATGTAAGGATTTTGGAGAACTTGAATGGACGAATTAATTCATTAAAGCCAACTCCTAAACCTACGCAGTATGAAGCACTTGAGGAATGGGAACATGAGGCTTTTAAAAGGGAGAGAGACAGGAATGGAATTAAATACAGGAATATAATAACAAGATATTCTGAGGCTAGATGGCATGATCAAAAGAAAAGATGGAGGAGAGATGTAATTGCAGATGGATTATATCCAGTAATAGTTGCTGAGGATCAGACTGGAGGCAAAAGTAAAGAGAAAAAGAATAATTTAGAGACTTCGGAATTAGACAATGAATCGGATGAGATTGATGATGAGTTGTTGGATGAAATATTATTAAAGAGACCGCCACCATATCAGGAAAGTTCAGGGGAAACAATTTCAAATGCACCACTAATTGAAATACAAGTTCCTCAGGTTCCACAAGCTCCACAAACTCCACAGGTTTCACAGGTTACACAAGTTCCGGTAGCTTCACACACTCGAGTGTTGCAGGAGAATGAGGTTGACATGCTGAATAAGGCAAGAAAGGAGTTAACTCAGAGAATTAGCCAGATGAGTCTGAATGCAGAAGCATTATCGGTACCACTAACAATTATTCCTGTAGTTCCATTGTGTGGTGAGAGTCCGAATATATTGAGAGTACATGCATTGACAATTCCCGTGAATAATGCCAGGAATGTTAGTGGATCAGAACAAGTTGAGAGGAGTATTTCATTGATTGATCTTTCAGTGAGTGAAAACGTAACTGAAACACCAAAGAGAAGTGTACAGATGGATCCTAGAAAAATAGTGCAGAATGTCAGTGGAACAACTCCAGTATCAGGGAGTTCGGTGGGTCCTTCGCCAGAGGAGTTAGATGACTGGATAAGAGGAATGGAAAAGAATAAATCACAATCGAGTATAGATGTAGCTAGATTGAGAGTGGATCTGGAAGAAATGATTATTGGTACAATAAGTCCAGAAAGATTGAGTAAGTACAGAGATGAAGAGTTGTTATTTTTGTGTAAAAATATTACATGGAAAGCAAGGAATCTACATGAGAAGTTGGCAGAAGCTGCACAAGAATATGGAGTAGACACAGAAAAGTATAAAGTTTTGCAAAAAACGTTTAGATTGGATTTTACTGATAAGGATTTGGAGAGTTTGAATACATCTGGCAAACGATTGCAAATAAAAGAATTAATGAATACTTTGAGGAAATGGGGTGATTTAGAACAGTGGAAAGGTAGATGGGCGAAAAAGAAAGAAGAAATACTTGCTAGTAAAAATGTGTCTTTATTTCCATTAAGAGAAACAGGACAGGCTGAAATGGTATGCCCAATGAGAGAAGTTCCAGGTGGTGGATATGTTCACGTTCCCAGGTCAAGACAGGATATATTATCCTTTACAAATGATTTTCCTAGGTTGAGAGAGAAACCTGTTGAGTGGTACAAACAGGTAGAGAGGTTTGTAAAAGTTTCAAAAGTTTTGTTGAAAGATTTAGATGGTTTGTTCAAAATTGTAGTTCCAGCTGACTTATGGACTGAGTGAAAAATTACTGTTGACTGGCCAAAAGAAGAATATCCTAGAGATGTGAAAACAGGAGCACCTTCAGAAGAAGTGATGAAAAAATATAATCAAGTAATTACTTTCTTGAAAAGTAAAATTTCTCCAAAAGAAATAGATTGGGTTAAAATTGACAGGACAACCCAAGAACCCAAAGAATCGGTACATGCTTATTATGAAAGGTTGTTACAGGTGTTCAAACAGTATTGTGGTTTTGAAAGTATAGGTGATAAAGATATGGGACACTTTGTATATAAGTTTGTTTTTGGATTAAAACCCGAAATTAGTAACATGATTCAGGAACATTTGATTTGTTGGCAGAGTAAAACAATCGATGATATTCTGAGATATGCTAAATATTGTAGTGATAATATTGAGTCAAGGCATAAAAAGCTGAAAGAGAAAATGATGTGGGCACAGGTGAAGGTGGCAGAACAGAAAGATGGAAACAATGGTTCTCAAACAGATTTTCAGATGAAAGGACAAAATCAAAATGGTCAGGTACCAAATGGAGGTAGAGGTAAAGGTAAGATGAGTAGGGAAGAACCGAAAAAGAAATTTACTTGTCATGCGTGCGGAAAATTTGGACATTGGAGGAACGAGTGTAGATCTTTACTGAAAAATAATGGAATTAATCAAAATTTCAATCCGCAGATGCAGAATTAAGTGGTTGTGAATCAACAACAACAACAGCAGCAGGTAGTTACACCACAGACACAACAAGTACAGGTGCCTCAAGCTCCTATGCCAAATAATGTGAATGCTCAAGTACAGAGATACAGTGCGAATTCTGGATTTCACGCAGGTGAACAAGTTGGTAAGAATCAAAATGTACAAGTGGTTTCACAGTATTTATTGCAATGTTCAGAGAGTGACTCAGACTCATCTCAATGACGGTGCCTGAGGGGGGAGGAAGAGTGCGTGCTTGGCGCATCTCTAGAGGTAGATCAATCAGGTCCTTTTGTTGATGGAAAAGTGGAAGGTAATAATGTTACATTACTAGTGGACACTGGTGCTACCCGTTCTACTGTGAGAGCAGCAGAAATCCCAAACCTACCCCTCTCGGGAGAAACTATCCAAGTTGTGGGAGTTTCAAATAAACATATTAAGACTCAAATAACAAGACCAATAGAAGTTCATATTGGAAGATTCAGAGACATGCATCGGTTTGTGGTATGTGATACAAGTCCGGTGAACCTTTTAGGTAGGGATTTGCTTTGTAAGATGAATTGCACCATCTATTGTACGCCAGATGGTATTGCTTTTCAAACACCAGATGAGGATGTTGCTTTTAAAATGATGTTAGCGAAGCAAGGGACAGAAGTGAATGATTTATATTCATTGCTTACAGAAGAAGATTTACCTGCAGAGTTGAGAAATGCAGTAAGACCTGATGTATGGGATTTTACAGGAAAAGACATTGGTTTGATGAAGGGTGTGGATCCTATTCAAGTTACAGTTAAACCAAGTGCAATATATCCAAACACTCCTCAGTACAAGATGAGTGCTGAAATAACAGCAGGAGTAATTCCTGTAATTGATCAAATGATTGAGCAAGGTATTCTAAAAGAAATACTAAGTAGTCCTTGTAACTCACCTATTATGTGGATTAAGAAACCAAGTGGAAAATATAGAATAGTTCAGGATTTGAGAAAAATTTATAAGATCATAGTACCTTGCTGTCCAATAGTGCCAAATCCAGCAGTGATTCTTTATCAAATTCCTTGTGATGCTGAATGGTACACCGTAATTGATCTGTGTCAAGCATTTTTCTCGATACCTTTACATCTGGATAGCCAATATCTTTTTGCTTTCCGGTTCGTAAACCGTGTTTTGGCATGGTGCCGAGTTCCTCAAGGGTATACAGAGAGTCCTTCGATTTTTAATCAGATTTTGAAAACATTTTTGGAGTCATTGATCATGCCAGAAAATTCAGTGTTAGTGCAGTACATTGATGACCTACTGGTGGCATCAAAAACACGAGAAGCTTGTGTGACAGATACAATTGCCTTACTGAATCATTTGGGAGAAGGTGGGCATAAAGTGTCACCAGCAAAATTACAGTTTTGTCAAAAAGAGGTTCAGTATTTGGGACACAAATTTGAGAAAGGAGTTAGAAAAGTAACGCAAGACCGAATCAATGTGATTTTGCAAATGGGTTCTCCTAAAACTCAAAAAGAAGTTCGAATGTTTTTGGGAATGGTTGGATACTGTAGACAATGGATTAGTGGGTTTTCACTGATTGCAAAACCTTTACAGAGGTTGACTCATAAAGATGTGGTTGATCCGATTGAATTGGATGAAGAGTGTAAGAAAGTGTAAAAAAACCCTCGTTGGACCCAGCAAAGCTGGAAAACTTCCGGCCAATCTCCCTCCTGCCGTGGGTAGCTAAGATTGCTGAGGCCCATGTCAACAACAACCTTACAAAACTTCTCAATACCAATAACATTCTGGACCCTTCGCAAAATGGTTTCCGTGCTGGTCACAGCACAGAGACAGCTCTTGTGGCAATGACTGAACACCTACGGACCATTCTGGACTCCGGTCATACTGCGGCACTGATTCTACTTGATCTCAGTGCCGCATTTGACTCTGATTTCACACGGGACTCTGCTACAATGTCTGGAGGCTGCCGGGGTGGTGGGCCTCGCACTCGAATGGTTTAGGTCATTCTTGAGTGAAAGATCCTTCCGCGTGTCAGCCCCCCCGTTCCTCTCCCAGTCCCATTCCATTGGGCAAGGGGTACCCCAGGGCTCTGCTCTGAGCCCCGTATTGTTCAACTTATATGTCCAGCCTCTTGCTACGGTGGCCAGGAAGATGGGCCTCACTATGGTCTCATATGCTGACGGTACGCAGCTAGTGGTGGCCCTATCCGATGGTTCCCCTCTGGATGCCCTCAGGTTTAGGAGCGGCCTGGCCGCCGTGGCAGAGTGGATGACCTCTAATTGCCTTCAGTTGAACGCCACTAAAACGGAGGTACTGTTGGTAGGGAAGGACAGGAACCTCTGGAATGAGCAATGGTGGCCAAGTGTGCTTGGAGACACCCCCACCACTAAGATGGTGGTCAAGAACTTAGGGGTTTGGATGGATTCCACCCTCAGCTTCCAAGAACATACAAAAAAAGTCACGGGCACTTGTTTTGGCCTCCTGCGGGGTCTCAAGCCATTGCTGAGGTTTTTCAACCCACCTACACGCCAGCTGATTGTCCAGTCTGCTATTCTATCCAGACTGGACTACGCTAACTCGCTCCTCTTAGGAGCCAATCAGGCTGAGGTATTGCGATTACAGCATGTGCAGAATGCGGCTGCCAGAGCCCTCCTAGGGCTCCCACGTCACTGTTCCGCCACTGACGCCGTTCAGCGGCTTCACTGGCTTCCGGTGGCCAAACGGATCCAATTCAAGGCACTTTGCCTATCTTTTAAGATCTTGAAACTGGCCTCACCCAGCCTCCTTGCCAACATGTTAACCCCCTACGAATCCACTCGTGAGGTGCGATCCTCGGGGCAGTACTTAGTCAGTGTCCCCCGTGTGAATCGCGTCCGGGCTGGTGGTCGATCGTTCCACTACATGGCCGCTAAGCTATGGAATTCTCTGCCCCCTCAGATTCGCAGCTTAAATCACTTGTTGGCTTTCAGGAAAGCAATCAAAACCTTCCTCTTTCTGCCAGCTTAGGCCGCCTGCTCTTTTTTCCTGTTGCTTACCAGTTTCTCCTTTACCCTGCTACTCTCTGTGGCTGGCAGCGCCGGGACGCCTCTACGCTGGGGCAGCTGTGTGCTATATAAATCTGGTTAACATAACATAATATAACAAAGCTTTTATTGAATTGCGAGATAGTCTTTGCCGAGCACCTGCACTGGGAATGCCGGATTATACAAAAGATTTTGCATTATTCTGTTGTGAGAGAGATGGATGTGCACTTTCGGTCTTAACACAAAAACATGGAATGGCATGTCGTCCAGTGGCATATTTTTCTGCTACTTTGGATTCAGTGGCTGCCGCGTTACCAGGCTTTTTAAAAGCAGTAGCTGCTACTTGTGTGAGTCTTGAGCAGAGCGAAACAATTGTTATGGAACATCCAGTGAAAGTATATGTGCCACATTCTGTTGAGATCCTATTAACAAGGACTCGGACTCAGCATATGACGTATAGTAGGCTGACTAGGTATGAAAGAGTGATTTTGGGAGCTGAAAATGTGACAGTGATAAGATGTACAATATTGAACCCAGCAACTTTGTCGCCAAGTTCAAGTTGTGAAGAATTGAAAGATGAAGCAGATCATGATTGTTTGGATGTGACAGAATTGTGCACGAAACCAAGACCCGACATAAAGGATGCACCACTAGAAGAATCAGATAGTGTGATGTTCGTGGATGGATCTTGTCTGAGAGATGAAAAAGGTGCATTGATTGCTGCTTATGCAGTATGTACAGTGTCTATGGTTCTTGAAGCATCCTGTCTAAAGGGGATAAATTCTGCTCAAATTTCTGAACTGGTTGCTTTGACTAGAGCATGTATAATTGGTAAAAATCTGAGAGTAACCATATTCACTGATAGTCAATATGGTTTTGGGGTGGTGCCTGATTTTGGTCAGTTGTGGATGCAAAGAGGATTTCTGACCTCTTCAGGATCCCTGATCTGGAACAGTAAAAATGTGAAGGATCTATTGAATGCATTACAAATGCCCAAAAAGATTGCTGTGGTAAAATGTTCAGCACACATGTCAGGAAATGACTATGTGACAAATGGAAACAGATACGCAGACCAAGTGGCTCGTTTCTGTGCACAAAATTCAATTTCAATGAAGAGAGGGATGGAGAAAAAACATACAAATTGCCACTTGATGTTTTCTTCTTTGGAAACATGGGAAGAAATTAGGCAGTTACAGGAAGAAGCAAATGAGGAAAAAAAGAAATCTGGATAAAATCAGGTTGTAAAAAGAGAGCAGAAGATGAAGTGTGGGTGTATGTTGATGGAAGACCAGTAATGCCAGATAGTTTACTTTCACAGATGGCAAGGATGTACCATGGAATTGCACATGTTGGAAGAGATGCTATGATCAGGCTCTTCAAGCAGTCATGGTACAACCCAAAGTTTAGGGTCATTGCAGAGAGTCTGTGCCAGAGGTGTATAGTGTGCCAGCAGCAAAATCCAGGTAGAAAGACAGTTGTTAGTTGGGGTCGAATTGGAAAAGCAGCAGGACCATTTACCAGATTACAGTTAGATTTTATAGAACTTCCCCCTTGTAATGGACTGAAATATGTGTTGGTGGTTGTTTGTTTGTTTTCTCGCTGGGTAGAAGCTTATCCAACAAGGAGAAATGACAGTCTAACTGTTGCTAAATTGCTTTTAAGAGACATAGGGGCCGATTCCGATCTCGGCCGGTAGTGCTCCGAATCGGATTCGGTTTTACCGGATCCGATCCGGAGCCCTATTTTCCGACCGAGTCGTACGCGCGTCCGGGCGAGCGAGTACGATGCGTATTCGCCGACCGACTCGTCCGGGCGACCCGACCGCTCCGACCGACTGGTTCCCGGATCGTACTGCTCCGACCGACTCGCTCGGACCCGAATCGCACCGCGCAATGGAGACGTTTTCCGGCCGGGTAAGTACGATGCGCACCTCGACCGCTCCGACCGACTCGCGCCGTCCGACTCGAACTCGCTGTCGGAGCCGTACTTTGGGGGTCCGTGTCGGACCCCCTGTACGCGTACCCGTGCGAGGCGCACACAGGGGGACCCATGGGTCCCCCCTACCTGTGCGTGTACGCCGCGAAGCGCTTTGCGGCGTACTCGCTGTAGGGGCGCCCTTGTCCGCCTCGCACCCATTGAGGCAATGGGAGCCCGCGTACGCGTTGTACGACCGGCTCCCATTGAGTTCAATGGGAGTCCGACCGAATCGTGTCCGGTGGCATACGAAGGCATCGGACTCGTTCGGTCGGACTGCACGGGTCCGATTCGGTCGGAAATCTCTCCGAGGCCGGCTCGGTCGGAGAAATTACCGACACGAATCGGAATCGGCCCCATAATTCCCAGATTCGGATTTCCAGTCTCTTTAGAAACAGATAGAGGAACTCATTTTAATAATGAAATAAGTCGTATGATTTGCACAGCATTACAAATTGAGCAAAAGCTGCATTGTGCCTATCGACCAGAAGCATCAGAAGTGGTCGAACAAATTAATGGCACTATTAAATCCACACTATCAAAGGTGTGTGCGTCTACAACACTGAAATGGCCAGATGCTTTACCCCTGGTATTAATGAGTCTTAGAAGCATTCCTGATAAAAAAGACTGGATTGAGTCCTCACAAAATTTTGATGGGGAGAGCCATGAGACAAGCAATTGTACCAGCAAACAAACTGATGAATATTACTGATGATCTAGTGCTTGATTATTGCAAAGGATTGGCTGATCTGGTGCGTTCTGTGTCTCATCAGGTTGGAGAAATTGCAACCACAACACAACGGGATCAAGCACATGATTTGAGTCAAGGAGAGTGGGTTCTGGTCAAGAAACACGTGAGGAAGTCGTGTTTAAAACCCAGGTGGAATGGACCATATCAGATTATATTGGTAACAACAACAGCAGTAAAGTGTGGTGGCTTGCCAAATTGGATTCATGCAAGTCATACAAGAAGAGTCCCAAGTCCACTTGAAAGACAAGAAGAAGAACAGCAACTGGTAAAGCAAAGAAAAGAAACAGAAGCTGAAGAACATGAAGTTATAGAACCTAGTGTTACAGAATCTGAAAAGGCTAAACAAGAGGAAGAACCAAGCACAAGTCGAATAAAGTGGGCACCAGCTATTGGGTCTCAAGAGACTGCTGTTGAGAAAGAAAAGAGAAAGTGACTCATGAAAATCAAGAGCGAGTACAACAAAGAAAAGAACTGAATAAAAGAACTTGACAACTTGACAACGAAGGTGAAGAAGCAGTTCAAGTTAAGAAAGCAAGAAAAGGTGATGTGTGGCCAAAAGGAGTGAAAAGACTGAAATACACTCTAGAAAAGAAAAGACCAGATCAAATAAATGAAATATCAAGTCAAACTGGACAAAGTGATTCAGAAGAAGAATTGGTACGAAAAACAAGAAGAATAAGAATTCTGAGTAAGAAATACACAGCTCCAGAATGGACATATGTGGTGTTGGAAGAGATTGAGAACACAAATCAGAAAGAAGAAGAAGCTGGTACTGATCAAAGTGATCAAAGCAAACTGAAACGACCTTAAAAGAGAACTGTGAAAATAAAGGTGCAACAATTTCAATGAAGAGTATTCTGAAAATTCAAAAAGAATTGAAGAAGAAGAAGATATAAAAAAAGAGGGGTAAAGAAGAGAGGCATAAGGAGTAAGGATACACTACTCTAGTTGGTTTTTGGATAAGTTTTTTCAAAAGTTTTAAAAGATGTTTAGGTTTTTCTCAGATTTTTAATTTGTTTATGTAGTGTCTAAAATGGCAAAGGTAACAGAGACTGGATATCAAAATCATAGTTTTAAACGTAGATGTATTAATGCTTGCTTATGTAGTGTTTTATTATTAACGTTGATGTGGTTAACACTGGTTGTTATTGTCCCTGTTCTAATGGTGACTAATCACAAAAATAATACTAATGATGTGGGAAGTGAGAGAATTGATTCTAATACTAGAGAAGATTTAAATACTAATATAGAAAAGATAGAAGATGATAGTGTTTATCATCATGATAAATCAATTAATGATTTTTCGTTAAATGTTTTTACTAAATCGTTGTATGAATATGTTAACACAATGAATGCGAGAGATTGTTATGTGTGCATGCAATTACCGTCGTCTGTTTCAGAGGGGTGACTTATCATCACCTACCTTTAACATATGATGTGTCTTGTAGTGTTTTAAAGAGTCTGTTCTATGAGAGGGAAGGATTAGAGTATTATTACTCTAATTTTGATTTAATATTTTCAGAAATTCCTATTAGGAGAGATTTAAAAATTGTTTATGGTCCTGTTTATGCAGCTTACATGGGAGATTTTTCATTAGTAACAAACCAATAGATACAATAGATGCACATAGAAATAACTTAACTTGTAAACTAAGACGTGAAGAAATAGAATTTATGAATATGGTAGAAGATAGAAGACGAGATTTCAAAAGAAAGCTGCTGAGCAAAAGTCTCATGTACCACCATGGACTTTCAGAGAGGTGATTACAAAAAGGGTGAGACTTACGCTGCCATGACCCTAGATTTTCAACATAGAGGAAAGCTTTGTGTGTTTAGAAAAAAGACTGAACTTAATAGTTACTTTATTGGTTCTAGTGAATGTGAGCATATTTTCTTTATAAGAGGAAATTGGGGATTGAAAGGAGGAACTGATCCTGTTTTCCCGCAAATTTATTATGTGTGTGGTAAGAATGCCTATTATAGGTTACCTACAGGTTGGTATGGATGTTGTTATTTAGGCATAGTATTTCCAAAGGTTTACCACGTAGATAAGAATAATAGAGTTAATGAAATGAAACAAGGACTAACACGTAATAAGAGAGGAGCGAGTTATTCTGAAATAATTGGGGATATTTTTGGAGCACTGATATCTTCAGTTGGAGTTATTCTGAATTCACATAAAATTAGAAAATTGTCCACTGTGGTTGATACTGCTGGTGTGTTCTTGATGATTGATACTGAAATGGTTGCAATTAGATAAATGGTTTTGCAAAATCGACTTGCCCTTGATATATTATTGGCAAAAGAGGGTGGAGTCTGTAGCATGTTGAAAATACAACAATGCTGTACTTATATCCCTGATAAAAGTAAAAATCTTGAGGGGTATATTAAAAATATTACAGAACTTCATAAAGATTTAACTGAACTGAAAGTTGACGGTGCATGGGAGAAACTTGGTAAGAGTTTTTCATCAGTGGGAAATTGGTTTTCTACCTTAGGAAGTAGTTTGTTAGGAAAAATATTAATACCTGTTACTTCAGTAGTTATAGTAATATTAATGAATATTTTGATTTACAAATGTTGCAAATGCAAGTGTAAAAAGAAAGAGACATCAGATCTTAAACGTAGAGCTAGAAAGAGAAAGAGAGAAGAGATAGAATTAGAGGATATGAGAGGAAATTACTATTAGATCATGAAAGACTTAGATGGAAGAATGATAAAATGAGAAAGAAGTACAGTATTTTAAAAATAGGTGGCAACTTGTATGTGATGGGTATTTTGATGATGGCTCAAAAACGCCATCAAAGGGGGGAATGATGGAGCAGGGTCTTGAGAAAATAAAACCTGCTCGGATTGAACCCTCAGTAACAATAATTAACAGTGTGCTGTTAAAAATATTATAAAAAACGCTAAAATAAGGGGAAATGCTTTTGCGCATGCGTAAAACTAATGTGTGTATTAATGCATGGAACTAGGCCATAAACTGCTTTGATAAAAACTAATGCTGCTTTTGTGCACGTTAATAATATTTTGCTAGGAATAACATGGGTTGTGCATGGGTTAGTGCAATGCTGGGATGGTGTGAGAAATGAAATTACATTTCATGAAAATAATAAATGTTTGTGTTTGTTTTCTGTAGAAAAGGCAAGCATGGGCCTACACTTCTGCATGTCAGTTTGAGGGTTAATATTTGACTGAAAATTATTAAATGTCCCAAAAGAAAGATTCGAATCAGAAGAGAGCACAAAGGCATGAAAAATGCGACCTTCATGGAGTACTGAATGTCTGCCAAGTTGCGGAAAAGAAAAATAAGATTACAAATGGAAGTGAACAAGTTTCCTTCACGAGATGGCAGAGGTCAATAATAGAGGCGTAGAGATTTGCAACATTCAAGGAACTGCAGGAAATATTAACTATGATTGTGTTCAAAGTTGTTTCCTGGGATGAATCTGTCGTAATGCTTAATGTTTAAGACAAAGAGTTGTTTAATAAAATGGTCATGATGAGAGTGGTGTGACAGAACACCCCCATCCTTAGCCAATGGGAGATGGATTTTGTGCTCATGTTGTAACATATGTGGGTTGGACATTTAGGTTTTAGGGTATAATTGAAAGTCCCCAGTGGGTGTGGTTTAAGAAGAGGGTTGGCTGGTGTTTAGCTAGCGGGAGATCGTCGCTGTTGTCGGTTTGCTGTTTCCAGATAGAAGCCTACCTGTTTCCTGATTCCTGACCTAATCTTTGTCACTCGACTCTACTTGAGTGGCCTTGCTGCCCCGACTGACCAGAGGGGTAGATTTCCCTGATTCTTACTTGGGTTAGTATAGATAATCTCCTAAATTTGCATATTCATTTGCAAATTTATTTTTGTCTCTGAAACTTTTCTCTCTTCGCCTATCCACTCCTTCAATGCATTGTTTATTGAAATGAGTTTGTATTTATACATTGCCAATGTTTTCTCTCTGTGATAATCTATGATTTGCGTTTGTGTAATTGTACTTGATGAGCATTTTTATTCTCACCTTATTTTACGATAAACAACATAAACTACACACCGAGGGGCAGATCTACAAGAAAGTGCCGCAGCGTGGCGCTGCAAGCCCTTTGGCTGCGCCACGCTGCGGCACTTTCAGAGCACAGGAATGCGACATATTTACAAGAATATGTTGCATTCCTGTGCTCTCCCCTGCGCTGGCGCACAAACAGCTGCCAAGCGCCGGCGCAGGCACCCTTGCACCATGGTGCAAGGATGCCTGCGCCATGGGAGATTGTGTTTGTGCAGGAAGGGGCACCTTTCTGCACAAAAACAATCATTACAGGCTTTTCCTCTTTCAATGCATGCTGTAGAATGCAGCACGCATTGAAAGAGGAAAAAAAGAGGACGGTGCGCCTCGCTACGCCACTACTAGGGTGGCGTAGCTTTCAGACGCATCTCCAGATTTACGATTTCTCGTAAATCTGGAGATGTGTCTTGTTCCATGGGTGTTGCGTGGGAACACCCACAGCAACACCCATGGAACGCCCCTTCAACGCAAAGTGCTGCGTGTGAAGGGACGGTATTTACAAGGAGAGGAAAAGTCACGCATGGTGGCTTTTCCTCTCCTTGTAAATATCGAGGAGCCCCCTGCGCCACCAGTACGTCACGAAAAGTGACGTACTGGTGGCGCAGGGGGCTTGTAAATCTGCCCCCGAGTGTGTTATTATTTAGTAGCATAGATTAGTACATATTATTGTCATCAACGTTTCAACTATAGATTCGTCGCCACAAATATTACATAATATGAATAGAAATGCAGGTTCTATTGAGTATTTGGTAAACTAGGCATAAACTTGCATCACACTGAACCCAGTGCGAAGGGATTAGTTGGGTAGTGTAAATGGGCCTGTGTTTGTGTAGAATTATTGATCCCTGATCGCTGGATCAGTTACTTCTGACAGATCACTTAATAAGTAGAAAAGGATGTCCTTGTCAGTCTCTAACTGCTCTCTGGATGTGATGTATTTGATCTTATTTGCTCTCAGCAATTCATAATGAGGGCAGTATATCAGGAGATGAATAATACTGCAGCTTTACCTACACAGTAAAATCAGCTTTTTGTAACTGTCCACTGTAATGGCATACTTTTCCCAATGTCTTATTATGCCCATTTTTATATATTAAGCACACAGCCCTGCGGGTTCACATGGGACACATAAGAGTTGACATAGCAAATATATAAAATAATTTTTCCAACATGGCAAATTCAGTTTTCTTTGCCACCTGTCACTCCAGTACTTTAAAACTTAAGCTCAGTCAAACACACAGTGGTGGTCTCTGGAGCCAAATATTTGTATCTTATATATGTGGGTAGTGTAAACACATTGTAGCTCACATATGGCATTTAACTCCAAGTAACTGTCGCATTTTCTGCACCAGATTACAATGGCCTTACCGAAACGTAAAATATATCAATTAAGTAAAATCAATTTTACATTATAGTGTTAGAGGCAGAGCACATCCTGTGGAACAGAACAGCAGTTCCTTATTTCACAGACTCATATCACTAGCAAAATTAGGGCCCCCAAAAAGGCAACAAAATCTTGGCTGACCACTGAGAAATGCTACATTCCCAGCACCACTTATCTCATTATCTGAGGATATTCCTACGAATGTAGGGGCCTAAGATTTGTAGTGTGTTTAACGGGGCCTGACAAAATCAGAGTTTCACATACAAATTCAATAAAGTGTGCCACTTGAGAAGGTGTGCAAAGTTTCTCAACTTTATGGATTTCATCTGGATTTTCATCAAGGTGAAGTTTAGTTTTTCTTCCCCAATTCCTGCATTCAGATGTTTGAGCTGAGATGAAATTCAGGTTCAATGTTGTTGGCTACTCTTTTGGACGTGACCTCATAGCGTATCAGATCTGCCATGAGGTTCAGCAGGGAGACACTAAAGCCACCACTTTGTAGCCATGTACATCGTTTTCCATTTGCTTGAAGTCTTAAATTAAAACATCCAGAAAAGGGTAATGGAGTGTAAGCAGATCAAGGAGTTAGGAAGTGACATTAAGTGGCTGCCGACGGGCAATTTCATGCCACTGGCTCTGCTTATCAATAGAAATAATTCTATTAACATGCAGCTTCCCTTTCATATACCGCTTTTGTCAGTCAGTATTGTACTGAAACTAAGCTCAGGAAGTCAAAAGCTGAAGGTATGCCGGTACCATGTGGTGGTGCACTCTTGCAGCTTAAAGAATTAAAGAAACAGCAACATTTCCAGCTGTCACACACAGCCTCTTTTTACTCTGAAACTTTTAGGCACTGACTTTGTGAAGCTGTGAAGCTGTCAATATTTTAAAAAAATTACTTACAAAGCTTTGAACTTCACAACATTTACAAATCATTCATTAGAGTTCAACAAAGTTAGTTACTCTTCAGGAAACTGCTAAAAATACAGCCCTTTCTGCTTATGGATTGTACTCCATACCACAACATATGAATTTCATTGTTTTTCAGTTTATATATGTTTTCTCAGCAGAGTTTTTAAGCATAGGATTAGCATAGTGCCATCACCACCGAGCTAGAAAGTGACAAATTCTTTTTTACAGTTTCACAGCCAAAGTTTAAAACTCTGCTAGAAAAACAGATATTTGAGGGAGCAGATTTAGAGTGTCGGTGGTGTGGTGTTGTAGGGGGCTCCATATAAAGGAGCTGCTCTCTACCTAAACTTGGGAACTACCCAGAGTTCCCTGCTTCCTTTGCATAATTTATGCAGCAGTGTCTGGGGAGATTGAAGAGAGTTTTGGTATTGTCTTACATGCAATGCATTATGGGTAGGGTGGATTTACCATATCTTCAAAGTTTATGAGGCTCACTAGGGAGCTCTAGGAGCAGCTTGCGGTACTGCACCTACCACATCTCACATTTATATTAGACTTTCTATACATTTCCCTTCATCAGCGCCACATAGAGTACAACCTAATCCAGAATTAATATAATAATTCTTTTGTCACATTTCAAAGCTACTAATTGTATATATTAACATGGCTATTTGAATGTACTCTTGGTACTGTCTTGCATGCAATGCATTATGGTTGTACCATATGTGACCAAAGGTTTATGATGCTCACTAGGGACCTCTAGGAGCAGCTTGCGGTACTGGCAGTGCTGGTGCCTTGCTTACTAGGGACCTCTAGGAGCAGCTTGCGGTACTGGCAGTGCTGGTGCCTTGCTCACTAAGGACCTCTAGGAGCAGTTTGCGGTACTGCACCTACCACATCTCACATTTATATTAGACCTCCTATAAATTTCCCTTCATCAGCTCCATCAGCTCCACATAGAGTACAACCTAACCTAATCTGGAATTAATGTAATTCTTTTGTCACATTTCAAAGCTACTAATTGTATATATGGACATAGCTATTTGAATGTACTTGTGGTACTGTCTTGCATGCAATGCATTATGGGTAGGGTGGATTTACCATATCTTCAAAGTTTATGATGCTCACTAGAGACCTCTAGGAGCAGCTTGCGGTGCTGCACCTAGACAAGCAGTGCTGGTGCCTTGTCACTAGGGACCTCTAGGAACAGCTTCCGGTACTGCACCTAGACATGCAGTGCTGGTGCCTTGCTCACTAGGGAGCTCTAGGAGCAGCTTGCGGTACCGCACTGAGACATACAATGCTGGCTCCTGGCTCACTATGCAATCATTTGCAATGCACTAGGTCTCGCTTTACTGAAAGTATGAGCTAATGGTGTTGCATTATTATTTGCAAATGCCAATACCTCAAACTATCAGTAATGCGCGACCTATTGCATTGCAAATGCTTGTTATTTATTCCAGGTTGGCTTGGATGGCATTTTACCAATTCAAAGCTGTAATACTGTGCCTGGAGTGGTAAAAGGTTATTGACATTTTTAGTTCCTTGTGGATGGCACTAGCTAATCCTATGCTTAAAAACTCTGCTACAAAAACAGACATTTGAGGTAAACAGATTCAGATTGCTGGTGGTGTTGGGTGCGTCATATAAAGGAGCTGCTCTCCACCTAAACTTGGGAACTACCCAGAGTTCCCTGCTTCCTTGTCACATGTCAGGTGTTGCTTTTATTCATTACAGGTTGGTGTGGGTAGTATTCTACAAATCCAAATCTGTAATACTATGACTGGGGTGGAAATATGCTTTTCTCGTTTTTTAGCTTGGCATGGGTGGCACTAGCTAATCCCATGCGTAAAGACTTTGCTGTAAAAATGGCAAGCCTTTGTCACTTTCCAGCTCACCATGGATGGCACTGTGCTAATCCTATGCTTAAAGAGTCTGCTACAAAAACAGATATTTCAGACATTGAAGTGAGCAAATTCATAGTGTTGTTGGTGTTGTAGGTTCCTCCATATAAAGGAGCTGCTATCCACCTAAACCTGGGAATGACCCAGAGTTTTCTGCTTCCTTTTTTGAATAATGTATGAGGCTCTCTAAGCATGTATATATATATATATATATATATATATATATATATATATACACACATGAAGAGTCACAAGTCCTGGCCCACCATTCCAATGACGGGACAATCCAGGTACGGACCACAAAAAACGCTGTGAAGTCTAAGATATATCACAGTGCTTTATTCAATGTAACGGCACAAAAGTAAATCACAGGCTAGTGCCTGCCATAATATATATATATATATATATTCACTGAAAAAAAAATAGGTTTCAGGGACGTTAT
Organism: Calotriton arnoldi; assembly: GCA_963921515.1. Lineage (NCBI taxonomy): Eukaryota > Metazoa > Chordata > Amphibia > Caudata > Salamandridae > Calotriton > Calotriton arnoldi. The sequence goes on from CAWUFW010010013.1 coordinate 207,484, forward strand.
AGTTACAAATTAGCATTTAAAAAACCTTTGAAATTCACTGAAAAAACCATAGGTTTTAGGGACAGTTATAGTTAGTTGGACATTGCACTCGTACAAAACCCGTGAAATTCCCCCGTTATAGTTAGTCCAGCTAACTATAACTCGCGCCCGCAATGCACTGCTGATGACGTCACATATTACATCACTCATGACATGGTCAGTGACATCACTGATGACATCACTGATGACATCTCAAATGACATCACTGTTGACATCATCCAGTGACTGTGTGTTTCTGTAAAGTTTAAATATTTTTAATATATATAGGAAAAGACGTATTGAAGAATGAGTGGGTGTGTAAGTGTCTGTATGGATGATTTAGTAGGTGCGTGACTGACTGTATAAGTGAGTGATTTAACGTATCTTACTGAATGCATGGGTTAGTGACTAAACTGGGTGAATGTCTGTATCCGTCTGTCTGTTGCTGTGTAAGTGGCTGCATGTGTTTGTGAATAGCTACATGAGTGTCTATATGAGTTAATGAATGCTTGTGTGAGTATCTGTATGGGTGCCTGAGTGTTTGTGTGGGAGGGGTGTGTGCGACTCTGTGCATAAATGTGTGAGTGGGTGATTCACTGGGTGGATGGTTTCAAGAGTGCATCTGTGATAGACTGTATGGATGGGTAAGTGTGTGTAAGAGTGTGTTAGTGAGTGAATGTATGTCCCAGTGGTACATGTGTGAGTAACTACATATGTGAAAGGCAGTATATATGTGTGTTGGAGTATATAAATAGCTATAAGCGAGAGTGAGTGATTGTGATAGTGGCTGTATGGATGAGTGTGTGCTTGTATCAGTGATTGTATAAGAGCGTAAGAATGTGCTAGTATTTGTATGAGTAAGTGAGCTGGTATGTGTATAACTGTATAGGTGAGTAAATGGTAGTGTGTTTAATTATTTGCATGACTGACTAGGTGTGTGAGTACCTCTATGGATGAGTGGCGGTGTTTCAGTGTCTATATAGGAGTATGAGTGCATATGATAGTCCTGTACTGAGTGACCGTAAGTATGAGTGACTGTACGGGTGAGTGAGTTGATGTGTGCGTAGACCTAAGAATCAGTGAGTGGGTATGTAGTTATTGGTGTTGGAGTGTCTATGGTTTTGCGAATGGCAGTCTGTAATTTAGAGTGGGTGTATCAAAGGTTATATTAGGGTGTGAGAAGATGCATGAAATTATCACATGGATGATGTCACCAGTGATGTCATCAGTGATGTCATTTGAGATGTCATCAGTGATGTCATCAGTGATGTCACTGACCATGTCATGAGTGATGTAATATGTGACGTCATCAGCAGTGCATTGCGGGCGCGAGTTATAGTTAGCTGGACTAACTATAACGGTGGAATTTCACGGGTTTTGTACGAGTGCAATGTCCAACTAACTATAACTGTCCCTAAAACCTATGGTTTTTTCAGTGAATTTCAAAGGTTTTTAAATGCTAATTTGTAACTATAACGTCCCTGAAACCTATGGTTTTTCAGTGAATTTCAAAGGTTTTTAAATGCTAATTTGTAACTATAACATGTCTGAAACCTACGGTTTTTCAGTGAATTTCAAAGGTTTTGTAAATGACAATTTTTAAATGTATTAATTGTTATATAAATTTTTTTAATACTAATTTACTACATTTTTAGAAACATTTTTTTACATATTTTATTTTTAAATTACATTGTAATTACATTATACATTACATTACAAAAAATACTTTCTCAGAATGAATTACTTTAGTTTAAATACTTTGCACATAGGCAATAGACTTTTAAGTACAGTAGTTACAGTTGTTGCAATGGGCAACACATTTTCAAACACAATGCAACATTCAGCTCAATGTGAATTTCTAGTTAAATGCAATTAGTTACTTTATGGATTACTTTTCTAACCACAGGACTGGATCCTAGATTCAGTCCTGGCACATCTCCTGTAAACAGTTGAGTAAAAGCGTTTTGGTTACAGTCGTGATTTTTAAGGAATATTATTGTACTTTAAAAGTTGACACTTAGAAACTTTTTCTCATAGAATCACCAATGTTATCCTATGGAAGGAAATTCACTTAGAAGGTAAAAACTGTTATCGTTACTTTTTCTTACTCAGTGTTGGATCCTGGATCCAGCACTGGTGCATCTCCTGTAAACAGTTGAAAGAATGCGTTTAAGTCATACAGGCGATTTTTAGGAATATTTGTAGTTTGTGAAAATCGACACTTTGAAACTTTTCTGCTGAAAAGCAGACAATGGATTCCTATGGAAGAAAATATAAGTTACTGGTAAGTACGGTTAAAATTACTTTTCAGGGTCAGTGCTGGGCTAAAGATGCAGCACTGGGTTCTCTCCTGATAACAGGTGAGTAAATTGGAATTCGTACTTTGGTTGATTTTAGAGGAATATTATAAAGTTCCAAAACTCCACACTTAGAAGAATTTCCAAGTGAAACCAGTCAATGTTAGCCTATGAAGGAAATTCAAGTTACCGGTAAGTACGGTTAAAATTACTTTTCAGGACCAGTACTGGGCTGAAAGATGCAGCACTGAGGTCTCTCCTGATAACAGGTGAGTAAATCAGAATTCGGATTTCGGCTGATTTTAGAGGAATATTTGTATGTTTCAAAAATCAACACTTAGAAACTTTTTCAGCAAAAAGCAGGCAATGATATCCTATGGAAGGAAATTCAAGTTACTGGTAAGTACGGTTAAAATTACTTTTGAGGATCAGTACTGGGCTGAAAGATGCAGCACTGAGGTCTCTCCTGATAACAGGTGAATAAATCGGAATTCGTATTTCGGCTGATTTTAGAGGAATATTTTAAAGTTCCAAAACTCCACACTTAGAAGAATTTCCAAGTGAAACCAGTCAATGTTAGCCTATGGAAGGAAATTCAAGTTACTGGTAAGTACGGTTAAAATTACTTTTCAGGGTCAGTGCTGGGCTAAAGATGCAGCACTGGGTTCTCTCCTGATAACAGGTGAGTAAATTGGAATTCGTACTTTGGTTGATTTTAGAGGAATATTATAAAGTTCCAAAACTCCACACTTAGAAGAATTTCCAAGTGAAACCAGTCAATGTTAGCCTATGAAGGAAATTCAAGTTACTGGTAAGTACGGTTAAAATTACTTTTCAGGGTCAGTGCTGGGCTAAAAGATGCAGCACTGGGTTCTCTCCTGATAACAGGTGAGTAAATTGGAATTCGGATTTCGGCTGATTTTAGAGGAATATTTGTATGTTTCAAAAATCAACACTTAGAAACTTTTTCAGCAAAAAGCAGGCAATGATATCCTATGGAAGGAAATTCAAGTTACTGGTAAGTACGGTTAAAATTACTTTTGAGGATCAGTACTGGGCTGAAAGATGCAGCACTGAGGTCTCTCCTGATAACAGGTGAGTAAATCGGAATTCGTATTTCGGCTGATTTTAGAGGAATATTTTAAAGTTCCAAAACTCCACACTTAGAAGAATTTCCAAGTGAAACCAGTCAATGTTAGCCTATGGAAGGAAATTCAAGTTACTGGTAAGTACGGTTAAAATTACTTTTCAGGACCAGTACTGGGCTGAAAGATACAGCACTGAGGTCTCTCCTTATAACAGGTGAGTAAATCGGAATTCGTATTTCGGCTGATTTTAGAGGAATATTTGTATGTTTCAAAAATCAACACTTAGAAACTTTTTCAGCAAAAGCAGGCAATGATATCCTATGGAAGGAAATTCAAGTTACTGGTAAGTACGGTTAAAATTACTTTTCAGGACCAGTACTGGGCTGAAAGATGCAGCACTGAGGTCTCTCCTTATAACAGGTGAGTAAATCGGAATTCGTATTTCGGATGATTTTAGAAGAATATTTGCACAATGGTGAAGGGAGGGGCGGGGCCTGAGGTGACATCTGTGCAAACGCGCCCCGTGGCGCGTTTTAAGTTGGGGATTAAGTCCCCTTGAATCCTGAGGGTCCCTAGGGGCCAACTAGCCCACCAGGAACCTCCAATATGCGCCAGAGGCTGCGTTGCAGAGACGTGTAGAGAGGCCACACCCCTTTTACACCTCTCTGCAACGCAGCTCTGTGGCGCTTTCTGGATGTACCTGTTGGGATAGTTGGCCCCAGGGACCCTCAGGATTGAAGGGATTTAATTCCCCATCTTAAACGCGCCACGGGGCCTGTTTCACACATGTCACCTGAAGCCCCGCCCCCTCCCTTCACCACTGTGCTAAACGCGCCCCGTGGCGCATTTTAAGTTGGGGGATTAAGTCCCCTTGAATCCTGAGGGTCCCCGGAGTCCAACTAGCCCACCATATACCTCCAAAAGCGCCACAGAGCTGCGTTGTTGAGAGGTGTAAAAGGGGCGTGGCCTCTGTACACCTCTCTGCAAGGCAGCCCCTGGCGCATACTGGAGGTTCCTGGTGGGCTAGTTGGCCCCCAGGGACCCCAATATTCAAGGGGAATTCGTTCCCCTCTGCAAACGCGCCAGGGCGCGTTTGCAGAAGTGGTGAAGGAAGGGGCGGGGCCTGCGGGCCTAATCGTTTAAAAAAAAAAAAACATTTTTGTCCCCTGAAGGGGGAGCTGTGTAGCCCCCCTTCCTTTTTTCTGTTTTTGGGCCCTGGGGACCCCATCCCCCAGGGCCTTACCCCTTTTCAAATTACAAAATAAAAAAAAAAACGGGAAGGGGGCCGCGTGGCCCCCTTTCCCTGGGCCTGTCCTCTCTGCCCACCAGGTACCTCTAGTAAGCGCCACGGAGCTGTGTTGCAGAGTGTTGTAAAAAGGGGCATGGCCTCTGTACACCTCTCTGCAACGCAGCCCCTGGCGCATACTGGAGGTTCCTGGTGGGCTAGTTGGCCCCTAGGGACCCTCAGGATTGAGGAGGAATTAATTCTCCAACTTAAAACGCGCCACAGGGCGTGTTTGCAGACATGTCACTTCAGGCCCCACCCCCTTCCTTCACCATTGTGCAAATATTCCTCTAAAATCAGCCGAACTACGAATTCCGATTTACTCACCTGTTATCAGGAGAGACCTCAGTGCTGCATCTTTGAGCCCAGTACTGATCCTGAAAAGTAATTTTAACCGTACTTACCAGTAACTTGAATTTCCTTCCATAGGATATCATTGCCTGCTTTTGGCTGAAAAAGTTTCTAAGTGTCAATTTTGAAACATACAAATATTCCTCTAAAATCAGCAGAACTACGAATTCCGATTTACTCACCTGTTATCAGGAGAGAACCCAGTGCTGCATCTTTAGCCCAGCACTGACCCTGAAAAGTAATTCTAACCGTACTTACCAGTAACTTGTATTTCCTTCCATAGGAATCCATTGTCTGGTTTTCAGCAGAAAAGTGTCAGTGTCGATTTTTGAAACATACAAATATTCCTCTAAAATCAGCAGAACTACGAATTCCGATTTACTCACCTGTTATCAGGAGAGACCTCAGTGCTGCATCTTTGAGCCCAGTACTGATCCTGAAAAGTAATTTTAACCGTACTTACCAGTAACTTGTATTTCCTTCCATTGGAATCCATTGTCTGGTTTTCAGCAGAAAAGTTTCAAAGTGTCGATTTTCACAAACTACAAATATTCCTTAAAAATCGCCTGTATGACTTAAGCGCATTCTTTCAACTGTTTACAGGAGATGCACCAGTGCTGGATACAGGATCCACCACTGAGTAAGAAAAAGTAACGATAACACTACTTACCTGCTAAGTGAATTACCTCCCATAGGATAACATTGGTGATTCTATGTGAAAAAGTTTCTGTCAACTTTTAAAATACAATAATATTCCTTAAAAATCACTACTGTAACCAAAACGCTTTTACTCAACTGTTTACAGGAGATGTCCCAGGACTGAATCTAGGATCCAGTCCTGTGGTTAGAAAAAGTAATCCATAAAGTAACTAATTGCATTTAACTAGAAATTCACATTGAGCTCAATGTTGCATTGTGTTTGAAATTGTGTTGCCCATTGCAACAACTGTAACTACTGTACTTAAAAGTCTATTGCCTATTTGCAAAGTATTTAAACTAAAGTAATTCATTCTGAGAAAGTGTATTTTGTAATGTAATGTATAATGTAATTACAATGTAATTTAAAAAATAAAATATGTAAAAATAAATAGTTTAAAAAATGTAGTAAATCAGTATCAAAAAAATAAATATAACAATTAATACATTTAAAAATTGTCATTTACAAAACCTTTGAAATTCACTGAAAAAACAATAGGTTTTAGGGGCGTTATAGTTAGAAATTAGCATTTAAAAAACCTTTGAAATTCCCTGAAAAAACCATGGGTTTCAGGCACGTTATAGTTAGAAATTAGCATTTAAAAAGCCTTTGAAATTCACTGGAAAAACCATAGGTTTCAGACACGTTATAGTTAGAAATTAGCATTTAAAAAACCTTTGAAATTCACTGACAAAACCATAGGTTTTAGGGACAGTTATAGTTAGTTGGACATTTCACTCTTACAAAACCCGTGAAATTCCCCGTTATAGTTAGTTCAGCTAACTATAACTCGCGCCCATAATGCACTGCTGATGATGTCACATATTACATCACTCATGACATGGTCAGTGACATCACTGATGACATCACTGATGACATCTCAAATGACATCACTAATAACATCACTGATGACATCATCCATGTGATAAATTGATGCATCTTCTCACACCCTAATATAACTTTTGATACACCCACTGTAAATTACAGACTGCCATTGTCAAAACCATAGACACTCCAACACCAATTACTATATACACACTCACTGATTCTTAGGTCTACACACACACATCTACTCACTCACCCGTACAGTCACTCATACTTATAGTCACTCAGTACAGGACTATTATATGCACTCATACACCTATATAAACACTCACACACCGCCACTCATCCATAGAGGTACTCACACACCTAGTCAGTCATGCAAAAATTAAGCACACACCCATTTACTCACCTATACAGTTATACACACACCAGCTCACTTACTCATACAAATACTAGCACATTCTTACGCTCTTATACAATCTCTGATACAAGCACACACTCATCCATACAGTCACTCTCACAATCACACACTCTAGACATAGCTATTTATATACTCCAACACACATATATACTGCCTTTCACATATGTAGTTACTCACACATGTACCACTGGGACATACATTCACTCACTAACACACTCTTACACACACTTACCCACCCATACAGTCTATCACAGATGCACTCTTGAAACCATCCACCCAGTGAATCACCCACTCACACATCTATGCACAGAGTCGCACACACCCCACCCACACAAACACTCAGGCACCCATACAGATATTCAGACAACCAATCAATAACTCATATAGACACTCATGTAGCTATTCACAAACCCATGCAGCCACTTACACAGCAACAGACAGACGGATACAGACAGTCACCCAGTTTAGTCACTAACCCATGCATTCAGTAAGATACGTTTAATCACTCACTTATAGAGTCAGTCACGCACCTACTAAATCCTTCATCCACACACTTATACACCCACTCATTCTTCAATACACCTTTCCCTATATATTAAAAATATTTAAACTTTACAGAAACACACAGTCACTGGATGATGTCATCAGTGATGTCATTTGAGATGTCATCAGTGATGTCATCAGTGATGTCACTGACCATGTCATGAGTGATGTAATATGTGACGTCATCAGCAGTGCATTGCGGGGCGCGAGTTATAGTTAGCTGAACTAACTATAACGGGGGAATTTCACGGGTTTGTACGAGTGAAATGTCCAACTAACTATAACTGTCCCTAAAACCTATGGTTTTTCAGTGAATTTCAAAGGTTTTTTAAATGCTAATTTCTAACTATAACGTGTACATCCCCAGCCCCTGGTTCCAAATCTATTTCACCTACTGCTGTATCTTATACACCCTCCTCTAGATTGACACATTCTTCTACTGTCAAGACTTGGAATCTGTTTGAATTAGTCAGTTCAGGCCCTCCCACTTTGACCATATCGCTATGTTCCTCCGTCACCTTCTTTCTATTTTGTGCCCTGCCAAGAAAAATGAAACTTTTCAGTTTAATTTTCAAACATACTATGGTTTTTTCAGTGAATTTCAAAGGTTTAGATATCTAAAGAATGACTCGCCCAGGATTCCGGTGCTGTACCTCATTCCAAAGGGGCACAAAAATGTCAGTTGCCCCCCCCGGACGACCAATAATATCGGCCAACGGAAGTATGATGTAGAATACATCAAAGTACATTGACTTCTTTTTTAAATGTTATGTAGTAAAGTTACCATCATACGTAAGGGACAGTAGTGACTTTTTGAAAATGATATATGATATACCTATGGAACAGGACTATGTACTAATTGCACTAAACATAACAACTCTCTACACAAGCATTGAGCACAATTATGGTTTAAGAGCTATGGATTTCTTCCTGAGTGACAGACCGGTCAGCTTATGGAAGCATACACAGATGTTGTTGGCAATGGCAAAAAGGTGGCTAACAGATCACTTCTTTCTATTTGAAGGTGTTTTGTACCAGCAAAAGCGGAGGACTGCGATGGGCCCCTGTTTCGTCCCCAGTTATCCATGTTTACATGTAGGCTGGTGAGAGGAACAGGTGCTCCGCAGAGAACATGCACAGGCATGGGAGAACCACATAATATTGTGGACCAGATTTATAGATGATTTATTTGTGGTCCAGAGAGGAACAATTGACTCCACAGAACATTTTGTCAGTCATCTAAACAACAATAATATGAACCCATACCATCAGCAAAAGCAGTGTAACATTTTTAGATGTGGAGGTATATGTGGAGGCAGGGAAACTTGAAACCAGACTTTACAGAAAGGCAACAGAAGGCAATACAACTCTGCACGCATCTAGCTTTCATCCGGCCCATACAAAACAAAGCATACCGTACGGTTAAATGCTACGAGCTAATAGAAATTGTAGCACACCCAATGACTTAATCAAATGCCAGAAGGAGATGAGTCAGAGATTCCGTGAGAGGGGCTATGGGGAAATAATGGTGGAGGTAGCAAGGCAGGCAGCGAATAGGAAGAAACGTGAGTTGATTTTATTTTCCAAAAAGGAATCCAGAAAGGAAAAAATAGAACCGCAAATGCGGTTTCTTACCACGTATAACACCCAGAATAAAGAGTTCAGGGATCTTGTCAATAAAAACTGCCATATTTTGAAAACAGATCCAGTGATTGGGAAAATACTGCCTAGACACCCTCCCATTACTTTTCGTAGAGCTCCTTCCCTGAGAGATGCCATTGTTAAATCTAGCCCCGAAATGGAACGTGACCCAGGTTGGTTGAGGCCTGCACCTGGCTTTAAGAAGTGCAGCAGGTGTAGAGCATGCAGTATAGGCCAAAATACTACAGCTTATTCTACCCCCTTTGGTGGTAGGGAGGTGAAAATGAGGGTGGCCCTATAACTGCAAAACTGAATTTGCAATCTATATACTGACCTGTATCTGTGACTTGCAATACGTGGGCAGCACCACATTGCAAGTCCATAAAAGAATCCTACCGCATATGAGGGCGATCACCAATGCTGATAGAACATACCCTGTAGCCCGACACTGCGAAATAGTACACCAGAAAGATCCCACACAAGTTAAATACTTTGTGATAGATGCAGTCCTGATAAATAAGAAGGGTGGTGATCGTGTAAGAACATTACAGGAGCTTGAAACAAGATATATTCTTAGTCTGGATAGTAGAACACCAAATGGGCCTAACTGTGATGAAGAATTCCACTCATGCCTTTAACTCAAACCTTAACGGTAACTGTAGCTTGTACTTTTACCTCAATTGTTGTTCAATAAGATTAAAAATTAGTTGTAACAAAGCGATGCAAATTGACTTCTAGCAGACATGACCTACCTCCGAAGGTTTAAAACTGCGAATGTCATCATTAGGGACTAGCTTAACTAGAGTTGTTGTGATGAATATTTATTTTGTGATCAATTGGGTACTAGCCTGCAATTTTGGATGCTATGCGTAATTAGGGCAAATACAATGTGCATCTTATCATGCTATTTGTGTGACACATGTCCCTTTTAGTTTAGACACTTGAAGTCTGACTCATGAACTATAGTAAAACATGTGTGATGTTTTGAATGTTTATTTTGACACAGCATGCCCTAATATGATATAATCACAATTTACATGCAGCACGAATAATATGATGTCATCGTTTAAAAAGAAATATCGAGTGAATGTAACTCCTAATGGAAGACAGTACCTGTAAACTGTGTGCAAATGGGTAGTCTTTCCTTGTTGGTAGTTTGACCTCTGCAAAGATAAGGCCAGTGATAGGCAGGCCAACTGTGTGATCAAGGCCGCCGTGTCGACTGAAACGCGTTGTGGCTTCCATTGAATAAAGATTGTGAAACCGCATTGAAGTCTGCTCCGTTTGTCGGAAAGTATACCAAACGTTTCGGTGCTTAAATTTCGCACGCATTCTGGCATTTAATTGTTTCAAGCATCCGGAACGATAGAGGTGAGAGCGGATTTGTGTGTGCCTAACCCTGATATCGTATACCATCACGTTGAACTGTCAATTTAAATGAAAGAGCAAAAATGAGACTTCACAGGCTCTGCCCTGTGGTGCTTTCTCGCAATGTAGGAATGAGATGAATCTCAGCAAGTCTCCCTTGTGTTCCATTTATATGCAGTACGCTCTATTTTTAGTAGTGTGACCTGCAAAGGTTAGCGCAATGCTTTTAAAATTGGGCCTATTATAATTACCTGGTTCTAAACACAATTAAGGCATTTGATTTTATGTGCTCAAGTACCAGTTATTCAATGTTCAAATGGGATAGTGATTCGTTTTTGCACTATGCATTTAATGGGAACATTCAGTTGCACTATGTGTTTTATTATTTGATGACAGCATTTTTCTACTAAGCACATATGTTGTATATTACGTCTATGTATTTGTCCACAGTTCTAAACTAATTTAATATTAGATTATTCACTGTCAATTAACATTTCTATGTCTATGATTGTAACAGAGTATTTAAGCTGTAGAAGAAATGGCGCTCAATAGATTGAGAAAGGCTGCTGCGTCAGCTGAAACGCGTCTCCTTTGTTTGCCGGGTCGGAGGAGGCTTGATGCAATAAAAAGGCCTTAAACCCAGTAGCCCTCATGTGCGTGCTCTTTCCTAAAGTGGAGTAGAGGCTTCTTTTGATATATATATTGATGTGATCAAGGTAACAGTTGTTACCAAAACGCGTAATGACAGCATGATCGTGTAAAACAATAAAGGAATTTTTTGCGACCTTAAAGTGGAGTTCATGCCCTTCTGTTTCCGACTGCGGTGAGGAGAAGGATGGGCGAACCTTGGTGTTGTGGATATATATATATATATATATATATATATATATATATATATATATATATATATCAATCACCAATCCTTCCCACCAGGAGAGGACAAACGGGTCGTACTCTCGTAGGTATTTTCTGATTTTTCTTTATTTTTGTTAGCTCTTAGTCAGGGTGAAGGCAATTGACCAACGCGTTTCGGTCTTAGCATAAGACCTTGATCACGATCCTAAATTGTGTTTGACAAAAACCAGTAAAAATACTTTGAAATAACTGATGTCATTTCCTGTCAATTTTTTTGTCTACGCTCCTAAGCATTGTGGGAGATGTAGTCCACATGAGCCATTACTTAATTACAAATATCCTGTGCACGTGTACAAACAAAATTATAAAACAGTGAAATGTTAACATTAGACAATTATTTTCTCTAATGGGTCCATCAATCTGGATAATATTCGAAATATTTTGCAATATTTTTTCAAAATTCTCTGTTTTATTCTCTTAGTCTCATTAAGTCCCTCCAGTGGGTCTAGTTTTTCTGTTCTTAGTAATTTCTATTTCATCAAGTCATCCGGACCCATTAAATATTATTTATTTCATATTGACAGTGATTGTGCTCTTTTTCTTTGCTTTGAAGTTTCTCTTTCTTCTTTTATTTTCCTTATAAGTGAAATTCGGGAAGTTATTCACTTTTTGGTGTTTATTTTTTTGTTTTTGGGTGAGTAGTAGATGTTTTATAGATGGATATAAAGCTCCTCGCTCTGATTCAACCCATTGGGTGTTAATGTTCTTAAATTCAGAATGTGGTGTGATTCCTATTGCCGCAGTATATTTTCCCTGTTTCCACCACGACCATTCTGTGGCACAGTTTCTATTCCGTAGAATTTAAGTGCTTTCACATCACTTCCGTGATGCTGCTCCATATGTTTTGCCACTGCATTTGATTTTGTCCTTGTTGATTGTGGCCCGAACATGTTCCAGTATTCTCTTTTTAAAGTTTGCATATCGTACTGCCTACGTATTTGAGAAGGCATGGATATTCAATCACATAAACTGTGAATTGGCTTTTGCAGGTGATCAGATTTTTGATTTTCCATGTTTTGTTGTTAGCTAATCTGATTTCTGTAGTTGGTTTGGCAATCTGGCAGGCTTTACAATTATTGCACTTGAGGAAACCCTGTGTTTTGAGCCACTGATTGTTTTTTTTTTTTTCCTTTGTAGTGGCTATGAATGAGTCGGTGTTTCAGGTTTCTTGCTCTGCGATAGGTAACGTTCGGATGTTTTCCTACCAGTTTACCAACAGTATTATCCATCTGCAAAATCTTCCAATTTTTTCGAAGGATTGACGTTATCTCCTTTGATTCTTTAGAGAAATCCATTATTAACCTTATTGGTTCAGACCCTTGTGTCACATTTTTTTGTTGTTTCGGAATTAACCATCCTTCTCTTGATTTTTCATTTGATTTATTTAGACATCTTTTTATTATGCTTCTGTTATACTGCCTTTCTTCAAATCTTTTCGCGGTTGCTGCGCTGTGTCTTTGCCATTCCTCATTTTCTGTACAGATTCTGCGAATCCTTAAAAATTCGCCGTACGGTATGCTGGAAATTACTGATGGTTGGTGGAAACTTGTAGCTTGCAATGTGGCATTGGTAGCTGTCATTTTTGGGTGGAGAGTCATTTGAATTTGATTGCTTTTGATGTAAATTTCAGTATCCAGGAAGGTTACCCTCTCCTTGCTGATGTTATAGGTGAATTTCAAATTTCCTGTGCTGGTGTTTAGGATTTCAGAATATTCCTGGAAATCAGAATCTGTACCATCCCAGATGATTAGCAGGTCATCAATACACCGGATTCACATTATTGTTTTGTCCACGAATTAATCATTCTCTGTATGCCATGCTACCTCTTTTTCCCACCACCCCATCACTAGGCAGGCGTAACTGGGGCTAAAAGAATACCCCATCGCGGTCCCTTTGTTTTGGCGGTATATTTCTTCGCCAAATACAAAGATATTTTGCGTAAGGCACATTGAAATCATTTCAAGTAGCATTTTGTTGTGATTGCTGTAATGAATGTTTCTTTCTTGAAGGAAGAAATTACAGGCTCTGATTCCTATCTCATTCTCTATGTTCGTATACAGAGATATAACGTCCATTGTGATGAGTTTATAAGTCTCTTGCCATGGTGTGTTTTGTAGGTTCCTTAATAAATCGGTGTGTCCTTTATATAAGAGTTTAATCTGGCAACAAAGGGCATTAAAAAATGATCAATGTAGTTAGCCATTGGTTCCAACAATGAACCTTTGGCCGACAAGATAGGGCGGCCTGGTGGTTTTTTGGGGTCTTTGTGCAGTTTAGGCAGGAAATAAATAGTAGCTGTTTTTGGGAAGTTCACAGTTAGATATTTCCTTTCTTCGTCATCAATAAGGTTCTGTGATATCCAATCCTGGAGTTTTTTATCCAAAGCTCTTTTTATATCCATTGTTAGATTTGTTTTTAGTATTTCATAATATTCCAGATCTCTTAGTTGACGGTGTGCCTCCGTGACATAGGCGGAGCGGTCCCAAATTACCACATTCCCGCCTTTGTCCGCGATTTTAATTTCAATTTGATTGTCCTGAGTCAGATTTTCCAGCGGTTTATTGATGACCTACTAATCATCTGGGTTGGTACAGAGTCTGATTTCCAGGAATATTTTGAAATCCTAAACACCAGCACAGGAAATTTGAAATTCACCTATAACATCAGCAAGGAGAGGGTAACCTGCCTGGACACTGAAATTTACATCAAAAACAATCAAAATCAAACGACTCTCCACCGAAAAATGACAGCTACCAATGCCACATTGCAAGCTACACGTTTCCACCAACCATCAGTAATTTCCAGCATACCGTGCGGCGAATTTTTAAGGATTTGCAGAATCTGTACAGAAAATGAGGAATGGCAAAGACACAGCGCAGCAACCGCGAAAAGATTTGAAGAAAGGCAGTATAACAAAAGCATAGTAAAAAGATGTCTAAAGAAATCAAATGAAAAATCAAGAGAAGAATGTTTAATTCTGAAACAACAAAAAAATGTGACACAAGGGTCTGAACCAATAAGGTTAATAATGGATTTCTCTAAAGAATCAAAGGAGAAAACGTCAATCCTTTGAAAAAATTGGAAGATTTTGCAGATGGATTATACTGTTGGTAAACTGGTAGGAAAACATCCGAACGTTACCTATCGCAGAGCAAGAAACCTGAAACACCGACTCATTCATAGCCACTACAAAGGAAAAAATCAAAAAAACAATCAGTGGCTCAAAACACAGGGTTTCGTCAAGTGCCATAATTGTAAAGCCTGCCAGATTGCCAAACCAACTACAGAAATCAGATTAGCTAACAACAAAACATGGAAAATCAAAAATCTGATCACCTGCAAAAGCCAATTCACAGTTTATGTGATTGAATGTCCATGCCTTCTCAAATACGTAGGCAGTACGATATGCAAACTTAAAAAGAGAATACTGGAACATGTTCAGGCCACAATCAACAAGGACAAAACCAATGCAGTGGCAAAACATATGGAGCAGCATCACGGAAGTGATTGGAAAGCACTTAAATTCTACGGAATAGAAACTGTGCCACAGAATGGTTGCAGTGGATACAGGGAAAAAATACTGCGGCAAAAGGAATCCCGCCACATTCTGAATTTAAGAACATTAACATCCAATGGGTTGAATCAGAGCGAGGAGCTTTATATCCATCTATAAAACATCTACTACTCACCCAAAAACAAAAAAAATAAACACCAAGAAATGAATAACTTCCCGAATTTCACTTATAAGGAAAATAAATGAAGAAAGAGAAACTTCAAAGCAAAGAAAAAGAGCACAATCACTGTCAATATGAAATAAATAATATTTAATGGGTCCGGATGACTTAATGAAATAGAAATTACTAAGAACAGAAAAACTAGACCCACTGGAGGGACTTAATGAGACTAAGAGAATAAAACAGAGAATTATGAAAAAATATTGCAAAATATTTCGAATATTATCCAGATTGATAGACCCATTAGAGAAAATATTTGTCTAATGTTAACATTTCACTGTCACTGTTTTATAATTTTGTTTGTACACGTGCACAGGATATTTGTAATTAAGTAATGGCTCATGTGGACTACATCTCCCACAATGCTTTGGAGCGTAGACAAAAAAATTGACAGGAAATGACATCAGTGATTTCAAAGTATTTTTACTGGTTTTTGTCAAACGCTATCTAGGATCGTGATCAAGGTCTTATGCTAAGACCGAAACGTGTTGGTCAGTTGCCTTCACCCTGACTATGAGCTAACAAAAATAAAGAAAAATCGCAAAATACTTACAAGAGTGCGACCCGTTTGTCCTCCCCTGGTGCGAAGGATTGGTGATTGATAGAAAGCGGTCTGGCTCGACCGCAGGATACCGCACCGTGAGTGAGCGCCAGTGAACCAGACGAATTGAGCCCAAGTTTGTAAGATATATATACATATATATATATATATATATATATATATATATATATATATATATATATTATCTACTGGCGGTCGCCAGTAGATAGTTATAGTTAGGACCTATTATCCATAGGAAATCCGCGACATTCTATTTGAAATAACGTTGGCGCCGGTTGACGAATCTTCGCGAACGTTTCCAACTTGTTGGGGCGCTCCGGTCCGCTCCTATCCTGAAAGTCTCGAGGTGATACGTCAAGCGGGGGCCGAGAAAAAAGAGGGGGTCCCAAAACGCGTTTTCCCCATTCATTTTTCCATAGGAACCTTTAGTCGCAGCTACAGCCCGAACTGCTGAACGGAATTACACCAAATTTGGCAAAGAGGTAGCCCTTGGTTCAGTGTCGTGCCTTTTGCTTAAACGGTGTAAATCCGTTCAGTAGTTCCTGAGAAAATCAAAAGTAAAGTCACATATATATCTATGGCCACGTAGGGTCCGCGTACCCTCCCGATCACTAGCTGTATGCTAATTGGCTGTCAAGTGGCTGTCAACACTCCAAATCAGGAAGTGTTGGCAGCCATTTTGTCCCTCAGAAACAAGTGCGCAAAGCGCAAAAAGGGGGCAGGGTAGAAACACCCTGACCCCCTAGGTCTGCTCAGGGGGTCCCACAAGGACCCCCTGGGCAGAAAAAAGCATTTTTTTTTTAAATCAGCAGGATGCGCTCAGGGTGCGCGGATCCTGCCGAAAAAAAAAAAAAATCGAAGTGCTGGTCTCCGCGCTTCGATGTTTATTTGCCCCTGGGTGGGCCAAGTCCCGGGGGCATGGTGGGGGGGTTTAGATTTAATGTGGGGGCCTCTAAGGCCCCAAGCCCGAGGACCACCACCCCCGGGGCTTTAGAAAATAATGGTGCGGGAGGGCTCTTTGCCCTCCCGCAGCCCCGGAGACCGCCACCCCCTGGGGCTTCTTTTAAAAAAAAATTTAACCTGTGTGGGGGCTCCAGCCCCACATGCCCGAGGACCGTAACCTCCCGGGGCACTAAAGATTTAAATATGGGGGTCTGTTACGGACCCCCAAAGCCCCGAGGACCACCACCTCCCGGGGCTGTGAAATGGTTGGGAGGGGGCCGCGCGGCCCCCTCCTGGAGCCCTTGATGGCCCTGGGGACCGCCACCCCCCAGGGCCGGCTCCTGCAGTGTCCCGGGGTGCCTACCCCGGACACTGTAGTTTGCTATGACAGGACGGAGCCTCGCGGCTCCCGTCCTGTCATAGCAAACTTAGTTTGCATTTTGAAAGAGAGAGCAGGAAACCTGCTCTCTCTTTCAAAATGCAAACCAATTGCTTTCCACATGGGGAGCAGCATGTTAGCTGCTCCCCATGTGGAAAGCAATGCCGGCTCCCGTAGGACGCGGGGAGCCGGCTGGGACTGTGGGGGGATTGGGGACCCCCACAGTCCCCAACCAGAGGCCAGCCCCCGGGGATGGGGTCCCCGGGGCCATAAGTGGCCAGGGAGGGGGCCACGCAGCCCCCTCCCCAAATAAAAAATGTAAAACAAAAAAAAAAAAAGGGCAAGGCCGGCCCCGGAGGATGGGGTCCCGGGGCCTTAAATGGCCTGAGGAGGGGGGCCACGCAGTCCCCCTCCAAATTTAAAAAAAAAAAAACGAGGGCATGCCCGGTGGATGGGGTCCCCGGGGCCAATACAGGTCCAGGGAAGGGGGGCCACGCGGCCTCCTTCCCGTTTTTTTTTTAATTTAAAAAATAAATAAATTGCTCAGGCCCCGGGGGATGGGGTCCCCGGGGCCAAAAGTGGCCAAGGGAAGGGGGCCACGCAGCCCCCTCCCATTAAAAAAAAAACGACCGGCATCGTGCCGGAGGCCCCGCCCCTCCCTGCAGTACTCTGCAAACGCACCCCCTGGCGCGTTTTAAGAAGGGAAGTAATTCCCCTTGAATACTGGGGGTCTCTGGGGGCCAACTAGCCCACCAGGAACCTCCTGTATGCGCCAGGGGCTGCGTTGCAGAGAGGTGTACAGAGGCCACACCCCTTTTACACCTCTCTGCAACGCAGCTCTGTGGCGCTTTTAGAAGTACATGGTGGGCTAGTTGGACTCCAGGGACCCTCAGGAATCAAGGGGACTTAATCCCCCAACTTAAAACGCGCCACGGGGTGCGTTTGCACAGTGGTGAAGGGAGGGGCGGGGCTTCAGGTGACATGTGTGCAAACAGGCCCCGTGGCGCGTTTTAAGATGGGGAATTAAATCCCCTTCAATCCTGAGGGTCCCTAGGGCCAACTAGCCCAACAGGTACGTCCAGAAAGCGCCACAGAGCTGCATTGCAGAGAGGTGCAAAAGGGGCGTGGCCTCTGAACACCTCTCTGCAACGCAGCTCCTGGCGCATACTGGAGGTACAGGGTGGGCTAGTTGGACCCCAGGGACCCTCATGATTCAAGGGGACTTAATCCCCCAACCTAAAACGCGCCACGGGGCGCGTTTGCACAGATGTCACCTCAGGCCCCGCCCTCCCCTTCACCATTGTGCAAATATTCCTCTAAAATCAGCCGAACTACGAATTCTTATTTACTCACCTGTTATCAGGAGAGACCTCAGTGCTGCATCTTTCAGCCCAGTACTGATCCTGAAAAGTAATTTTAACCGTACTTACCAGTAACTTGAATTTCCTTCCATAGGATATCATTGTCTGCATTTTGCTGAAAAAGTTTCTAAGTGTCGATTTTTGAAACATACAAATATTCCTCTAAAATCAGCCGAACTACGAATTCCGATTTACTCACCTGTTATCAGGAGAGACCTCAGTGCTGCATCTTTCAGCCCAGTACTGATCCTGAAAAGTAATTTTAACCGTACTTACCAGTAACTTGAATTTCCTTCCATAGGATATCATTGCCTGCTTTTTGCTGAAAAAGTTTCTAAGTGTCGATTTTTGAAACATACAAATATTCCTCTAAAATCAGCCAAAATACGAATTCCGATTTACTCACCTGTTATCAGGAGAGACCTCAGTGCTGCATCTTTCAGCCCAGTACTGATCCTGAAAAGTAATTTTAACCGTACTTACCAGTAACTTATATTTCCTTCCATAGGAATCCATTGTCTGGTTTTCAGCAGAAAAGTTTCAAAGTGTTGATTTTCACAAACTACAAATATTCCTTAAAAATCGCCTGTATGACTTAAACGCATTCTTTCAACTGTTTACAGGAGATGCACCAGTGCTGGATCCAGGATCCACCACTGAGTAAGAAAAATAACGATAACACTTCTTACCTGCTAAGTGATTTTCCTCCCATAGGATAACATTGGTGATTCTATGTGAAAAAGTTTCTGTGTCAACTTTTAAAATTCAATAATATTCCCTAAAAATCACTACTGTAACCAAAACGCTTTTACTCAACTGTTTACAGGAGATGTCCCAGGACTGAATTTAGGATCCAGTCCTGTGGTTAGAAAAGTAATCCATAAAGTAACTAATTGCATTTAGCTAGAAATTCACATTGAGCTCAATGTTGCATTGTGTTTGAAATTGTGTTGCCCATTGCAACAACTGTAACTACTGTACTTAAAAGTCTATTGCCTATTTGCAAAGTATTTAAACTAAAGTAATTCATTCTGAGAAAGTATATTTTGTAATGTAATGTATAATGTAATTACAATGTAATTTAAAAAATAAAACATCTAAAAATAAATAGTTTAAAAAAATGTAGTAAATCAGTATCAAACAAATTAAATATAACAATTAATACATTTAAAAATTGTCATTTACAAAACCTTTGAAATTCACTGAAAAAAACCATAGGTTTTAGACATGTTAAAGTTAGGAATTAGCATTTAAAAAACCTTTGAAATTCACTGAAAAAACCATAGGTTTCAGGCTTGTTATAGTTAGGAATTAGCATTTTAAAAACCTTTGAAATTCACTGAAAAAACCATAGGTTTCAGGCCTGTTATAGTTAGGGTTTAGCATTTAAAAACCTTTGAAATTCACTGAAAAAACCATAGGTTTTAGGGAAAGTTATAGTTAGTTGGACATTGCACTCGTACAAAACCCGTGAAATTCCCCGTTATAGTTAGTTCAGCTAACTATAACTCGCGCCCCGCAATGCACTGCTGATGACGTCACATATTACATCACTCATGACATGGTCAGTGACATCACTGATGACATCACTGATGACATCTCAAATGACATCACTGATGACATCATCCAGTGACTGTGTGTTTCTGTAAAGTTTAAATATGTTTAATATATATAGGGAAAGGCGTATTGAAGAATGAGTGGGTGTATAAGTGTCTGGATGGATGATTTAGTAGGTGCATGACTGACTCTATAAGTGAGTGATTAAACGTATCTTACTAAATGCATGGGTTAGTGACTAAACTGTGTGAATGTCTGTATCCGTCTGTTTGTTGGTGTGTAAGTGGATGCATGGATTTGCGAATAGCTACATGAGTGCCTACATGGGTTATTGATTGGTTCTCTGAGAATCTGTATGGCTGCCTGAGTGTTTGTGTGGGTGGGGTGTGTGTGACTCTGTACATAGATGTGTGAGTGGGTGATTCACTTGGTGCATGATTTCAAGATTTTTTTGCGATGGGCACGTGCTTCGCCCCCAGTTACGTGAATTTATTCGTGGGCTGGTGGGAGAAGCACGTGGCCTGGGCAGGAAATAATGAGAAGTGGCTAGAAAACATTGTGTTGTGGTCCCGCTATATAGATGACCTCTTCATCATTTGGAAGGGGACACGGGAGGATGCGGTGATCTATATAGCGGCCCTCAATCACAACAGATGTAATTTGACATTTACTGAATGCATCAGTGATACACAAGTACCCTATTTAGACTTACTAGTCTATATAGAAGATAATAACATACAGACCACACTCTATCGGAAGCCCACGGCTGGGAACAGCACTTTACATGCGGATAGTTTCCATCCTAATAATGTGATCAGTGGCGTTCCATATGGGGAACTTGTGAGAATCAAACGAAACTGTACAACACATACAGAATTCTTGAAATCTAAAACAGATGCATTTAACAGACTAAGAGAACGAGGGTATCAAGAAAGAGTGTTGAAGGGAGCGGAAAGGAAAGCAGAACAACTAGAAAGAAAGAATCTGATATTTGGAGAAAGAGAATCTTTAGGACAGGGAAAAGAGAAGAAAGGAGAAATAAGGATGATAACTGAATATTCAGCCCAATCCTCAGAGATTTTTCAAATCTTTCGGAGGAATTGGAAGATTTTGAAATCAGATATTATTATAGGGCCACATATACCGAAGAACCCCCTAATAACTTACAGGAGAGGTTCGGCCCTAAAAGACCAACTAGTGAGGAGTCACTTTTCTAAAAATCCCAAAAGGAAAGACACTGTGACAGGGTTTTATCCATGCATGAATTGTAAGGCATGTAAGAACTGCAAAAAGGTTAAGGAATTTAACATCCCAGGCAGAACAACGAAAAGAAAAATCAACAAACTAATGAACTGCAATACTGATTTTGCAGTATATTGTTTGACCTGCCCATGTGAGTTAAGCTATGTGGGGAGCACCATCCATCCCACTAAAAAAAGGGTTGTAGAGCACATGCGTGCTATAAAGAACCGGGATGCCACGTATCCAGTGGCCCGCCACTTTCAAGACCATCATAAATCCAATCAGAATCTCTTAAAGTTTGTTTGCATTGATCAGGTCCCCAAAGATGAAAGGGGTGGGGACAGAGTAAGGAAACTTAGGAGATTGGAATCGAAATATATAATTGAATTACAAACGAAAAGTCCGGCAGGCTTGAATAATGAAGAAGAATTATGGATTCATATTCCTTGAAGTTTGTAAAGGAAGTTTTGTAAATATGTATTATAGGAAGGATAGGAAGTACTTTTGCACTGTAATTATATTAGCACATATAGGGGTTATGAATTTCAAAATGCTTATGTACTATGAACTAAGTATAAGCCATTGAATAATTTATGATTCATCAAAATGTCGATGGATTGTGATGTATTGAATTTTTGATTGGAGTACCTGTGAAAATAAGCCCATTCAGGGCATAATAACAGGAATACTAAATCTATAATTTGTGATTTCACCAACATGAATTGAGGAGTTATATATAACTCATAATATCTATTACACTACTCGTGGCTAGATTGTATAAAATTATGTATACATGATGTGAATAGTTGTACATAGGATGAACACCAAAAAAAAAAAACGTTCATCAAACGAATGTAAATATAAAACAGTAGGTCTTATAATTTAATTGTTGAATAATATGGTTAATTAGACATCTTAAGATGGCCGCTGTTTGAATCTAAGATTTGTGATGATTTACAATAACCCCTTGTCGCTTTCTATGCACAACCTGGATGAACTGCTTTTTCCTTTTCTATGTCGATGATTTTATTTTTTTTAAAAAGAGAAAGTAATGTTTACCCTACCGACATTGACGAAGGCGTGTAGCCGAAACGCGTCTGTCGGGTGTGTTTGTTTGTGTGTGGCTTCAATAAATTAAGTTAAATAACCCATCAGTGTGCGCCTCGTGTACGGCCCTCGAAGGGGCCATCAAGGAGGAATATATATATATATATATATATATTTAGTTTTATATAGCTCAAACTCAACCCGAAGGTATCAGAGCGCTTTACATGAGCACCAGCTGCATTGCCGACGGATACAGACGGACACATTCATTTTGTTAGGCACAGGGAGATTAAGTGATTTTCCCAGAATAACAGGATGTTGAGTGTCCCTGTCGAGATTCAAACCCGGTTCCCTACCTTCGAGGTCACCTGCTCTAGCCGTTAGGCCACATTCTCTTAATCCGTTTAGCTAAGATTTGATTATACAACGTATAGTCTAGATTCAATAGTGTTATCGTACTATAAGACTTGGAAATGGTAATGGTTTCCCTGTTTAAGTAACTTGATCAAGACCCCCTTTAGGAAAAGATACTGGTACCAGCCCATCACCCAGAAGATTCTTAAATAAAGTGGTCAAAGGCCCTGACAGATGAGATGAAAGCCATCTTCCCCAGGGGCCTCTCCAGTGAGGAGCTGCCTTATTGTCTCCATACCTCTTTTTCTGATTAGTACTGATTAAAAAACAGCAGCTTCAAGTGTCTAAAATGGTAGTTCCAGACCCATGAGAAAATCCTCAGTTTGTTGTTCTCTGACATCCACTTTCACCCATCTCTTCCTTCCTGGCTCAAGGTGGAATAATAGTTGTAAAAAGCCTGTTTAATTTTGTCTAGCTCTTCTGTGAACAGGTTAGAACAGGGATTCTTAACTAGCAATATCAGGTTGTGATTCAGCACTGAGATACCCCTCCCAGGGTGATTCATGCGCATTATAAGTTAAATTAACATAACATAACATTCTTCCTTTCCTTAACTGGCTAAGTCAAACAAAGTTCAACAAATAAATTCCCCTTCCTCAGAGACCTGGTGCCGAAAAACCAGGGGGCATATTAGCAAGGGCACTATCGCCGCTTTAGCGGCACTTTTTGCCGCTAAAGCGGCGATATTTATATCGCCCTATCAGCAAACTGTCTCTAACAGCAGTTAGCGACAGTTTGCGGGCATTAGCGCCCGTTTATTTACCGCTTTGCATGTCAGCGATATTTATCGCTAATGACATGCAAAGTGGGCGTTCCCGACGAACAAACCTGGGAAACACTCGCTAACAGGCCTATCGCCTATTAGCAAGGTGGCCATGGCCCCAGTTAGCGACGTGAAAAGTCGCGCTAACCGGGGTCATCGCCATTTATTTAACACCTGCAATTAGCAGGTGTTAGCCATACCTAACATGGGGGTGGATTATGCTGATACGACCACAGGGTCGTATCAGCAAGCTGTTCTCCCTTCTCCATGCAACATCGCTGGTTTTACAGCGATGTTGGCCCATTTCCCGCTATCGCTGGAATATTCATCGCCATAGCGCTAATCGTTGCTAATACAGCGTTAGCGTGGCAATATATTCCAGCGATAGCCGGCGATAAAAAAAATCACGCTAAGCAGGGTTAGCGATGATTATCGCTTCTTCTTGCTAATATGCCCCCAGGTTATTTATTAGCTCCCTTTGAAGATAGAACCTTCACCTTCTCCTTTTCTTTCTGTCATCTGCCCAATAAAGATTTCTCAGAGGGCTCTGTAATACTACATTCACATGCAGCTCAAACTGTGGATACCTCTGCAGTTGAATCATTTTCTCTTAAATAGTTCTGAATTTCTACATTAATAAGGTTCAACAAATTATTTTGTAAAATCATGGATTTATTCATAATCCATCTAAAACTCTTAGCCTGTAGAGAAAAAGAACAGCTAAGAGCTACTGCTGAATGACCTGAAAGCCAGTGTTGTGATGCAAGATATCTAAAATAGACAGAGAGGGAGATCCTAAAAGCATATCAGTCCTCGAGGTGGAGTGGTATCACTTGAAATAACATGTATAAGATCTTCGTGCTGCATTCTTCCATATCACAGAGTCCCAACCGGGAACACATGTCTTTGAAAATTGTTCCTGTGTGCTTTTTGTGTTGGGTACATGCAGGATCTGGTAAAAAAATTCAAATCCTCTCCCACAATGACCTCACATGTTAAAGTGCAAAGAGCCCACTCAACTTCTTGAAGATAGTGAGGGTTGTCGCTAACATGTCCGTAATACAATTCCATATTATTGCTGTGGGTACCTAGCTCTACCGGAAGAATAGCCCAGTCACCCGCACACCCCCAGATTCTTAATAAGTGGAAGGTATTTCGCCTGCACATCTTTTCTACTCAGAATTGCAACCCCACCTCTGAGAGGATTTGGCCTATGAAAAAAATGTATCCCATGACCCCAGATTTTCTACTTTCCATTTCCCATCACTTAGTCGGCGTCATTTTATAGAACTATGCTGGCATTAAACAGTTTCAGCCAAGCGAAGGTGGAGTCTCTCTTTAATCTATTATTAAGGCCATTCGCATTGAAACTAATAAGCAGTAAATTCTCCAAATGTCACAGTAAACTGCCAACATACTTCCTGCCAACAGAAAGCTCCCCCAACATGATGATTCAAACAGTAAATGTGGTACATCTCTTCTCCTCAGTCCATCCACCTCATATTCACCTTTCCATTGTTCTCCTTTTCCTCCCCTCATCCCTAACCATCCCATTAACCACCCTACCACCCAACTTCTCCCTCCTCCCCCCTTGAGCCTACCTGGTCGAGTGGTAGGCTTTTCCCCAACCAAAAAGATGTGATTTTAAGCATGGGGAGGCCCCTCCACCCACCCAGCTTAACCCCCAGTCTGCCATCACTCATTCACCAAATCACCAATTAAAAATGAGAGCCATGCTTCTGATTCTGACCATAAACCCCCCACCCCTCCAATGTTCAAACCTATAACCATAACTCTTGAGTTTCATAGCCCAGTTAATGTAAGAAACCACCTTTCTTCCACAAATACAAATAAGTCCAGATCTCCTTTCCCAGATAGTGAAGATTTATATGCGACAATAAAATTACGGGCCTTTTGTGGATCTGAAAAGTCCTGGAAAGCTCCTCTTCAATTGATCCCTAAATTTGAGCCACAAATTGAGGCTGGGTTAGCAAGGGCCTTAAATTCTGAGCGCACGGCTCTGAAATCTCTCCTAGCTGTTTTCCTTGCTAAGTCCGGGAAAATAGAAAAAAAACCTTTATTGGAAGCAATGCGCCTTTTCAGTCTGGCAATACTCAAGAAAGTCTCTTTTATCTGATAATACTGGAAATATGTGATAATTGTATAATGCCTTCTGCTTGCCCTGGAGGTGCATGCCAGAATCCGGTGTGACCTTGCAATTGACAAGTCCTGAGTAGATATTTCTTTTAACTCACTGCCCAGAGACTCCCTTAACAATTGGGTTAATTGTTCCCCCTTATCGGGTTGCGCTGCCTCTGAACCCTTGGGGATTCCCACTATACAGATGTTAGAGTGGCAGAACTGGTTCTATTGTTTTTACACTTTCCTGTCAGTGAACTGTTTTGTTGGTCCAGTCTGCTGCTGAAGGACTTTGACTGTCCTCTGGAAGCAATACACAACCCTCCATCTCCTGTTGGCTAGTCAAGAAGGTGACCATTTTATCATGTAGAGCAAACTCTCTTTCTGTTATTTGTTCCAATGTGGTGCTTCCTCGATTTGAGTTTTCTTCCATTTCCTAGTTTCCTTCAAAATACAGTTGAGTATCTGCTTAGATGAATGGTTAGAAGAGTATGAGGACACTGAGCTTTCTGAGTCAGGATGGTTTTGTGAGTACACTGTGTCCCATGCTGAAATTGCAGAGAACAACCCTTAATCTTGGACTTATTTAATGACATCTGATCAGTTGGTGGCTCCTGGCCTCTCTCCTTGGCAGGTTCAGCAGCTCCGATAACACAGCAAATCAAGTGAAGTCCCAAATTTGTGTCCGGCTTGGGCCAACCGCTTCCATCATCTTTAAAGAGTAGTGGGTGTATTTAAGCTAGTCACTCAGGTAGGGGGTCTAACTTGGGTTCTATTGGCTGAGTGAAAAAAACAGGAACCAGAGCTGGGCCCCCATGATTGTCCTTAGGAGTTGTCAGCTCAAGCTGTAAGTTCACACAGGCTGAGATATCAGGCCTGGTCTCCTGGCAATCTGACTCAGAAAGCAGGGATACCACTAATCCTTCCTCTTGAGGGCTCCCTGTGACTCCCAAATCTTCCCCTAATAATGGCGAGAATACATTCTCCACCTCTACTGTTTGGGTGACAGAATGTTCCACTCACTGATGCTGTGAACTGTTATCCGTGGTGGGATTAGTTCCCTGAGAGGCCTGGTTCTTCAGCTTCCAACCCATTAGGGCACCTAAAGAAATATAATTCAGACTACATGGTATAGCTACTGGTAGCTCCATTTGTCTTCTCCCCCTGCCTCTACCCATCTGAACTAGATCAGTCTTGGAGCTTGGTCGTAAGGCTGCTTTGCCTCTGGCTGGCCTACTGGTTATCTTCTAGACTTAAATTTGACAATCATTCCTTTGGAGTCTCTTGGCTTCTCTTCTCGAGCTTCTACCTCACCCTGAAAGGCTGCCTGGTCCTATACCACAGGACAGGAACCACCGTACCTCTTAGCAAAAATGGGAAAACTGGGAGAGCTAAAAAAATGAAGAAGGATCCCAGCTGCTTACTTAAGACTTGGTAAGATCAAGGGTGAGGCGATTTCTGGTGGAAATATATGTTGAAGTAGGCCAGCAACCCAAAAAGCACTGTTATCTGCCAAGAAACACCGGCTAATGTACAACTAATTTACCAGCCTGAATTCAGCGACCTGGTTTTTACCAGATTTTTACAACACCATCAATATAACTGCTGGTGCTACCACATCCTATGTAACTCTGTTCTTTGGTGCTGCAATTTTATAACTTTAAGCTGCACCTCCAGTAACTCAAGTATCTGTTCTTTGACAGCTGTTTCTGCTACTGTTGAAAACTCATAACACTTACAATCATGCAATATGCTTCACCCTCCACCCTTAGGCAGACTCCAAATCTCTCCTGATCAACTGTCTTCTGCTGCCTACAGTTTCTGCTTGTTTCCAGGGATATGTATCCATAATAGAAGTCCGAGCTCAAATCTCTTGAATCTCCAGGGAAGGAAAATGGCGAATAGCAAACCTCTAAAAAGACTTCTCCGTATCCAAATATCCCCGCAACCCGGAAACATGGCCTTGCCCCCATACGCTGATAGCCAGTCTAATCATTGTAGAGGGGGGCCCTGCTCAGGAGAGAACATGTTCGGGCTAAGAATAGACCCATGCTGAGTTGTTGCCCAAACCATTAATGCAGCTGCCTCACCATCTGGAAACTGGTAAGAATTGCCGGGAACACGCACAGTAGCTCAGCTGCACAGTGGGACCAGCATGCACTGCCCAATTGTCCCCGCTTTCTCTACTGTGAACAATGATCCAATCTACACTACGAACGGACCAATGGCAGACCACAGTGGCCGCACCTCGCTGTTTAGTTCCTATTGTTGTGGGTTCCAAGTAAATACGGATGGTGTGCACATACGACTCCTGCACCTGCCGTTGTTAGGTGCAAACTGCAACGCAGATTAGAAGCTGAGCACAATGTGGAGCGGTGCACTCCCAGAAAGTTATATCCAATAATAGCAATTTAGTCAATTCCTTTGTTTGAGGTAAGTCTTTTTATTTCAAATAACACAAGCTTCAGCCAACGCGTTTCGTCCAATGGCAATTGGACTTCATCCGGGCTGTAATGGTACAATATAAATAACATAAATAACATTGACATGAATGGACACATTGCACAAGACACATATATATAAAAAGGAACACGGAACACACTTAACATATACATTTATACTAAATACACAAAATAAAACTGTACAAATCAGCACACACCACATAGGAAATACTGGCCTAAGCCTACTGCCTAACCTGTATATTTCTAAAGCTAACCTGTATTGCCCATGTGTTGGTCACTATCTGTGAGGGTAGGTGTGTGCTAGGACCTGTGTGAATGGACAGACTTGCATAATGGTTCCAGGGTATGTTTGGGAATAAAAGAAAAGAAAGAAAAGACTGTGTGGATAGTGCATCTGATAAAAAAACTGGTACAACGACAGGGACGGGGAGGGAAAGTAACAGAGAAAAAGTAACAAAGAAAAGTAACAAAGAAAAAGCACGGAGACAAAACACGGAGCAAAACACACAGATATGGAAAGGGAGAATGGCAGTACATGATACAGAGCGGAGGGAAAGGAGGGGAGGGGTATCAGCCTACAAATCAGGGTGGAGGAAGAGACGGTATAATCCTAACGTGGGAAAGTGACCAAGATGATGATGTTAAATAACAGTGTAAGTGGCAGTATCAACATAAACAAAACGCAGTGCACACAGCGGAGCTACACGTGCCCCCGGTTGAAATGAACCTTTGAATATTAAAACAAGATATGAGCGTAAAGTATGATGTTGAGTACATACCATGCGGTTGTGGAGTGAATGACGAAGGATCACTATAGTTGGTGTCCCGGCAACTGTTATCTTCAAGGCATGTCCAGAAATCATGCAGTTGAGCCAAATTGGTCGTGGGGTTAAAAAGTGTAAGCAGTATACAGAGGGCTGTTCCACCAGTGCCTCCTTGATAAGGGCCTGGTCCCAGAGTCTAAAATGAAAGGAGCAAAGGATCGCTAAGAACTAGGCAAAACGACTGGGAAAGATTGTATGACATAAGGAGCAGTCAAATTTAGGGGGCACATATGAGTGGTAAAAAGCCTCAGGGCTGATGTGAGAACTGCCTGAAATAACTATCCCATAAGCCGCGGGTACCTGAAATTAACACAAGGTGGGGTACCACGGATCCCAAGGTCGGGGCCGTGAGTGCAAGCAAGGGGAGCATGGGGCATAACAATAATAAAAGCGGGGATTCGGTGAGCCCGTGTGATCCAAGGAGGGGGCAGCGCATTCCTAGTATTCCCAGTCTAGTAAGAGACATAGTGTGAGGACGTATAAAGATGCGTTCAATTATTAAAACTATCTGCCATAAGAAATCTGTGCTGAGATTAACGGCCTTAGCGGGATACAAATAAAACGTGTGGCACTGATAAATACCTCGATCGGAGTTCGTCCGGCGTGATTCTTCCCGGGTTGAAGATGAAAGGTAATAGGATGCCTTGAGCATTTTATAAAAGTTGGTGTGGAAAAAGTACGAAAAAACGCGGGAGATCTGCCTGGAGCAAGTGATGGAAAGTGAGGTTGGTGAAAGGAAAGTACAGACCAACACGGAGAAAAGACTAACTACTTACGAGAGCGGGTGGGAGATGGCAGAGTGGTGGATCAATCTATAAAACTTCCTATCTGGGGTCAAGGCTGCTAACGATCGTGGCATGCGCCAAGCGTGCAAAATGATCGAAAACAGCGTAGGCGGAACAAGGTTTGCCAGTGTGTATGTTAGGGGCTAAATGCTGATGTGGAAAAATAAACAATAAAACAGCAGGAGTGTTAGAAGCGGGGTCACCGATTCCGACACGGTAGCTTGGCGCGAGGTAGGAAGGCACCCGAAGGCAATGTGTTAAGCACTTGTGCAGCACACACTCACACTGACTCAATAAGGCGCAACAATAAAGGGGGACACCACACCAGGCTTTGATGTAAAAACAAGATCCTTTATCTCATTTAAATTAGCAGTTGATAAGGCAGATAATCTTAGGCAACATTTCAATTCATTTAGCTTAGTAAAACCAGTGCGTAAATTTCATTCAAGCACATTAAAACAGTAGAATATTACGCCATTAAAAAGGCAGTAGTAATAACCTCCTAGAAAATCAGGTAACACTGTAGGTCATAGACTGTAGGTCAAAACATAGACTTCAATGCATTTAGCGACATCCCATTAGCAAGGACTTAGATGCACATTACACTGTAGATGAGGAGGAACCCGTATCAACCTAGGCGCAACCACATTCAATACAGTGGGTGTCGCAAAGCAGGTAGGCCTACAACATAGGAACACATTAACTCTTGGCAGGTGAGCACAGGCTCAATTCAGGTAGGTACCTTCAATTCCTTGTAAGTTGTGCTGCCGGTAAAGTACACAGCACTGAAAACATTTCCCTCCTTGAGGGACATAAGGCATGTATGTAATGCAGCAGTTTGGCTTAGGCCCCTATTCAATTCCGGCCCTGTTTCTAAGGCCTCTGCGGCAAGGATTGGCCAGGTGTCAGGGGCCGGTCCCAAATAAAGGGGAGCAGTCACCTGAGGGCTCCTGCCCTCCTCGAAATTCCTGGGGTAATAGGCGGGGGCAGCGCTTCAATTCCCTCGCTCCTCTGGTGGCCCAGACTCCCTCCCGGGGCCCCCCCGGGCTCACCTTGCTGTCCCGGTGTGGGCGTAGGCCGGGCACGTCGTCAGCCGCCTTCTCCCCAGTCAGCCCGCTCTTGACGGTGTGTGGGGCTTCGACCGGGAGAGGCGGAGGAGTGCCGTGATGTAGCGGTCGGGGGTTTGTAGGCCGTGAGGTGAAGAGGTGCGGCCAAAACATGCGGGGTAGGACAGGGGGGCCCCCGTGTGCAGCGGAGCCCCTCCGTCCGCAACAGCTCAAGTCTCGGGCATCAATGAAAGGCAGACGGCGTGGGCCAATCCCAGCGCGGCTCGCGGGGTCACGGCCGATGACGCGGTCTGCGCACTCGTTGCTGGGCAATGCTCTTCTCGCGCTCTCAGGGTCCAGCGCGGCCTTCGCTGGAACCGCGGCGGCGATCTGGGGCGGAAGGCCCTCGCTATCCTTCCTCACAGCGCGGGGCCACCGCGGGGACTTTGGACACCGCAGCGCTTCTTCGCTCCTCTACGCCTGGGCCGCAGCGGTGAGTTCCTGAGCAGTGCGCTTCAATGACCCTCGGCGCGGGGCCGCGGCGGTGATTTGGGCACCCAGCGCTCCTCTTTACGGGGCACAGAGAGTTGACAGTTCACAGCGCTTCTGGGCACACAGCGCGCCGGGGGATAATTAACACAGGGCCTGCGGCGGTGATTCCAGACACAGCAGCGCTTCTTCCGGCCACAGCGCTAGCGCTCGGGGGCAGTCAGCGCTTCTAGGTAGCACCGCACTGGGGGGAGATCAGCGCTTGTAGCAGGACACAAAGAGGCAACAGTCCAGCGCTTTGAAGGCACAGCGCTTGCCGGTCACAGCGCTTACAGGGGAGACAAGCAGGTGGGCACAGAGCGCTTCCTTAGGGCACAGCATACAGCGCTTTACCTGGTGATCCCCAGCTGCATGTACAGGTTGCAGTGGCTTGATAGTTTCTTTGCAGTTCCGGTAGTTTCTGGTTTGTTGTCGCAAGGTGGTTGTGGTTGCAGTTACTTGGGGGAAAGGGGGGTTGAGTTGGTGGGCATAAGAGCAGGATGGTTCCCTGCAGGCACACTGGAGGTGGTTCCCTGGGTCCCCTCACACTGGGCAAGGTCAGTGGGTGGAAGGTGTTCCTCAGCTATCTTAGCACAGCAGTGCCTCAGCCCAGTCAGTACCAGTAGTGTAGGCCTCCCCCCTAGGCCCGACAGCCTATACTCCAACGGAGGTTCCCCCAGGTCCAGTGGTGCCCCAACTGACTAAAAAGTTTCACTCCAAACCTCTTATACCCCTAGGTCAGGTGACCCTCCTAAAGGCGGCAAAACATAACTCCTCCCCAAGCTGGAAGGTTCTAGAAGCTTCCCTCATGTCTGGCTATGAGGCCCAGAGGCGGGGACGGCATGGATACTGTATCATTATGTCCCAGCCTGATCCTGACTACTAGTATGGGTATGCAAAGGCCACTCCGCAGTAGCAGGGGCCTGTGGCAGCCATCTTAATAGGAGAGAGCACCTGCACCTCAGCACTGTTTGGCAGTGGCAAGGCGCCCAGAGACCTAGGTCCAACAAAAATGTAGTGGCAAAAAATGAGGCGCAAAGAGAAAAAAACGGTGTAAGACCACCCTAGGGCTGACAGGTCTAACAAGGAGCATGTCAAAAGTACGGGCTATTCCCGAGTGGTCCAGGTGGTTCCAAGAGCCCGCCCTGGCCCGTGTACAAAGCGATATTAAAACAAACATTGTTTGTGGTGAGCATGGTAAAGAAGAAAGCATCTATTAAGAACCCAAACATCATTCGTTCTGAGGATCTGCAATGAAATACCACAATATAAGAAAAAGTATGACTTGGATAACCGGGTGTGGGCAAGGAGATGGGAAAGCTGGAATGCAGAACTGCAGAAAAGTATTTAAAAACTATGGAAAATATACACATATATGCATACAAATGGGGCTAACCTGTGTACATCTGGGTAGTCACCCAGGCTCTCCATGGTCCAAGATAGTAGTGGCAAAGAATGGGCACTGGTTGCGTTGGAGAAATTAAAAATCAACTCAAGAACATATCATCCCATCTCAGGGCCTGCACTAGTGTGCCAATGAGATGATACATACAATAAAACGGTGTGGAAAGTATGGTGATATGTGCAGAGTCCTGTAGAAAATATATATATATGTATACAATGGCTGTTAATATACAGTGCAGGTGTATCCAGCCCAATATGTCTCATTGTCCTGGGGTCTGTTAGCCCGGCAAGTAGATGGGGGTCATGCTGGAGAGAGGCCCCAGTATGTTCCAAAGATAAGGTAACCCATGCGTGTGTCATACATGTGCTTTGTAGGTAAAGAAAACTATGAGGGATCAGTACATAGCAACCCATAAGAGTGGCATCAGTGTGTCGCTTATGTCAGAAAGTAATGAAACTCGTGGTCAGTATTGTGGCCTCTCTGGACAGACTGGAGCCTACAAATCCATTTGGATTCTGTCTGTCGTAAGATCAGTTCACGATCCCCCCCCCTGGTGGTAGGTGGGATGTGATCTATTCCACTGAAGCTGAAAGTTGCATCTCCAGTGTCTGCAATGCGGTAGTGATCTGTCATGGGGTATCTGTTGTCACCATTGACAAGGGCTCGGCGGTGTTCTTGTATGTGTGTCTTGAGGCTACGTACAGTGCTGCCCACGTATATCATGCCACATGGGCATTCAAGAATGTACACCACAAACTGCGTGTGGCAATTTATGAAGTGTTTAATTTTGTGTACACAGGTGGAATTGTAGCAAAAATCTTTGCATTTGTTCCGGCCTAGGTGGCAGATGTTGCAGTTGGTGCACGTGAAAAAACCCATTGGCGCAGGTGGTAGCCAAGTGGTACTGTTAACTTTCTGTGTGGTGATGTAGCTGGGACAAAGTGATCTCCTCAATGTGCGTCCCCTCCTGTATATTAAGGATGGATCATCATTAAGAAAGGGGCGCAATGTCGGAATATCCAACAGCAGGTGCCAGTGTTTTCTGAAGGCCTTAAAAATTCTCTCACTGTGTGCTGTGTAGTTGGTAAAGAAAGCTACCTTTTCTCTGGACTGGTACCTGATGTGTTTTTTACTTCTACCAGATGTGCCTTCCTTCAAAGTATCAGACCTGTGTAGGCTGAGTGCCCTCTGCTCTGATCTGTCCAGGTTTTTAACATCATAACCCCTTTGCTTGAAGCGTTTGATGTTAGAAAGGTTTTCCTTGAAGTTACTCTCCTCACTACAGATATGTCGTGTCCGGACCATTTCTCCATAGGGGATGTTCGAGATAACTGAACTAGTGTGTGCACTGGATGCGTGAAGTACGCTATTGCATGCTGTGGTCTTCCTATAGAGTGTGCTATGAACTACCCCTTCTTTGATATAGAAGTGTATGTCTAGGAAGTCGATTTGTTCCTTGTGATGTAGCATGGTGAGCTGGACATTAAACGGATTGCTGTTGAGATATGCCAGGTAATCTTTGAGCTGTGTTTCTGAGCCTGACCAAAGACAGATAATGTCATCGATGTACCTCCCCCAGAGATGATGTGCTTAGTCCAGGGGGAGGCACATTTGTTCCAGGCATGCTCCCTCTCATACCAGCCCATGAAAAGTCCAGCATAGGAGGGTGCAAACCTGGAACCCATCGCGGTCCCCTGTAATTGGTGGTACCACCTTTCGTTGTGTTTGAAGAAGTTGTTTTTGAGAATTAGGTCAATCATGTCCATAATCATGTTGTTATATGAGTAGTGGTCTGCCCCATCTTTGTCTAGATAGTGGCAGACTGCCAACATACCAAACTCTTTCTGGATGCACATGTATATTCCTACTACGTCTAAAGTGACAAATCGTAACTCATCCGACCATACAAATCCATCAAATTTGACTAGAATGTCCTTGCTATCCTTCAAGTATGAGGGTAAATTGGTGACATGCTTTTGTAGTGATAGGTCCACGAATTCTGACAGCCTTTCTGTGGGTGAGCCTACCCCCGAAATAATAGGTCTGCCTGGGGGGAATTTGCCTCCCTTGTGTACCTTGGGCAGGATGTAAATGCATGGGAACCGTGCATTGTCAACATGTAGATATCTAAACTCATCATCTGTTATTAGACACTCATCCCTCCACTCGGACAGTCTCTTGTTAATGGTGATCTGAAGTTCACCAATCCGATTCGAGTTTACTGGTTCGTAACACTGATGGTCACTCAGTTGTCGTGAGATTGCACCCATATAGTCATCTATGTCCATGAGTACCACGTTCCCACCCTTATCAGCCTCTCTTATCACAATATTTTTGTCTTTTTCCAATCTATGTAAGGCATCTCTTACATTCCTGGATAGGTTGAAAGAGGGATGTGGCATATGTTTGTTGGTGGTTTCCAATTTGCGTAACTCTTGTGTGATAAGGTCACCAAATTTGTCAATGTTGGGGTGGTAACCACTATGCGGGACATACTTTGATTTGCATCTAAGACCCGTGCCCTTCTTGCTGCTCTCACTAATACCCAAATCATTCAGGATGGTATGCATATCTGTCACCTCATCATTCTCAATCAACAATAACATCTGAACTTCTCTTACTTCCCCAATGGTTCTTTGCGCCGGTGGCATATCCAAAATATTATCAACAGAATTACATGTTTGCTGTGAAAAAAATTCTTTTAATTTAAGCACACCCTGATTTGTAGGCTGATACCCCTCCCCTCCTTTCCCTCCGCTCTGTATCATGTACTGGCATTCTCCCTTTCCATATCTGTGTGTTTTGCTCCGTGTTTTGTCTCCGTGCTTTTTCTTTGTTACTTTTTCTTTGTTACTTTTTCTCTGTTACTTTCCCTCCCCATCCCTGTCGTTGTACCAGTTTTTTTATCAGATGCACTATCCACACAGTCTTTTCTTTCTTTTCTTTTATTCCCAAACATACCCAGGAACCATTATGCAAGTCTCTCCGTTCACACAGGTCCTAGCACACACCTACCCTCACAGATAGTGACCAACACATGGGCAATACAGGTTAGCTTTAGAAATATACAGGTTAGGCATTAGGCCTAGGCCAGTATTTCCTATGTGGTGTGTGCTGATTTGTACAGTTTTAACATGTGTATTTAGTATAAATGTATATGTCAAGTGTGTTCCGTGTTCCTTTTTATATATATGTGTCTTGTGCAATGTGTCCATTCATGTCAATGTTATTTATGTTATTTATATTGTACCATTACAGCCCTGATGAAGTCCAATTGCCATTGGACGAAACGCGTTGGCTGAAGCTTGTGTTATTTGAAATAAAAAAGACTTACCTCAAACAAAGGAATTGACTAAATTGCTATTATTGGATATAACTTTCTGGGAGTGCACCGCTCCACATTGTGCTCAATGATCCAATCTACATACCCACTGCAGTGGCAAGTAAGCTGCAAGTGGCGAAAGAGCCACAAAACTGCCGCTACCCCGTCCAGGAGGTTTCTATTGACAGCACAGCCATCGGCCATTAGTAGAAGGTGGGCAGCGCAATACCTGGAGCAGTAGGGAGAACGCTGCCTCATGACCTTGCTCCTGGCCGATATTTTTTCCCTTCAACACACATCATCTCTGATCACATTTCAAATAACATAATTGATGACATCACTGATAACACCATAACCATAATCATATCCAGCGCAGAGTTACATAGTGTGCATGTGTGGCTCAATAGCATGAACATATTCTAAGCCTTGGACACAAGCATTATTGGGCAAGCTGAAAGTTATGTGCTGCGCCATTTAAGGGTCACTAAGGTTTGGGGCAAGTATTAATCCCTTTTAAACAAGATAAAGGTCCATTGCTCTTAGTGTGAGTTACAGAGCTATTTTTAAATGTTTGAAATTGGGTTGAGGCTTAAAGCCAAAGCCTATTCAAAAAAATCTGTAGGAAATGTCAAACCTTCTTTTCACAATAGATAATCCACCAGTAGATATGTGGACATGTGCCCATATTAAAAAATTGTAATCCATTCCTATAAACAAATCCTATGTATCGAGGACATTTATAAAGTGTGGATATCTATTTCCAGAAGTTCCCTGAAGTTTTTAAAGCATTGGAAATTGTTGAATAATTTAAAATGCAGAGATCACACTAACAAGTGCCTTATCTGGAACTGATGTTGTAACCATGGCACTAAGGTTGTATTACACTGTGCCCATCTCAGGAAACTGTGTAGTGTATCTAACTTAATTATGGAGTGTAGCCCACAGGCCCTGGAAAAAAAGTGTTTTTGGAGGGCTATTGTATACCTGTCAACTCCTTGACTTAAATGTGTGGGTCGTGGGAAGTTATTAAGTTGTTCATCCCATTAAAGTGAATGAAAACTTGTCCACAGTGGTAGTGTGTTAACCTACTTCAAGGCCAAATACTGTATAGAATGGTGTCACAATGATTAAAATGTCATCACTGATATCATCAATTATGTAATTTAACATGCAATGAGTGATGTAATATGTGAGCACATAAGCTGTGCATGGTGGAGGCACAAGTTATGGTTAGCTCAAGAAACTGTAACTGGAGAATTTCAGTGCTGCCTAAACTTTTTATTTTATCTCATTTCAACTCCTAACTACAACATCACTTTAACCCTTGTTCTTTTCAGTGAATTTCTAGCTGTTTCAACATAAGCCAAGATCTTATTACCATACATAACTATAATGCAACTTTAAACTAGCAACAACAACCCTACAAGAGAAGGGAATGTGTGTCACCTGAGTACAAGATAACCAGAGCGCTCAGTGTCTCTCAATAGCTACACAAATGTGACAGGCGGAGAATGTTGCCAGGGTAGACACAAACACCTGAATGAAACAAGAAAATGGCAAAAACCAGTGTCCCTAGTATAAAAATATATTTTATTCTAATTCAAATGATTAATGAGTATTTTAAAGATTCTTTAAAGTATTCAAACAAGATAATAAAGCAAGTCAAATTGCATAATCCTGTACATATTCTTTTCATGTAAACACCCACACAAAACAGTGTTGTGATTCATAAGATGTCCCCCAATCCCAGTAAATCACGGCAGAAAAACAAATAAAAATCATCCTATCAATAATATGAACAACATTCTTCCATCAACTCAATCATACCGTACTAACATCCATACATCTATCATACTCAACAAACCAACAATAAAATTGAAACTTAGAGTCAGGAGCCTCGCATGAGGTATAATAGCGATATCATGTACAGCTTGAAGTCTGGGTATGGCCTGTGGTGTTACATAAAGTTATACAGACTCAAGGTAACAAAAAATACTACAAAAGTTTAAATGGATGGGCTAGTGTCAACAGACAGCTATATAAATATTTCGTTGGATCTGTCAAACTAATTCAATAAGCATTGCTTTTCGTATGTCCATAGAGAGAGAGGAAATAGATCCGGAACATTAGAACCATATAGTCATCTATCTTTTCTTTACATTTATCACTGCGAGGTTCCTGTCAAAGCGCAGTGCTGACGCGAGTTTCGGTGAAGGGCTAAAATCTAGCTGCCACCTTCTTCAGGGCAAAGCAAGTAGATATCCATGGGTGTGCCGCATGGAGGGAATGGAGGAAACAAGTGGGTGCCTGATGAGTGACAAAATTCAGGACTTCAATCTGTAAGGTAAAGCACAGATAGAATCAGGTGATGGCAAGCTTCTGCTGCCCGTCTAAACAACAACAGTAAACAAAGTTGGGGTGAAAGGTAAGAAGCACCTGATAAATCTGAAAGGGTTCACCAGTGCCTACACAGCGCCTCATAGAGTGGAAAAAAGGAGAGAAAGATAACAGATGTGATGAAAACATGTGGGCAGAATAATCCACCAAGAAAAAGAAGAAAACCAATGTAGAGTAATGAGCAAGGGGCTCTCCAAAACCCAATACGAGTGAGAAAACTTGCTAAGTTAAAAGAAAATAAGGGGGTGCAGAAAGTCAGCATAAGTGATGGTAAGGGAATAGAAAATAGAATCAAAAGACAGAAAACTTACAGCAACAATTAAGAAAATCTGAACTTGCAGTCAACAAGAGCTGTCAATAAGCATGGATGTGCAGTCTGGATGGACGATGGAAATCAGCGTCTGGAGTAGATTTGAGCCAAAAATTGGATGACTGGTAAAGAATAAAAAGCAACATGTAAAATGATAAGCTATTAGTGGTACATAAGCGAAGTTGAATTTGGATGAGTAAATCAAGCGATACCTTGTGCCGCAATGATGAAAAAGGGAAAAAACCCTTATAGAAGGGATATTGAGTAAGCCTGGGCGTAGTTCGCGTAGTCGCGCTACGCGAAGCTACGCGAAGACGTCGGAGCGCTACGCGAGCTACGCGTAGCTTCGCGAGTGTGCGTAGCTGCTTGCCGCGCCCGTTCGCGATGCGTTTTTCTTGCTCGGGAACGCTTTGTGGTTGTTCGGGACGCTGTTTGCGTGCTCGGGGGCGCGAACTTACCCATGCGGTCGCCTATGGGCGCGGCCATTTTGTTTTTCACTTGTCCCGCCCGTTCGCGATCCCTTATTTCCTGTTCCGGGTCGCGTATAGCGTGCTCGCGATGCGCATTCCTTGTTCGGGAATGCGTTGTACGTGTTCGCGACGTTTTTTGCGTGCTCGGGGACAAATATCGCGAGAACTTACCCACGCGGTCGCGATGGGCGCGGCCATCTTGTTTTACCATTCTATGCTATGATTCTGGGCCTGCTTTTCTATCCTCCCTCAATCTTTGCAATCCTTAGTTTTTTACACTGTTTTTCAATTTTTCTTTATTTCTTATCTATCTCACTCTCTGCTTAAGCCTATATTTTGCATTTTTTTCTACTTTTTACTGTGTTTTTTTACTTTTCGACTGTTTTATATAACTTTCTTCTTTAAGCTCCTACTTCTTCCCCTAACTTTATTTTTCCCTTCTAACTTTTCTTTTTCACCTCCTCCCACCCCAGAACCATGGCGAAGGGTAGCAGCAGCGGCTCAAAGGGCAAGGCGCATGCGCCCAATCGCCGCCTGCCTTGTGGCAGACTGCGCCCTGCAGGGGTGCAAGCCCGCCAGCTGTTTAATGAGGCGGAGGTGGCCGCCCTTGTTTTTTTATTCAGCGCCACCTCCCTTGACCTTGGCAGCAGGCGGCAGGCCAGGCTCCGGGTACCCGACCCAGGAGCGCCACCGCCGGTGGGCGAAGGTGCGTCGGGCAGTGTTTCGCTGCTCCGAGGTCCGGCGCACCCATAACCAGCTGGCCCACCGGTGGTCAGACATCCTTGACCGGGAGCAGGACCTGTTGGACCTGCTAGGTGTCGAGGTCGTGGGGCTTGGTGAGTAGCCAATATATATATAGTAGTATAAGTATTGTGATTTGTGTATACATTTTTACAAATAACAAGAATACTGCTGCTTACATTGCAGGTAAATTACGTTTCAAAATCTTCTGTGATTGTAGGACACAGGTGCTGGGCGGTACTCTTACTTTTTTGCAACTTTGCGCTCGCTTGTCATTATTATGTAAGAGTTTACTTTAGAGAACTTCAGTTAGGTAATGCTATTGCTAGAGAGACTGTAGTCCTTCCTTTGTCCTCCTGTCAAATAGTGGTGGATGCATTTGATACTAGGTTTAGTTACTATTAGTTGATAATTTTTGAGCGGTCTGCATGACGCATCCTCTGTCACTGAGTGCTGCTTACCCCAGTCCTTAGAACCTTTTGTAGTTTGTTTAGTGAGTGGTACTGGTAAGCTTAGCTTAGCAGTGTCAGTCAGCTGCAGAACATCAGACGCAACCAACCAACAATTTGGTGTATGCATTATGCACCAATTTATGCATGTGTCCTCCTTCTCATCTATGCATTTTTGATGGCAAAAAAAAATGGAAATGCAGGCTTAATGAACAATTGGCCCGCCTGGAATAGGTGGGCTAGGTCAGGTGGTACTTAGGCTTAGTTAGTGTTCTGGATTTTATTTGAATCAATCAGAATGGAACACTGAATTAGTGTTCCCAAATAAGTAGACTGTCCGTGAATCCCGCAAGCCAGTAGTCGATCGGATTAGATAGGTCAATTTTATTGCAATTTTTGTTTCCTAAAACGTTTTTTGAGCGTTTTTTTAGATAATTTATTTGTTTCACAGCAATCATTAATGTTTGTGTCTTTCTTTTCTTTATTATATCTTACATGATCACTGATGTGCAGCACCCAGGGGCAAGAAGACGGGGTCCGATTCGGCGGGACAACCACCAGAGGACCGCTCCTCTACCGAGGGCCCTGCTGCTGGTCCCAGTAAGTCCTCCAGTGGTTATTAACAATTATATTGCCCTAACTTTTACTGCACCTTATTTTTTCAGAACTATTAATTCTGGCTCCACTCCCTAATTCTATTTTTTACAAAAGATTCTTTGATCTTGACTTGACTATCTGTTTCTAAATTCTGGTTATCCCTGCCTCTAAGTTCTAACTGCCTCTGCTATGAATGTCTGTACTCTGTACTACTAATATTAGTCTGTCGCTAAGCTTGCCCAGTTTGCATTGCCACTCTTTATTGTACGGTTTTGAATAAAACTCAGATTGACCAATACTAATAGCTCTAGCCACTGAGTCCAGTCCTTTCGGTTGTCCTCTTCTAGGCTTCTTAATCTTGAGGCTTTGACAATTACCACAAACAAAATGCCCAACCAGATATTTGACTATTTTTGATAGGATATAGTACATACTACTTGGATTCTGCACAGCCCCATGCAGAACTATGCACAATGAAATAGGATGTTGGTGATGCGAGTTTGGAACTTGGACGTTCCTCACACCTCAGTCAGAAGTGAACCCACAATCCCCTGAACGACTAGCTATAGTGTCTCATTAGGTCCCCGAACCCCCACCCGAAGATACCCAATGATTATGATTACACAACCCAGAACATAACACCCTTTCGCTCACTCACTCGTGTAAGTCCACCACCACCACCACACAAAATACCACAGAGTCTATGTGTAAGTTCAAAAGGTTTATTTTCAACTAACAAGCTCTGTATGTATGTTGTTCTATAAAATTCAGTGTACTCCAGCCAGCTCCAACAGCAAAATGCATAAGATTAAAACAATAAACAGTGTTGCAACAAGTGCATGATCATTGATGATATATAAGACAAAAGATCTGTGCGAATTCTGGGCGACTCCTCACCGTAGAACGTAGAATTACTGGTTACATGCATCATTCATAAGCTCTGCAAATCTCTGGTTCGTAGAAGGGAATCCTCTGCCTGAGAAAAATGGTGCGTGTTATATAGTATAATGCAAGCATTTCTCAGTCCTGCCCAAAAAGTGTAACATGTTACCTATGGCTAAGCAATACGGACTAACTGAACTCCATAACAAAGTGGCTTGTTTTTCGACCTCTTGTACGCAACGCTCAGACAGTAGCTGTATGTGCTCATGTGGGCTCAAAAGGCGTCTTACTGTTACTGCGCAACAAGCTGCGAGGTAACATGCGCAAAAGACATGAAGCGGAAAATGGTTGCATGGCTCAGGCTAACTTTGCAAAGAGTAGAGTATAGTATAATAATGACCCTAGGGACCATAACACTACTAGTGTCTACTGACTGTACTCTAGTACCCGATTTGGACTATTGAATGTGATTTATAATAATATGTATGTATTAACTTTTTTTCAATCTTGCTAATGAAAAAGAATAAATAGGGGGAGGTGTACAGGCATCTAAAAATGTGTCATGTTTTTATCTAGACGGACTAGCAACCACCAGTGGCGGCGGGGCCACCGGCGATTCTAGCCTTCCGGAGGGGGCAGGAGAAGATGCGGCACCTGCAGGAGCTACAGGGGGGGAGCCAGCAGCGGTGGCGGGCGGTGGTAAGTTATATTCATGACTTATTGACATTGCACTAGCTGGAAGGGTGTGTGGACTTCACTCACTGTACTGTTGTTGAGACTTATTAGGTATGAAGTTGTAGTGAACATTATACAACGGTTAAAGAAGACACCCTTTACTTAGCATGAGCAATGCAGTAGCAATAGCATTACCAGCGTGACTTGATTAACCAATGGCCTCTTATATCTGACTCCAACTCAGCTGTGAAAGTTTTATGGAGGAGACTAAAAGTCAGATCAGATGACCTTGATGGATGTGTTGAACAAAAAGGGAAAGAAGGGTTGAAGGAGGAAGGGCGGGCGAGATTTAATATGATGACTGGCAGAGAAGGATACGTTGGAAGCATGGATAGGTGGCTGATAGGAATCAGATGCATGTGTTGTTGAAGGATGGGTGGAAGGTGAAAGAAGAATGGATGCCTGCCTGGGTGGGCGACACAGTATGGGTGGATCTGTGGATAGCAAGAATCATCAGCGGTGTTTGGGTGAAACTCAAAGCCAAGGCAAGCAACGGAGTGAGTGGACGCATGCGTTGTTGTTGGTGAAACAAAGTAAGGTTTGTGGAGAGATTAAGAAGAATGATTGACATTTACTTAGAATGGATGGATGCCTGTATGTATTCATCATAGACAGCATAGGTGGCGACTGTCACGGGTTGCACAGTTTTAGGGAATGTAAAAGAAACCGCGCCAGAGTAGCAAAGCCGATGTGGGGAGGGGCAGGGTGGGGGGTAGTAGTAAACAATGTATTACGTGGGCAAATACAGGTAACTTTACTGTAAACATACAAATAAATAAAGCAAATTTCATTGTGCGCACTGCACCGCCAAATGCGATGCAGTGTGCGCAACAAAATTAGTTTCATTTATTTATATGTTTACTTACCTATAATTGGCCGTAATCCATAGTTTACTACCCCCATCCTGCCCCTACCCACGTCACCGCCCGGCCGAACTCCCCGAGTCCCACCACCGACCGCTACTGACCTTATGTCGTTGTCCCATATAAAAGCAACGATCATTGGATCAGATATATAATCTGCCTTTTTGTAGTAGCCAAGGCACTGTGAAATTGAGCAATTGCCCTCCATGTAACAGAGAGAGTATGGCCAGTGCCACCCGTAATAGAAAAATACGAGCTTCCCCACCTGCAAACAGTAGTAAATCCAACTAACGTGAGTCTGCGTCATGACTCGTATGTTTGTCTTGGGTGCAAGCATTGATGACCGAGCTGGCAATGCCGGCTACAACCAGGTTATGTCATTTCGCTAAACTAGAGAAAAGAAGAACACTGGTGTACTGTGTACTGGTTGGAGTCCATAGTGCTAGTATAATGCCTGAAACTCCTACAAATGTTAGAGGCCGAGGAAGTGGGAGGATAGATAGATTATTACCACAAATGTTATGTACTGTGCTTCTTGCTAGTGCTACTGTGCCATTATGTGTTGAATTAATTTTGTGTTACTGTTTAGCTAAGAGTACTGGTTACAACAATATTTTTTTTCTTTCTTGATATAGATGGTACTCCTTCCCAAGACAAACCATCGCGGAAGGAGTTGGCAGCCAGGGCCCGGCGCCGGAAACTGGAGGCCATATGCCAGGAGTACCGGCGGCTGGTGGCTCAGGCGGAGGAGGAGGAGGCGGCAGCAGCAGCTGCAGCCTCGTCCGATGCCCCGGGCCCCAGCCAGGCCACAACTCCAGCGGTACGGCGCCGCGGTCTGGTAGCCGCCCGCCGCCGCCGCAATTCGCTAGAAGCAAGCACTGCTGTCCCCCATCCTGGATGCCACTCCAGGGCATTTCGTCAGGAAGATTCTCCTCCTGATGGCACGTCTAGAGGAGCAAATGGAGGAGCGGGTCAAAATCATGGTGGACAAACACCTCAAAGCCCGCCGAATTTAACATCGAGGACCCTGTTGCTTTGCCCCTTTTTATTCCTTGTTTTGGTGGGTGGGAATTGGGCGTTGGGGTTTCGGGACATTCTTTGGACTTTTTTCGTTTTGGACATTGGTTGGGGTTAGGGAGAAGGGTGGGTCAGGTGTGGGATAGTTTATTTTTGTTAGGGTAATAAATTATATTTATACTTAAACATACAATGTTAATGTTTTGTGGGGGTTACTGTTTTACTGAATTA
Organism: Calotriton arnoldi; assembly: GCA_963921515.1. Classification (NCBI taxonomy): domain Eukaryota; kingdom Metazoa; phylum Chordata; class Amphibia; order Caudata; family Salamandridae; genus Calotriton; species Calotriton arnoldi. The sequence continues at coordinate 252,137 of CAWUFW010010013.1, forward strand.
ACGTCACATTGGTTTCCTTGCTGCTGCAGGGCCGCAGCCAGTGTTTGATTTAAATAATCTGCCGACGATGATGTAACACAAACAGATAGATGCGGCACCCCTCACTGAGTTATTTGTCCTACTAGTACTGTCAGTCTCTCCTGTCATTGATGATTACGTTCGGCACAGCGATGGCTGCATGGTTTCCAGAGAGAATGTAGAAGATGCCATGGTTGTGGTGGTAGTAGTAGAGTAGACACTGGCAGTAGCATTTGCTAAAAAATTTAAAAAGAGGCAGTCACTTTCCTGAGAGCGACTGTGGGAGGAGTAGTAGAACGAAGTAAAATACAGTACAGAAGAAGACTGCCAAACAAACAATATTGCAGTTGCAACTGCTAAAGTCAAATTAAACATAATGGTGGCGGGGACAGCCTAGTACAAGAAGTTACAAACTGTAGTTGTGTCGAGTGAGTCACTTAACTTAACACAATCGTAATTCGTAACCTTTACTGCTGTGTGGTAGGAGTTTGATGATTAATCCAATCAATGACGGCAATTAATTATGATGTACTACTATTAGCCGGTGACGGCTTGCACATAGACTGAGCATGGGTGGGCAAGTAGAAGAAGCTCCTCGCCCTGCCTTGCAATTGAATTAGTGTTGCTTTCACCACATCTGCCCCAGCAAGCGTGTGATCAATTGGTGTACATTTTATGTAGTCACATCACACCTCAATATAAATCACAGCCCGGGGGAAGAGGGTTAGGGTTTGATGAATGGATGGGAAGGGGGTTTGGGGAAAGGTTTGAGAATGAAAAACAGTACGCATGGACAACAAAAGCAAAGCGCAATCTTGGCAGACGACCATGATCTTATACAAAAAATCTATAAAGGGAGAAAAGGGAAATGCATGCATGATGATGAAGATAACTTGATGGTTAATGAGTAGTACTTAATAACTCCTACTAGACAATTAGACAGTACAGGGCAGCAGTATATTCTATGCAATTTGCCTTGCCTGTAATATGCCCTCAGAGACCCAAATTCCATGTTGTACTGGGCTTACTTGTAAAGATAGCAAAGACAATTAAAACACAGTTGTAGGGATCAATTAGCAAACAAACAACACACAACACACAGTCCTAATGATTGAAGAAAAAAAGGATTCAAATTAATTAAAAGATGAATGATGAATGATACTAAAGTTACTGTATTATCATGCTCAAATTGTGGAGTTGAATCTCGTCCTTCCTCTTGGTCCTATCTTCCATGGACGCTCCGCACATCAATCTTGGTGGCCTTCCTGATGCCGATTGGTAAGGTAAATGTGAGTTGTGTCTCCCAGTATAGCAAGCACAGGGTAAAGGCCGGCCTGTAACGTCTAGATGGAAAAACAAAAGGGGTATTGAAAAATCAATGAATAAAAAAACATCAATTACGGTGGAGTCCAAGAAGAGAAGAGAGAACACTTTCAGAGTGAGGCGGCTTGGATATATCGTGTAGATTCTGTTTACAGCATTAAGCTACAACAACAACAGGACAGAACAGGCCCACCACAGCACCAGCCCGTGACCCAACCTCCATTTACCTTAATTTTTGACATAGCCAGACAAAAGGCATACACAGCAACTTAGCATTTTCCTAATTAAGTGACAAAATCAATGCGCCGCTGTGAGTCATCACTACACTCGACTACACACCACTACATGGACATGTAGGTCTGCTGTGTTTACTTTCTTGTTGAATTGTTGTGTTTATGTTTACCTTATGCCACTTCATGAAATGCAGTTATTCCTTGAATCAACTCCGATCCAACTGAATGACTGCGTGCAAAGATAGTATGGTCATCATCATGGTGTGGTACGTGTTGTCCAACTACAACTCAGTCTGTAGTGACTCCGATTAAGTCCATATTCCATATTAAAAAATTGCAACAGATATTGGCCTGCACCTGCAGTAGTAGGAGTACAATTTGGTTATTAAACAACAAGAAGGGAAACATTGACTGTCACTGACTTGAGTCACTTTGTAGATTAACTAGTAGAGTAGAGTTCGACTTCATGCACAACATCAACAACAAACAACAGCAATCGCTCAGAGTCTGCAAGCATCCAATGCATTCCATCATTACCTGTCTTGCTCTTCTCTTTGGCTGTCAGATCATCAGATGCCTAGTTCTGACAGTTGTTATTTTTTTTACGGGGCAGTGGCCTCATCATTACTCCAGTCCACATTCATTTTGAGTGTTAGTCGCTGTTTCGGTTTTCGTCTTATTCTTCTGTGGCACTTTGTCACAGTTTAAGTTGCTTCCCATGGTCAGCACTGTGATGATGGGCCGCGGCCTGGGTAGCGCTCATTGATGGTCATTTGAGTTTGCACAAATGTCAGCAGGTTTCTTCGAAGAGTCTCTTGTCTTTCTCTGCCAAGTACCTTCTGTCCTGACAGTGAGGACTTTTGGATGCCTGCTGAGGCTGTAGCCTTCGGACACTGATGAGTTTCGGCTCGAAAACAAAACGGAGGATAGCTATAGTCACGTTTCACTTCTTATGGAGGCGGGACTGGTAAAGGCAACATTTCTTGTACTAATGTCTGGCTTGATGGAAATGTACTTGTGCGAGACAGGAAGATGAAGCAGGACTCTGAAGAGTGGACAGTTAAATGCACAGACATCCAACTCCAATAGGGAAATAAAAAGAGAAGACGGTGGTGATGGATTTGTTGTGATTTGAACCAGAAAGACAGATACACAGACACATAAAGGAAGGAAGAAAGTAACAATTTGAAAGCCTAGTTGTCAGGGAAGAGGAGCTCGTCCTCAAACTCTGGTGGTTCGGACAGAAGTAGGTCCTGTAACCCACTATTTACGTCATCCAAGTCGCTCTCCTCTTCCTGCTGTGATTCACGTATTTTGTAATCCGGTGGTATAAAGTGCTGATTCATTTTGATCATGGTTAACCTCTCCACGCTTTGGGCCGAGAGACTGGTCCTTTTCGAAGTTACAATGGCACCAGCAGCACTGAAAACACGCTCAGAAGAGACACTTGCGACAGGGGAAGCCAGATACTTTATCGCCAGCCTGCTGAGCACTGTCCATTGGCTTCTTTTCCCATACCAATACACCAATGGGTTTCGATCCATGAAGACCTCTGTTGGGTCAACCAGATAGGCCTGGACCATCCGCTCAATGTTCAGGGGTGCTCCGATGTGCTCGGCCTGTTTTGCCTTTGCATCAGCACTGGACTTACCATACCCCTGCTGTAGAAACCAATCAGTTGCACATTGTGCTGTGGATGATCCTGTTCTTGATGTTATTGTTGGTGTAGGTGACTGCTGGGAGGCAAATGCACTGCCCTCAGGCTCCAAAGTAGAACTTGACTCTGGATGCCCTGTAGTACTGGTTATGGCCTGGGGTGGGGGCCTGTAATTAACAGCCGTTCGCTTTCGAAAATAGTGGCTTCCTTAGCTATCAAAGTTTTGTAGTTGGCAACATCCACTTCCGAAAAGGAATTACTGCCTTGCTGTTCAGAAATACTTTGTACCGTGGATCCAAAATTGTGGCACTAATGTAATGTGGTTGTGACAAAATTTTATTTTTAATCCTTGTATTTTCCGATAAGCGAGCGGCTAAGGTCTCCGCCAAATGATATGCGTCTTGTTTGTCATCCACACCTGCGTACGTTTCAGACACATCCTTCAGCTGTTGCTCTAGCATGTGCAACAATGGGATAGCTTGGCCCATAGTACAGTCCTCCCTGCTGACTTCACATGTGAAGATCTCAAAAGGAAGTAGCATCTCAGTCAGGCATTTAATGAGGTCCCATTGAGCCATCTCAACGGTCATGCCTCTCACAGTAGGTTCCCCTAATCTTTGCATGACATAAGCATTGAGTGGTATGTACAGTTCAAACAGACGATCAAGCATGTAATAAGTGGAGTTCCAACGTGTTGGCACCTCCTGGATGAGCGCTTTGACTGGCATTTTATACTCACGTTGAATGACCCTCAGCTGCTTCCGGGCTTTAAAAGAATGGTTGAAATGTGTGCATATTCTTCTGCAGGTGACCAGTAAGTTGCTGACTTTGGATTCATTTTTCAAAAAGTCTTGAACAACAATGTTAATGCAGTGTGCCAAACACGGACCCTGAAATAGCCACCATTGCGCATGGCCAAAACTACATTACTGCCGTTGTCCGTGGCAACAAAACCAATCGTAAGCCCTCTTGGGCGCAGCCACTGAAAGACCTTGGTGTTAAACTCTTCCAAAATGTTTGCAGCAGTATGAGATTTCTCCATGGCAAACATGGCTACAGTTGCATGTTTGCGAGTGGCATGAAAAATCTCTGCAGTATCAACACCAGCAGATATCTGTTCTCTAAACCCCGCAAAACAGATCCAGTGTGCAGTGATGCACATGTAATCTGTGGCTTGGCAACTGGTCCACATGTCTGTAGTCAGGTGGATACTGTGAACAGCACTCTGCTTCAAGGCCTTTCCTAGCAATTCCAGCACGTCGTGATGTAGTGCTGGAACTGCAACTCTGGCAAAATAGTAGCGGCTGGGAACATGCCATTTTGGGCAGATGGTTGACACAAATTCCAGAAAACCCACCCCTTCAACAAAAGAAAAAGGGAGAAGGTCCAGTGCTAACATTTTAGCCAGCTTCGCATTGTACAAACGTGCTATTGGGTGGTTGCGTTCGTACTGCCCCTCACCCCCAAACATGCTGATAATGTTAGGCTGCATGGTTTTCCTTTCTCTTAGGCTCAACGCACTTTTTGGTAGTGCGGACCTGGTACTTCTTGGTGTCTCCGGCTGACTCTTACTCTTGTGCCACTGAGATGTTGCTGAAGATGTGTGCAACGTTAAGACTGCACTGCTGGGGTCAGGGACACCTTGTGTACCACTACCAGAGAGAATGTCTCCCTGTCCTTCCTCTTCCACCGTGATCGGATCTTCTTCTTCTACTCCTTTATCCCCACCAACACCAATGGTTGCAGTTTTTTTCTGCCGCGAAGGTGGTCCTCCCAGCTGATCAAGTGGTGTTTTTTCAGATGGGTCATTTGGCCTCCGGTACCATAGTTTGTACCAAGCTTACCACGACTAACAGAGGTATTACAAATGGAGCATATAGCAATGTTCTCCTCCTTTTCGCTAACCGTAAAGAAGTCCCAAACTGGGGAGCTTAACTTTGGCCTCCTGCTCGAGGTGCCACTTCCAATGCCGGATGATCTGTAGGGTGTGTGTTGAATTTGACTCTGTGCTGCTGTACCACTACCTACTCCTACTGAGGTGGTGGTTGTGCTGGATGTAGGTCGCTGCCGGGCCTTTGCTAATGCAAATATGGAAGCTGTAGGTCGTGTTGGTGTTACCTGTGGAGATATGCGTGCTACATCCCTCGCAGCGATTTTGGATAGGGTAATAATGTTGGTCTCCATCTCCTCGGGGCCGGGAGTGATGTTCGTGATGACTGGCTCGTCATCATCATCATCTTGCTGTTCTACATCGACCTCCATAAGTGTAAGGCTTTCCGGAACCTTCCTTTTCCCTAGCTTGGTCTTGGAACGTGGCTCCCTCTCAGACTCAGTTTGTGGCTTCCAAGTGGCATCTAGATCATCAGAAGGGGGCTTGGCGAAGAACTTGATGGACTACCCCTCCTTTTCCTTGCTGGGGATTTGGAAGACAATGGATCTTCTGAATGAGTGGCTTCTTCTTCTACCTCTGCATGAGGCTCAATTTCCTGAACTGCCCCTACTTCAGGAGGAACAACAACTACTATTGCGGGCGGTGGTTGCGGCTGTTGTTGTTGACCACTTATCTGCTGTGTTTCCTCCTGCGTTGATTGGGTACTACTTTGAGATAGCGATAAGTTTATCTCAGGCTCAGCATCACTGCTTTCCACCATTAGGCTGGCTACCTCTTCCACACTCATGTGCTTGGGCCTGGGTTGGTGGGTTGGGTCCACTGATGCAGAGGTGCTGCCCCCAGCTTGCCCCCCGGACACCGCTGCTGCAGGCGCAATTTTTTTTTCCCCAAAAAAGGTATTGGCCGGCACACCAGACTTAAGTGTCACTTCCTTCTTCTGTTCCTTCTTCTTCTCAATAGCAACTTTCTTGGTACTGGAGGACCTGGTACCTGCTTTCTTTGGGCCCATCTTCTTCAGATGTCAGCAGCACTCAGTTGCAGAGATGTCTGGTCAGGTCACACGTCACGTTGTGTTGTGTGTACAGCAGCAGGATGACTGTCTGGAAGTGCAACGGGCAATGATGAGAGACACACCTCCTCCTCAGTCTTTGTGCACCTAAAAGCAAAAAAGCCAGAACATCAGTCAAACATAGCACAAATCAAACAAATAGAATATAGAACTTAGTGTGTGGTGGCCTCAATTATTAAATTTCAGAAACTCTGTGAACAACAACACACAGTCTAGCCATTTATGAGACGTTGACAACAAGGCCAGGGCTTTCCTGGCTACTGTGTAGTGCTAGTGTACACTCTGGAAGAATAAGAATAGTAAAGAACAAAAACTAAAATGTAGTGGAGCATGTTTGGCCTAAATTTGTGCATCACGTGGGATGTATTATATAGCAGCATCAGGAGCTGCAGCTGGCAATGGGGATGGATTTGGAAGCAGTAAGACAAGAGGAACAATGGAAAGACACGCAGGCCTATGTGGCAAAAACAGCACACTAATAACTACCACAACAAAATGGCCCCCAGAAACATGGTGACTCACAGGCACAAGGCACGGCAAACAATGAACTCAAGCAGGCCTATATATGGGCAGACAAAGGATGCCTTATAAAACACACACAGCTTTAATGCAAAAACTAAAATCCACCTGGCTAAAAACACTTTTGAAAGTTAGACAACCACTACAACAACACAATTATAATTACACAGTACACACGCAAAAAAGGCATTTATTTAACACACCCAAAAAGTGAAATAGTCAGACCCTCCAAAAAAAACACATTTCGCAATTCAATTGAATCAATTCAATGCCATCCATGGCCTAAATGATGTCAAAATTCCACAGACTACACAGAAACAGTTTTATGCACCCATGGTGACTACCTCTGGGCCTACTGGCATACTGGGCCGCAAGCTTGGAGGCCTATGGCAAAAGCACAGTGGCTGGCTTTACAAAATGGCCACCACCCCCATGGCCAGGCCACCCAAAATAACAAAAAAGTGAAGACAAAGGACAGGACCAGGCAGTTGGAGACTCTGGGCAACTTCCTTCCTCTTGAAAAAAATTGTAAAACAAAAAAAGTGACTCCTTGCTCACCAAACTACATCTAAATGACAACCTGAGGAGTTTTTTGTGCAAAATGAACTAAATCAACATTTTCGAGAAGGTTTTATGATGCTCAAGAGATATTCTTCGCCAGATTGTAAATTCTGCGTGTTCGGCATCGCGATCGTCACAAAAAGTCGTTATCGCGCGCGCGAAGAAGATAAAAAGTGTAAGTCCGCGTTGTCGCGCAGTGCGGACTTGCCCAAAGTCCGCGAGCTGAACGCCCAGGGTTACCTACTGGCTGAAAAGGCCTATTTATTTAACAAACACCCAAAAAAATAAAATACCACCCCAAAACCCACATTTTGCAAATCAATCCAATGCCATCCATGGCCTTAATTAGGTTACAATTCAACAGACAACACAGAAACAGTTTTTATGCACCCATGAGGATGACTACCTCCGGGCCTACTGGCACACTAGGCCGCAAGCTTGGAGGCCTATGGCAAAAGCACAGTGGCTGTTCACACAAAATGGCCGCCAACACATGGCCAGGCCACCCAGAACAACAAGAAAAGGAACACAAGACAGACAATGCAGGCCTATGGCAAAAGCACAATGCCTGGCTTTACAAAATGGCCGCCACCCACATGGCCAGGCCACCCAAAATAACAAAAAAGTGAAGACAAAGGACAGGACCAGGCAGTTGGAGACTCTGGCCAACTTCCTTCCTCTTGAAAAAAATTGTAAAACAAAAAAAAAGTGACTCCTTGCTCACCAAACCACATCTAAATGACAACCTGAGGAGTTTTTGTGCAAAATGAACTAAATCAACATTTTCGAGAAGGTTTTATGATGCTCGAGAGATATTCTTCGCAAGATTGTAAATTCTGCGTGTTCGGCATCGCAATCGTCACAAAAAGTCGTTATCGCGCGTGCGAAAACGTACATTGAGCGCGCGAAGAAGATAAAAAGTGTAAGTCCGCGTTGTCGCGCAGTGCGGACTTGCCCAAAGTCCGCGAGCTGAACGCCCAGGGTTACCTACTGGCTGAAAAGGCCTATTTATTTAACAAACACCCAAAAAATGAAATACACCCCAAAAACCACTTTTACAAATTCAAACCAATGCCATCCATGCATGCCCGGCCTACATGATGTTTAAACTTTAAATTCAACAGATACCACAGAAACATGCACCCATGGGTACCTCTGGCTCTAGTCCGGGCCTACTGGCTGAAATTCCAATCAAAGAAAAACAACTAGGCCCCTGCCGAAACTACAGGCCACAACAATACATTTTAAAAACTATGGAAATCCCCCAAAAAATGTAGGTACAAACAAGCCCCAATCAAACAAACAAGTACACCAATTCTCCAACTTACTTGTAAAATCTCAAATCCAAGAGTCCTCAAATCCAATCCAATGATATGATGCAGCAGACAGACACAAAAAGTGATCCTTCCAGCTCCAAATCCAAATGAAAGTGAACAGTACATGGACAAAACACTGGGAGGAGCCTGCTGGACAGGAACAGGAAGTTTGAGAATCAGGGGCACTTCCTTCCTCTTGGAAAAAAAGAAAAAGGACTCCTTGCTCACCAAACTACATCTCTAAATGACAACCTGAGGAGTTTTTTGTGCAAAATGAACTAATTCATCATTTTCGAGAAGGTTTTATGATGCTTGAGATATATTCTTCGCCAGATTGTAGTTTCTTCGTGTTCGGGATCGTGATCTTTCCAACACTGCCGCCAAAAGTCAGATCGCGCGTCCGAATGACGTGTTCGCGTTCGCACACTCTCGCGGTATCGTGCGGCCGGATTCCAAATCTCGTGGCGCCCGCGAACGGATAGGAAGTCGCGTCGGCGAACGCAGAATCACGGTAGGTCGTTACCGCGCGCGCGAGAACGTATATTGAGCGCGCGAAGAAGAAAAACAGCTACGCTACGCCGCAAATTGCGTAGTGCACTGTAACTCGCGTTCTACGCGAATCGCGAAGTTACCGAAACTTCGCAAATTCCGCGAGCGTAGCGTAGTTCACCGCCCAGGGTTAATATTGAGTAACCAGGTCTAGGCCAAAAGGATGTTGGCTCAGCGGCAAAAGGTGAAGAATAGAAATACGATGGCACCGGGTTCCAGCGCCGGGTCCTCTGTAATTGGAAAACAATAAACAGGAAACAGAATCCTGTTAAAAGGGCAGCCCATGCTTCAAAGGCGATTCAAACACTGAACGTCAAACCAAAGGACAAAACAAAAGAATCGCAAAAAATAAAAAAATGAAAGACCGGAGTGGAATACCGGAAATATGGTAGAGGGACAATATGTATGAAAGGCCAGACATCATAGAGTACTGTGCTCGTGCGTGGGCAGCAATGTAGAAGTGGCAATAAATGCTCAATCATGCCCCCGCATGCATCCAAATGAAGCGGGCGTGGGAAGGGATGTATAGAAGTGGAAATAAATGCTCAATTGTGCCTCCGCATGCATACGAATAAAGAAAAGAAAAAGAGAAAAATCTCACAAAACGGACATAAAAAAGCGGGTCTCCAAAAAAGAGAGCGAGGGAAAGGAAAGCGTCCGCATTGGGAGTCCTTACCCAGAAGTGGATGGCGTTAGTGGTAGCGGGTCCATCCAGGGGTGGGGGAACCCTTCTAAACGGTCGTGTGTGCCTGATGCTGTCCAAGAGGCAGGGAGGTCAGGCCGTCAGGGAAAAGAAACTGATCTCAGGAATCCGCATGGCTCTCCAGCTTCGGGAAGTCAGTTTCCAGATAATTGCATGCAAGGAGCCGGAAGCACAAAGTCTTATAAACGTCCCGCCCAAGAGCGTAATGTAACGTAGGGCCGGAAATGGCCTGATAAGAGCAAACCTTCGTAAAAGGTAGGTGGTTGCCATATTAGAAAGGTCAAATACACCGGGAAAAAATGTAAATTGCAACTAAAGAAAATATAAACGCGAGCTCAAAAACATCCAAATCCAAATGAATGAGCAACAAAGAAAAATAATGTTCTTACATATATAGACACCGTAGGATCCAAGAGGCCAGCTAGTGGAAAGGTTATCAGCTAGAAAAAAGGTCCACATTGATTCTAATCAGGTACATAAAAGTGGGGGGGAACAAATCCTCGCACCAAAATAGTAGGTATGATGGGAGAGACTGCCCCATGTGTACGATCGAAAAGTGCAAATGATTGACCACAAAGGCGTACAGAGCCAAATCACAGATGACCAAAGAATAAGTAATAAAATAAAAAATCAAGAACAACAAAAAAAAAAAGTCCAAGGAATCAGGCCAAGGTCCAGAGGGACAAGATAATGAGTAATCGGGAAGAGAGTAATACAGGGAACAAGGTCCTTGAGTGAGCACACAGGGGAGTAGGTCTAAAAGGAGGGCAGTCAAGTACATAGTTGGAAAAAAATCCCACCGAGACTGCGGTAAAATGGCAAGGAAGAACATCGCGGCTGCCCAGGGGAAGATTAAATGGCTTGTTCCCATGGAGTGGTTTCGTTCAAACCTTCAGTTTGCGAATTAAGGAGAAAAATCCAAAATACCTCTCTTTTTTTACGGAGTTTGGTATCATCACATCCTCTAGTTGTCCTGGTTTTCTCCAGGATCGACCATCTGAGTTGCTTGTCAGTATGTCCAGCGTCAAGCCAGTGCTGGATCAGGGGAGCCGTGAGTTTTTTGGTACGAATATTCGACGTGTGTTCCCCAATGCGTTCTTATCTCTCTACCAGTCTCGCCCACATAGCAAAGGTTGCATGGGCAAAGGATCCAGTATACCACATTAGAGGACTTGCAGTTGGTCATATTGCTAAGTTCAATCGTTTTGTGTCCAATGTTGATTCGGTCAGATGTAATGGCATTATCGCATGCCAGACATGTGCCGCATCTATGGTTGCCTTTGATGGGATTGGCACCTGTAATGGATTTTTGCACAAAGGTATCTTCTGCCTTGGATTTCGCTCTCACTAGAAAATTTCGTAGGTTCATGTTCTATCTAAAGGCGAAAGTGGGTCTGGGTAGTTTGGGAACATCCTCTCTCATATTGAGGATATGCCATTCCGAGTATATGGCCTGTTTGATTTTTTGATCTAGATTTGAATGTCGAGTGACAGACCAATTTCTCTTCGGTGTTGTTGCTTTTGGGGTCAAACATGGTTTCCCTGTTGTAATATCTAGCTCGTTTAAAAGAATCACGAACCAATCTTTTGGGGTATCCTCGAGCTAAAAGCTTGTGTTTAAGGGTCTCTGCATGTCTAACGAACTCCACGGTGTTCGTACAGTTTCTGCGCAGCCATAGGAATTGGCTAAAGGGAATGCCGTCCTTCTGACTGCGCGGGTGGAAGCTATTGTAGTGGAGCAACGTATTTCTTGCAGTAGGTTTGGTGTAAAGAGATACAGAAAGGTGTTGATTGTCATGCTCTAGCCAGATGTCTAAGAATTCGACCCTGTCCCTGCTTTTTTTAGGAGTGAATCTAAGGTTTTTATCACAAAGGTTAATCCACTCAAACAATTGGTCCGAATCATCTTCTTCACCATGCCACACGAAGAAGATGTCATCAATAAATCGGTACCACGCTGGAATATTTTCGAAGAAGGGCGCAATTTCATTATGAATAAATTGTTTTTCTAAATTGCCCATGTACAAGTTATTTATAGAGGGGGCACAGGCTGCCCCCATGCTGACCCCCTTGATCTGTTTATATAGCTCCCCATCAAATTCAAAAAAGTTTTCGTTCAGGACAATCTCTAAACATTGGATAAGGAAGTTGCGATTATGTTCAAACCCGGCCGAGATCAAACAGTTTTGAGCCACTTCAAGTGCCTGTTGTTGAGGCACATTCGTGTAAAAGGCCTCGATATCCATTGTGACCAATATTTGTCCTTGATTGTTAAATGAAGACCCTTCTATTTTAGAACTAAGATGGCCAGTGTCCCTAATATATGAGGGTAGAAGGCTCACCAAAGGCTTGAGAAATGTGTTGATGTATTTGGATAATGGCTCAGTGGCTGCGCTGATGGTTGAAACAATTGGGCGAAGAGGTGGGTCCAGCGGGTTCTTATGGGTTTTTAGAACCCCATATATAACTGGGATGCAAGTGACTTTAGGGGTAAGAAATTCAAATTCCTTTTTGCATATTATGGCTTCCTGTTCTGCCATTTTGCTGATGTCAAATATTTTGATTTTGATTCTGGTCTCAGGGTCCCCTCTCACTTTGCTATAGTACTCGCATTCATCCAGCATAGCCCTCAGTTTGGTTTTATATGCGGGTGTGTCAAACATGACTATTCCTCCTCCTTTAACACAGGGTTTGATAGTAAGTTTAGGGTCATCTTTGAGTTTGCAAAGTGCCATATTCTCAGGTTTAGTAAGATTGGGGACCGGTAGGGGTATGAATTTAGTGATTTTATTGATTTTGGTAAGGACTGCCTTTTCAAAGATTTCTACTTCAGGATCAAGGAGATCCAGACTAGGTATAAAAGTAGATAGGGGTTTTACGCCTGAAGAGTTATCTTCTTCATATGAGTCTCTATTCAGAAAAAAACATTTTTAGCCTGACCCTGCGAAAAAAGGCAAAGATATCTCTGTGGAGTTTGAATCTAGAGAGTCTGGTAGCGGGGACAAAAGAAAGTCCCTTAGTAAGCAATCTTTCAGTATCATGGTCAAGATTTTAACTAGAGAGATTGAAAATAGGAATACTATTTAGTTGCGCCAGTATTGCTGTCTCCTCATTTGTATGTACTGTTGAGAATGTTCCTGGTCTGGAAATTGATCTCTCTGTTGATTCCGGTATCTGGGGCAAAAGTTTGCCCTCCGGTTCCCCAAAAAATCAAACAGGCCATATACTCGGAATGGCATCTCCTTAATATGAGAGAGGATGTTCCCAAACTACCCAGACCCACTTTCGCCTTTAGACGGAACATGAACCTACAACATTTTCTAGTGAAAGCGAAATCCAAGGCAGAAGATACCTTTGTGCAAAAATCCATTACAGGTGCCAATCCCATCAAAGGCAACCATAGATGCGGCACATGCCAGGCATGCGATAATGCCATTACATCTGACCGAATCAACATTGGACACAAAATGATTGAACTTATCAATATGACCAACTGCAAGACCTCTAATGTGGTATACTGTATCCTTTGCCCATGCAAACTTTGCTATGTGGGCGAGACTGGTAGAGAGATAAGAACACGCATTGGGGAACACAAGTCGAATATTCGCACCAAAAAACTCACGGCTCCCCTGGTCCAGCACTGGCTTGACGCGGGACATACTGACAAGCAACTCAGATGGACCATCCTGGAGAAAATCAGGACAACTAGAGGATGTGATGATACCAAACTCTGTAAAAAAGGGAGGTATTTGGGATTTTTCTTCTTAATTTGCAAACCAAAGGTTTGAACGAAACCACTCCATGGGAACAAGACATTTAATCTTCCCCTGGGCAGCTGCGATGTTCTTCCTTGCCATTTTACTGCAGTCTTGGTGGGTTTTTTTCCAACTATGTACTTGACTGCCCTCCTTTTAGACCTCCTCGCCCTTGCTGATGTGTGCTCACTCAAGGACCTTGTTCTCTGTATTACTCTTTTTCTGATTACTCATTATCTTGTCCCTCTGTACCTTGGCATGATTCCCTGGACTTTTTTGTTGTTGTTGTTCTTGATTTTTTATTTTATTACTTATTCTTTGGTCATCTGTGATTTGGCTCTGTACACCTTTGTGGTCAATCATTTGCACTTTTGGATCGTACACAAGGGGCAGTCTCTCCCATCATACCTACTATTTTGGTGCAAGGATTTGTTCCCCCCCACTTTTATGTACTTGATTAGAATCAATGTGGGCCTTTTTTCTAGCTGATAACCTTTCCTCCATGGGCCCACCATCATTTATTGCGATATCCTTTGCCTAGCTGGCCTCTTGGATCCTATGGTGTCTATATATGTAAGAATTTTTTTTTGTTTGGTGCTCATTCATTTGGATTTGGATTTTTTGAGCTCGCGTTTATATTTTCTTTAGTTGCATTTTTTCCCGGTATATTTGACCTTTCTAATATGGCTACCACCTACATGTTACGAAGGTTTGCTCTTATCAGGCCATTTCCTGCCCAACGTTACGTTACGCTCTTGGGCGGGACATTTATAAGCCTTTGTGCCTCCGGCTCCTTGCGTGCAATTATCTGGAAACTGACTTCCCGAAGCTGGAGAGCCATGCGGATTCCTGAGATGAGTTTCTTTTCCCTGACGGCCTGACCTCCCTGCCTCTTGGACAGCATCAGGCACACACAACTGTTATAGAAGGGTCCCCACACCCTTGGATGGACCCGCTACCACTAACGCCATCCACTTCCGGGTAAGGACGCCCAATGCGGACGCTTTCCTTTCCCTCTCTCTCTTTTTTGGAGACCCGCTTTTTTATGTCGGGTTTGTGGGATTTTTCTCTTCTTCTTTTCTTCATTCGTATGCATGCGGAGGCACGATTGAGCACTTATTTACACTTCTACATCCCTTCCCACGCCCGCTTCATTTGGATGCATGCAGGGGCACGATTGAGCATTTATTGCCACTACTACATCACTGCCCACACACAAGCACAGTACTCTACGATGGCTGGCCTTTCATACATATGGTCCCTCTACCTTATTTCCGGGATTACACTCTGGTCTTTCATTTTTTTATTTTTTACGATTCTTTTGTTTTGTCCTTTGGTTTGACATTCAGTGTTTGAATTGCCTTTGAAGCATGGGCTCCCCTTTTAACTGGATTCTCTTCCCTGTTTATTGTTTTCCACTTACAGAGGACCCGGCGCTGGAACCCGGTGCCATTGTATTTCTATTTTTCACCTTTTGCCGCTGAGCCAACATCCTTTTGGCCTAGAGCTGGTTACTCAATATCCCTTCTATAAGGGTTTTTTCCCTTTTTCATCATTGCGGCACAATGTATCGCTTGATTTACTCATCCAAATTCAACTTCCCTTATGTACCACTAATAGCTTATCATTTTACATGTTGCTTTTTATTCTTTACCAGTCATCAAATTTTTGGCTCAAATCTACTCCAGACGCTGATTTCCATCGTTCATCCAGACTGCGCATCCATGTTTATTGACAGCTCTTGTTGACTGCATGTTCAGATTTCCTTAATTGTTGCTGTAAGTTTTCTGTCTTATTATTCTATTTTCTATTCCCTTACCATCACTTATGCTGACTTTCTGCACCCCCTTATTTTCTTTTAACTTAGCAAGGTTTCTCCCTCGTATTGGGTTTTGGAGAGCCCCTTGTTCATTACTCTATCATCGGTTTTCTTCTTTTTCTTGGTGGATTATTCTGCCCACATGTTTTCATCACATCTGTTATCTTTCTCTCCTTTTTCCACTCTATGAGGCGCTGTGTAGGCACTGGTGAACCATATCAGATTTATCAGGTGGTTCTTACCTTTCACCCCAACTTTGTTTACTGTTGTTGTTTAGACGGGCAGCAGAAGCTTGCCATCACCTGATTCCATCCGTGCTTTACCTTACAGATTGAAGTCCTGAATTTTGTCACTCGTCAGGCACCCACCTGTTCCCTCCATTCCCTCCATGTGGCACACCCTTGGATATCTACTTGCTTCTGCCCTGAAGAATGTGGCGGCTAGATTTTAGCCCTTCACCGAAACGTGCGTCGGCACTGTGCTTTGACAGGAACTTCGCAGTGATACATGTAAGAAAAGATAGATGACTATATGGTTCTAATGTTCCGGATCTATTTCCCTCTCTCTATGGACATACGAAATTCTTATTGAATTAGTTTGACAGATCCAACGAAATATGTATATAGCTATCTGTTGACACTAACCCATCCATTTAAACTTTTGCAGTATTTTTTGGTACCTTGAGTCTGTATAACTTTATGTAACCAGTACTCAAAGAGGAGACAAAGTGCTTTTGGACAGGTCCAGCATAAAGGCCCCAGGGGAAGTCTAGACAAAAGAATTATGCTGTTCCTCTGAAGTGAGAGTCAGATAAAGGGAATATAGACCTGTGAAAACTGACTCTCAGAATTTTGTGGTGAGCATGAAACAGGTAAAAACAGTTAAAAACAGAGTGCCACACGGTGAGTGCACGAGGTGAACTAACGTGAACTTCAGCCCTTGTGGCACACAACAATGTAGCAGAGAGAGCATCAGACCAGTTAGTCGTATGGTTGATGTGAGTGTGCAGCCACAACACCATTTGAGTTTTAAGTTGTAGATAGTATACCCCTTGTTTGGTCCTGATGAATCTTCAGTTTTTTACTTAGGGTAGGAGACCCTTTGATTAAAGTTGTTGTCGCTGGTACTCCCAACCCTATTTTAGATTCACTTGAAACACACATTCATCTACACATACTAGGCCCCTCACCCCCACTTCACCAAACGGCTGTTGGTAAAAGATTTCCGCTAAAGTGCCTCTACTATAGGGAGCCCGTCGGGCATTGCACCGCCGACCCGACGAGGAACAGCCCGATGATGAAGCATGACACCCGACAGGGTGTGTGAGGGCACTATAATCCAATGAAATGGATTCCCAACTTTGAACCACTCTGGTAAAGTTAGTCTATATTCCCTTTATCTGACTCTAACTTTATGTAACACCACAGGCCGTTCCTAGACTTCAAGCTGTACATGATATCGCTATTATACCTCATGCGAGGCTCCTGACTCTAAGTTTCAATTTTATTGTTGTTTTGTGAGTATGATGGATGTATGGTTGTTAGTACGGTATGATTGAGTTGATGGAAGAATGTTGTTCATATTATTGATAGGATGATTTTTTAGTTGTTTTTCTGACGTGATTTACTGGGATTGGGGGACAACTTATGAATCACAACACTGTTTTTGTGGGTGTTTACATGAAAAGAATATGTACAGGATTATGCAATTTGACTTGCTTTATTATCTAGTTTGAATGCTTCAAAGAATCTTTAAAATACTCATTAATCATTTGAATTTGAATAAAATATATTTTTATACTAGGGACACTGGTTTTTGCCATTTTCTTGTTGCATTCAGGTGTTTGAGTCTACCCTGGCCCCATTCTCCACCTGTCACATTTGTGTAGCTATTGAGAGACGCTGAGCACTCTGGTTATCTTGTAGTCAGGTGAGACAGATTCCCTTCTCTTGTATGGTTGTTGTTACTAGTTTCTATTTCCCAAAGTCACCTGCCTTTATCCTCCTTTTGGGATCCCTTTCTTGCAGTTTATAACGCAACTTTAACCTTAAGTTTTATCAGTTAATTTCTTGGGTTTCTTGATCATATTCAGCCAATTCCTTTGATGTGCACAGCTTTTGGCGTGCAAAGCGGAAGGTTGGCCACAGGGCCTGTGCCCAATTCATCTTAGGTGGGCGATCCCTCTGGCCATGCACAACCCAATGTGGACACAATGAAGCGTGCACAGTACCATGGTGCTGTAGGGGTAAAGCTTGAAAGTCAGTTCCCATGGGAGTACTGCTGCACCTCATGGAGGGCCAGGCTGGGTCTTGTGGGAGTACTTGTCACTCAATTTTTTATCTTTAGTTTTGGCCCCTGGAGGTCCTCATTTCGTATAGTCATTACCATTTATTGTAGACTGATGCTGCTGGTTGTTTGACTCTGTGCACTGGGACACTGCTAACCAGGCCCAAGTGATTGTTTTGACCCCTAAAACATATTGAAATTGGCTATACTTTTGATTGGCACATTTAACCCCCCTTATAAATCGCTACTATATAATAAAAACTTGTACCCAGGACCTATTAACTAAATTTTCCAAAGAACTGCAGCACATATTGTGCCATCACTGAAGTGACACTGCAAAGCATGTCATCAGGCCTGCCCCTGTAGCCTGGGTGGGCAGTTATAAACCTACCAATTCGACGTGGCAAACAAAACACTCTGCCAGGTCTAAACCTTCCTTTTTAATACTTATAAGCCACACCTAATGTAAGCTCTACTTTCCCATAGTGGTGGGTTAATGGTTGTTACAAATTAGGGCATGTGTACCTATGTAATATTTTCCATGTCCTGTCAGTAAAAAATATCCAAAGTCATAACACCTTATGATACTTAACTTCAGTTTGGAAATAGCTAGAAAAATGATTCAAGGACTCATTGTAAAGGTAATTCAAAATCAAGCTCAATGATGAAGTCAGATTTTTTGTTACTATCCTGAAAATTTCACTTTTAGAAATTTGTCATTTTCCTGCCTGAGACAAATGTGCCTTTCTGACAGTGTTCAATGCGACCCGACTTTTGATGGCTTTCCAGTGGTGAAATGTGTATTGATCCAAGACAGTGGACAAAGGGCTTGAGTGTGGGGAAATGTTTTTTCCTCAACATGATGGCCTTCTGGTCTCTGCCCAGGAACGTTATTAACTTAAAAGGGTCCTTAGTCCTGTCATTAGCAGATGTAGCTCAAACCTGGGCTTGCCCTCCTCTGTTGTCTTACTAGACAGCCATGCACAAATTTCAGTGGAAAAAGGGCTGCTCCCCAGAACCAATATTGAGTAACCAGAAGGGAGGGTGATTCCATTATCTTAGTCACACCTCTAAGTGGGCACAGGTAGTTTTGCACTTGTGAAGAATGGTTCTTCCATGTTGATCTTAAGTAGAGAGGAGCACTGTGACATAGGTTACAGTAGAACGCAAAGGAAGGTCTGCAAAGGTAGGTAGGGTGCCCCTGGAATCCTTTACCTTATTGGTTAGGGAGTGGTCATGAGTTTCACCCACCCACATGATCTGGCATAAATGTGGCATACCAAGTACCCTCTTCAGAACACTTCTAGACCTGTGGAAGACAGACAAAGGACTGCAACTGCTGTTGCAACCTTTGACAAGATGCTCAAGGGATGGACCTACTCCCATTTGTACCCCAGCCAGAGAAGAGGACTCCAAGTGTCAGTTGGCTGACCACCTGTTAAGCTGCAGGGGCACCAAATCTGCAGGAGGTCCTGCTTTCCTGAAGAGCCCAACTGACCAGTTCCAACAGGACATTCCCTGATCTTACTAATTGCTTTTCGTGGAGTACATGATGACCTCTGAGTAGTGTCCCTAAGGTCCTGGGTCCCTTAGATATATATCAGAGTGTACATCTCCCACCTAACCCTAAAAGCTGGAATGTAGAATTTTTGTCAAGGTTTTTTTTCCTGGAGAACCAAGAACAGACTGGCACAAAAATAGCAATCATATCCAACTAAGCTGTGGAGCTGCTGGGCCAAAGATTCAGGTTGCTCCCACTTGGAGCTTTTCTACATCAGCAAATCTGTTTCAGCAGGAATTTACAGAGACATTATTCAGCCTTTTGGAGCCCTGTTCAGCTACAGCGTAAAGCCTTGCCCTGCTGGAGCTATATTTGCTCTAAAAAAGTGACTAAGTCTAATTTAGAAATCTTACCACCTCTGCCCAGGAACTTAATTAACTTCAATGGGTCCCTAAACCTGTCACAGGCAGATGTAGCTCACACCTGTGCATACTCTGCTCTATAGTCATACTAGACAGCCATGCACCAATTTCAGTGGGAAGATTGCTACACCCAGAACTGATATTGAGTGACCACAAGGGAGGGTTTTCCATTATCATAGCCACACATCTGGGTGGGCACAGAGAGTTTTGTACTGGGGAAGAACGGTACTGCCATGTTGATCTTTGGTAGAGAGGGGACTGTAACATAGGTTATATTACAACACACAGGAAGTGCTTCAAAAGTAGGTAGGTTGCCCATGGATACTTTTACCTTATTGATTAGGGAGTAGCCATGAGTTTTCCCCACCCACAGGATCTGGCATAAATGTGGCACACCCAGTACCCTCTTCAGAACACTTCTAGACCCGTGGAAGACAGACAAAGGACTGCACCGGCTGTTTCAACCTGTGACAAGATGCCCAAGGGCTGGACCTACTCCCACTTGTACCCAGGCCTGGGAAGAGGACTCCAAGTTTCAGTTGGCTGACCTCCTGTTAAGCTACAGGGACACAAAATCAGCTTGAAGCCCAATTATGGAAGAGCCCAACTGATCAGTTCCAACTAGACA
This sequence comes from Calotriton arnoldi, assembly GCA_963921515.1. NCBI lineage: Eukaryota > Metazoa > Chordata > Amphibia > Caudata > Salamandridae > Calotriton > Calotriton arnoldi. The sequence goes on from CAWUFW010010013.1 coordinate 272,387, forward strand.
TTCCCTGGCCTTACTAGTGGCTTCTCTTGGAGTACATGCAGACTTCTGAGTAGTGTCCCAAAAGTCCTGGCTACCTTAGATAAATGTCAGAGTGTACTTCTCCTGTCTAACCATAAAAGCAAGAATGTAGAAACTTTTTCAAGGGTTATCACCTGGAAAACTGACAAAAGACTGGGACAAACGTTGCAAGCATATCCAACTAAGCTGCGTTGTAGCTGGGCTGAAGATTCTGGTTGCTCCTACTTGAAGCTTTTCTGCAGCAGCATATCCGTTTCAGCAGGAACTTACAGAAACGTTATTCAGCTTCTTGGAGCCCTATTCAGTTATAACTTACAGCCTTGTGCTGCTGGAGCTATCTGAGCTCTAAAAAAGTGACTAAGGGACTGATTACGAGTTTGGCAGCGTTGCAGTGGACCGCCAAGCCAGTGCCCCGCTGCAACACTCCAAACACCCGTAGTTTGTCCGCCCACTGTATTCCAACTGGAATACAGGTCAGGCGGTCCTGCGACGGTGGTCCCACGGTGATGCCTTTCCTGAGGCCCACAGGAGAGCCTTAGAAAGGCACCACTGTGGGAGGGCCACAGCCCATTCAAGCACAGACCAAAATGCACAATGTTTCATTCAGGGACAGGGCGAGCATGCAGGCAGTGGAGGCGCATGCACACCCATGTACAGAGGCACGAGGGGGCTCTGTATGGCCCTCTTAGTTTCCTCACCACCACCCTTTTCATGGCAGGGTCACCACCATGAAGAGGGTCACAGTGAGGGAACTCGTAATATGCTTGGTGGTGCTGCAGCAGCACAGGCAGCATATTACAACCTCACACCGCTGTGCCACCACCACCGGATCAGTGATTTTCTGCGGTTGTGGCGGTGCTGGGGTAGTCACACTTCCATAGTTGTAATACAGTTGGTGGGCCGTAAGTCTGGCAGTCCAGGGACCGCCACCTCTGGTTCGGTGATCCCCTGGACAACCAAACTCATAATTAGGCCCTTAGTCTAAAGTTAAAAATCTTACTGGGCAAAGACACCAAAAATAGCTGGCCAGTGAGGGAAATTCTTAGGGTGCAAATGTTGAATTTCCTGCTCAGAGCTTTCCGGTTAAAAGTCAACTACTTCAATAGGACTTCCTCCAATGTCTATCTAGCCTCATGGAACCTAAGTAGGCCACAGCCTTCTACCTTCCTCCACTGGGGATTTTTGATTTCCATTTCATAGACTAACTCAGAAGTTAAAACTTCAGATCGGGGTGATCCCGGGGCCTTTTGATAAAAAGTGCCCCGGGTGTGCAATGGGCTTTTGGGCCCACTTTGTGCTCCCCGGAGCCCTTTAGTATTACAGAAGGGTCCGTGGGTGCTTGTGCGCCCCATGCTGTAATACAGATCTCACTGGTGCACATGTATCGCCTTTGCTGTCTCAAAAGGGCGGTCCTTCATTTGGATGGGGGCCTAGCCCCATGCTAAAGAGGTAATCTCTTTACCTATGTGCCTGTGGCGTATTATGGATGGAGGCGCAAAGGCAAAGACGCTGTCAGGAGGTGCACTGAAAGTGAGCCACAAAAAGGTGGTGCACTGACGGTGTGCCCCCTGTTGGCAGCCCTCTGTAGTGGGGAAAGGGAGTTCTATGGATGCCTCAGGCATCGCTTTGTAGGCGGATGCAGTCACTCGCTGCAAGGGGATCTCTAATCCCTCTTTAAAGTTTAGGAAGGTTGCCGCCTGCACAGTGAAACACGGAGCGGCTGCTCTAAATTTCACCTGAATGTGCTGCCCCAAGGGCAGCACGAGGTTTGCGGCTGCCCTGAGGGCTGCGCAGTCTTCATAACAGAACACACTTTCCCTGTTTGCGAATGGTGCACCTTTTTAAAAGTGCCTTGTGGCGCAAACAAGAAAAGTGAACCCTATCTGTAATAGGCCCCTTGGTCTCTCTCTCTCTCTCTGATCAGCACTCCATTGCGATTCACCTTAATCCTTACCATTGTCCTGGTCTAGCGCAAAAATTTGCCAGCAGTTGCTAATTTGCCCTTTTGGCACACTTTTAATATAAAAGTTTAAAAATTGATATCTCCAATTCCCCTTTTTACATTTTTGTCTTTTTGGTCTCATTTTGTTTATTAAATTATTCACTATTGTTATGATTTGGAGAGAAGTTCTTATTGTGCTTTTTACTTTTTAACAATTTTGCTACTTATATATGCCTTATACATTTTTTGAGGTTCATTCAGTCCGCTCTGTGCAAAAGCTAGAAGCGGTTGAGCCTTTAATGGATCCTATAGAAATACTGGCATTATTTCCTGTGGTGGACTACCATCCACCCCAAAGAATTACCCACTTTCTCACACTGGTGTGCAATGGTGGGATCCAGAACTTGTGTTTAACGGTACCGCTCAGTTATTAAGTTGTAAATGAAAAATCCCTAAATTGAACAGAAAGCAAATTTTGATTTTTAGTTGGTATCAGGTCCTTGATGTTTTTTGTGATGTTTCCAAATTCCAAATTATTTTTTATTCCAATGTTTGTCTTTTTTAAAGGTCTAAGGGAACATGAAGTTGGATATGGCTATCTTGACAACTCTAACAATGGTGGAGATGAAGTCCCTATGCAAGGAAAAAAAGTTGAAGCTTGGCCATCAAGCCAAGAATGTGAATGATGTTGAATCCTTTTTGGATACATCGTGTAGCCTGACTTCCAGAAAAGAGTCTAAGTCTGAAGGTAGAAATCTTCACGGGTCTGAAGTGGAGCAACATTCGTGCAACATCGGTGACTTCCTGGGCATGAACTCCAGACTTTTCCTGTTTAGAGCTTTTGTCTTCTTCGTCGATGAATTCACCAAGACTTTGTCTTTCGTTGACCCATCATCTACGAGCCCATCTTCAGGTCCAGCCTACAACCTTGCCCCACTGAGGACTCTACCTTCTTAAACAAATTCCAAGGGTGAAGATAACTTTTTGACTGGCATGAATGACTCTTGTATCCAACTTGGGCACCATCATTTCGGACTTAAAGCTTACCCCTGTACTGGTCTAGCGTGGCCAGTTCCTGAGGTTGGCGATTTGTGCTTTTCTTTTGGCACTATTTTCATTTTAAACTTTATGAAAGTTCATATCTCATGTTCCCCTCATTGGATTTTTGTGATTTTTGTTGTCTTTCTGCTCTTTAGAATATTCTCTATTTTGTAAACTGGGTGGGATTTTTATTGTGTTGGGTTTTTGACTTTTTAACACTTTAACACTTTTAGTACTTCTAAATGCTTTATACATTTTCTTGGCTTTAGTCTGTTATATCTGAGCCATAGCTTCCATGTGTTGAGCTCAGGTTTCAATTATTAAATCCTTTACTGGGCATAGTTGGAAGAGAGACATTATTACATGTGGTGGACCTGCATTCACACCAACTAATAATCCATTTTCTGATCTAATCGGGGGAAAGACTGGGGTGCTGCTTTTTGGAATGCAAACTTCCATCTGCAATAACAGCTGGTGGCCTGACACCATGGGCTCCCTACCTACACCTACAGGTAAGGCTAAGAATTTAGGGGTAATCCTGGATGACAAGCTCTCCTTGGATGCCCAGGATAACTTTACAGGGTCCAATTGTTTCTGGCTGATGAGAATGCTGAGCAGCAAAATTCAGTTTATCCCCCTCACGACTCAGAAACAAGTGGCTCTGGCATTAGTCATGTCCAAAATAGACTACTGTAATGCCTTATATCTAGACATTAACAAGAGTACCTTAACCAAATTGCAGGTAGAGAGAATGCGCTGGTGAGACTTATTTTGAATGTCCTGAATTGACAGTCGGTAGTCAGGTGACTGCTAGAGCTGCACTGGCTTCCCATACAAAAGTGCACTATGTTCAAGGCCATCTGCATAGTGTACAAGGCCCTCCATCACGCTAGTCCAGCTGGTATTAAGGCAATGTTTCAGCGGGAGATCTCGGGGAGAAATATGTGATCAGCTCACCTTAATCTGGTGACTGTGCCTTGAGTCCAGAAGAAGAGTTGGAGAGGCAGAGCCTTCTCAGCCGCCGCCGTGAAATTCTGGAATTCATTTCCTAATCATTTGACTAGCACTAACCGGTCCCAGGATGCTTGTTTCTGGTTCAGGGAAGACCTGGCTTGTCAGTTCGGGCTGGACTGTTCCAATGAGGCACAGGGTCAAGACTGATTTGCATATAGCTGGGTCTCAACTGAGGTGGTGAAGTGAGCTAAAGAACGATGATGGATTCAACCCAGATCAATCAATCAATCAATAAATCAGGGGAATTGTAAGCGCACTACTCACCTGTGAGGGTCTCAAGGCGCTGGGGGTTGGCGGGGTAAGCAGCTCAGTTCAGTTGAAGAGCCAGGTCTTGAGTGTCTTCCTGAAGATGTTCAGGGAGGGGGCGTGTCTGATGTCAATCGGGTGCTGGTTCCAGGTCTTGGCTGCGATGTAGGAGAAGGTTCTTCCACCTGTTCTGGCTCTGCGGATGCACTGTGTTTCAGCGAGGGCAAGGTCGGCAGATCAGAGGTTTCTCTTGGGTACGTGGAAGGAGATTCTCTCGTTGAGGTATTGGGATCCGGTGCTGTGGAGGCATTTGTAGGCATGGGTGAGTATCTTGAAAGTGACTATCTTCTCAACGGGGAGCCAGTGGAGGTTACGCAGGTGTTGGGTGATGTGTTTGTGTCGAGGGATGCCTAGGACGAGTCTGGCTGCGGTGTTCTGTATGGTCTGGAGTTTGTGCAGCAGAGACTTGTTGATCCCAGCGTAGAGGGAGTTTTCGTAGTCCAGTCTGCTGGTTATGAGTGTGTGGGTGACAGTCTTCCTTGATTCAGGGTGGATCCATTTGAAGGTCTTTCGGAGGATGTGGAGGGTGTTGAAACAGCTGAAGGTGATGGTGTGACCTGTTGGGTCATGGAGAGGGAGTACGATTCTGAGGTTTCGGGCTTGGTCCATGGGGGTGGGAGGGCTGCCGAGGGCGGTGGGCCAGCAGGTGTTGTCCCAGGCAGAGGGGGAGGGTCCGAGGATGAGGACCTCTGTCTTCTCTGAGTTGAGCTTCAGGCAACTGCTGCTCATCCAGGACACGACGTCCTTCATTCCTTCCTGGAAGTTGAGTCTGGTGGTGACGGGGTCCTTGGTGAGGGAGAGGATGAGCTGGGTGTCGTCGGCATAGGATACTATCCTGAGTCCATGCTGTCTGACGATGGTGGAGAGGGGGGCTATGTCGATGTTGAAGAGCATGGGGCTGAGCGATGATCCCTGGGGTACTCCGCAGTTGATTTCAGTGGGTTCGGAGAGGAAGAGTGGTAGTCTGATTCTTTGGGTTCTGCCGGTGAGGAAAGAGCGGACCCAGTCGAGGGCGGTTCCCTGTAAGCCGGCGTTATGGAGTCAGGCCATAAGTGTGCGGTGGGAGACAGTGTCGAACGCAGCAGAGAGGTCGAGTAGGATCAGGGCTGCGGTGTGTCTTTGGTCGAGGAGTGTGCGGATCTGTGTCTGGGGGTGAGTGTCTGAAAAGTTTCAGCGCTCCATCCATCATCTCCTTGTGTTTGCTTTGTTCGCCCTAAGTTGGCAGGGTATGCCCAGACGTAGGTCCCTTGCTCACTTTGCCACTGGATTCAAGCTAGACTGGCTGATAAAGGAAGATACCCGAAACCGGTCCCAGGATGCTTGTTTCCAGTTCAGGGAAGACCTGGCTTTGCAGTTCGGGCTGGACTGTTCCCATGAGGCACAGGGTCAAGACTGATTTGCATATAGCTGGGTCTGAACTGAGGTGGCGAAGTGAGCTAAAGAACGATGATGGATTTAACCCAGATCTGTGACTGGCGGTGAGTGTCTGAAAAGTTTCAGTGCTCCGTCCATCATCTCCTTGTGTTTGCTTTGTTCGCCCTAAGTTGGCAGGCTATGCCCTGATGTGGGTCACTTGCTCACTTTGCCACTGGATTCAAGCTAGCCTGGCTGATGAAGGAGGTTACCCCGAAACCGGTCCCAGGATGCTTGTTTCCAGTTCAGGGAAGACCTGGCTTGGCAGATCGGGCTGGACTGTTCCCATGAGGCACAGGGTCAAGACTGATTTGCATATAGCTGGGTCTGAACTGAGGTGGCGAAGTGAGCTAAAGAACGATGATGGATTCAACCCAGATCTGTGACTGGAGGTGAGTTTCTGAAAAGTTTCAGCGCTCCGACCATCATCTCCTTGTGTTTGCTTTGTTCGCCCTAAGTTGGGAGGGTATGCCCAGACGTGGGTCCCTTGCTCACTTTGCCACTGGATTCAAGCTAGCCTGGCTGATGAAGGGTGTTACCCCGAAACCGGTCCCAGGATGCTTGTTTCCGGTTCAGTGAAGACCTGGCTTGGCAGTTCGGGCTGGACTGTTCCCATGAGGCACAGGGACAAGACTGATTTGCTTATAGCTGGGTCTGAACTGAGGTGGCGAATTCAGCTAAAGAATGATGATGGATTCAACCCAGATCTGTGACTGGGGGTGAGTGTCTGAAAAGTTTCAGCGCTCCATTCATCATCTCCTTGTGCTTGCTTTGTTAGCAGGCTATGCCCTGATGTGGGCTCCTTGCTCACTTTGCCACTGGATTCAAGCTAGCCTGGCTGATGAAGGGTGTTACCCCGAAACCGGTCCCAGGATGCTTGTTTCTAGTTCAGGGATGACCTGGCTTGGCATTTCGGGCTGGACTGTTCCCAAGAGGCACAGGGTCAAGAATGATTTGCATATAGCTGGGTCTGAACTGACGTGGCGTAGTGAGCTAAAGAACGATGATGGATTCAACCCAGATCTGTGACTAGAGGTGCGTGTCTGAAAAGTTTCAGCGCTCCGTCCATCATCTCCTTGTGTTTGCTTTGTTCGCCCTAATTTGGGAGGGTATGCCCCGATGTGGGTCCCTTGCTCACTTTGCCACTGGATTCAAGCTAGCCTGGCTGATGAAGGGTGTTCGCCCGAAACCTGTCCCAGGATGCTTGTTTCCAGTTTAGGGAAGACCTGGCTTGGCAGTTCAGGCTGGACTGTTCCCATGAGGCACAGGGTCAAGACTGATTTGCATATAGCTGGGTCTGAACTGACGTGGCGTAGTGAGCTAAAGAACGATGATGGATTCAACCCAGATCTGTGACTAGAGGTGCGTGTCTGAAAAGTTTCAGCGCTCCGTCCATCATCTCCTTGTGTTTGCTTTGTTCGCCCCAAGTTGGCAAGGTATGCCCAGAAGTGGGTTCCTTGCTCACTTTGCCACTGGATTCAAGCTAGCCTGGCTGATGAAGGGTGTTACCCAGAATCCGGTCTCAGGATGCTTGTTTCCAGTTCAGGGACGACCTGGCTTAGCAGTTCGGACTGGATTTTTCCCATGAGGCACAGGGTCAAGACTGATTTGCACATAGCTGGGTCTGAACTGAGGTGGCGAAGTGAGCTAAAGAACAATGATGGATTCAACCCAGATCTGTGACTGGTAGTGAGTGTCTGAAAAGTTTCAGCTCTCCATCCATCATCTCCTTGTGTTTGCTTTGTTCACCCTAAGTTGGGAGGGTATGTCCAGACGTGGGTCCCTTGCTCACTTTGCCACTGGATTCAAGCTAGCCTGGCTGATGAAGGGTGTTACCCCAAAACTGGTCCCAGGATGCTTGTTTCCGGTTCAGGGAAGACCTGGCTTGGCAGTTTGGGCTGGACTGTTCCCATGAGGCACAGGGTCAAGACTTATTTTCATATAGCTGGGTCTGAACTGAGGTGGCGAAGTGAGCTAAAGAACGATGATGGATTCAACCCAGATCAGTGACTGGCGGTGAGTGTCTGAAAAGTTTCAGTGCTTCGTCCATCATCTCCTTGTGTTCACTAAGTCTCATTCTCCCTTCAGAAAAGCTTTAAAGACATAGCTTTACTCTTTATAAGGTCTTCCTGTCCATCTATGAAGTGTTTTCCTTTTCGTCAGGCTAAAGTTTACCTCTGAGATTACAGCGCCTTGATGCCTTCGGGCATTTGTTGTGCCTCACACATTTTGCTCAAATCAAATCTAATTCTGTTTCTCGTTTTGATACCCTCAAGAACAAATCTTGTGTGTCTATTGGAACTCTACAGGCGCTGGAACTCACACACTAGGGTTTCTTGCAGAAATGGCCCCAGAAATGGTATCATGTCCACTATTTCTATGCATTCATGTACCTCCATAATACCCATATTGTTGCGACTGCTTCTATCCTCTAAGTCCACAACTTTTTTATACAGGTGCCATATTTTCCCCCGCAGTCCAGCCCATTGAGTATATGGTCCAGTTTCTTCTCCTCCATAAGTCATCGATCTGTTGTATCCAGGCACATTTGAAGCAAGGCAAATTCTGAATGCATGTTTTTCACCTCTTTGACTGTTACTGCCATGCTGTAATTCATTTCCTCTATGGAAGAATGTTAGAAATTGGGTTTCTGGTTGGCAGAGGTATGCACCCTGTCCAAACAGGAACCACAATCCTATTCAGGGTAAGTCAGATATAAACCATAAATTTACCTGGGCTCACCCTCTGGTAGGTTTCCACAGAGCAGGCAGGCTTAACTTAAGTGGCAATGTATAAAGTGTTTGTGCAACACTTAAAACAGTGACACAGTGAAAACAGCACAAAAGACCTCACTCTAGTCTAGAAAACTGGTTTAGAGTTTGGCACTATTTGCTATTTGCATGAACAAAACAAGACCAAAATTGCAAAAATCCAATAAGTATAACCGGAGTTATGAATTTTTAAAGAATAAATGGAAATATAAATTGTTAAAAAAGCTTAAAGCGCCAATCTGGGACATCAGGTTGTGCTTGACTGTGGTAAAACCAAAGATTTAGACCATCCGAGATGGAATGTGAGTCAGATACATGAACTAGTCTTGGCCTGCTGAAAAGTAACTGGGATGCTTCGTCGATGGAGTCGATATGCAAGAAGCAAAGGGGCGATGCATCAGTGTCAAACTGCTAGATCGAAGGCAAAGCGTTGTTGTTGAGCCACAGAAATCGGAGATGCGTCATCTTCAAGCAGCAGAATATAAGCAATTCATCAGAAACTGGAGGCGATGCAAAGGTCCCCGGTCTATTCAGGAGTGGTGATGGGTCGGCAATGAGGGAATGCACCGGTTCCGATCAGCGCAATTTCATCTATGCATGGATGTTTAGCAGGTTCAGCACTTCAACCTACTTCAAGGGGTCAAGGACTGGATTGGCACCACTTGGCAGGGCAAGACTTGCAACAAGCAAAGTTCAGGTACTGTTGCAGGTGGATGAGAAGTCTCTGATATCCCTGAGACTTAGAACAGGGGGCAAGACAGCATGCCCTAGGAGTCACACTGGGTTCAAGTGAGATGGGTCCAGACCTTCCTCAGCAGGGCAGAGGGCAGAAGGCACCAGGAGAGCACAGCAGAAAAGCAGAAAAGCAGTTCTTCCAGAGCAGCAGTCCATCAGAGTAGCAGTCCTTGTAACAGCATAGCAGTCCTTCCTCCTGGGAGAGTTTTTTCACAGGTCCAGTAGTGTCTGATTTGGTGGGGTCAGAGACTCAGTACTTATACCTAGGTGTGCCTTTGAAGTGGGGGTGACTTCAAAGAGGGTCTTTGAAGAGAATAAATGACCTCGCTCCCAACTCTAGTTCCAGACTCACCCCAGTGTTACTTCCAGAAATTTTTGTTTTGGATTTGACTGTTGTTCTGGATATGTACTTGGTCTCATATATCACCTCAGAGAATTGCAGCTGTTTCTGTGCTTTTATTTGGGGTGCAGGAGGCATGTGTGCAGGCTTGTTTAATCTCTCAGTTTCACTAAAGTCACGACCTATATTAACAGTTTCCACACGATGGCTATGCTTCCCTTCCCTTTTTTTTTTTTTTGTTGCTCAAATTCTATTTATTGTATATCAAAATAGCACAACATGTACAGAGCAATGCCAGTAATTGCATCCAGGAATAACATACAGTCCTGTTGGGACAACAGAGTGTCTACATACATATCTGGGACTGAGACCGAACAGTAATTTTTTATTTTTTATTTTTATTTTAGCAACAGACAAAGGAGAAAAAAAAAGAAGACAGCAGGATACATTAGATGTCATTTTTCCCCCGCCCTTTTCCCTCCCCCCTTGCGATATCCCACCCTCCACCCTCCTGATCCAAAAGATAATTAAACTTAACATTTCTTTGTAGCCCACCTAGATTTAAATGTTACCACAAGCTGTTCCATAATAATTATACTATATACATTACATCACTCTTTTACCCCAAACTGGTTTCCATCAATCCATCGTCCCCGTTAATCCATCTGATTACTGGCGCCCAAATTTCTGAACCTTTTTTTGCTGCCCTGTGTCCCCTCCGTTTATACACAGCCATCTCCCAACGATATACTGCTAGTAGTTTGCCAAGCCAATAATGTACAGAAGGAGGATCCTGATCTAACCAGGCACTAGCCAAACAGAGCCTAAGTACAGCCATGGCTGTAAACACAAAAGTCCGGTTCGGCCAAGCCATATCCTGATTACTCACCCTGAGAATAATCACTTGGGGGGTTAAATCCAGACCAAATCCCAACATATTTCTGAGCCGTTTGCCGATCTCGATTTGGAAAGAAGCAAGTTTGGCACATGTAGCGAACATATGCACGCTGTCAGCGGCTACAAATCCGCACCGATAACAATGCACACCTGAGGAGCCCCCCCACCTAGATATTCATGCAGGTGTAATATATAAATTGAGACAGGTTTTAAAACATTGTACTTGCAGATTAGCCGAGATAAATGCTGTCTGACCCAACAGGAGCGAGTCCTCACATTCTCCGGTCCCCGCTTGCAAGAGGTTCTGCCAGTGATTTGTATGTTTTAATAAATCATCTCCCATTTCTTTATTGAGTAGTTTATAGATTGTAGACAATGTTGGACAAGCCCCCAATAAAATGTCCAGTAGAGGGACTTTAGTACAGCCATCTACTTTCTTAGTCAGGAAATCCCTTATCTGTAGATAGTTAAAAAAGTGATTATTCCCTAGCCCAAATTTCTCTTTAACTGTGTCAAATGAGAAGATTGTCATATCTTCCATTAAATCCCCTAGGTACCTCACTCCTCTCTCAGCCCAACATCTCATATATCCATCATGAAATATGGCTGGGAGTAAATCGTTGTTAACCAGCGGGGTATATCTATGCACCCTTGCCAAATTCAGTTTCTTTCGGATTGCAGTCCAGACCCTGAAAGCCCCCAACAGTATCTTAAATTTAACCCTTTTAAAATAAGCGAAGTCAATATGGTGCATAAGACAGCCTCGAGCTTCTCTCCCATATATTAACTCATATATAGAGCTATTTGATTCTTCCCTCAGCTCGCTGTTGTCTCTTCCCAGCAGCCCAGCCATCTGCTGAATAGCTGCGGCCCAGTAATTCAATTAAAAGTTTGGAACTGCCCAGCCCCCGCAGTCTCTTGGCAGAGTCATATATTTTAAGGCTCTCCGAGGGCGTTGTCCAGCCCATAAAAACCTAGAAATCAGCTGGTTTAAAGCTAAATACCAGGGTTTGTTTATTTCAACTGGGATGGCTCTAAAAAAATATAGAATTTTTGGTAGAAATAGCATTTTGATAGCGTTGCTCCTGCCTAACAGTGTAAGATGTAAGTTATTCATTCTAGTGAAATCTGTTTTAAATTTCTGTAATAGTGGCTCCAAATTAAGGTTAATAATTTTCTCAACAATAGCATTAATCTCGACCCCTACATATCTAGCATTCTGGATTACTCGTTCATCTTCTAGATCTGTTTTATCATTTTTAACAATTTGTGTTTTACTATCATTAAGTTGGTACCCTGAAATATTACCAAAGTGATTTGCCTCTCTTTCTATCTCCACAAGAGCATCCCGCGGATTGGGTGTAACTATGGCCAGGTCGTCCGCATAGGCTAAGATCTTGGTGTCCCCTCCTTTAGTGTGTATAGCCTGGATCGATTTGTTCTCCTCTATCTTCCTAATTAAAGGGTCGAAGTAAAGGGCAAACAATAGAGGAGAACAAGGACAGCCCTGTCGCGTGCCACGTGATATCTTAATTATATCAGATATACCCCCCATCATGGCTATTTTGGCAGTAGGCTCCCGATGCATAATCTGGATAGCTCTAGTAAACCCTTTACCCAGCCCCTTTTTCTCCATAGTTGCCCATAAAAAGGGCCAGGAGACCCTATCGAAAGCTTTTTCTGCATCTAATAATGTTAGAGCCATAGGGTCTCCGGTACCCTTGGTGGAGTCAAATAGGGCGATAGTCCACCGAATATGATCCGTCGTGCCCCGACCTGGGACAAATCCATGTTGGAAGGGAGAAATTAGTTTCATAATAACTATGGCTAGTCTGTTAGCAAGAATTTTAGCATATATCTTCGTGTCACTGTTGACCAACGTAATTGGTCGGTATGAACCCAGATCGCTGATAGGTTTACCTTTTTTGGGAACACAACTATATTAGCCGATTTCCAGGATTTGGGGGCCTCCTCACCTGATTGTGCCCTTACAAATATCTCTTGCATAATTTTCAGTATATATACAGTGAATTTTTTATAGAATTCCCCCGGTATTAGATCAGTACCAACAGCCTTACCTGATGGTGTGGATTCAATCGCCTTTCTTACCTCCTCTGCTTTTATGGGTGCTTGTAAGTTTTCTCTCTCCTCAGGGGAAAGCTGTACCATGGTCTGCCCATTCAGATATTCTTCTATTACTCTATCCTCTACGTGGATGTCTTCTGTATATAACTTCTGATAGTATTTTTGGAACGCAGAGAGAACTGCTGCCGGCTCGGTGACTATACCGCTGCTAGGGTCTCTAATTTCAGCTATTCGAGCTTGAACCACCTTTTCTCTACTGCGGACTGCGAGCATATGGCCTACTCTTTCATTGCTCTCATATGCCCTGCTACGCCAAGCCATATACCTTCCTGCGGCTTTCTTGATTGAAATCTCTGTAATTGCCGACCTGGCGAGTAAAATCCTTGATTGAGCTGTCTCGGAATCTCCCCCATTGGAGATAGCTTCTATCAAATGTGTTTCAGCCATTGCCAATTCACCATATAGCGCGTATAAAAGATTCTTCTCTTTCTTTTGACTCTCCCAGCCATACTTGGAAGTTTCCCCCCCCCCGATGCCAGCCTTGAGAGCATCCCAGACTACGTGAATGCTGGTACTCCCTAAATTCTCTTCAATAAACCTGGGAATCCACAGCTTCATGTGCTGTACATAGCCCTCCTTGCTAAGTAGAGCCCTGTTAAACGTCCAGCGTACCAGTGAAGATTTAGTCTGAATGTTTATTTACAACACCAAGGGGTTGTGATCGGACATAACTCTAGGGTATTTATGTATTCTACATCCCTGCAACAGCTCCTGTGATACAAAGAAAGAGTCCAATCTAGCATGTGTTTGATGTGGAGCAGAAAAATACGTGAATCCCGGATCATTAGATTCTTGCTTTGCCCAGACATCCGACAGCCCATGGAGATGCCTTAGCTGTGCCAGAGACTTAAAAACTTTAGGTTTACGGCCTTGATACACTACCCCCACTTGATTAGAAGTTTGACAATTCATATTAATATTTAAATCCCCACAGATAATAAGAGGAAGGGGCCGCCCCACTTGTTCCACATTCAGCCATTCGAACATTATCGGATCATCAAGAACCAAACCATTAACCGAGCATAGTGTAAACATGCTATTCTCCAGACAACATTGAGTGATTGCCCATCTTCCCAATTTATCGGAGCTAGTCCGTGGGAACCTAGCTAATCCTTTCTGTGCCATAACTGCCACCCCCATTGTCCTTGTGTTTTGCGTAGTGTTGGAAATCAATTGGTAGCTTGCCAGTTCCAAAACCTCCCGTCTACTGACTTCGATATGTGTTTCCTGAAGGCAGATAATATCGGCCTTCAAGAATTGGACATCCAAACTGACTCTCCGTCTTTTTTGGGGATTATTTAATCCGCAGATATTAATCGAAGCTAATTCTAAGCTTACCGATTAATAGATAAAAGAGGTTCACGCAACATGTGACATAGCCATACCAATTTACACATGCCTCCCAAAATTAACATAAAAACCCGCCCATTTGTTTTCTTTTGGATCCCTCCCTCCCCACCCTCCCAAACCCATTCAAAAAGGCAAAAAAGGTCCTTGGACCCTTGTGATGCCTCCTGCGTTCTGCTGTGCCCCTGGCCGCTCCCCCCCCTAAGTCTAAGAAAAAAGAAGAGAAAAGTACCCAAAAAAGAGAGAGAAAGAGCAGAGAAAGTCCCTGTCAAAACTCTATCGCCTAACAAACATGTGTCCCCCAAACACCCTGTATACAAAAAAGGCACAAAAGCACCAAGTTTGTCCCTATAATGTTCTCTTATTTGTGTGAAAGTTCCTGCATATACTCCTGGGCTTGTATCTCTGAAGTAAAAACCCTGGTCGTGCCTTTGCAGATGACCTTGACCTTGAGTCGGGCAGGATTCATTAAGAATACCTCGCAGCCCAGTTTCTGGAAGGGGGTGATTAACTGGCGGAGCCTCCATCTCCTTTCCACCGTAGTATGACAGAAATCTGGACGTACAAAAAAGGAGTGCCCCTCAGCTGCCCGCCTGTGGCTAATGTTCTAAATGTTAACTTGGAGACAGTAATGACAACAAACACACACCAGGCTATCGAACTGACTCTTAAAAACCAGGGGGCAGATTTACAAGCCCCCTGCGCCACCGAGACGTCTCTTTTTGTGACGTACTGGTGGCGTATTTCACTGCTCCATATTTACAAGGACAGGAAAAGCCACCCTGCGTGGCTTTTCCTGTTCTTGTAAATATGGCCCCTATACTAAGGCTGGGCGTAGTTCGCGAAGTAGTGCTTCGCGAAGCTACGCAAAGTGCAGTTCGCACTACGCGAGCTTCGCGTAGCACTACGCGAACTGCGTAGTGCGTGTTCGCAATGATTGCACAGTGCCGGATGCTTGTCCGCACTGTGCAATCATTGAAAACGGCAACTTGCACAGTGCGAGCTGTCTTTTACTGCCGCTCGAGTAGATTTTTACTCAAGCGGCAGCTTTCTCAACGCCGACTGGTAGTTTCTCATCGCGAGCGGTCGCGAGCATACTCGACCACTCGCAATGAGAAACCTGACCTCCCCGCGTTGAGAATCTCGCCGGGAGCTTTATTTTCCACGCTCGCGATCGGCAACTTGATGTTGCTGATCGCGAACGAGGAAAAAGTCTCGCCGGGATGTCATTTTGCTTGCTCGCGGTCGCCAACTTGACGTTGAGGACCGCGAGCAAGCAAAAAATGACTGCGGCACTACGCTACGCTACGCTACGCGTGTTTGCACTGTGCTACGTGCAATTTGCGTTGTGCGAAGTAGCGCAAACTTCGCAAACTACGCGAGCGTAGCGTAGCACTTCGCCCAGGGTTACCCTTTACACCCTGCACTTTGCGTGAAAGAGGCGTTCCATGGGTGTTGCTGTAGGTGTTCCCACACAACACCCATGGAACCAGACACATTTCCAGATTTACGAGGAATCGTAAATCTGGAAATGCGTGTGAATGCTACGCCTCCCCAGGGGCGGCGTAGGGAGGCGCAACGAGGAGAAATGTTTTCATTTCTCCTCGTTTTTTCCTTTTTCAATGCATGCTGTATTCTACAGCACGCAGTGAAAGAGGAAAATGCCTGGAGTGATTGTTTTTGTGCAGGAATGTGCCCCTTCCTGCACAAAAACAATCTCCCCATGATGCAGGCATCCTTGCACCATGGTGCAAGGGTGCCTGCGCAGGCGCTATGGCAGCAGTTTGTGCGCCAGCGCAAGGGGAAGCACAGAGGTGCGACATATTGTTGTAAATATGTCGCATCCCTGTGCTTTGAAAGTGACTCAGTGGGGTGCAGCCAAATGGCTTGCGTTCGGCACTAAGTCACTTTCTTGTAAATCTGCCCACAGGTGCTGACCCTGTCTAGGAAAGTCGATTTGTAAAAGATTCATAATGCGGCATACATCCACTACTTTGCAAATTCTTATGAGACAAGAAAGATGCAGCCATGGTTAAAACAGCCCCTCAAAAGAAACGCACCAGATTAATGGTCCTGCTGACATATGAGAATCAATCAAATTGGCTAAACCAGCCTGGTCCAACAGCCTGTAGGTTTTGTAACTATGGGAGAGAAACCACGTTCATCATCTCTTATGCTGCTGCCCAAAATTGTAACTGCACACCGCACTTTTCTGAGGCTGATGTTTTTGACTCAAACAATTTCAATCTGCCAAGAAGATCTGGTTTGCGGTCTCAGAACCAACTGGTCAACGGATTAAGCACGATTTGGCAAGTTTGTAAACGCTGTGTAAATTGCCATGAAGAAACTGGAAAATAGGGCGCAACAATGAATTGATTCACAGGTGCACAAATGAAGGATTACAATTATGGCTTTTTTTTAAACATTGACTTTTAATCCATTGAGCTCTTATACTTAATTATTTTTTATGCTGGTACCTTTAAATTCACTAATACTTTTATGACACTGTGTTTTATCCTGTTGTTTATTGTACCGATTTTTATTATTTGAAACAATAAAGTTTTCTTACTTTCTTATTAGGCACCACCAGCAGAGGTCTATTATATTTTTTGTATTGTCTACAAGGAGCCTCCCATAGAGTGGGAGGCCAGTCTCTCTTCACTGGCAGTATCCCCTCACACTCCTTTATAGCTTTTCTGAAACTATATCAGACTTGGGAGCACTAGGAGCATCTGAGGTTAGCAGTGGCGCTCATGTCTCCTTTCTTACCTCTAGTCCTGTACCACAATGGTCCAGTACTCTCCATACTGCAACCTGAAAGTTGAAAGGGGAGCAGACTACAGTCTGCTTTCTCTGTCCCATTGTCAGAGCCCCTAAGCCAACAGAGCAGGCTGCATCCAGTTCATAGGCTGCCTCACCAGCCAACAACTTGCTTCAGGTGAGCCTCAGTGGCGGGAGGCACCTGAGCAATTATTACACCTCGCCCCCAACAAACTCTGCTTCTTATGGTCCATCACCTCTCTGTGCATAGCCTTTTTAGATTGCCTAGCAGAAGCACCATGACATCCTTGCCCCAAGGCATCACTCAATCAGTCATCCCATTCAGAATCTTCTATTGGCAATTGGGTGCCATGTAACTCAGTAACTCCGAACTCAGTGATGCTTTTTTCAGCATCAGTGGGGCACAGCTCCAACAATCAGCAGGATCTAACAGAAAGTTGCTCTCAATGCAGGCGCATAAGCTTCAGTTTAAAGGATGGCAGGTTTTGATTAGGATATTAAACAGGACACCTGGAGTGCACTGGAGTGATTGAGATGTGCATGACTCCCATCATCTCACTGGTACCTCCCCCAGTAGAGTTTTATTTTAACAATGATGGTGGAAATAACGGACAGTGGGTCTTTTAGGTTTTGGTCATGTATTTGTTTTCCAGTAAGAGATTTTGAATACATGGTATTTAGATTAATAATATGTGAAATATTGTGGCAATATAGATGAGGCAAGATGGCGCAGTCCACACACATCACACCTCATGCCTGAGGTTGGTCGATTTCCTTTGCATATTAAGCTTTAAGATTTTTAAAAACATTATCTGTCAAGGCTATTCATGTCATGAAATACAAAACAGCAAAAATATAATAAAAGACAAAAGACTATGATTCAATTCAAGTTTACAAAGGTAGGCAAATAGTTAGTAAATTATTGTCAATGGTAATTAAATGTTATTCCTTGGGGAAAAAAGTAAATGGAGCCAAACTACAATTATCTCTAATCTGTCATGGTCCTATAAACCTGTCCAATGAATTTTCTGTGACAAAGCCAAATTCTTGTCCACATCAGGCCTGTGAGACCCCCGTGTGAATGCCTGGGAATGTCCATGCTCAACCTATGCAGTGCCTACCCAACACAAAGTACCCATGTAGTGCAGAGTTTCTTTGTATTCTGCTACTTATACTCTGGCATAGAAATATAGACGACAGTGGCATAAACTGGACTAGGCGAACTACTCACTTTGTGATAACATCCACCAGTAGTATTTCTGCTCATCACTGCATGATTTCTGGTGTACTTCATAGAGCTCTTGCTCTGTATCTCTATGTGCTTCCCCTTACACATCTCTATGGCTCCTTTGTATCATAAAATGTGCATCAAACTTAGCCCCTGATTCACTACAATGAGTGTTATCCTGATGCACATCAGAGAAGTTGCTCTCGGTGCACTGCACACAATGTTGCATTAATATACAGCACTCAGGGGGGATATTCTCAATGAAGTGGCGGTGAGAGACATTAGCCTCCTTGGCTTAACGCCTCTCACCGCCACTTCGGAAATGCGAGGCTGCACCCTATTCTCAAGAATGTGGTGCAGCCTGGCGGTTCCCCCTGCGATGGCGCTAAGTTTCACAACTTAGCGCCAACGCAGGCACCCTTGCACCAGAGTGCAAGGGTGTCTGTGTGCAGGGGAGGGTTGTTTATGTACAGGAAGGTGCCCCTTCCTGCCCATAAACAATCCCAAAATACCATTTTGTAACTTTCATTTGTGCTGCTTCATGCAACACACATGAAAGTTACAAAATGGCATTTTAAAAAGTTTTGTACATGTACAGGAAGGGACACCTTCCTGTACATGAACAAACCATGCCATTTTGCTTTTTCCATGTGTGCTGCACAAGGCAGCACACATGGAAAAAGCAAAAACGAGGAGAAATATAGTATTTCTCCTCGTTTCGCCTACTTAAGACCAGGATTTTCCTGGTCTTAAGTTCGGCGCTGCCACCTATTAACGCCGCCCTTGAGAATAGGTGGCAGCGTCGAATTCAATAGGTATTGCGGTGGAACGCCCACCGCAACACCCAGTGCACGCCCCTTTCACGCTAAGTTTAGCGTGAAAGGGGCCTTATTCACAAGGCAGCGTTAAGCCTCTTAACGTGGCTTAAAGCCACGTTAAGTGGCTTAACGCTGCCTTGTGAATAAGGCGCTGACCCTATCGCCACGGAAACATCAGAAAAAGTGACGTTCCCGTCGCGACAGGGGCTTGAGAATATGCCCCTCAGTGTATCCAAAGTTCCCGTGAGGGGTATTGTCCAGAGTTCCCATGGTGCACGTTGCATTGTGCTTTCCTGCTGCACATCGGTGTCTGTGGGCGTCTATAGCTGTGCTGGCTTACGTATGATTGGCTACATGTTTTTTCTATGCATGTGTGTCCCTATGTTGTGTGTCCATGCGTATATGAATTTTATAAATGGCAACCGTTTGGGTTTTTGCATTTTACTCTGCCACAGCTGATTGTCTTCTGTTTTTACTGGTTCATTGAGTTTCTTGCCCTTGAAAACAACTAATGCACATCAACTTATAGTAATGTTTCAGACTCCATAAGCCTCTGCTCAATCAATTAAATCAAATGAGAGCAATCAGAAATCATTCCAGTAAACCGAAAGAATAAAACAAGGAAATGTCTCAATTGAGCCAGAGAATTTGAAAGTAGTTTATCTGCCATGACAGATCCTCATGCCAATTCTCTTTCCGTGTTAACTTGATATAACCAACCAATATAGTTTATTGGAATTTAACATATGTTTCCTCTTTCCAGAATTAAAATTAAATATATTTTATTTACAATTTAGATACTTGTTGAGAATGACAACCTAGATGAAAATGTAAAAAGCGCTTGGCTCTGAGTTTCGAGATGTGAAAGAAATATACACACACGAGTATTATATAAGCAGTATCAAAAATAGAACGTTTTGTTTTTTTAATCAGGTGACAATTCTGAAATTCCCTAAATGCAGATGTTCCACACCAAGCCATTTTCAAGCTGTCTTCTACAAACGTATCTTCGATCTGAGGAGAAAGCATGTTTAAACATGCCTCACGTTTTTCTACTTAATTAGAATATTGTTAATGCTGCAACGTCTTAATGAACGACAAACTAAACATTCTATGTATTTTTGTCTCATTCACATTGGTATAACCTAGTTTCAATGAAATATGTAAGGCAAATAAAACAGCATGGGAAGCATGGGGGATGTTTTACCTACGTAGGAGCTTGCATGTCTAGGTGAAATACTGTGAAACATAAATATTATTGCAATAATACCCCACAATCAATGCTCACTGTCCACAAAAATTGCAGGAGCAGGGATGTAAGAAGTAATTCCCCGCATCTTGTTCTTGCGATGTATCTGAGAACGCGACTGGAATTATACATCTTTCCAATGGTATGCTGGCTCCCTTGCTATGCAGTCATGCAGGCTAGAACGCAAAAAAACAGTGCAAGATGGACAGGTCGCCTAAACCGCATATCTACAGCTGTCATCTTGTTAGAGGATGCTATTTTTATTGAAATTACCAGTTGGAGCTGGCATGTTGATCTAACACAGTAGGAGTTTGCTGGGATGTTGGCGAGCATACTTTGATTTATTGCTTTTCTATTCAGGTCAGGAATCCTAACCTCAAGAGCAGTGAATTTACAGGCCTCAGCTTTTCAGACAAATAAGAGAAAAGTTCAACCTTCAGAGTTGCTTATTCCAACAATACAAAAACCTCCAGAACCAGCAAACATCATGACAGCTAACTATAACTTTATGACAGGATATTATATATTTGGAAAGCAATAAAAGAAGAGAGACGATATTTTTTCAGGAGTCTTCAATACGAGACAATATTAATAAAATAAAAGCTGCCCAAGAAAATATATTTTTAATAGACCTTCCTGACATATCATTGCATAATCATATTTTTGTTTGCTTAACAATGTTTAAAATTAAGTAAACTGTATTTTACAGTCTTTATTTATGTTGTGGTTGCTGGTCATTTTCAGCCTTGCTAAGGACAGGTGTCTCACCATTAACTATGATTGAATTCTAAATCCTCCTGTAAACCAGCTATAGGAAGACAGGGTGAAATTTCCTTTTCTCCATCTGTGCTAAACTGCGTGCAATTTCACTTCAGATTAGAAAAATCATTGGCAAAGCCAATAGGTCTCACCTATGCAAGATCTATTGGCCTTCTGAATATTTTTTAAGACATGTTGCAGTGTTGACCAGGTCATAGCGGGAAAAATTGGAATATAGGATACTGCCTTATCCTGGCTTAAATCTTTCCTGCATGATCACAACTTTCAGGTGCATACTAACCTACATAGGGCAAAACCAAATGTTTTATCTTTGGGTGCCACAGGGATCCACCTTGAGTCCTCTGCTATTCAACTTATATGTTATACCATTGTCAGATATAGTGGAAAAATGTAGCCTCGCACACTTTTCATATGCAGACGATACACAAATTGTGGTATCTCAGGCAACCAAGGACAACCAGAATGTGATGACCTTGCATTCTTCTCACACACGTTTCATCATGGATGTGTGCTAACTCTCTAAAGTTAAACTGAGACAAGATGGATGTCTTGTTGGTGGATAACTCCCATATCACTTGGGGTTCCAACTTGCGGCCACTGACTATGAGTAATCTCCCTAATCCAGTGTAAATCGTAAAGAACTTGGGAGTCTGGCTGGATGACAAACTCACTATGAGTCACCAGATTAACAAGGTAGCAGTCACTTGCTCTGGCTCAGAAAGATCCTTTACTGTCTCCCTACCTCTGCCCAGAGAACCATAGTCCAGGCACTATTTATTTCTAGGCTGGACTCTGGGAATGTCTTGTACCTGGGGTGGCAAAATCACTAATCAAACACCTCTAGATTGTGTAAAATGCTGCTGCACTCCTCTTGCTTCACTCCCCCAAGTTGTTTTCCACACATGTTCTGTTAACACTGGCTACCCATTGAGCGGCATGTGCGATTTAAGGCATTGTGGTATATGTACAAATGCCTATTAAACACCGGTCCTCTTTATCTTAGATCATTGGTGTCTCCATATTCCCCCACACATCCATCACTCTCTAGTCATTTGAGGCAAGCGTAATTCATAGAATCAGGAAATCCCGCCAAGGAGGCTGAGCATTCTTCAATCTCAGACCAAAACTCTGGAATGCTCTGCCTTCAATACTGAGAGAATGTGACTCACTCACTGTGTTTTGGAAACTTTAAAAAAACCTGGTTGTTTCCATCTCCAGATTCTTTTTAATCTGCCTCCCTTCTTACACTGTACTCTGGAGTGACCCATTAGCGTGATGAGCTTATCGCTGGGAAACATTTTTAGGTAGCCATTCACTTATTAAAATATGCATAGTAATAATATTAATAATAGCACTTTTTTTTAAAGTCCTGTTGCACAGCAGCCTGTGCTGCTGTGCAATATGTTTAAACAAGTGGGGGGCAACAAAAGGGAGAAGGGGACGGGCAGTAATACCAGACAGCAGGTGGAGGGAGGTACGGAAAAAACAAATTGAGGGAGGAGCACAGGAGAATTGTATGAGCACCAGATGACAGCATGGGAGAGGGACAAAGAAGTAATAGTACCTTAATCACAGCGCCAGCAGTGGATGTGCATTAATTAAGTTGAATCAATCTGTGCTTGCTCCGTACTCCAGAGAAAGGAATGGAAGTGATGCTTGGCCTGCGCTGGCCAATGAGGAGGCTCCAAACAAGAGTAAAAAGTAACTATTTATTGGCATAGTTAACTTCCCAATAAGATCATAGTTAATGGTCCAAGAAATAAACCAATGGCAAGGAAAAATTAAAAGTCACCTATTTACTGCAGCACATATTGTGCTACCCACTAGGCTGACAATGAAAACATGGCTTCAGGCACACATCTGTTGCATGAATACATTTTTTTTCAACCTGCAGCCTCACTTGTCACAATAACCCTTTTTGACAGAAAGAACATCACTTTGAAATATTAAATGTTGCCCCTAAATGGGACATGCAGTCAACAAGATTGAGTGCCTGGTATTTAAAAGTGGTAGGTGCAAGAATCTAATGTTGGCATACAGTGACTGTATCCCAAAAGCTATTTTCACTGTAGGGGGCTCTTACTATACGATGAGAACAAAACAATAGTACAGAACAATATCATAAACCTGCTATCTCTGGTTTAGGACAATCATCTTGAATAATTCTAAAACGTTTATTAAAAATCCATTTCAATGGTGAAATCAGATTTTAATACATATTTAGAAAAAGTTACTTAGAAAAAGTTACACTTTTGTTGCCCGAGCCCTCCGTAGGATAATTAGCATTAGTCTAATGTTAGATGGCCCTTACAATGCTTCCCCTTATTGAAATGGAAAAAATGCTCCCAGGGTAGGAGAAATTTCTTAGGCCATTTTAACGGTAAGCCTGGGTGTGAGAAATGTGACAGATATATGCTCAAGAAGCATAGGTGGGAGGATCAAAGAACTTCAGTAACTGAAAGGGACATGGCCTACACATTGATATGTAAATGCAAAGGGAGACCATGTGAAGATAAGACATTTGTTTTGTAGGCCCTCTGTGGCTAGTTTGCCACCAGCCCAGTGAGAAGGGGAGGTGGTTCCAAAACCAGCTTGGGGTTTCTGAGGAGGAGGGGACTGTTCATTTCCCATAACATATTCCTTACGAGCACATATGCCCCTCCAAAAGGCAGAAAGATTGTACCATCTTGGATTTTACCTAGAATGGTGCTTTGTGGGATAGTTTGCAGTAAGGAAAACAGAATGTGTTGCAAAACTAGGAAGATTTTACTCTGGGAATCTTTCCCTCATTGGTTAGGCAGTGTCCAGGATTTACCCTACTCACTGGCTAGTGAAGTCTACAAAAGTGGTACTCACTCACATCTCATTGGAACACTCTCTGAACTACTGAATAACAGAAGAGGACTAGACCTACTGTTTGGAACTTGTGTGGATACCTGAAGGGCTAAACCTGTTCTCACTTTAACCCAGGATCAAGAATTGGACTCCAAGGATCAGTTGGATGATCTTCTGTCTTGCTATAGGGACACAGCAAGGTGCAAGAGTCCTTTTTACTGACGTGCCCAGCCGACCATAAGCAACTGGAACTGGACTGGATCCTGCTGGTGGCCTTTCCTGGAGGGAGTCCCAGCTTTTAGGGGTGGTCCCCAAGGCCCTGAGAGTCTTTAAAATGACCAAGAATAGCTACTCTCGACACGCTGAAGGCTGGGTCTTAAAGAATTTGTGGACTTCTAAGACCTCCAGAGTGTCAGTGGGACCTTATGGCAAAAGTGTACGATTTCAAAGGGACCTTATCAGGTATAGCTTCAGACTTGTCCTGCTGGAGGATTTTGAGCTCCATCAAAAGAGTAAGGGCCTTATTCAGAGTTTGGCAGACAGGTTACTCCATTATGAAAATTATTGATATCTCACTTATATTATTGCATTTCACTTGGGATAGCCCAAAGTAATTAACAGAAGTTTTTATTATGTTTCTTCATGTATACATTTATTCAATAGTAATCCAGTTGTAAAGAGAGCCAACATGTGTTTCAAGGGTCTTGCCCTCTTCCTCAGGGCTGTAAATTATAAGAAGCAAATTCACATACATTAAATTGAAGCATACATATTTAAAATCGCGCACATTATACTTACTTAGATAAAATCAAATTATGTGAAATCCATCTCAATGAAAGACCACACAAAATATCTCCCACCCAGTCTATTGTCATTTCACATTTAATTCCTCAACAAAAATATTAAAATAAGAAAAAGAGAGAAATAAAAAGAAAATGAGAATGAAAGAAAAGGGAAAGTGGAAAGGCAAACGTTTTGCACTTCTAAATCCAATGCAAGGACATATGAACATATCAAAAATGGATGAAATGACACTACAAAAATAAATTCACATTAACAAGCGGCCCTAACAGTACATCTTATATGCCACAAGTATGTCAGATTTTTTGAGTCCATGATACCAAATCCTAGATCTAGGACCAGCAATGCCTAACGGCCAGAGTTGCCGACTTTGGAGCTGGGGAACCCGGTTTGAGTCTCGACGTCGGCTCAACATCCTTTGATTCTGGGGAAATCACTTAATCTCTCTATACCTACCAAAAATGAATGTGTTCTTGGGCAGCGTAACTGGTGCTCATGTAAAGCGCTCTATTACCTTTGGGTCGAGTTTGCACTATATAAAACTGCAAAAAAAGAAAATAATAATAATGAATAATAATAATGACTAAACATAAATAAGGACTGTAAGACTAGCTGAATCCTCATCAATTTATAAGCTATTTCAATGTATGTCAAAGTCAGGTGACAATACTAACCTATTACATGATTCAGATAAACTTACTAATGCATTCCAACCTCATGCATCACAACATATTCACATATGGCTTCAACCATCCCTTGAATTTCAAGTTACAACATCTTATTTTGTATAGTAAAACATTCATTCATAACTATGACAAGCTCGTCTTCTAATAAAATTCAATTTAATTGAATATCATGATTTTATGTTTGCAAGATCATACCTTATGATTCTTCATTGACAACTGTCTTTAATGTTCTTATTCTGACCATTTTAGGTACCTTATAGTATCAATTTCTTACGTTGCCCATTTTAGTTTATACAAATAATTACAATAATAATTCAAACAATATTAACCCTCTCTAAAAATAATGAACATGATATACTCGATGGTTAGCTAAAAGGATTTCTAGTGGTGTCGATCTTCTCTACATATTGGCAATTAACCTATCATAATTCGAAATGGCAGCAGTGATTTTACACCTATCCAGATGACCAACACGCTTGTTCCTACTGTTTTGATTTAAACCTTATTTATACATCATGTTTAGGTCAAAATCCATCTATATTGGAAACAGTGTTAATTATATCAAAGTGACTTACTTCAGAATGATATACGCAAAAAGGAAAGGATGATACCATGAGTTAAGTCTTCTTGTATTACATATTCTCTATCCTGATAATATGATCACTGTAAAGACAAACCTCCCCTTGTTAAAAATCATCTACAATGCAGACAGTGACTCCTCACAGTGACTTACCAGCAGCAGTATTTTATCGCTATGGCTTCTTTGATGGGCTGCTTGAGTGTACCAGGGCATCATTTTACTGCCCATTAAATACTACAACCCGATTCCGGACAAACATTCACCATGCTTTTTAACCCAGAAGTAATTAGCGTTCAAAGAAGAATGAAAATAAAATGCAAAGAGAGGCTCAATCTAAAATCAATTAGTCCATCCGTATAGAATACAAAATAACACATCAGTGCCCGGTCCAATGTTAATACAAGCTTTTTAGAGTCATTCCTAAATCCATGCCATAAATGTGATCAGTAAACAAAAAAGAAATAATTCTGGAAAGAAATTCCAACTGAATCCTGGAGTCTCAGGTTTTAATCATCAAATAAATTCCTCTATGCCATACAGTCAAAAATACTTCAACCCTCCTATTGCGGCTAATGGATTCACTACTTTCCACATTATTAAACCAATATAGAACAACACCATTGTGAACTCATAATAGTTCACAAAATAAAAGCGAAGACACTCAAGAAACTTAAAGAAGAACCTTGGTTCACTCTCCTTGTAAGTCCCATAAATAAACACTGGGCTCCCAAATATGTATTCTTTATTTTTTGTGATTGTCTTCACAAGATCTGGTGCAAAGTAATCTGTTTGTTAAGACATTCCTATCTCAGCTCACGTTTCCCTCATTGTTGAAAATACACACTACATCAATCCAGCTTGTTAAATTCCGTTTGTCATAAAAAAATCAAAACACTAACACAGAAAAAGAAAGATGAAAAATATAAGACAAACATGGGAAAAGCCACAGTGTCATGTTTATCCTGACCAACACAAATTCAATGTAGATTTAGCAAAAGGTGGAAGTTACAAAAGTCTACAAGGGTATCTTGTAGTTATTCGACCCTCATCCTTAGAATCTTATAGTTATGAGTCTCCATATAATCATATTCTCCCTATTTAAAAACAATAAATTTCATATAAATGAACCTCAAAGCTTCTGATTTCATTAGGCAAGCATACATAATAGTATCGCAAAAGAGTCGTTCGAGCGCCAGCGCTCGCCATAGTCTCGCATGCCACTGTGAGATGGAAGGGGCCTCTGTCTTTTTCCAAGCTGCTGCAACTGCCATCTTAGCTGTGCCTAAGCATAGCCACATAATGGCTCAGTCACTGTTTGTTTGTCGCTTTAGTAGAGGATCTCTTATGCCCAGGAGAGTGTGTTAAATGGTCTCCGGTATGGGATACCCTAAAATCAGTTTTATTTGAGATAGAATTTCCTTCCAAAATGGTTTAATGGAGGGACAGTCCCACCAGATGTGTCTAAAATCTCCCAACAAACCACAGCCCCTCCAACATCTATCAGAAGTGTTAGGGAAACTTTTATGCAGTTTCTGCGGGCACATGTACCAATCATACATTGTTTTGAAATGAGCTTACCGGAGGTACATTGAGCGATTATGTTTTGTTATATCTTTATAAAGGCGGGTCCACTGCCTCTCCTCTACTGGTGAAGGCAAGATGGCTTCCCAGAAAGCTCTGTGCTTCAGTCTCTCCCGAGGGCCCAATGACCGAATAAGGGCATACAAAAAGATATATTGCCCTTAGTGGAGGGTCCTGACTGTGCGAATTTCTCTATAGGGAGCAAGTCCCTGGTAGCGGCCAGCCGCTCCTGTGGTTGCTGCACCCAGTGCTTGAGTTGCACATATTGGAAACCCTCATGTGCTTCTAATTGGAACTCTTTGGCGCATTCCTCAAACATCATTAGGTCCCCCTTCTTATATAGGTGGGAGATCATTAGACAGCCTCCCTGTTTCCACTGCGTAAAAGGCCCCTCCTGCATGGCCGGCGGGAAGTCGAGATTAAAATGAATGGGAGTGAAAGGCGAGGGAAAGGTGGATAGAGAAAGCGTTTTAGTAAGCAGATCCCAAACTCTCAGGGTAGTGGCCGTAGGGGTACTGATGTAGGCGTTTGGTGATCTGTGCTGTTTTTTTAACCACAAAAGATCCCAAATGGTCCTTCCCGTTATCTGGCGGTCCATATGCAACCAGTGTTTTTCTGACTCCCTGAGCGACCATTCCGTGATGACCCGGAGCTGGGCCGCTCGATAATAACTTCTAAAATCCGAGAGGGCCAGGCCTCCTTCTGATCTGGGTCTAGCCAGAATCCGGTGCGAGAGTCGGGCCCTTTGATCCTGCCAAATAAATTTGGTGACTGCTTTTTTGAGATCAGCAAAGAGCTCCCTGTCTACAGAAATCGGGAGACCTTGAAATAAGTAGAGTAGTCTAGGGAGAATATTTATTTTCACCACGTTTATTCGACCAATCCAGGAAGTGTAGGCCGCCCTCCACCTTTTGAGGTCATCCTTAATTTGCTGCAGTAGCGGCGGGTAATTGGCTTTGTAGAGGCCTGAGAGTTTGGGAGTAAGCTTGACTCCTAGGTAAGTGAGATGTTTGTTAACAACAAAAAGGCACGGTCTCCTTTAGCCATTCCCAGACACCCACAGGGAGAGTCAGGTTTAAGAGGAACGATTTGGAGCTATTCACCCGAAATCCTGCCACTCGTTTGAAGCTCTCCAGCTCCATTAGAAGGGCCGGAAGCGTAGTCTGTGGCTCAGTTATGGGTATGAGCAGGTCATCGGCAAAGAGAGTGATATTGTGAGTATCAGGGCCGAAGGGCACCCCCTTGATGTCTTGGTTGGCCCTTATCCGCTCTGCCAGGGGCTCAATACTGAGCGCAAACAACAAGGGGGACAGAGGGCATCCCTGTCTCGTCCCCCTCGTGAGCGTGAAAGCGTCAGACACCGCTCCATTCACAAGAACTCTCGAAGTGGGAGAGTGGTAGTTGGCCTGTACCATAGCTATAAACGCCTCACAAAAGCCGAATCGTTGCATGGTTCTGGCTATAAAGGCCCAATCGACACGATCAAAGGCCTTCTCCGCATCCAGAGAAAGGAGGGCCGCTGGGATGTTTTTCCTCTGTACCATCTCAATAATATGTGCCATTCTGCGGAGGTTGTCATGGGTCTGACGTCCCTTGACAAACCCCGATTGGTCGGGATCTATCAATGCCAGGAGGAGGTTTTCTAGGCGCATAGCTACAATTTTAGAGTAGAGTTTAGCATCCAGGTTGAGAAGAGCAATTGGCCTGTAAGAGGCACACATTGTGGGATCCTTACCTGGTTTAGGGATGACTGAAACCAGGGCCACCCCCATGGTGTCTGTGACTCGGCACGCCTTTGCTATTTCGTTAAATAGGGTCAGTAGATGGGGGGTCCATTCGGGCGCAAATGTACGATAGAAGTGGGCATTAAGCCCATCCGGGCCCGGTGCCTTCTGTAGTTTTAAAGCATCTATTGCCTTTTGGACCTCCTCCTTAGTGAACGGCCTACTCAATTCCTCATTGGTGTGAGCCGAGACCTGGGGCAGGGAGAGGGACTGCAAGTATTGTTCCTGGGGTTGGCTGTCTACTGGGTCTACGGAGTACAAATCAATCAATCAATCACGGCATTTATAGAGCGCGCTACTCACCCGGGAGGGTCTCAAGGCGCTGGGGGAGGGGGTAAGTTACTGCTCGAACAGCCAGGTCTTGAGCTGCTTCCTGAAGGAGAGATGGTTCTGGGTTCGCCGAAGGTGAGTGGGGAGGGAGTTCCAGGTCTTGGCTGCCAGGTAGGAGAAGGATCTTCCTCCGGCGGTGGTTCTGCGGATGCGTGGTACGGTGGCGAGGGCGTGGCTGGTTGATCGTAGCTGGCGTGTGGGCGTGTAGAAGGTCATGCGGTCGTTGAGGTACTTTGGGCCCAGGTCGTGGAGGGCCTTGTGTGCGTGGGTGAGGAGTCTGAACGTGATTCTCTTGCTGACGGGGAGCCAGTGCAGGTCTTTCAGGTGCACGGTGATGTGGCTGTGTCGGGGGATGTCCAGGATGAGTCGTGCGGAGGCGTTCTGGATGCGCTGGAGTCTCTTTTGAAGTTTGGCTGTGGTTCCGGCGTAGAGGGTGTTCCCATAGTCCAGTCGGCTGGTGACGAGTGCCTGGGTGACGGTCTTCCTGGTTTCAGTGGGGATCCATCTGAAGATCTTGCGGAGCATGCGCAGGGTGTTGAAGCATGAAGATGAGACGGCGTTGACTTGTCTGGTCATCGACAGGGAGGAGTCCAGGATGAAGCCCAGGTTGCGTGCGTGGTCCGTTGGCTTGGGCGCGGTGCCCAGGGCCGGGGGCCACCAGGAGTCGTCCCAGGCGGAGGGTGATGAGCCCAGGATGAGGACTTCCGTCTTGTCTGAGTTCAGTTTAAGGCGGCTGTTCCTCATCCAGTCGGCGACGTCTCTCATCCCGTCGTGTAGGTTGGCTCTGGCGGTGGTGGGGTCGTTGGTGAGGGAGAGGATCAGCTGGGTGTCGTCGGCGTAGGAGATGATGTTGAGGTTGTGTCGGCGTGCGATGGCTGCGAGGGGGCTCATGTAGACGTTGAAGAGGGTTGGGCTGAGTGAGGATCCTTGTGGAACGCCGCAGATGACTTCGGTGGCTTCGGATCTGAACGGGGGAGGCGGACTCTCTGGGTTCTTCCGGCGAGGAACGAGATGATCCATTCCAGTGCTTTCTCTCGGATTCCGATGTTGCTGAGGCGCTTCACTAGGGTGCGGTGGCAGACGGTGTCGAACGCCGCAGAGAGGTCCAAGAGGATGAGGGCAGCTGTTTCCCCGTTGTCGGTTAGGGTTCTGATGTCGTCGGTGGCTGCGATAAGGGCGGTTTCGGTGCTGTGGTTGGCCCGAAACCCGGACTGCGAGGGGTCGAGGGATCCATTCGTCTCGAGGAAGGCGGCAAGCTGTCTGTTGACGGTCTTCTCGATGACTTTGGCCGGAAACGGAAGGAGCGAGATGGGACGGTAGTTCTTGAGGTCGGTGGGGTCCGCCGTTGGTTTCTTCAGGAGGGCGGTAAGCTCGGCGTGCTTCCAGCTCTCCGGGAAGGTGGCGGTGTGGAAGGAGGAGTTGATGATGTCCCGGAGATGGGGTGCGATGGTGGTGTCGGCTTTGTTGAAGACGTGGTGTGGGCAGGGGTCGGTTGGTGATCCGGAGTGGATGGAGTTCATCGTGCGGGTGGTGTCTTCGGTGCTGATCGGGGTCCAGTTGCAGAGGGTGGTGGTGGCGGGCGTTGGTTCGGCGGTAGGGTGCGTTGTTTGTGCGTCGAAGCTGTTGTGTATGTCGGTGATCTTGCGGTGGAAGAACGCGGAGAGTGAGTTGCAGAGGTCTTGCGAGGGGGTGATGTCGTTGTTTCCGGCGCTGGGGTTGGAGAACTCTTTGACGATGCTGAAAAGTTCCTTGCTGTCATGGGCGTTGTTGTCCAGTCGTTCTTTGAGTGCCGACTTCTTGGTGGCACGGATCAGCTGGTGGTGTTTGCGGGTGGCGTGCTTGAGGGCGGTCCTGTTGTCTGTGGTCTGGTCGAGTCGCCAGGTTTTCTCGAGAGTGCGGCAGTTCTTCTTGGATTCCTTGAGTTCGTTGGTGAACCAAGGGGTTTTCTTGCTTCCGGGTCTGCTGGGAGGGTTTTTAGTGGTGCGAGGTCGTCGGCGCAGGCGGTCAGCCACTTGGCGAGGTTGCTGGCTGCTTCGTTTGGGTCCGTTGTGTTGGTGGGTGTGTTCTGGCTGAGGGAGGCGGTGAGCTGCTCGGCGGTGAGCTGCTCGGCGGTGATCTTGCTCCAGCTCCGGCGGGGAGCCTGTTGCGGGTGGTGGTGGGTCGCAGTCTTTCTGAAGCTGAAGTGGACGCAGCTGTGGTCGGTCCAGTGGAGTCCGGTGGCGTGGCTGAAGGAGATGTGCTTGCTGGACGAGAAGACGGGGTCAAGCGTGTGGCCGGCGTAGTGGGTGGGCGTGTTCACCAGTTGCTTGAGTCCGAGGTTGGCGAGGTTGTCCAGCAGGGCGGTGGTGTTTCTGTCGTTGTTGTTCTCCAGGTGGAAGTTGAGGTCCCCTAGGAGGATGTAGTCGGCTGAGGGCATGGCGTGCGGGCTGATGAAGTCTGCGATGTCTTCGCTGAATAGTGTGCATGGTCCCGGGGGTCTGTAGATGAGGGTGCCTCGGAGGGTGGTCTTGGGGTCAGTGTGTATCTGGAAGTGTAGGTGTTCGGCGGCGGAGAAGGTCTCGTCGGAGTTAGTCGAGATGCGGATGGTGTTCTTGTGTACGATGGCGATGCCTCCTCCCGTCTGGTTGACGCGGTCCTTCCGGGTGATCTTGTATCCATCCGGGATGGCTATGGCGATGTCGGGCGCTGAGGAGGCGTTCATCCAGGTTTCGGTGAGGAAGGCGATGTCCGGTGCTGTTGCGTCGAGCAGGTCCCAGAGTTCCACGGCGTGCCTGTGGACGGAGCGGGTGTTCAGCAGGATGCATTTCAGGTGGTTGCTGCTGTTGCTCGACTTGGCGGAGGTGGTGCACGTCCGGGGGCAGGTGAATCGGCAGGTTTGGCAGGTGAAGGGTCCGTGGGTGCGTCTCGGTGAGGCTCGGTAGCAGGCAGGGTTCCGGCCGGCATTGAGTGCGGTGAGTGTGGCGGCGTCGTAGGTCCGTCGAGTAGTGTTGCGTTGGTGGGTTCCAGGGGTTCTGGCGCTGGGCGCGGTCCAGTCGCGGACGGGCGCAGACGGGCTTGCCTTAGGCGCGCCTTAGGCGCGCCAGCGGCGCGCCCGCTGCGCACGTCCGCTGCGCGGCGCGCAGCGGCCGCCATTTATGGGGGAGGTGGGAGGGAGGAGCAGCTGGGAGGCGGGAGGCAGGGGCAGCGAATGGGCAGTCAGGGGGCGGGGCCGCAGGGAACGCAGCGGCGGGAGTGGCGAGAGGCAGCGGGGGCACAGAAAGGAAAAACAGGGGGAGAGCAGACAAAATCACGGGCACAACAACAGTGGGGCAGCGAGGGGCACAGAAAGGAAAAACAGGGGGAGAGCAGACAAAATCACGGGCACAACAACAGTGGGGCAGCGAGGGGCACAGAAAGGAAAAACAGGGGAGAGCAGACAAAATCACGGGCACAACAACAGTGGGGCAGCGAGGGGCACAGAAAGGAAAACCAGGGGGAGAGCAGACAAAATCACGGGCACAACAACAGTGGGGCAGCGAGGGGCACAGAAAGGAAAAACAGGGGAGAGCAGACAAAATCACGGGCACAACAACAGTGGGGCAGCGAGGGGCACAGAAAGGAAAAACAGGGGAGAGCAGACAAAATCACGGGCACAACAACAGTGGGGCAGCGAGGGGCACAGAAAGGAAAACCAGGGGGAGAGCAGACAAGATCACGGGCACAACAACAGTGGGGCAGCGAGGGGCACAGAAAGGAAAAACAGGGGGAGAGCAGACAAAATCACGGGCACAACAACAGTGGGGCAGCGAGGGGCACAGAAAGGAAAACCAGGGGGAGAGCAGACAGAATCACGGGCACAACAACAGTGGGGCAGCGAGGGGCACAGAAAGGAAAAACAGGGGGACAGCAGACAAAAACGGGCACCGGGGCCACAAGCGGAGGGCGATCTTACCTACAGGAGCAGCGGGCAGACAACACAGGCGGAGCTGTGTGGTGGGGAGCGACCTACCTGGCAAGGTCAAGGGTCGCTCTCCTCACCGTGCAGCGGCCGCCATTTATGGGGTGGTGGGAGGGAGGAGCAGCTGGGAGGCAGGGGCAGCGAATGGGCAGTCAGGGGGGCGGGGCCGCAGGGAACGCAGCGGCGGGAGTGGCGAGAGGCAGCGGGGGCACAGAAAGGAAAAACAGGGGGACAGCAGACAAAATCACGGGCACAACAACAGTGGGGCAGCGAGGGGCACAGAAAGGAAAAACAGGGGGACAGCAGACAAAATCACGGGCACAACAACAGTGGGGCAGCGAGGGGCACAGAAAGGAAAAACAGGGGAGAGCAGGCAAAATCACGGGCACAACAACAGTGGGGCAGCGAGGGGTACAGAAAGGAAAAACAGGGGGACAGCAGACAAAATCACGGGCACAACAACAGTGGGGCAGCGAGGGGCACAGAAAGGAAAACCAGGGGGAGAGCAGACAAGATCACGGGCACAACAACAGTGGGGCAGCGAGGGGCACAGAAAGGAAAAACAGGGGAGAGCAGACAAAATCACGGGCACAACAACAGTGGGGCAGCGAGGGGCACAGAAAGGAAAACCAGGGGGAGAGCAGACAGAATCACGGGCACAACAACAGTGGGGCAGCGAGGGGCACAGAAAGGAAAAACAGGGGGACAGCAGACAAAAACGGGCACCGGGGCCACAAGCGGAGGGCGATCTTACCTACAGGAGCAGCGGGCAGACAACACAGGCGGAGCTGTGTGGTGGGGGAGCGACCTACCTGGCAAGGTCAAAGCTTTGTAAAATCGGCCAAAGGCATTTGCTTTGTCCTCTTCTGTGGTGTGAGAGACGCCTGTGTCATCCACTATCTGTCTAATGTATGCTTTTTCTTGCTTTGCCCTAAGTTGGCGCGCTAAGATTGAGCCTATATTGTTGCCACTTTCATACCCCCTGGCCTGTAGCCTTAGTAGTGTATGCTCGGCCCTGTTAGTGTACATGGCTTTTAATTTCCACTTAAGGGCAGTGACTTTCCGGAGCGATTGGCTTGAAGGGGACGTTTGATGGTTCTTTTCCGCCACTTGTAAGTCTTTTTCCAGTTGGAGCCTCTCCCCCTTCTGTTGATTTCTGAGGGCCGTGACTAATTCTATACATTTGCCCCGAATCACCGCCTTGAAGGCGTCCCAATTGTTGTTAAAAGAAGTCAGGGCTGGGTGGTTATTTTTTTAAAATTCTGTGATAGTTGCCCGCAGGTCATCCCTAAAAAGTCTGTCTCGACTAAGAACATTGGGGGAAAAACCATCTCCTGTGTTTAGACTGTGGTGTCGGCCAGTCTAAGGTAGTCTCTAGTGGGCCATGATCAGGGAGGCAAATCGGGTGATAGCGGGAATCCAATATTCCGCCCAGGAGGGACTGACTGAGAAAGGCATGGTCTATTCTAGAGTGAGTTCTGTGGGAGTGGGAAAAAAATGAATAATCTTTCTCAGTGGGGTGGGTTTCCCTCCAGGCGTCTACCAAGCCTAATCGCTGAATCGCCGCTTTGAGAAATGTACTA
The DNA here is from genome assembly GCA_963921515.1 of Calotriton arnoldi. NCBI lineage: Eukaryota > Metazoa > Chordata > Amphibia > Caudata > Salamandridae > Calotriton > Calotriton arnoldi. Next base: position 307,329 of record CAWUFW010010013.1, read on the forward strand.
AATGTCCCCCCGTAGCTCTCTGGGGATGAGTTGTATCCAGTGCGGGGTCCCAGATGAGGTTAAAATCCCCTAAAAGCAGAATATCGCCCTTGGCAAACCCCTCCAGAGTGGTCAGGAAGGAGGTCAAAAAATCTAGTTGTCCCGTGTTAGGTGCGTATATTGTGGCTATAGTGCATTCCCTTCCTCTAATCACCCCGCGCACCATTACAAAGCGCCTTGAGGTATCGGATTTAGTTGCGTGGTGCAGAAAGGGAAGCGTGGAATGAAAGAGGAGGGCAACCCCATTCTGCTTCGATGCAGCAGAGGAGCGGAATATCTGGGGATACCTCTTGTGTTTCAACCTACCCTCCTCAGTTTTCTTGAGGTGTGTTTCTTGCAGTGCGGCCAGGAGGACCTGATGATCCGTTAGATATTTCCATAAGGATTGCCTTTTATTGGGGGAGTTAAGCCCCCTCACATTCCAGGAAAGACAGTTAACTGCCATAGTCTGGGGTACATCTGTTCCATCTAATTGTAAGTCTCAACAGGGCCTCCCGGCCAGTCTCCACCCATCGTGCCCCTCCGACACCACCCGGCGTTACACAATAAGGAATCCCCATGATACACAACAAATATAACAACAACAAATAACCAATACATTGAGTTGTGGGAACCTCCATCCCAGAGGAGGGACTCCCGACGAACAACTCCGGAAGCAAGCCCATTTCCGCTCCCAGATACCCCAGCTATTTCGAAATCAGAGTGTACTTTTCGTCACCATCTTCAACAGATAGCAAGAAACATGACCCACATGAAGAACCAGACGCCGAAGTCACTCTGTGGGTGTCAGACTCCCAGAAACAGAGTTAAGGGGGAATCGACGTGGAGGCCTTAGATCTGTGTCTGGGCATCGATGGCCCCCCCGGGGCTACCTGTCATCATTCAGTGTCGCTCCCCCTTGAGTGGAGCTGCTCACCCGGAAAGATTTTCACAGCAAACCTGAAACTGCCCAGCATTAACTCGCCGTCGTCTTGTTTGTCCGACCTGCCATTCTCCACGCACCAGTGCCACTCCGCGCCTCCCTCCGAACTCCTTCATTTTGCCGCGACGTGGATGCATTGGGAGAGGTGGGAGAATTGAGACCCATGAGCTCCAACGCTTCTCCGAGGTCCGTGCAGTGAACCGGCTTATTTTCCATGTGTAAGGCAAAGGGATGGTCCACCTGTACTTGACTTGCCGTTCTCTCAGCGCTTCTGTAACCGGGCAAAATTGCTGGCGACGCATCAAGGTAGCCTGAGCCACATCCTGGAAGAGTGAGCAGAAAGCATTCTGGAAGGTGATTTTCTCTAAGCCTCTCGCCTTTTGTTGAACCAGTTCCTTTGTCTTGAAGGAGCTAAATTTCGCAAGGATATCCCGCAGCATCTTGTTGGAGCCAGGCAGCTTTGGACCCACTCTGTGTGTTCGCTCGAGTCGCACCTCCGGACCACCCTCTCCGATCACAGTGGAGAAGAGGCCCACCAGGAAGGCCTCCAGGTCCGGGCCCTCGCTTCCTTCTTCCAGACCTCGAATTCTTATGTTGTCGCGTCGGGAACAATTTTTGAGGTCCTCGCATTTAAGGACAGAGGTCTTCAGTTGCTCACGGAGCGACGCCGTTCCCTCCTCCAGTGGGCCCAGCCGGACCTCCAGCTCCTGACATTTCGCCTCCAGATCTAGTGTGCGTGCCCCCACCGAGTCCACATCAGCTTGCATAGCTACCATCTTCCCTCTCATCTCAGCCCGGAAGGATTCAAAGAAGGCTGTCATGTCCGCCTTAATATCCTCTCTTAGTTCCCTTTTGAAGTCCCTGAGCGACTCTAGTAGATCCTCCCGAGTGAGCGCCATGGTGCCTCTTAATTGTGCGTCGCTTTCCTTGGCGCAACCTGTTCCTGGTTGGCCAAAATAGTTGGAGACTTTGTTGGTCGATGTCTTTTTGGGTGGCATATGGGGATGGAGGAGGAGGCCATGCTGGGCCTCGCCAGGGGGGGGGCTTCGCGTTTGACAGTTCACCAGAAGTGAGGCACAGTGGCGGGTGTCCACTGACCTGGTCCCGCGGGGCTCGCAGTTCGGATCCTCTACTCGTCGGCCAGGCTAACTGCCCTTGTCATGTAACTCCAGCGCAGCTCACCAGCTGGCTGCTTTGCTCATGGGGATTGTCCCCTCTTCAGGCCATCCATCCTGCCCGGGGAACTGCACTCGTGAGTTCTGTACCGGGCATGGGGACTTGGTGCTGTACTGTTCCCACAAGGACACTGAAGCCTCCACTGGAGAGAGTGAGGGTGCTTGAAGCGGGAGCCACCCTGTTGCGTGGTAGGTGGGCCGGGGCTGACGTTGTGGCAGCCCAAGGGAAGACCCCCAGCCCGGGAAGCTTGCCGGTTATTGCTAGATTTCAGAGCGAATGCACGGCACCGATTGGGGACCTCCCACCGCGAAATGGCGGCTCTCTGTAAGCAGCCGCCGCTATATTAGGGTGAGGCAGGCAGCCTCCCATTCACTGATGCACTTCACAGTTCGGGGTCCCCCGTCACCTGGAGCCTTCTCAGGGAGGTCTGCCGCCTCTCAGAGCAGGGATGAGTCTGCCTGTAGTCTGGTCACTGCACTGCTGGTGGGCAGCGCTAAGCAGAGTCCTTCTGCCGCAAAATGGCGGCTCCCTGCGCGCGATCGCCGCCACACTGGGGTCAGGCAGGCAACCTCCCCCACTCCAACGCGCTGCTCAATTCGGGGCCCCCTGCCTCTTGTGTCATTACCGGCGGTGCTCACAGCCTCACAGAATCTGGAAGGGGATGCCGGCGGACTGGTCACGACCTCTTCTGCGCGGCACTCACCCGATCCGCTCCCTCCTGGTGTCTCCTGTCCGGGGATCGCTTCCGTGAGCCCGCTGCTCCTCTGCGGTGGGGGGCCCCCAAAAACCCAACGCTGCACCAAGCAACCAGCCAGAGAACAGAGCCGCACCAGCGGCGGAGGAGCGGTGTCACAAGCTCCAGGGACGCCACCAGCGACCGGCCGCCATTTCGCGAGGCGCCGCGTCGGAACAGGTACTCATCCAGCCAGCTCCGAAAATGGCCAAAATCAGGTACCTGGAGTTCACCACAGCATGCCAGGGGCTACGTCTTCTATTTCCGAGAATGGATGGGTCCCTACTAGATGGATAACACCCTTAAGACAGCTTAAATCATGGCGCCTGGGCCGGAGTCGATCGGATTCACGTCCGAGAAGCCATTGTGGCTGGCCACGCCCCCTCCTCTCATCTCTTTTGGTTATTGCTCTCATATGTTCCTTCCATTGTTCTTGGAGTTTTTGTTTTGTTGATCACATATATCATAAACCACATTTAGAAATAATCAAATAAATGCAGTTCTTTGCATTACTGTTAATAAATAGATTGTTGGACTGAGCCCTCTCTGCAGGATCACTACCAAACATTTTACCTTTTGCCTCCCCTTTTTGCTGAATTTGTTTTTGTTGACCTTAGGACTCTATACACTTTATCACTGCTAATCAGTGCTAAAGTGCTTGTGCTCTCTCCTTAAACATAGTAGATTTGACTTATACACAATTGACATATTTAATTTACATATTGAATTTACATATAAGTTCCTAGTAAAGTGGTACTACAGGTGCCCATGGCCTATAAATTAAATGTTACTAGAGGGCATGCAGCGCTGATTGTGCACCCATCTAAGTAGCCCTTTAGACATATATCAGGGCTGCCAATGCAGAGCCTGTGTGTTAAGGTTTAAACCTCACTGCAATCTGGCAAAATAATCCCTTTGTCAATCTCAAACATTCTTTTTAAATACATATAGGCCACCATAGGGTAGCCCCTGGACAACCCAGAGGGCAGGTTGCAAAGGTTTTGAAATGTTGGACATGTACATTTACGTTTCACATGTTCTGGCAGTGAAAAACTCTTAAATTAATGTTTTACTACTGCAAGGACTATCTCTCCCGTAGTATAACATTGTAGTTGCCTTATACATTTTATAAGTGTCATTTCCAAATGGGGAGAGATGTCTTGGTCATGTTTGGTGTCTCTAGAATCACAATTTAAAATCCTAACTTATGGTGAAGTGGGATTTTAAATTACAATTCTGAAAATAGTGAGATTGGGTGTGCCTGAATGTGCCATCTGCTGGCAGGATGGGAGGAGAGCTTAGCTCAGCCCAAATTGCAACTGAATAGTTTGTACACTGCCTTCAATCAAAGGAACTAACGCCCCAACATTGTTACTGCAGCCAGCTTATAGCCAGGAGAGGTAGAGAATCCCATGCACTTCAAAGACATTGTCTAGAAACTTCTCCCTCCTTCCAGAACCATTGCACCATGGTATAAAAGAAAGACCTCAGTACACTTCTGGACCTGTGTATACTGTGCCAGGAAGCATGACTGTTGTGCTGCTAAATGATTGCCACTCTACTGCACTGCTGCTCGGAAGGACCTGCTGTGCTGACCTGCTGCCCTCTTGCCTAGGTAAGAAGAACTGGACATGCAATCCATCTTGAAACTAGGACCCCAGTGTGACTCAAAGGGCTAGTGTGCTGGTCTCCTGTTCTGATCCTGAGGGACAAAAAAGACTCCCCAACAGTGCCAGGACCTGCCTTCAGTGAGTTCCAGATCCCCAAGTTGTGCCTCTCAGGTCCTGGACCCTTGGTGTGGTTCTCGAGCTCTTAAATTCAAGCGTTTGGGCTTGAATGAACTGTGAACCATGCTGCTCGCCCCGGAAATCAGAACCAGTTGCTGCCACCTCATCTCTTCGCACAGCAACATCGACAGCCCATGGGGGACCTGTAATGTGAAGCTCCAGGCCGCCCATCTGTGATGCCCGGCCTGCTCTTTACACCACGCCGACTGCCATCTGCGACTCTCTCCTTCCGACACTCTCCAACATGAATGGGACTCTTGGCACAAATCTGGAGAAGGTAAATCTTCAGTCAGCGGGCTTATATGGGACTGTATCTGTCCCACGCTCCATCGCGGTTTGCTTGATCTTTTGACTTTGAGCTGGTCCAGCACAACCAGATAGCCATGGTTGCCACTTTATGCCTTTAGATGTCATATTGCAGTTTAGTCTCGAAAAGTTCCTAAATCGGGTTCTAATGATTGGATTATTGTGGTTTTGGTGTCAAATAATGTATTAAAATGCACTCTATTTTTCTACATTGGTTTGGGACTTTTTTTGTGTTACATTTTCACTTTATTACTGTTTGCTGCATAAATAACTTACACATTGCCTCTAAGTTAAGCCAGACTATTTTTTGTGCGAACTACCTAGGGTTAAGCACAGGTTAATATAGTGACTTTTTGTGGTTCAGCCTGTAAGGAAGGCTGTTGCTTGACCAGGGCTCACACCCCAGTCAACCAACAACCCAATTTCAAACAAAGATCTTATTTGAAACTTCTAAAACAAATTTCCAACAGTTACATTTACCACATCTGTAGCAGCCTGTGGGGCGAGTGGGAAGCTAATGAGAATCTGCAGATACTGAGGGGCATATCTACAAGGGCCGGAGTTAAAATTATCGCCGCTTTAGCGTCCGTTTTCGGACGAAAAGCGGCGATAATTTTAACGCCCTATTAGCAAGGACACGCTAACGCGTGAATCCATGCTTCTTCGTCCTTTTCCTATCGCTCCAGCTTTGCATCTCTAATGAGATGCAAAGTGGGCGTTCCTCCCAGAATAACGGGAGAAATGTCGCTAGCGACATTTCTCCTATTATCAAGCCCCACGCAAAGAAGCATAGCGATAAGCAAAGTAGCGATAACCTCTGTTATCGCTACTTTCCTTATGCCTGCTTTGACACTGACTTAGCCATGATATCCTATGGAAGGTGGATATCATGGCTAAGTATGTGTGGCCCTATCAGCAAGCTATCGCCAGAAGTAGTGCGATTATCGCTGGATTTCCAGCGATAATCGCACAGTTGGCAGCTTGCGCTCTGAATTTTATCGCTTTGCAGATAAGCGTTGCTGATAGCACGCTATCTCCGCGATAAAATTCAGAGTTGGCCGGCGATAATTATCCTCACGCTAAGAGCGCTGAGCGATAATTATCGCCAGCCCTTGTAGATATGCCCCTAAATCCTTCATGGGTTTGTAGTTCATTGTGTCACAAGGACTAAGAATGGTTTTAAATGAGCACGCGCTCTTGTCTTCAGAGATGTGCATGGAATGTGCTTTCTAATATCTTCATCAAGTGTCAGAGTGATCCAGCGGCATACTAGCAACAGATACTCCACTACCATATACTCACTTGGGCCCATACAACTCGCTTCCGTTCTGCGCTAAGTAGACCACTGGAACCTTTTAGTTTATAATGTTCTCATACCTCAAGATCTAGTTATTGCTTCTTTAACTAAACCTTTCGCTGATCAAACAGTTCTTTCCTCTGGTCAATGGACCAGTTAGGTGGAACTAGTTGATGGCAATAATTGACATAACTTATTAAACATTTCTTAATAAGTTATAAAATAATGACAGACTCAGTAAGTTTTAAAATCTTTATCTAAATTAGGGGTTTTGAACCATCTCAAAGCGTTTCAATACAAACACCTTCATTCACGGGAGTGTCAATTCCAAAAATATTTTGGATAACATTTATCAATTCAGATCCACACAATAACTATGCTCAGAAAGAAGAGGATAGAGACAGAAGAGCATTTATCAAACGATGAATTTCATAATTACCAAAGTATGGTGTGAAGACCAACCCCCTGGCCAAAGGGCTGGTAAGGGTCTCCCAGTGACATATCAGGAGACAAAGACTTCAGGACAGGAATCAGGACAGGATACTTCACCTCTCTAGATACCAACGACTACGTCGCACCCCTCTCTGACACTCTCATCCTCCTTGTGGTTCTTCCACGATCTTCTTTCTAACCCACCCAAATTAAGTAGATGTTTCTGCATTCAATTTATTTATCAGCTTTTCAGAGCATCAGCACCACCCCAGCACTAACAGCATCCCGAGCTTTGCATCACCTCGGCACACCCAATTCTCAGTTCTCAGGCTTCTCCGGCTTCTCACGCTATCAGGCTCTTTAGGCTAACTAGACTACCTCAATTATACCCTTCCATAGACATGTACCACCCTTTAATGTTTCATTTTTACACAATACTAACTTCTGATTGGACAGGCAAGGGGGAATGATCATCACACCATGCTTATACTTCATTCATTTCTTTAAACCATTGTTCCCAAACTCCTCCCCTCAAACTTTTATTCCGCCCTTCCTTTCCCATACATCTTTAAAACTTTATTAATACAAATGTAACAGTTCTATCGAATAAGTTCCTTCATATGAACTCTTCACCCTCATGTTCCCAGGGCACATCTCCGCCGACCTTGGACGCGTGACAAGTCCTTAGTCATCCTTTCGTATTTCATAACCAGGGTGCATGCGTCACGCAATGTCAGTCTGCTCGACTCAGACAACTTTAACAGGCCCAAATACGCACTAATAATAAAGTCAAAAGGAGAAATGTTATTCTCAAAAATAAATGATTTCACTGTATACCACCAACCTCTACTCTGACCCATACCCTTTATTATTTCTCTTTCTGCATTAGTTATAAACTCATTTTCTAATTTCAGCAAAACAGGTGCCATGCATGTGAGCTTTCAAGCGGCCATTTTATAGCTCTTTGCGCAAGGGCCAGAATTTCCCTCCAAGCGTCAGCACGTCATACTACGTAGATGTAGTAGACGCATGCGCAGTAAAGATCCCGTGTTAAAATGCGTTCTAGTCCTACGTCCGTGTTATTACCGTTAGTAAACACATAGGCAAGCTTCATTCTTTTCCCACGTATAATGAAAATGCATATTATTAATCACAAGACACGTCTTTAGTAATTCGCTAGTAAGTTAAAACGAGAGGATTGCTTCCGAGCAAGTCTCATGTCCGAGTCCTTGCTCCATCAATCCCCTCTCTGATGGCATATTAAGCCATCACAAAATTTCCCATTCATCCCAGATACCAACTTTAACACTTCTCAGTTTTCTCCATTTGTCCTCCCAACTTTTCATCAACTATCTCATTTTCTTCTAAATCTCGCATCTTCTTATATAACCTGCCTTTCATTTCTTCCAAACGTATTTCCTCGTATTTTCTCTTACGTGTCTGTCCCTTTCCTTTTCTGTTCAAGTGTATCTTTCCTTTCGTAACTTTTCTACAACATCTATATGTAATCATTATTAACATCATTATTGTTATTATCATCAATAATGGTATTATTATTTGACCTAGAAAACTTTTCCCCAACCCAACAAACCATTTCCCTATTGATGTTATACTTTTGTTAGTCTTCCCCACACACTGTCAACCTCCAGTTGGGTCAATTCTTTATGCATTCCCGTAATATTTTCAATATATCCTTTAATTTTTCTGCTCTCATCCGGAATATAGGTGCAGCAATGTTGAACTTTCAACATGCCACAGACTCCACCTTCTTTAGCTAACAATATATCAAGAGCAAGATGGTTCTGTAAAACCATTGATCTAATTGCAACCATTTCTGTGTTAATCATTTAAAAATCCTCCTGCAGTATCTGTAGAAAGACGATCAACTATGGTTGATAACTTATACATTTTCTGTGAATTTAGGATGACTCCAACTGAGGGTATCAGTGCACTAAAAATATCTCCTACAATTTCAGAAAAACTAGCCCTTCTTTTACGTGTTAGTCCATTAAAATTACCATTGGTTCCACTGATTTTATCTACATGATAAATTTTGGGAAAAACTATTCCAAAATAACAGCTTCCGTACCATCTTGCAGGTAACCTGTAATAGGCATTGCTCCCACAAACATAATACACTCCTGGAAACACAGGATCAGTTCCCCCTTTTAGTCCCCATCCTCCTAATATTAGAAAGTTATGTTCACATTCACTGGAACCAATGTAATTATTGTTATAATCTGTCTTTAATCTATGGAGGCAGAATTTTCCCCTTTTCACAAAATCCAGGGACATCGCAGCATGAACCTTGCCACTTGCATAGATTCCCTCCTTCCCTACCCATGGAGGTACATGGGTTTTCTGTGTAGTTGCCTTCCTCATTAAATCCTGTCTCCTTTCTTCTACTAAATTCAAGAAATCTTTTTCTTCTTTTCTTAATGTACATGTTAGATTATCTTTATGTGCCTGGACTAAATCTATTGAACTCATTGTTATGAAAAACTCACCCATAAACTGTGCGTTTTTACTACTAGCTACTGGATTCATATTCTTTCTAATGGGTAGTTCAGAAAATGCTACATCTAAATTAGAGTAAAAATACTGCAATCTCCATGAAGTGTAAAATAAACTTGATAAAATACTACATGACACACCATAGGTTAAAGGTATATGGTGATATGTAATCCCTTCTGATACTGATGAGGGCAATTTCATACATACATAACAGTTGTTAATTTGCATAGTGCTAACATACTGAAATAATAATTTAATAAACACATTAGAGGACGTATTATAGTCTGACTCATTGTGATAGTTTGCTTCATCTTCCACTCCTATTTCTAATTTAGTTTCTCTTAATCTAACTACCTTAACATTAGTTTCTGTATTATTCTCGTTACTTGTTTTCATTATCAACGGTACCCCTACTGTTAGGAATAGCCATCCTAATACTGCTAATAAAATACTACAGAAACAAAATCTAAGACACTTTCTTTTAATTCCACATTTTGGTTTTCCGCTAACTACATTGTCGGCCATTTTGTTTCTGAGAAAATTTCTTTTCTCTTATCTTTTCCTTTTTTTTCCGTCTATTGTCTTTTTTTCTATTTTTAAGGATGTTTCAATTGGCTATCATCAATTTGTGCAATATGGACTTCTTCTGTCTCATCAGACAAATCCAGGGATTCAAATTCCTCAAGAATGACGTACGTCCACTCTGGAGCCTTGTATTTTCTGTTTAAATTTCTCAATCTTGGACTTCTTCGGGTTATTTTTGCTAAAGTTTGCTTAGGTCTTGTTTGACTTGTGATTTCGTTCACTTGCTCTGGTTTCCTTTCAGATTTTCTCAGGTGATATTTTAGTTTCTTTACTCCAGTTGGCCAATTGTCTCCCTTTCTGACCCTTTTAATTTGTACTGCGTTTTCACCTTCCTTATCTCCTTGTAAAGTTCTTTTTATTTCATTTATTCTGGGCACAATCTGTTCTATTTCTCTGTTTTCTGTGCTTGTCCCTTATTTTACTTCTTCCTGCTCAGGTTCTACCGTATTTTGTTCTACTTCTTCCTGAGCTTGTTCTTCTAATTCTGTCTGATCCTGCTCAGGTCTTACTTCAAATCTTTCTTCTTCTGCCTGAGTTTGTTCTTCTAACTCTATCTGATCCTGTTCAGGTCTTAATTCAAACTTTTCTTCTTCCGCCTAAACGTCTTCTTCTCTTTTTCCCTCCTCAGGTTTGTTTATGTCTCTTTCTGTTTTTACCTGAGTGTGTTCTTCTTCCCCTGTCTTTTCCTGACTATTTCCCTGTCTTTTCAGTTCTGCTCTTCTTCTGGTTTCGATGGCATCATCAATTATTTCAATTACTGGGATCCATTCTTCCTGACTTAGCTCGGGCTGTTCATCAATTTGTTGTCTCTCAGAATCTATCACTCTAGATCCTTCAACTTCACAGTTTACAACTCCTGATGCTTCAGCCTGCTCAGTCAATGGTGGCTCTTGTTGATCTGATGGGCTCGGAACTCTTCTGGTATGGCTGGCATGAATCCAATTGGGCAGACCTGCACACTTCACTGCTGTGGTAGTGACTAGTATGACTTGCCGTGGTCCATCCCACCTTGGAGCTAGGCACGACTTTCTTGCGTGTTTCTTTACCAGCACCCAATCTCCAGGATTCAAATCATGCGTTTGGTCTGGCTGTCTTTCAACTGCGTCTTCTCCAACCTGGTGAGAGATAGAACGCATCATTTCAGCCAATCCTTTGCAATAGTCCAATACCAGATCATCAGTTATACTCATTCGTTTATTTCCAGGAATAAATGCCTGTCTCATGGCTCTTCCCATGAGAACCTCATGTGGGCTCATTCCTGTTTTTCTGTCTGGCATACTTCTGAACCCCATCAGTACAAGAGGTAGTGCATCTGGCCATTTCAGCTTTGTGGATGCACACACCTTTCCCAATCTTGACTTGATTGTGCCATTCATTTGCTCAACAACTCCAGAAGCCTCTGGACGATAAGCACAGTGTAGTTTTTGTTCAATGTTAAACGCAGCACAGATCAATCAAATTATTTCATTATTAAAATGAGGGCCTCTATCTGATTCCAAAGTGACCGGAAAACCAAATTGTGGCACCAACTCCCTCAACAATAATTTTGCAACTGTAAGACTGTCATTTCTTCTAGTAGGGTAGGCTTCCACCCATCTTGAGAAAAGGTACACTATGACAAGTACGTATTTCAATCCGTTGCAAGGGGGTAACTCAATGAACTCTAACTGCAATCTGGTGAAGGGTCCTTCTGCCTTTCTGATTTTTCCCCAGCTTACCACTGTCTTTCTACCTGGGTTCTGCGGTTGACAGGTTAAGCATCTTTGGCAAAGGCTCTCTGCGACTACCCTGAACTTTGGATTGTACCAACTCTGTCCGAATAGCCTGATCATTGAGTCTCTCCCTATGTGTGTTGCTCCATGGTATACTCTCGCCATTTTCTAAAGCAAACAATTTGGCATGACTGGTCTTCCATCTAGATACACCCATACTTCATCATGTGGTCTCTTAGTACAGGCTGCCTTTATCCAGATTTCTTTTTCCTTTTCCTCAACTTCTTCCTGCAATTGTCTAATCTCATCCCATGTTTCTGGTACTGAGAAGTACATAAGTTGGCATCTGGTTTCCCCCGTTTCAATTTTTCTGTTTATGGCTACTGCATTTTTAGCGCAGTATTTCGCCACTTGGTCAGCATAATTATTGCCAGCAGTCACATAGTCATTTCCTGACTGATGTGCAGCGCATTTTACAACTGCTATTTCTTTTGGCAATTGTAATGCTTCCAACAAATGTTTTACATTTTTGCTGTTTCTGATAGGAGACCCTGAGGAAGTCAGAAATCCCCTTTGCATCCAAAGCTGGCCAAAGTCATGCACAATTCCGAAACCATATTGACTATCCGTAAATATGGTTACTCTCCAATTTTTCCCCTTTTTACATGCCATTGTCAAGGCAACCAATTCAGCTACTTGTGCAGACTTGACCCCAGGTAAACAGGATGCTTCAATTACCCCTGACATTTTGCAAACAGCATATGCAGCACTTAGACATCCTTCTTGTGTCCTAAGGCAGGAGCCATCTACAAATAACTCATGATCTGCTTCTTTCAAAGGTGTCTCCCTTATGTCTGGGCGGGGCTTTGTGCATAACTCAGTCACGTCCAAACAATCATGATCACTTTCATCTTTTACTTCCTCATCACAAGGGTCTGGTAATAGGGTGGCTAGGTTCAAAATCGTACACCTCATCACAGTCACGTTTTCAGCTCCCAAAATCACTCTTTCATACTTTGTCAAACGGCTAGGAGTGAGGTGCTGTGTTCTTGTCCTTGTCAAAAGAGTCTCAACTGAGTGTGGAACGAATACCTTTACCGGATGTCCCATCACTATCGACTCACTTTTTCTCCAGACTCATACAAGTAGCAGCTACTGCTGTTAAGCAGCCAGGCAATGCTGAAGCCACCGGGTCCAATGTGGCTGAAAAATATGCCACTGGACGCCGACTCAATCCATGTCTCTGTGTTAAGACTGAAAGTGCACAATTTTCTCTTTCGCAACAAAACAAAGCAAAGTCTTTTGTATAATCTGGCATGCCCAAGGCAGGAGCCTCACACAGACAATTTCGCAATCTCACAAATGCCTCTAGGCAATCATCATTCCAATCAATCGGATCTTTTGCTCGTTTCCAAATCATATGTATCAGTGGTTTCGCTAACATAGAAAATCCATTCATCCATTGTCTGCAGTATCCAACCACTCCCAGAAACATTCTCATTTCTCTCTGAGTCTGTGGCAATTGCATTTCTTTGATTATTTTTATTCTTTCCGGTGTCACTTTTCTAACTCCTCTTTCTATTTTATGCCCTAAATATCTTACTTCTTGTCGACAGAACTGTAATTTTTCTGGAGACACCTTGTGTCCTCCTTCAGCCAAATGGTTCAGTAACGCAATTGTATCTGTTACACAATCTTCTCGCGTTTTTGATGCCACTAATAGGTCATCAATGTACTGAACCAGAACAGAATTTCTAGGCATAATCAATGATTCTAGCCACTTTTTCAAAATCTGATTAAAGATTGAAGGACTTTCTGTGTACCCTTGAGGAACACGACACCATGCGTAAATACGATCTTCAAATTTAAACGTAAAAAGATACTGGCTGTCTGGGTGTAGAGGAATAGAAAAGAACGCTTGGCATAAATCAATTACTGTGAACCATCCTGCATTCCATGGTATCTGATAAAGGATCACTGCTGGATTTGGCACAATTAGACAACAGGGAATTACAATTTTATTTATTTTTCGTAGGTCTTGCACTATTCTGTATTTTCCGCTAGGCTTTTTCAATCCCATTATTGGCGAATTACAGGGACTACCCATCACTTCTTTTAGAATGCTTTGTTTAACCATTCGTTCAATTTCTGGAATAATTCCTGCTTTTACTTCTGGACTCATTTTGTACTGTCGGGTATTTGGATACACTGCACCTTCCTTCACTGTCACTTTAACTGGGTCTATATTTTTCATTAGCCCAATATCTTTTCCTGTAAAATCCCACACTTCTGGATTTACTGTCATTCTTAACTCTTCTGGCAATTCATTCTTGGTTATTAATGAAAACATTTCATCTACCTCTGTTCCCTGTTTGGCCAGCATCATTTTATAGACTACGTCCTCATCGGGAGTTTGGAAAGCAACACCATCCGGTGTACAATAGATTGTGCAATTCATCTTGCACAAAAGATCTCTTCCCAACAGGTTTACGGGACTGGAATCGCAAACTACAAATCGATGCATTTCTTTGAAGTTTCCAATGTGCACCTCCATTGGCTTGGTGATAGGGGTTCTAATCTGTTGGTTAGATACGCCTACAACTTGGATAATTTCTCCCAAGAGGGGTAGGTTTGGGATGTCTGCTGTTCTCACAGTAGACCTGGTAGCACCAGTATCCAATAGGAAAGTTATGTCTTTACCTTCTACTTTCCCATCAATAAATGGACCTGACTGATCTACCGGTAAGGATGCGCCAAGTACGCACTCCTCTTCCTCCCCTCTCAGGCACCGTCATTGTGCAGTATCTGAACGTTCTTCATCATTCTGCAAAAAATATTGTGCAATTGTTCTATTATTCTTACCACTTTCTCCTTGAAATCCGATGTTCGCACTGAAACTTTGATGGTTCACAAAATTTGGCATAGGAGCTGGTGGCACCTGATATTGTGGTGTAACTACCTGCTGCTGCTGATTCAAAAGTACTTCATTCTGCATCTGTGGGATGCAATTTTGATTTGCCCATTTTTATTCTTATTACTCTGATTACTCTTACACTCGTTCTTCCAATGTCCAAGCTTTCCGCACGCATGACAAGGAAACTTCTTTTTCGCATCTTCTCTGTCCATTCGTCCCCTAAACTTATTACCATTCGCTCCTTGATTATTCTGAATCAGTTCTTTTACTTGACTATTGCTTTGGTCGTTTGTTTTCTCTTCTTGTTGTTCGGCTAATTTAACTTGTGCCCACATTATTTTTTCTTTTAATTTCCTACGCCTGGCCTCAATATCATCGCCACAATACTTTGCGTACTTCAAATTCTCATCCACTGTCTTGCTTTGCCAGCACAACATATGCTGCTGTATCATTTGACAAATCTCTGGTTTCAGACCATATACAAATCGATACACAAAATGTCCCATATCCTTGTCACCAATATTCTCAAAACCACTATACTGCTTAAACACTTGCAACAATCTCTCATAATATGCATGTACAGATTAATTTGGTTCTTGAGTGGTTCTATCTATCTTTACTCAGTCTGTTTCTTTCGGAGGAATTTTCCCTTTCAAATAAGTAACCAGTTGATGATACTTTTTCATCACCTCCTCTGAGGGTGCTCCTGTCTTTGAGTCCCTTGGATATTCCTCACTAGGCCAATCAACTGTAATCTTGCATTCTGTCCATAAATCAGCAGGTACCACTATATCGAATAGACCATCCAAGTCTTTCAATAACACCTTTGAAACTTTCACAAACCTCTCTACTTGTTTATACCATTCCACTGGTTTTTCTCTTAATTTTGGAAAGTCATTCGTAAATGACAAAATGTCTTGTCTACTCCAAGGCACATGAACATATCCACCTCCAGGAACCTCTCTCATAGGACACAACTTTTCCACCTTACCTGTTTCTCTCACTGGAAAGGCAACAGCTGCTTCTCTCTCTTGTACTTCCTCTTTCTTTCTTATCCATCTAATCCTCCATTTATCAATGTCTCCTCATTTACGCAAAATACCCATTAATTCCTTTATCTGCAATCTTTTTCCAGAAGCATTTACACTTTCCAAATCCTTATCAGTAAAATCTACTCAATATGGTTTCTGTAACAACTTTGATTTCCTTATGTCTATTCCAATCTCTGAAGCGACTTCAGTCAATCTCTCGTGAAACACTCTTGCTCTTCTGGTTATACTCTTACATAAATATAACAATTCCTCATCATTATAAACATTCAATCTTTCCATGCCCACGCTTCCAGTTATCATTTCTTCTAATTCCACTTTCAATTTGCTGATGTCTAAAATTTTTGGTGGTGGATTTCGATTATCAATTTCCTGTGCCCATCTTTCTCTTTCTTCTGGGTTAACTACAGTTGCACTTTCAGTTCTTCTGGGCTCTAAGGACCTCTTTTCTCTTAAAATCATGGGTGTATTTCTTTTCGGATTTTCAACTGAGGATGCCACTTTGGGGAGATCCATTTATGAAATAACTGATTCACTTTTGCTAACTTGATCATCTGTAATTATTATTTCTTTTCTAGGACTATTTAATGGAATTGTCACAGATTGGGGGTTTTGGCAAATCTTATTATCTCCGTACAATGGGATTACCAGACCAATAGTCACTGGTACTGTCAAGGCTTCAGTATTCAAATTTAATTGACCTATCTTTTGAACCAATTCTTCTCTAGGTTTGTTCAAAACATCTCTTTCATTATCCTGCAACACTCTGTTATATGACGTGTCATGTAAAATCTGTGGGGTTAATGGCATTCCCATTACTGGTGCACTTGGGGTAACCTTACTAGCTGTTTCATGAAATGGTGGTGGATTCTTAATTAAAATATCTTCTAACAACTCGTCATCTGATTCACCATACCCTGCTGAATTCATATGTTTCGTTTTCTCCTTACACTTTTCTCCAAACTGTTCCTCAGCCATTAACACTGGATATAAACCTTCTGATACCATAGCTCTCCTCCACTGTTTCATCTGCCCCCTCACGTGACTCATGCAAATGTCTGGGAAAGAATCCTCTATATCTTCCACCTCTGCACTTCTCTCTTTCATATGACTCAGTCTCCCATTCTTCCAAAGCCTCATATTGAGTTAACCTAGGTTCTAAATCATTCATTTTCAATCTCAAATTCTGAAGAATCCTTCCATGAAACGTACCATCTTTAGGAAACGCTAACACTCCATCATCCTTCGTGTACTCTACCCAGTTTTCCAACCACACGCAGGTATGATATCCTCTTTCCATCATCATAAAAGATGCTGGTGTCTTCGGTGGTGGAATAGGAATGCCCTCTCTAGTCAACACAGGCTTATCCTTAACAAAGAAATTCTTTATTCTCTTAAAAATTGACATCTTTCTTTTTTCTCCATACATTTTCGAAGAACGGTGTAGGAAATTGTATTCCACAAACCCTTGAAATCTTCTACCTGTACGTCTTGCACTGACAGTCAAATCAAAATCCCGCATACAATCCTTCTCTCCTCCAATCCTAGCGCAGCTTCTAACTAAGTGTCCAATCAAATCAGGCTCACACTCGTACTCTGACCAATGTCAGCGCTGCCTTTTCCTGACGTCAGTTCTGCTCCTCACTACTGACCCCTCCTTTACAATGCTGCTCCTGTCACGCGCCCGCTGTATATACCAATACCAGCGCGGCTCTCTGTGATGTCGGTCCAACTCAGGCGATTTCTCACCCCTCCTTTACCAAGTTCCTCCTGTCACACGCCCGCTGTATCTACCAATCCCAGCGCGGCTCACTGTGACGTCAGTACCACTCCGGCAACTGACCCTCCCTTTACAAGGTAATGCAAAAACTTTATTTCTTGATATTTTCCTTAAATTCTTTGTTATTTACGACATAGAAACATTCGCTACTCTGTCTGTTCCACTAAATCAAAGGATAGTTTATTTCTTTCTATTGCGAGTAAAACCTTCCGCTTAATCTTAATATACTGCGAGTAAAACCCTTCCGCTTACCCTTCATTTAAACTCCAGAGAACCTGCTACTCCTCCGGTCTCACCCGTATTTAGGTAAATTGAGACCAAAATTTCACCAGCAAACTCCTTTTGCTATCAATCTAGCTCAGAAGAACCTGCTACTCCTTCAGGGTTACCCTTTCTAGGTGATATAACGCCTAAAGTTTCACCAGCGAACCCTTCGCCATCAGTCACTCTCCCTTTTACACAGAAAATAGTCCCTATTTTAACACTGACAGCCCTACCTAGCTTCTCAGTGTTATTCCAACAGACGAGTAACCTCACTGCAGTGTGGTTTCTATCGCCACCCTCTATTCATTCTCCGGGAATTTTCCAGACTACATAGAAACAGGACAGTAACTCTTTTGTTAAAACATTAACCAAAAATCAATAATCAATAATCTATACTTATCACCAAACTAGTCACTAACAACCATAGCTCTGCTACCAGAAAACTGATCCAGCAGCGTACTAGCAACAGATACTCCACTACCATATACTCACTTGGGCCCATACAACTCACTTCCGTTCTGCGCTAAGTAGACCACTGGAACCTTTTAGTTTATAATGTTCTCATACCTCAAGATCTAGTTATTGCTTCTTTAACTAAACCTTTCGCTGATCAAACAGTTCTTTCCTCTGGTCAATGGACCAGTTAGGTGGAACTAGTTGATGGCGATAATTGACATAACTTATTATACATTTCTTAATAAGTTATAAAATAATGACAGACTCAGTAAGTTTTAAAATCGCTTCAACACAAACACCTTCATTCACGGGAGTGCCAATTCCAAAAATATTTCGGATAACATTTATCAATTCAGATCCACACAATAACTATGCTCAGAAAGAAGAGGATAGAGACAGAAGAGCATTTATCAAACGATGAATTTCATAATTACCAAAGTATGGTGTGAAGACCAACACCCTGGCCAAAGGGCTGGTAAGGGTCTCCCAGTGACAGATCAGGAGACAAAGACTTCAGGACAGGAATCAGGACAAGATACTTCACCTCTCTAGATACCGACGACTACGTCACACCCCTCTCTGACACTCTCTTCCTCCTCGTGGTTCTTCCGCGATCTTCTTTCTAACCCACCCAAATTAAGTAGATGGTTCTGCATTCAATTTCCTTATCAGCTTTTCAGAGCATCAGCACCACCCCAGCACTAACAGCATCCCGAGCTTTGCATCACTTCGGCACACCCAATTCTCAGTTCTCAGGCTTCTCCGGCTTCTCACGCTATCAGGCTCTTTAGGCTAACTAGACTACCTCAATTATACCCTTCCATAGACATGTACCACCCTTTAATGTTTCATTTTTACACAATACTAACTTCTGATTGGACAGGCAAGGGGGGGAATGATCATCACACCATGCTTATACTTCATTCATTTCTTTAAACCATTGTTCCCAAACTCCTCCCCTCAAACTTTTATTCCGCCCTTCCTTTCCCATACATCTTTAAAACTTTATTAATACAAATGTAACAGTTTTCTTGAATAAGTTCCTTCATATGAACTCTTCACCCTCATGTTCCCAGGGCACATCTCCGCCGACCTTGGACGCGTGACAAGTCCTTAGTCATCCTTTCGTATTTCATAATGAGGGCGCATGCATTGCGCAATGTCAGTCTGCTCGACTCAGACAACTTTAACAGGCCCAAATACGCACTAATAATAAAGTCAAAAGGAGAAATTTTATACTCAAGAATAAATGATTTCACTGTATACAACCAACCTCTACTCTGACCCATACCCTTTATTATTTCTCTTTCTGCATTTGCGTTAGTTATAAACTCATTTTCTAATTTCAGCAAAACAGGTGCCATGCATGTGAGCTTTCAAGCGGCCATTTTATAGCTCTTTGCGCAAGCACCAGAATTTCCCTCCAAGCGTCAGCACGTCATACTACGTAGATGTAGTAGACGCATGCGCAGTAAAGATCCCGTGTTAAAATGCGTTCTAGTCCTACGTCCGTATTATTACCATTAATAAACACATAGGCAAGCTTCATTCTTTTCCCACGTATAATGAAAATGCATATTATTAATCACAAGACACGTCTTTAGTAATTCGCTAGTAAGTTAAAACGAGAGGATTGCTTCCGAGCAAGTCTCATGTCTGAGTCCTTGCTCCATCAAGAGCATCCCAATCTTTAGATAAGATATTGTAAATAAATCTGTTATCCATACTAAAAATTGCAATAAATGTAATTTTATCTCTCTCAGCCAATCCAGATTTAGAGTTCTTTGGACTTAGCAGGCTCTGCCTAGATACATCTTTAGCTTGTTTCTGTGCTTTCAAAGTTATCTGTTCCTTATAGCCCCTCTCTAAAAACTATGGGTAACTATTCCTTCTTCCTTGGCATATTCCTCATCTGAAATATAGTTCCTCCGGGTGTTAGAAATTCTTTCCAGAATTTTCTCTTTTTTTCATGGTTAACGGATCTCATTTTTGGCATTTACGAATGACTATACAAAAATTGTATTAACAATTGTGTTGGCTCTGACATGTTAATCTGGATTCTATAAGGGTGGACTAATTGATTTTAGGTTGAATCTCTATTTATGTTTTATTTTTGGCCTTTTCGACCATGAAGTACTTCCAGGTTAAACCTCATGTTGAATGTTTGTCCCGAATAGGGTTGTAGTATTTAAAGGGCAATAAAATGGCACAAGGGTACGTGCAAGCAACCCATTGAAGCGGCCGTAGTGATGAAATACTGTTGATGGTAAATGACTGTGGGGAGTCACTATCTGCACTGTAGATTATTTTTAACAAGGGGAAGTTTATCATGACAATGAACACATTAACAGGATACCAATTATGCAAATCAAAAGGCATAACTAGTGCTATTCACCATTATGAATATATGATAGGTTAATTGCCAATTTGCAGAGAAGATCGACACCACTAGATATCTGGTATACCATGTGTGGGAATGAAAATGTTTCCGTTATCCTTGCTTGTGCATCATTCTCTGTAAGTTAGCATTCGCGGCACCATTTTATGTTTGGCCGCCATTTTGAACCATGCTCGAAACTGCTCTTCGCCTTTTCAATAAACGGGTTGTGGTAAGTTTCGTTTCTTCAAGGTTGGGCCTTGCTTTGCCAATGAATACACTGTTCTTATTAACGCATACCTTTCTCAATAGATAGAGGCCTTCTCCCACTAGTCTAGTGGCGGGCACGGACAGAGCGACCTTGAGTAGGAGATAGTGTGTGCCCGGCCTCGGAATTGAAACCTATCCTTCTGTTCTTCTTTGTTTAGCTGCATCTGCTTGGAAAATTCCATTGTGGGCGTGCCTTCATTGGTTCTGAAATGTACATAATGTATCGTTATGCTTGCTGATGTCAGTCCCTCTCTGCAGCACTCCTAAGAGACTGGGCAGACCGGGCTCCACTTGAGCGTATCTGAATAAACATATATTGGTTTGTATTCTCTACTGTCTGACCGACTCTTCAGGCTGAGAGGTTGTCGTGAGTGACCCGGGTGACCCTGAGCGGGTCACTTCCTTCAGTTGGTGCCCGAACAGGGACTCCTTTGGGTGAGTGACCCATCCCCTTCCGCGGACGGGTGGAGAGGTCGAGGCTATTGTCGGGTCGGACTGACGGATCAGGGATCCCTGCATGAGAGAGTTCCTGTACTCGCAGCTGCCCCTTCTGTCCCGCCGGATGGTGCCTCGCCCAGTGGTCATCCCGACTGGAGTCCTGAACGGCGAAACCCTTGGATCTGACCATTTGGTCTGAAGAGTCGGCAGTGGAGAATAGATTTGTTTTGACCTGCATACATCAGGTGAGTTTGTTTTGGTTCTTTGTAGATTTGGTACCATTTTGGTTTGTATTTGGTACGGTCAAAGGGCCGTCTTTTGGATAAAACGTTTGCAAATGTTTTGCCAGGCATAGAATAGTGAATTTGTTTTCTTTTGAGAATGCCTGGAGTAAGTAAATTGGATTCTTTGTGCTGTCGCTGTTGTTCTGCAGATGCTCGATTGAAAGAAGCTCAGCCGGCGCCTCCAGAAGGCACTCCTAATTTTGATATGTATGTGAAACATGGTCTTGGCCCTATTATGTTTTGTACATTATGGCACAAATATACGAGGGACAATGCCGAGTTGCAGTGGCCGTTGACAGGCACTTTTGATAAACAAAAAATTGGGGTTTTACAGGAAAATGTTTGCGAAGCGAAGTAGGCTGTCTATGTTTGATTCTCTTCGAACGTGGCAAAAGGAGGCTAAACAGAGACAATAAAAGATGGAAAGGAGGCACGAAAGGGGAGAATGCAAACATTGACTCTGAAAGCTGTAGCACATGATAGAGAGAAACAAGAGATAGGGATTGAACGTGAAGATAGGAGGTTTCGATTACATATTGATAAATCTTATGTAGCCCAAGAAGAAAATGATACTTTCGTGGAGGAATTATTAGATAGTCGACCCCCACCTCCGTACCCCCCACAAACGATATATCCCACTGTTCCCCTGCCCTCACAGCCGCCTGTTACTGTTGCTTCTACTGTCTCTGTTCCTGTATCTACTGCTGCTTTTTGATGGCCGTGGCATCGGCTCCTTCTCTTCTTTCTCTTCCTCCTGCTTCTTTACCGTCTGCAGCAACTTTGACTGTTAGCCCCCCCTCAAGCCCATTGTTTCAGCATCATTCTCGAAAGCTTTTTCCCCTGTGATGCAGCCCTCAGCATCGCTTTTACCTGTCACTTCGGTTGACTCTCCTTCCCTGGTTTTTTATCCCCCTGTTTCCTTGAGTGATGGGACGCCTGTGCGCGGGTTTGGAGACAGAGATTGGACAAAGTTTAAAGAGCGCATGGGTCCGTATGTGCTATCTGAAGTGGGAGATGCAGAGAAAAAGGTAGTGGCTAACCAGGCTGTGCAGTGGGCCCAAAATCCCATTTACAGTGTGGAATGTGATGAAAGATTATGAGCCTTTTGTACAGCAGCATTCCCTTAAGCATATGTATGCTACTCTGATTAGTCTTTGGGAGCAGTGTTTCAAAGATGCAGCACCACAGATTTGATATGATATTAAAGATCATGTATATGTTACTAATATGGAGCCTGGTCAAGTTTTTAGTAGTATTACGACATTGATTGCTTACCGGGGTAGGCTACTTGAGAAGAGCCCCACTTCAGTATCTCAGTTCCCGATGCGGGAGGTTCACCCTATCTATCACCCCGAAATTCCAGAGCTAACGGATCAGCATGGTATTGTCACTAGACCAGGTGTGGCGGCCGTTTCCAAGAACAATGGGTTTATACTCCATGGAAAAGGAGTGACGTTTTGTCTCTTAAGACTCAGTTACCTGATCCTAGGAAAAATCCTACTGTATATTATAAAGAATTGACTGAAGCTGCCTCCTCAACAGTAATGATGACGATTGCGGATATTGAAATGTTCTTTGGTTTATTGGTTCCGGTTGATATTTGGAGGCAGGTGCACACACAAGCTCATGTTGCAGAACTGGGTGGTACATGGGATCAAATTAAAGTATGGGATCAGGAGAGGAAGCTCGGCGATAAGCTTAAGGCTGAGATACTTGCTTTGCCAGGCATCATTATCACGTATATGCATTCTCTTATTCCACCGAGGAAGGTTGATTGGGATAAGTTAACGGCTTGTCGCTAGAAGAAAGATGAGAGTGTGTCAGGTTTTTTCACTCGGTTTGAAGATGTGTTTCTGGATTATAGTGGGCAGGATTTCTCTATTGAGGGAGGTGTCCAGTTGTTTGTTAATAGATTTGTTTCAAATTTGCTTCCTGAGATTGCGACTCAATTGCAGGCTTCCGAAAGCACTTGGTCCACCTCTTCCCCTTCTGTTATTTTGAATATGGTGCAGTATTATGAGCATAGGGAAAATGAGGATAAGGAGAGGACAGAGAAGAAGCACAAGGATATGAAGATAAAGGTGTTATTGCAGCAGGTTTTTAGAGGGAATGGTAGAGGACGTGGTGGTTTGGCCCGTCAGCTTCCACGTACTGGCAGGCCGCAGATTACTATGCCTTTAGGGCCGAATCAGTGTGCGTATTGTAAGGAGGAGGGGCACTGGCGTAGCGAGTGCCCTGTGTTGTTGCAGAAGGTGGCGGTCCCTAGAGAACCAGGTTCTCGTGGACGGGGTCGTGGAGCAAGTGGAGCGGATAGGGCTCAAAATGCTGCAGCCTCACAGGGTCGTTCTGATAATAATTACTTTGATGACCCTCGGGGCGGACAGTATTATCATGATGATTATGACACAGATGAGGTGCCTGGGGCTGCCAGGTACAATTTGCGCCCTCGGTTGAGGAACAGTGCACAAAAGGAGAAGTCAAATTAGATACGGATGGACTGTGTAAGTCAGGTGTACTTTGTCATAGGACCAATGGAATTGGTTTAGGGTGCATGTGAGACTTGTGCACTGTTTGTTTTTGAACATTGGACAGGATGGTTCAAAAGGTATCCCTTTGGGGGTACATTATCCTGATCGACGTGGGACAGAACGAGCTTAGGACAGAGCAAGCTCCACCGCCGGTGTTCAAGAGCGCCAACGTATTGATGAACAATAGGAGCCTGTACCAGTGAGGCTCTGACGGACACTGGGAACACCTACCTTCACTATTATTTTTGTTGCACTATCATTCCTGTGGCATTTCTCTCCTTGCTTAATTATGCATCCCTTTGGTCGGCCTGTTGATGAGAAGGAACAGCCCTTTGCACCACCACGTTAAATGCGGGGTTGGTCGACAAAGAGTAAAATAGTCTGCATACTAATTGTTGTGATTGCAATAGTGACAATATTTGCAATAACTTGGTTTTTAGAGGAGAAGCTTCCTGTACGTTCCTTAGTAGGTACTACTCCCACTCCCCCTAAACACATTTCCGTTACTCTAGCCCCACACAAAGAAGTACATAGGCAGTCCTACACAGATAATGTCTTCATGCAAATGTTGCATCATGCTCATAATGTGTCTAATACGACTAATTGTTGGGTTTGTGGGTTGCTACCTTCGGTCACTCATAGGAGCGACAATTTGTTGTCTATGCCACTGTCGTATATTGGTAGCTGCGAGGGTTGGTATGAATTGTTTCAGTAGGTGTACTTTCAATTTCAAGTTTCTACTTTGAATATAAAATCCACTGATTCTCACACTGCAAGTGAATATTTATGCTTCTGCCAAGGGTTTACCCCCATAGGACCGGCAGGACAAGGTACTCTAGGGACAGTGTCCTCAAAGTCATGCTGGAAATGTACCATAGAGTAAAGAATAGTACCTGGTTTCGAAAGAAAATGGCTGACATCCAATGGTTTAACACATCTGAGTACTTTCAATCCTTCCGAGCTCGAAATATTACCAAAGATAAACTAATACCTGTGTCAGTGGTTAATAGGACAGCTGGGG
This sequence comes from Calotriton arnoldi, assembly GCA_963921515.1. Taxonomy (NCBI): domain Eukaryota; kingdom Metazoa; phylum Chordata; class Amphibia; order Caudata; family Salamandridae; genus Calotriton; species Calotriton arnoldi. Next base: position 332,213 of record CAWUFW010010013.1, read on the forward strand.
TTTGCATCCAGGGGACTGGGGAGATAATGGTGGGGGAGAGTAATTGCAATTTTACCTACCAACTGAATACGACTTATAGTCCGCCTTTGATCCGACCCCATAATGTCTATTTTGTCTGTGGGTCACAAGCTCACGTCTGGCTCCCGAGGGGATGGTCAGGCACATGTTATCTCTCCTTCCTTTTTCCCCCTGTATATGTAGCCCCGTCTAATGATCACAAAACGCATCAGCTGCAACGTAGAAGTATATTCCTGCCCCGAGTCAAAAGGGTTGTTGACACAAAGGATAAGATCAGACTGACACCACCGAACAGCAATTTGGAGACCCTGTGAAGGGCCTACTCCCTTTTTGGGGCCCCATGGCTAATAGCCTTCAAGTTCGTCAGTTAACTAGAGTTGTTGAGGCGGTTATCCATACAAAATCTGGGATAATGACAAATGTCACTGCTGAGCTCCAGGCTACCAGATTAGTCACTTTGCAGAATAGGATGGTGCTAGACGTTATACTTGCAGATCGGGGAGGGGCCTGTCGTGTCATAGGCAGCAGCTGTTGTGTGTACATACCTGATAATGCTCCCAATGTTTATTCAGCTATACAAAAATTACATAGAATATCCGCTGAAATACACCAAAAAGTAGGTACTTGGACACTGTCGGGGTGGTTTTGGAACACGCTAACTTCATGGGGTTGGAAGATCCTCACTTTCTTGGCTGCGGTTGCCGGTATCTTCTTCACATGTTGCCTCTGCATACAATGTCTCCCAGCTTGTTGTTCCTATTGTGTTAATATCCTCACTCCCAAACAGAAAATATCAATTCATGATACTAATGCTGCAATTATGTTACAAAAGGATATTGACGATTTGATGCAGATAGATGAAGGTATAAATTAGACTACATCTTTCCTTGCAGCCTCTATTCCTGACACTGACTATATGAACTGCCCCTAATGCTGATATTCCTCTGTCCACGAGCATGTTATGTTTTCCTTGATCACCATGTAAATTGGTTAGCTCATGCTAAAAGGAGGGTCTGTGGGAATGGAAATGTTTCCGTTATCCTTGCTTGTGCATCATTCTATGTAAGTTAGCATTTGCGGCACCATTTTACGTTTGGCCGCCATTTTGAACCATGTTCGAAACTGCTCTTCGCCTTTTCAAGAAACGGGTTGTGGTAAGTTTCGTTTCTCCAAGGTTGGGCTTTGCTTTGCCAATGAATACACTGTTCTTATTAACGCATACCTTTCTCACTAGATAGAGGCCTTCTCCCACTAGACTAGTGGCGGGCACGGACAGAGCGACCTTGAGTAGGAGATAGTGTGTGCCCAGCCTCGGAATCGAAACTTATCCTTCTGTACTTCTTTGTTTAGCTGCATCTGCTTGGAAAATTCCATTGTGGGCGTGCCTTCATTGGTTCTGAAATGTACATAATGTATCGTTATGCTTGCTGATGTCAGTCCCTCCCTGCAGCACTCCTAAGAGACTGGGCAGACCGAGCTCCGCTCGAGCGTATCTGAATAAACATATATTGGTTTGTATTCTCTACTGTCTGACCGACTCTTGATTTGGTATGGAAGGCTGAGAGGTGGTTGTGAGTGACCCGGGTGACCCTGAGCGGGTCACTTCCTTCACATGTTAACTATTTTTAGAGAGGGTTAATGTTGTTTGAATTCTAATTTGTAATTATTTGTAGATATCAAAATGGAGTGATTTGAGAAATGGATATTATAAGGCACCTTTCATGGGGGCGTAGCAAATTCCCATTGGAGTGAGATGTGGCCTGCGGGAGCTCCCAGAGAGGCCCCTGCATCCGACCCCATCCTGGTGGTGGTCTTTTCCACTGGGGGCTAGTGACCCATGATTCTACTGCTGGGTGTGCTGGGGGACCCCCCTGCCTATGTGGAGCCCAAGTAGAGGCCAGCTGAGCTAGCCAGATGCTCCTTTTGCGGTCTGGGTCTGAAATCCGGTACCAGCTGACTCCTCCTGCTGGGCAGCGCCAAGCGCCTTCGAGAAGTGTGGGTCACCTAGGAGATCCATAGGTGACCAGAGCTGGTGTGGTTTGCGGGGGCCTCATTGAAAACACACAACCCCCGTGAAGCTGAGAGGAGAATGCTATGAGGGCCGTGCAGCCCAGAGGGATGGACAAGCACTAACGGCCTGTAGCCCTGAGATTCCTGCCTTCTCAGCTAGCCTAGACGTACCAATGAGACATCAGCTGAGGTACTGTGGGGCCACCCATTCCAAGGTGGCCCAGTAAGTAGCTGTGCAAGACTTGCACAATGCTTATTGCCCCCACATTGCAGAGAGTTGTTGAAAGGAGTGCTGCATGGGACCTGGAACCCATTGCCTGAGCCAGCCTGACAGCCTCCACTGATATTCTCTGGTGGCCCCTTGCCCTGCCCTGACGGTCCTCTGCAGCTGTGCATTTCGGCCAATGGTGGTTGACCTGTGATGGATGGGGGGACAACCATGTCGCACATTACTGTGAGGTGAGCTAGGCAACCCTTGGGGATTTATGACATATGGGGCTGTGCTCCCCCACCTTTGAGGTTTTTCTGTGACCCATATCCTTGGAGTGCGGTGGCCCCAGCCCTGCTGGCAACTGTGGGGGCCCATGAATGGTTGCCTGTGAGGCCATTGTTTGCCTGCGACGAGGGAGCCCTGGAGATTGCTCATTCACTGGTGCATGTACCCATTACCTAAAGTCTGAGGGCCCTGTAAGACTTCTTTGCCCTGCTGGAGTCTGATTCATGTGGTGCCTTAACCCACGTACCACAGTACTTGAGCACTGTCAGATTACTGTGCTGCAGTGACTGTAATGTGGCAGACATTGGGGATTGCATTTCCATGCAATATGAGGGGCACATCCTACTGTTCCCTATTGTAGCTGCCATTGGGGGCCCCCTGTGGAACTGCTGTGGCGAGTTCTCTTGCTTGGCCATAATTTGCCTGATACTGCTGCCTGACAACTCTATATGGGGCAGGGATTGGTGGTGGGAGCACGGTGAGGGTACGTAACTGCACTGGGCATTTTTAGTGGCTGGCTCTAGCTTTATTTGCCTCCCTCGTTTTATCGCCTACCATCCTGCCGCATCTTGGCCATGGGAAGAAGACCCAGGGGTTGGGTCCTGGAAAATCCCTCCTGACTGGTGGTGAGGCCAGCTCACTCACAGGCTCAGTTTGGACCTGCAGGAACAAGTTGGACAAAATAGATACAGTGGTAGTGGATCTTGGCCTCCTGAGGACTGACCTCCACAAATTAGGGGAATGCTTTGCTGCTACTTTATTAACCTTGAAGGAAATAGTCCCATCGACAGAGGATCTGAAGGCCCAGATAGGTGAGGAGTGTGTGTTCTTGAGGCCCGTGCAGAGGACTCACAGGGTCCTGTCCGCAGGAACAATATCCTGGTGGTGGGTATGCCCGAGCAGTTGGAAGGAACACTAATGATGGACTTCCTTGAGACATGGTTACGGGAGAAGGTAGCACCAAAGGGCTTATCCCCCTTCTTCGTGCTGGAAAGGGCCTACAGGGTGCCAGTCTGCCCACCAAGTCTTAAGGGTGCCCCTCGACCTATTGTGGCGTGCCTTCTATACTTTAGAGACATAGACCGCATCCTTAAATGCACCAGGGACCTTGAGGACTTATTGGTTGATAACAGCAGAGTGATGCTCTTCTCAGATTTCACACTTGTGGTTCAGCGACAGAGGGCCTTGTTCCTGGAAGCCAAGTGAAAGCTCAGGGACCTTGACATCAAACACTCCATGCTGTACCCCTCATGCTTGCCAGTGGTCACTGACCAAGGCACAAAATTATTTCCAGAGCCCAGTGAGCTGTTGGACTGGCTTGACTTGAGTCTGGAGTCTCAGGATGTAGCAGGCACCCTCGAAATCAGCCGCAGAACAGACAGGGACAGAGTGGGGCACCCACGTCGGATCCGGTGCACAGAGACCGTCAAATTTCTGTTGAAAAGGTTGCTAAACTTACTACTCCCAACCCTGAGCGGCATTCACCCAAGGAGGCAGCCAGTGGTCCTGACATGGGCTAAGAGTCTCACTCTACGCTACATACGAATGGGAGTAGGGACCCACCTGAGGTCACTCAGCAAATGGCAAATGAAGTGCTTTAACACTTTAACCTTCTGAGGCCTTCAGCACTATGTGACAATCATATTGCTCTCTTTTTCCCTCCCTGTGTGTGTGGGAGGGGGGCCATTGCCCTCTCCCCACTACTTGTCAGGGGTTCACACCAACAGGGGCTTAGGGGATTCCTCTCTTTCTGTCCATGGTCTTGGGTAGGGCCCCTTGTCGAGGGTCACTTCTACCTTCGATGTTACTGTGTCTCACTTCGACTACCCCTCAGGCCAGACTGTGTGTATTTATGTCCTAGAGATTTGTTTAGCTGTATATTTCTGTTTGGATGGGTTGTTATTGCCTTACTGTCCTTGGGAAGGGTTATTGCATTATGTTGATTGTTTTGATCTGTTGGGGTCCTGAAGCTGGCTGCTCCTACTTCTCTACCACCTGGGCATGGTTATGTATCTCTCTTCTGCTAGGCCTGTTCATGTAGGCTGTGTTTGCGTTGTGATGTTACTTGATGGGGGATGATACATGTACTTACAAACTCCTCTCCTGGAATGTCCAGGGCCTGAATAGCATAGTAAAGCGTTATACGGTGTTAGCATATCTAAAGCAGAATCCATGTGGCTCTACTGCACGAAACTCATTAAAATGCTAAATAGTGGGCTGCCCTCTGCAAGAGATGGCAGAAACAGGGGGTGTACACCACATACTTGGTCTTCGCCTGGGCAATCCTGATATGGGTGAAACCTGGTGTCCTGTTTCAATGTACTAATAGTAAAAAAGATTCTCAGGATGGTTGGATGGTCAAGATATCACTTGTGTTAATGTTTATGCCCCTCATGTTGACCAATCTATGTTTTTTCATAAGCTGTCCTGGGTGCTGGCCCCTTTGTTGCGACAGGCGCTTATTATTATCAGTGGCAATTTTAACTGTGTGGCCGACACTGACTTATATCGCTCTCATCCACCACTCCGAGACTCCCCTACTGTTCACTTGGCCCAGAAATGTACTACTTGGGAAGGTCACTGGGACCTGGTGGATGGTTGGCAGCATCATCACACGCTGGATAGGGACTACCCCTTTCATTAGATCACGCATGCACTACATGTGCGCCTTGACACATTTTTTTGTTCTCCTGATATCCTAGGGGCCATCATATCCATTGACAACCTAGTCCGAACCATGTCCGACCATAATCCTCTGTTGTTATTGTTCAAATGGCGTGGCGATCCTTGAGCACCCCGTGTTTTGTGAGATGATTAGAGAGGGTGTTCAGCATTGTTTTGATGAGAATGCTGGCTCTGCTTCCTTTCCTCTTGCAGAGTGGGAGGCCATTAAGATCATCACTCAGGAGCACAGCTTGTTGGAGTCTGTGGGGGTCTGCAGCACCCTATTGAGGGATATTACTGTTAACGAGCAGACCATTATGGATCTGGAGCGCTTGCGCCCAGAGAGCACGGACCTGCAGCAAGAGTCACTAGAAGCAAAGGAGAGAGTTATGCAAAATGTGGAGTGCCTCCTAAATTTCGATTGCAAAGCCTATATGGTCGGGCACACTCAGAAGGGGACAGGTCTGGCCCCTTGCTGACTTGGTTAGCTAACCCCTTTCACTGTGGGTCTGCAACTCTGGAGTTGGCAACACTGCACGGTTCCCACCGGTATACTCAAGTAGAGATAAACCATTCTTTTGCAGACTTTTACTCTCAATTATATGCAGCTAGGGAGGTGCTACAGGACTGCACCATTCAGAAATAGCTAACAGCTTTACCGCCTAGTGAGTTGACCCGGGAGATGGCAGATGCACTAGGGGAGGAGCTCACTGAGGAGGAAATCCGGGCTGAAGTCCTTTGCATGGCCCGTGGGAAGGTTCCATGTATGGAGTTTTATGCTGCTTATCTTGACCTCCTTGTTCTCCGTTTTTCAGCCTTATACCAACACACACTAATGGCTAAAACATTGCCCCCCACCCTGTGGGAGGCTCTTATTGTCCCTCTGCTTAAAACCAGGAAGTCTTCTGCGTTTGTGACTGCATACTGGCCTCTGTCAATGTTGGCACAATGTTTACTTTCCCATTGTTTTGTTTCTTGGACCTTTTTATTATATGCGGACCCTTTCTCCAGGATCCATACTGGTCACATGATCTCAAGGCAGTGTAATGTAGAGCGCAGCACTGTCAGGACTGCCCGTTATCCCCTTTGCTTTTTGCCCTTGCGGTAAAGTCTACTCTTTGCCAGTATTCAGACCCGTCTAATTGTATCTCAACTCTATGTGGTGCATATGGCGCTTTACTTCCGTGACGTGTGCCTGGAGACTGAGCATTTGGGGAGGCCCAGGACTCTGAGTGAATTGGTTAAAGATTAGACTGTTACTAATTCGTGAGGTCAGGCATGCGCCCCGAGATGTCGGTTACATGTGCTGGGAGTCTACCATGGTGCAGTATCTAGGGGTCCGTATCTATCGAACTCTCCCGACCTCTGAGAGGACACTATAGGAATAGCGGTGACAGCTATGCATGCAAGCATAGTGTTTTTGACGACCTTGCTCCTTTCACTGGTGGGTCGAATTGCTGTGGCTAAGATGGTGGTGCTGCCTTACCTTTTATATTTGTTTGTAGTACTACTGCTGGTGAATCCGCATGCCACATTCCTGGACCTAGATGCCTTTCTCATTGATCTTATCTGGAATATGGGACAGCGGCGAGTCGCTTTGACTGTTATGCATAGGGCAACAACAGGATGAATGCCCCTGATTTTTATTCTTATTACTTCTCAGTGCAACTGCAGTGCTGTATGGGCTGGTTTCCTGGAAGGAAGGTCCCGGGCATGGTGAGATTGCTGGAGCCCCCCAGTTCACAGTAGCTGTGGATCCTTATACTCAATCTAAGGTGGGCCACCCATATGGGTCAACATGACCTGACACTCCTCAGAACCTGCTGGATGAGGGTCTTTAGTCATACCCAGATATGGTCTCCATAATCTCCAGATCTTACACTATGGGCGCTAGTTACATAATTACATGGGGTGGAGGAGAGGCGCCTGTTGGACTGGGAAGTGGCTGGTCTGGATACAATGGGTGCGTCATACGCAGATACAGTGCTGCTGACTTATTTTCAGACTTATGTGTGGATTTTGACATCCTGGCAGGTCAGTTCCAGCTGTATGGTACCCTGACTGCCGCTGTGCACACGGTTTGTGGAGAGCACAGTGTGGAACCCTGACTGCGCCATAGTTGCTTCTTCATGTGTGACACCTCTAACACCCACTGTCTTGTCTTGGGTTCGTACAAGGCACTGTGAGAGGATGCATATTCCCCCCTTACAGTGCTTAGAGACTGCTGGGAGACAGATGTGGGAGGTGGCGCCTAACATTTACCGGAATGCCCATTTCAGACTCAGATCTTTATGTCCTCCACTAAGCATGCCCCTAAAGCATAGCATCTCTTTTCTGGCGACTTGGACTGTGACGTGGCTGCTTATCAAGGTGGCCTCCTATTTTAATTCGTTACTGCGAGGATCACATGTCTGAGCCATCTTCGCCGGAATTCAAACTTAGTACGACTTATTGATAACTATATCTACAACTAATACCCGAAGAAATTTATATTGCAACATAAGGATTATTATGTCCAATTATTCGGTGTTGTAGGTGAAATTCTTAGAAACTTACGTCTTTGCGTGAATCGTCAACAGAACAATCTTTTAAATTATCTGGAAATTTCAATTTGGAGGCATAAGCCCTGATGAAGTTCCAAAAAGTTGTATCTTTGGGGAACGAAACGCGTTGGCTGTTTTTATGAACTAATTTGAAATAAAAGAAGAATTTAAAGAAATAATCAACGGACTACCTTATTTGTGTTCGGTGCACCTCCTTTTGTTAAAAGCATCTCTTTTCTGCGAACACCACCTGATTGTCCGCTCTGCCATGTTACTACCAAAGATGTCCTCCTCATGCTTTGGGGGTTCACTCGGTTGATATCTTATTGGAATGAAGTTGTGCACCTTTTGGCAGAGGCTACAGATCGTGCCCTTGCCCCCACACCTTAGTTTAGTCTCCTGGGCCTCTACTCTCGACCTTCTAAACAAAAGGGGCCTGATTACGATGAGTCCGCCCAACACCATTGCAGATTGGAACCGCTCGACCATAGGTCAGCGTTTCTGACCGCACAATTTGGATCTGACCGCCCAAGCATCCATTTTTCAATGGCAGCTAGTGCGACTGGTGGTAAAGGCCCGCAGAACAAGCTGCCATTGAAAAATCTATGTTTTTGAACATCCCTGCACCGTGTGGCAGACACCATGCAGTGCCTGTCACACGGTGCAGGGATGTTTAAGGCCCCTTAGAGGAGGGCCAAGGGGTAAGGGGGCCCTGCTAGGGACCCCCCAAAGTCACTTTCTGACAGAAAGGCCAACATGAAAAGGCTGTCGATACTGGCATCATAATCCCAACAGCAGCGCTGAGGCTGGCTCCACCGTCATTATGGGATTGTGATTCTTTCCGATGCTCCGACGGGCTCCTTGAGCCTGTCAGAACAGCAGTGGATGGTCCCTCTGCAGATGCATCACAATGCAGCAGGTGGACTGCAGGGGCAAATTGGTCAGTCAGTTGACATCCGCCCGACTTCGTAATCGGACCCAAAGTTGCCCCCTGGTTCCTTGACCTGACTTTAGTGCTTGTCAAGTGTAGAATCAAAATGACCTGGAAACATACTGAGGGTCCCATATTAGAGGGCTGGAGAGAGGATGTATTGAGAAGGGGGATATGAGAAAGGGTTGCTTTGCTCCGCGAGGTACGCCATGGCAGGACGCCATGGAGTTTGCACAGGCGTGGAACACCGTACTGGCTGACTTCCAGGGAGGAGAGAGTGAGAGTGCAGGGAATGTTTCTGACTAGATGTTCCATGTGAGGGCTGTCTGGCCTTTTTAGGTCCCTGGTGAGGTGCTACCTGGGTATCGAGATAATGTTAATAATCCCCTGGGCCAGTTCTGAACACCGGGGATGTGGCTGCAAGGCACTAGGTGAGGGCTGACTTACTATTATATTCTTTTCAGGATTCCTTGTGGTGGTTGTGGTAGGAGTGGATGCCGCAAGAGGGGGGAGGAGATGTGAGGCTTTTCCTTTAGTTACTGTTCAATGTTAATGGGATGGATCTGCTTGTGGGCACTATCAGTGGGCCTGGATACAAACTGGCTGTATTGTGAGAGATATTACAGGTTGATCCCATGGCATGTTGATTTGTGTTCTCTTTTTTATTTCAAGAGGCTGGGTCTTTAATAATGAATCCTATGCTGTAGGTGGTCTATATTGTATTGCTGTTCATATTTTACTCTACATGCAACAGTGGTAATATTATATGTTTATGCCAATGAAACTCTGTTTTAAAAACAAATAAGGTACTTACGATGGTCAGAATAAGAAACATTAAAGACAGATGTCAATGAAGAATCATAAGGTATGATCTTACATATATAATTCCTGGTATTCAATTAAATGGAATTTTATGAGAAGAGGAGCGTGGCATAGTTATGAATGAATATGTTATTATACAAAATAAGATGTTTTTAGTTTTTTTCCCCTCATTCACCTCAGGTTCTAATGCTAGTACCTTAGCCTTCAAGTACGAGTTTTAGACCGGCCCCAGAGAAAGAAGGCATCAGAGCTAGGCATATGCCCCCTGTAGGTACATCTCTCTCAGAGTGCCCGATATACGGAAGCTGCATCTCGAACACTGGAGGAGAATGGGAAAGATTGCAGCAAAACCAGACAGTTATGTAGGTGTAATCATCGGGCAGAAATTTGCATCACTCATTTCCTTCATCACCCCTACTGTCCACTACCCCAGCCCAATTTTGTAACATAACCCAAAATCTTTTTTTCTTGGACTTTTTTCCCAATAAATCCATTTTAGACATATAAAACATGGAGTCCAACCACTCCGAATGTTGAGGCGTGGTTGCTCTCACCCAGTTACGACAGATTTCTCTTCTGGCCAACAAAATTGCATAAAACAACAAATCTCTACCAATTCCTACCACTCCTTCTGTTACTCCAAAAATGACCAGTGAAAGGCTTACCTTCGTCTGTACCCTCAAAATACCTGAAACTGTCATTTCTACTAAATCCCAAAACCTCCTGATTTCTGGGCATTGAAGGAACATATGGGCATCCGTCGCCTTTTCCAGGCCACACTTTTTACATGCTGTTACTCTTCCGTTCCCCATTTTTGACAACTTCTCGGGTGTTATGTATGCCCTGTGGAGTGAAAAGAGGTGGTTTCTTTTTTAAAAAGCAGGCTTGATAATTGAATATAATGTGTGCATCGATACTTGCCACGTATATTGTAAATCGTCCCTCGGCAAGCATCTTCCCCACAGATCCTCTGCAAGAGTGAAGTCTCCATCAAAGGAATCTTGTAGTTTCCAGTACCAGAAAGAGACTTCTTTCTTTCCAGGGGCTTTTTCAGCAAGCTGCTCTTCCAAGTCATTACCAGTACCCATAGGCAGTTTCCGACTCTGTTCCCAACTTTTCAATTGCATATATTTGAATCTTGAAATTTTTCCCCCCCGAGAGGTCATTTAACTCATTCGGATCACTGACAGAATATCGACGACAAAAATATTGTTGTCCAGATTATCGAAGTCCTATCTACATCATGATAAGTACAAAAATATCGAGAAAAAAAATATCGTTGTCAAAAATATAGATGAAAAAAATATCGTTTTTTTTAAATGCTTAAAAAATAATGTAAAATAAAGTAAATGATACATATAATTAAACAAACAGAATTATTAGAAAATGTTTAAAATAATAAATAATAACTATGGGGCCCATTACGATGGCGGGCGGAAGCACAACCGCCGTGCTGGCGGATGCAAAAACCACCAGTTACCGCCGGCAAGCAGCAGTCCACACGCCCGCACAATTACGATGCGAAAAGTAGGCCAAACACCGCCGGCAAGCCAGCAACACCGTCCGCCATCAAAGTGCGCCCGTACACGTAGCGGCGCAGCCCAACTGACACACACCGTCCGACGAAACACGTCCCGCCCGGCGCATAAATTACGATGCCGCAAACAAACGGCTCCCACGGCTAAGAGACACCGCACGTGAAAGAGAGGCGGTAACACGGACGCAGAGCACGGACAATGAAGAAGCGGCACCCCGGGCATGAATCCAGCACTGCAGGCCCTTCCCATGCTTCTGCTGATGCACCACCAAGGACGCAACGTACCGCGGAGACGCAGGTAGGCACACACACAACAAGTGCACGCAAACAGCGCACACAGTGCAAGGGCGGAAAAAGCGGACAACCCCCCACCAGCGCGTGTACACTACACATCCACCATTGCATCCACATATGACACACAGGCCAAATCCCAACATCGCGGAACACATGTGTACACACCACCTGGGACTAGGAACCAACCACCCCGTCACGGCCACAAAGCGCCGATGACGCCGCCACACATGCGCACAACGCAGAGGCCAACCGCAGCGCCATGCATGCATCGCACACAGACACAGGGACACAACCAAGCAGCACACACATCAGCCCCACCCCGAACGCACATGACACGTGACAGGCCGGCCACAGACATGTCCCCAACGCCCAATTCACGGACAACACCCAACGCCACACAACCGACGCACACATGTCAGTGAAGACACGCAACAGCAGGACACACCCCAGTGTAACAAACATGGCGAAGCACACAGCGGCGGCAACACCAACTAGGAGAAGCAGGGCCTCTTCGGGAAGAGGAACGCCAGTACCACACTGAAAAACCCATACCACCCTGCACATATGAACAAGACACATGAAACGGAACACCAAAGAGCCCGGGGACCGACAACAGGTGGCCCAAGAATAACATCCACACACAAGGCCCAACGCAGAGCGGAAAGGCAGGCTGCCGCCCACACAAGGGAGAGCAGACAGCACTGAATGACCTTCCATTCCAACTCCGAAACCACAGCCCCACGACAGAAGCCGGTGAATACAGCCATTGTCCAAGAATAGACCAACACAGGCATGCCGAGGAGACCGACCACACGGCAGATAGCGCATATCACAGAAGCACACAACGGACGGGGAAGAAAGAAGAAAACACTCCCCCATGTCGGCCACATGCAAGTTAATTGGAAGGAGTCACACAGCACTGACCTTGAACTGTCTGAGAAGCATGTGGGAAGAGGGCCCGTGTCCTCCAAACAAGCCAACAGAACACAAGTCCTGTCTCCCTACGACTACACAGAGCTCACAGCAACCCCGGAGCGTGCACATTGCAGACTGCACACACAGCCGGAGCACGCCACCTCAACGAACCGCTGCGAAATGGCAACCGCAACACACCTACCCAACTACGCCGAACAGCTCAAGCTGTACAAAACCAACACGATACATACATTGGGATGCGATCTCCTGTCCCTGCTGAACGTAAGTTACCGACTGACTTACTGCATCACATTGTTCAGCTGCGTCATGCCCGTCTTCTACTGTCGGAGGTGTCCCTACCAGCATCCCGTCGAGATATGCCTCTCCAACCCGGCATGTCTGAAGGCGGACCTGCTACCACTACTCCTCCCTCTGGACGCACACGACAGGGCCTGCTCTGCCTATGGGGGCATGGCGTATGTGGCCAACATCGCACCCGCACTGAAATGGGACCACTGTGCCTCCACACGACGGATCATCGAGAACAGCTACATCGAATGTCACCCAGCATGCCCCATCATGGTCCTCCAAGGGACAACTTACGAACAACACCTTGAGAGCCACCATCCGCTTCATTGGCTGGCAAACATGTACACCACCAATGACATGGAAGCCCTGCTGGACGGCATCGCATACCTGACAACCTGTAAATACGTCGGACCACAACGCAGGTTCCCCGAGTGACCTATGAAGTCCAACCCCGCACCCATGCTCAGCTTCCGCACGGACTGGACAGTCACCACCACAACAGCCATACCAAACGACCGGCAACTGTAACCACACCATCAACGACATCGCCATGACATCGGATATGACCGGGACATGCACACTGTTCCCCATCACATCCAGGAACACCGCATGCATCGTGGGAGGCAGTGGCATGGGCTCTGTGTATCGCACCCACATGGACGGAACTGCACGAACAACCAGGACACGACATGGATCCAGCGCACATGGACACACACACCGCTCAGTGGACATGAATAGGTCGCCTGGAGTCTGTGGGTGCTGCACCCCTCCCACCCCCGCCCCGGGAATCCCATACCAGGACCTTTGCATGGACGACAAGTGCATACAACAACAACACGACCCCAGTGACTGTGACATGTCCAGTAACCACCACAGTGCAACAACAAGTGGCACGCCGCTGCATGCACGCAAGCACATGCCCTGATGTCATCTCACATGCACGCGTGCATGAGGAACAACCACAGCAAACCTGTCACATGGAACTGAGATGGACTGTGCCCATGATGCCGAGCGGTCTGGTAGGCTACATGTATACCGTCTGTGTCAAAGTCCGCAGCTCCGCAGCTATACGTAAATGTACATTAGCACAGCCTTGGCCAAGCAGATGTAACCCCACACCCTATCCCATTTGTAATCATGCTCAGTATATCCTCAACATGTATTCCGCTGCCAGTAGTGTCCACTATACTGCATCACAGAGGACAGAAGACTCAATATAATGTTTGAAACCAAAACTGTCTCCGCTGACTCATTTCACAAGTACGAATGAGAAAGGATGAGAGTATGTGAAGTACACGGCAGTCGTGACATGACCATGTAGTCCACTGGTATTGGATGTCAACGCAAATGAGTAGCACTACTGTGGAAGACACACATGTGTCGTGTGAAGTCGTATGGACGCAGTGCTCAGGTGGGTGGGTGCGACGGGTAGATGCGCACATGACAAGTTGGAGCACGCCGTGTTGGGAGGGCTCATGAACAGTACACCACCGCTTCCCTGGGCATTGTGAGAGGACACCTGTCGGGGGAGTGAACACGTGTGTGCACAGCAGCCGGGCACACGTACAAAGCGGTACCAGGCGCACCTCAGCCCACCCTCTGTGGACAAGCTGGATCCTGTTGTGCGCCCGCCATGCCCCTTGACAAGGCACACACAGCCCCAGTCGACCAGGTGTAACCCCAACATAGTCAATCCGCACAGGCGATACAGGGCACGGGATGGCAGTGGAGCATGGTGTGTGAGAGGTCTCCTCGCGCTCCTCCTGGTCATATCACGCAGGCAATAGAACCTCAACGTCTAGCATGGCACAAGTCAGATGGAAGTGTAGGGGGACGCACCACAGCACGAACAGCACTGACGTCACGGGAGGTGGCTCGCACCATCCCATCCATTGCCCATCATACCAACCACGCCACATGCCATTGCGACTAAGTGCAAGCGCGTGCGCCACCACCCCCGAGCCCTCCCCAGAGAGGCCAAAGAGTGAATGTGTGGGCCATCAGCCACAGACGGACGCGGCCTGGCCGCAAGGGCAGCCACAGCCACTGGGTGTCGCAGGTGGCGGATCCGGAAGGCGAAGACTGTGATGCATAGTCCATGCAGGCCGGGTCTCCATTTGGGGCACCACGCAGGTGGACGGCGTCCCGCCACACATCATACCCTGAGACAGCCCACTCGTGCAACTGGACCCACACATACACTCCTTGCCCTCTCTGGTGCGAGCTTGGGGCTGCCTGTGCAAGCGCTAGCCTCGCAGGTGAGCATGCATATTGGGGGGCGAGGGAGGACATGAGGGCTGGGGCGAAGATGACTGTATCACTGTCAGTTAGTACAAGGGATGACCCAGATGTGGAAAGGAAGAGACGTGTCCCGTGTGTACTGCAACTAGTCGCCAATCCAACTACCCCCCATGTCCGGAATGTAAGCCCGCACCTAGGCCCGCCCATCAGCCACATCGAACATACCACCAGCACGACAACCTTCCCATTCGAAACACTGACTGGGGGTGGCGACCAGTGAACAATCATGTGTAGCCTACCCACGCGTACATGTGGGCCCTCCATGATCCATGTCACCTGCGGCAAAGACATGACATGCGCAATGAGGGAAGTGAGGAGAGCTGTCCGCCCCACGCGCAGAAGGTGCATCAGCTCCACAGACCCAGCAGCGAGTCCAGCAGGGGTCACATGTGCAGGGGCAGCTGTGCCTGGTGTGAAGGCACATGCATATAGACAGCACATCGACCAATGTGTAGTCTGCCCACATCCACAGTCCATCATCATGCGGACATAGGAATTGAACACAGGGCAACACATCTTAGTTGGTGCACCCACCGTGACCAACAATGCGCAATCATCGACGTACCCGCCCTGTGCATGGCCCCCCACCCAACGGAGGCACATCCAGTGCCACCATCCCACACACACAAGCCTTCCACGGAACATGCTGTGTCCAATGCTCAGTACAGAGTCAGCGCCCATCTGGTGGATCCTGAACAGGAGACACATGCACACACATGCCAGCTCCCACTATGTACGTCTGCCACCTGGCACGTGCAATGTAACCTCTCACCTGTGACGTGTGACTGCAAGCACACAGCCGTCTTGGCATGGGGCTGTCAATGTGGACACCAGTCAATGTTTCGGGAGCTGTGATCCGTACAGTGCTGTACATAGGGTGCAGTGCTGACACCTACTACTGTCTCATATCCCCTCGTGCCACAGGTCCCACTTGTATTGGCCGCTCAGCCCGTGCCCACATCGTCGTCGGTCGTGTGCCATACTCATCCAGCCTCGGAAGCAGTTCCATGCTCAGCAGACACTCATGTTGCTGTGGCGTTGCCGCTTGACGAATATGCAGTCAGTCCCCATCAGCACGCCCCACAAGTCATTGGGGCCTAGATCCCCATGTGCATGCACATGGCAGTGGTATGTCTCACTTGCCATTGCCATTGTTGGGAGACCTGTGTAAGTGTATTGTGGCCGTGCCGTCCCAGCTTGACAGCTGGGCTGTGGCTCATGTGCTTGCTCAGTCATGTCAGTGATGTGTATGCGAAATTGCTATGTGCCGTGTTGCTTTGACATGTGTCCTCTGCCATTTAACCCAGGCGGAGACCGAACATTGACCGCCCATACCAATTGCTGGCGGACATGGACGATACAGAGGTAATCAGGAAGTTTCGGCTGGACAGGCCAACCCTGCATCGACTGTGTGCCATGTTAGAGCCCCATCTCCGTCCCCGCAGGGTGTATCCGACTGCTGTCACCCCCACGGCTAAGGTGATGGCCGCCATGCATTTCTTCGCCACTGGGTCATTCCAGCACACAGTGGGCAGTGGAGGAGGGATGTCCCAGCCCATGTTCAGCAAGGTGCTGAGGGATGTACTGGCAGCCATGATGCTGTACCGGAACAGGTACATCAGATTCCCCAGGGCTCGTGAATTGGCGGCAGTGAAGGGTGCATTCTATGCCCTTGGCAGAATCCCACACGTCGTGGGAGCCATTGACTGCACACATGTTGGCCTTGTTCCACCACAGGCCACTGAGCACCTGTACCGCAACAGGAAGCACACGCACTCCCTGAATGTGCAAGTGGTGTGCCTTGCGGACATGGTGATCACCCACGTGTGTGCCAAGTTTCCAGGCTCGGCACATGACGCACACATAATGCGCAACAGCATCTTGCCACGACTGATGGCCAATCTGCAACAGGATCGTGGCTGTATTGTCGGTGAGTATGTGGAGTGGTGTAGCGTGCTGGTTGTGCGATGCTGTCCCCTGTCCAGTTGGAATAGCAACGGTTCTCTGTGTCCCTCACACCCAGGTGACTCTGCGTATCCGAATGGGGCATGGCTGCTCAGTCCATTGAGGAATCCTCGCACCCCAGCAGACGATCGATACAATGAGGCACATGGGAGGACCAGACGTGTGGTCGAGCGTACCTTTGGCCTCCTCAAGTCCAGGTTCAGGTGCCTGGACCGCACCGGGGTGCACTGGCGTACTCCCCACAGAAGGTGTGCCAGATAGTGGTGGCGTGCTGCATGCTGCACAATCTGGCCATTCGGAAGCAGATCCCCTCATCGTGGATGACGGAGATCAACCAGGGCCCCAGCCCGCAGACCAGGACAGCTCGAGTGAGGAGGACAGCGGAGAGGAGGAAGCTGGTAATGTGCGGCAGCAGCTCATCGCCCGCTACTTCACTTGACGGTGAGTGTCCATGTACGACGGCTGATGTGGCTGTATCTGTGCAGGTGTGTGTGTGCTGTGTCAGGGTGGCCGTTTGTTCACTGCGTGCTGTGTGTCAACGCTCCATGGCCAGGGTAGTATGCCACTGTTGGTGGCTGTGGCATTGTGCCCTATTGCTCTGTGCGATGTGTGTACATTGCTTGTAGTTGTTGACATGTACTGTGTGATGGGTGTGTGACACACTCATTGAATGTGCTCCTGTTCTGTCTCCCACCCCTAGGTCCCTACAGGCCCTCCAGATTCCATTGCCATGCCACGCATCAGGTGCCTTTCCGCCCAAGGTGGCCGTTGTATTCCGTACAAATAAAACACAGGGCACAAACAGCAGTTAGTGAAAAAGGTGCATTTATTACAAACTGTGACATGTGATTGTGTGTAAGGTGATGACAAAAGTGGTGCGTGCAGTGACAATGAGCTGTCGGTCATGGCTGCGTGATGATCAGGGTGTACCCACTGGTTCTATGTCCATAGTCCAACACACACATGCCATCCAGATGGCTGTGTGGAGTGGGATCGTAGAGCAAGTCAATGCAGTGGCTGGTCAAGGAAGGCTGGCGGAAGGCTGGCTGGCTGCCTCACTTGCGACTGGAGCGTGCGAAGTCCTCCCGGGAGATCTGTTTCCTCTTCGGACGGCCCCTTCCACGTTTGGGAGGGGGTGTGTGGTGGCGACCTGCTGGTGGTAGGTGAGGTGTGCTCACTGGCTGTGGACGCAGGGGAAGTGGACACTGCTGCCCGACCCTGCGCCCTAGCAGGTGGTGGCGGAGGTGGTGTTGCTGGCCTTGCCTGTGACCCCACCGCCACCACCAGCTGGCCCATGAGGTCCACGAGTTGGTCCATACGGGACACGAATTGGCCCATATGGGCGTCCATGGACCTCAGCACCCCCAGCACCTCCCGCGTGTCTGTAGCAGACCTGGCCCATTGTCCTTGGGCCTCTTCATAGGCCCCAAGGACTCTGGCCATTTGAGGCAGGGCATGGCTCCCAGGGGAGGCTGGCGTTTCCCTGACCCTGCTCCTCCTACCAGTCCTGCTGCCACCGGCCTGCCCACTAGCCACATTGCACACCACGGTCCTCGCTGTGGCTCCCAGGGTGGATCCAGTCGGCCGGGCCACCACCTGCGCTGGGGCTGGTGCCAGCGAAGACGTGGTGGTGGTGGTGGCGGTGGTGGTCGGTGCGGCGATGGTGGCGGTTGCGGCAGTGGTAGTGGCCACAATGACCGTGGGTGTGGCCGCAACGACAGTGGCAGCAGGGGGCTGGGACTGTCCAGCATCCCTGGATGATGGGTTGGTGGGTAGGAGGGGTCCTGGGGAGCGGCTGGGCCCTGCCACGCCAGATGGGCCTGCTTGGTGGTCCGTGTCCGAAGAGGAGGACAGATCCTCCAGATCCGTGTGTCCTCGTTGGGGGCTTGTGGGCTGGCTGTGCTGGCTGCTGTCTCCATCCCCAGCATCCGGCAGTTCGTCACCTGTGGAGAGAATGAGATTTGTTATTGTGTTGCACCTGGCGAAGTATGTATTTGTCGTCTGACATTGGCAGTTCGTGTAATCTCGTACATGGGTTTCCCGGAGGCGAGTGTGTGGCTGTGGCATCTGTAGTTGTGTGTGCTAGGCAATGGGACTGTGTGCTGTGCACATGTGGCATGGGACGGATTGGCCATGCCGATGGGTGTGTTGCTGTGCCCCTACTCATTGTGACTCTGGTGTATGCGGGCTCCTGGCCCATCCTGGGTCTGGTTTGTACTTTGCATTTGGGGTTCACATGGAACGCTTAGGAACGCATATGGCAACATGGGGACCATGCCCCAGATTCGCATTTGGGAGGGGATATGCATTTGGGGTTCAAATGGAACGCTTAGGAACGCATATGGCAACATGGGGGCCATGCCCCAGATTCGCATTTGGGAGGGGATATGCATTTGGGGTTCAAATGGAACGCTTAGGAACGCATATGGCAACATGGGGGCCATGCCCCAGATTCGCATTTGGGAGGGGATATGCATTTGGGGTTCAAATGGAACGCTTAGGAACGCATATGGCAACATGGGGGCCATGCCCCAGATTCGCATTTGGGAGGGGATATGCATTTGGGGTTCAAATGGAACGCTTAGGAACGCATATGGCAACATGGGGGCCATGCCCCAGATTCGCATTTGGGAGGGGATATGCATTTGGGGTTCAAATGGAACGCTTAGGAACGCATATGGCAACATGGGGGCCATGCCCCAGATTCGCATTTGGGAGGGGATATGCATTTGGGGTTCAAATGGAACGCTTAGGAACGCATATGGCAACATGGGGGCCATGCCCCAGATTCGCATTTGGGAGGGGATATGCATTTGGGGTTCAAATGGAACGCTTAGGAACGCATATGGCAACATGGGGGCCATGCCCCAGATTCGCATTTGGGAGGGGATATGCATTTGGGGTTCAAATGGAACGCTTAGGAACGCATATGGCAACATGGGGGCCATGCCCCAGATTCGCATTTGGGAGGGGATATGCTTTGGGGTACATGCTGTGAGCCATGGGTGCCGAACGTGACATGTGTTGTGGCAGCATGACAGTGCATGGTTTGAGGTGTGTGCATGCTTGACATGGCCTGCATATTTGCTGTCTGTTGTGATTACTGGACATGGCATTGGACGCATCGTTATGAGTGAGTGATAGTTGTGTGCCAGCCAACGTATTGCAGTTGTCCCATCTCCTTGGTGTGCGTGCTGCCCTGTGCCATGTGCATCACTGCAGTGCTCGGGGGGGTGTGGCCCATGTTGTGTGTTGTTGCTCACAGTGTGTCGTGCGCTTCATTGACTTCTGGCACATGGTTGGTCATGGGCATGTATCTTAGCGTGACTGCTGTATGTGTGGCAGCTGTGCGGATGACATGCCTTTCATGAGACCGGGGCTGACGGATGGGATGGATGGTATGTTGTATGTGCATGGTGTGTCTGTGAGTTTGATGGGTTCAGTGGTGTTCGTGTGCATTTCTGTTGTTCCGCTCTGTTGCGTCTAGTGTTGTTTGTCTTACATAGGCGTAGTTGTGGGGTGTGTGGTTGACAGGCAGTAGGGGCTACATGGACAGGACTTCAATGGTGTTTCGGTTGTGTGTAATGAGTTGCACAGTGGCTGCCGTGTGGGACTATATTCAGTGTGGCTTGTGCATGCAGACGTGGCTCCTTGGGTGTTGCTATGTCTGTGATGGGTCATGTGGGGTGTGAGTCTGTTGTTCATGTCCGTGTGCACATTGTTCACTTGTTCGTGACGGTGGGCGGTGCTGCGTGTTTGTCTGCTACGTGACATGTCCCATGTGTTGGTCGTGTTATGGTCCTCATGCCTCCAGTAATCCAGCCCTGTCCAGTTTCCCACCTGCAAGTTGTTCGTGCGTGCACTGTACTGGATGCCACATGGCTCTAAGCGGGGGTGCTCCATGTTGCAGGTCTGTGGGGGTGGGGGGTGTTGTGGGTCGTGGGGTGGCTGGACACCCACTGACACCGATTGCTGTGGACCGTGATGTCTGCCTTTCGGCTGTCGTTGTGCACTGCGGTGGCTGACACGTGGCTGTGGGGTGTGGGGGATGCTCCTCCTTGCTGTGCTGTGGGACTGGGGCCTGGTGTGTGTTGTACTTGGCTGTCCACCCTCCCACCCACTGCACTTTGTGTTCCTGCCACTTACCTGTTACTTGTCGGTTAGTGCAGCTGTGGCGGACACATGGGTGTGGTGGGTGCTCGTTGTGGCGCTTCTGGCATATTTGGGGACCTGTTGGTGGTTACGTGGCTGGCTTAGTGTACACATGTCCCCACGCATCTTACAGTTGTTCGGTTTGGGCTGTGTGTGGTAGTGTCTGTTGCATGTGTGTGTGATGTGTTGTGTATTGTGTGCTGGACATGGGGGTGTTTGTCCCTGGGAGCTGTGGCATGGTAGTTGCGCATGTGAGTACATAGCGGTGTGCTGGTATACATTAGTTTGTACTTACCAGCCTCCACTCCCCTGCTAATCCGGCGAGGATCTCCGGATGGATTACGACTCGCACCTTCTCCTCCCACGCTTTGAAGGTCTTAAAGAGCGCGGGATTCCCTCCGCCAGTGACGGCAGCCAGCTCTCTGTTTTTGCCCTCCTTCTTCTTGACCAGGCTCTTTACGTCATTCCAACGTTTGTTAATCTCGACTCTGTTCCTGGGCAGGGTCCCGACTGCATTGACCTGGTCTACGATCCGGTTCCACATTCTGTTTCTGGTGGCTAGTGGTGTGTGCTGGACCATGTTCCCATAGATTTGTGGGTACACCTTGATGATCTCGTCGACCATGACCGTCAGCTCCATGGGCGTGAACTTGGGCATCCTTTGTGGTGCCATGGTGTTTGTGGTGCTGGTGCGGTGTGTGTTGTGTAATGTGCAGGGGGTTTGTGGTGCCGTGGGTGTGGTGGTGGTGGTGGTGGTGGTGGTGGTGTTTGGTGGTGGTGGTGGTGGTGGTGGTGGTGTGTGGTAGTGATGTGTGCGTTTCTGTGGTGTGCTGCTGTCCTTGCTGTGTCACTGTGTCCTCTCCTCTCCTCTCTGGTTTGCAATGTAGCAAGGGGTTGTGGTCTGTGGGAGTGCTGCTTTTGTACTCACCTATGTGGGTGTGTCCTCATGGTCTGTTGTTTTCAGGTGTGTTGTGTCTGGGGTTCTGGCCTTTGTATTTTTTGTTTGTCCGGGGGGTGTTTTCGGGATGTGTACTGTGCTTGTGTATTTGTGCGTGCCTTGCTGTGTGGACTTGTTGGCCATGTTGTGTGCTATTGGTTTTGTGTGCGGATGGTTTCTGTGCAGGTACGTTGGCGCCATGGCTTCTGCCGTGTCGATTCTCATCGGCGTTGTTTGCGCTGGCGGGCGGTATATTTGTGGTTTTTCCGCGCTCATGGCGGTGCGATCGTAATTTCACGTGCGGTGTGTCGGCCGTGTGGGCGGGCGGTTTTGTGTTGTCGTGCGTGTTTCCGTCCGTGGCGGGCGGTTTGACTCCGACTCGGACGATGGCGGGCGGTATTTTGTGTGATTTTTCCGCCGATGGCGGTTTTCGGTTTGTGTAATCGTAATGGCGTGGTCGGTGTTCAGGCGGTGTGTGCGGGCGGATTTTTGCCGCTTCCATGCCTGGCGGATTTATTTACGCCGGGTATCGTAATGGGCCCCTATAATGTTAAAAATAATTAAACATACATATATATAAAATATAATATATACATTTACTTAAAAATATTTATAAATAATTATTATAATAAATTATAAAATGTTAGAGACATACTAAAAATTATAAATACATATATATATATACATATACCAGTAAAATAAAAATAAAAATAAAATATATATATAATAATTTAAAATATTAAAATATTATAATCTTTTACAATTACATTTGATACTACATTAACAGCAACAGTAGGGAAAATGTTGGATAGCGGAGGGGATAGAATTACTATTCCCACTCCAGGGAGTGCAACAGTAGGGAAAGTGTTGGATAGCGGAGGGGAATAATTTACTATTCCCACTCCAGGGAGTGCAACAGTAGGGAAAGTGTTGGATAGCGTAGGGGAATAATTTACTATTCCCGCTTCAGGGAGTGCAACATTAAGGAAAGTGTTGGATAGCGTAGGGGTAAATATTACTATTCCCACTCCAGAGATAGCAACAGTAGGGAAAGTGTTGGATAGCATAGGGGTAAAAATTACTATTCCCACTCCAGAGAGTGCACCAGTAGGGAAAGTGTTGGATAGCGGAGTGGATAAAATTACTATTCCCACTCCAGCGAGTGCAACAGTAGGGAAAGTGTTGGATAGCAGAGGGGAATAATTTACTATTCCCACTCCAGCAAGTACAACAGTAGGGAAAGTGTTGGATAACGGAGGGGAATAATTTACTATTCCCACTCCAGCAGGTAGAACTGTAGGGAAAGTGTTGGATAGCGGAGTGGAATCATTTACCATTCCCACTCCAAAGAGTGCAACAGTAGGGAAAGTGTTGGATAGCGGAGGGGTAACAATTACTATTCCCACTCCAGCGAGTGCAACAGTAGGGAATGTTTTGGACAGCGGATGGGAATAATTTACTATTCCCACTCCAGATAGTGCAACAGTAGGGAAAGTGTTGGATAGCAGAGTGTATAAAATTTACTATTCCCACTCCAGAGAGTGCAACAGTAGGGAAAGTGTTGGATAGCGGAGGGATAAAAATTACTATTCCCACTCAAGAGAGTGCAACAGTAGAGAAAGTGATGGACAGCAGAGTGGATAAAATTACTATTCCCACTCCAGCAAATGCTACAGTAGGGAAAGTGTTGGATAGCAAAGGGGAATAATTTACTATTCCCACTCCAGGGAGTGCAACAGTAAGGAAAGGGTAGGATAGCGGAGGGGAATAATTTACTATTCCCAGTCCAAGGAGTGCAACAGTAGAGAAAGTGTTGGATAGCGGAAGGGTAACAATTACTATTCCCACTCCAGCGAGTGCAACAGTAGGGAAAGTTTTGGATATCAAAGGGGAATAATTTACTATTCCCACTCCAGCGAGTGCAACAGTAGGGAAAGTGTTGGATAGCGGAGGGGAATAATTTACTATTCCCAAACCAGCGAGTGCAACAGTAGTAAAAGTGTTGGATAGCGGAGGGGATAAAATAACTATTCCCACTCCAGCAAGTGCAACAGTAGGGAAAGTGTTGGATAGCATAGGGATAAAAATTACTATTCCCACTCCAGCAATAGCAACAGTAGGGAAAGTGTTGGATAGCGGAGAGGAATAATTTACTATTCCCACTCCAGCAAATGCAACAGTAGGGAAAGTGTTGGATTGCATAGGTGAATAATTTACTATTCCCACTCAAGCAAAATAATTAAAATTAATTATCACACAATTAATTAATTTAAAAAAATGTAACTCCCACCATATTCCCCTATAAATGACACCACCAATATTGTAAAACATAACACTATTAACATAATTAATTAATAATTAATTAATTAATTAAAATTAACAAGCAATTTAAAAGCAAGCAATAATAAATTAATTCACACTATTAACACTATAAAACAACTTAAAAAAATATTATAATTAAAAGTTTAATAAAATACAGTATAATTAAATTACTTCCCAGCCTACTCCCCTATCAACCCACAACCCACTCTTAAACAAATGACACAAATAACATTATTAATAATTAATTAATAATTATTAATAACCAATTAATAAATGATTAACAATAAATTATTTATCACAATTAACAGTATAAAATGTTAAATACATAAATATCAAATAACTAAAAATATAAATTAATTAATAATTATTAAATTACTTCCCACCCTACTCCCCTATAAACCCACAACCCACTCCTAAAAAAATAACGCAATTTAAATATTTACCAATTAATTATTAATAATTAACAACCAATTAATAACTAATCAATAATACATTAATTACCACAATTAACAATATGAAATATTAAATACATAGATATTAATTAATTAAAAATAGTAATTAATTCATTATAATTAAATTACTTCCCAACCTATTCCCCTATAAACCCACAACCCGCTCCTAAAAAAATTACACAATTAAGATATTTACCAAATAGTTATTAATAATTAACAATCAATTAATAACGAATTAATAATTAATTAATTACCACAATTAACAATATAAAATATTAAATACATAAATATTAATTAATCACATTTATTTATGAATTCATTATAATTAAATTACTTCCCACCCTATTCCCCTATAAACCCACAACCAGCTACGGAACAAAAACGCAAAAATTAATTAAAACAAATTAATAACATAAAAATTATTATTAAATGTATTATAATTAAATTACTTCCCACCCTATTCCCCTATTAACCCACAACCCGCTACGGAACTAAAACGCAAAATTTACTTCCAAAAAAATTATTAAAACTTCAAAAAATGTAACACATATATTAAAAAACAAATGCAATACTTACACAAAAAAATAGAACACATACATATAAAATACACACTAAAATACATAACACTAAATAAAACAACGATATTTTTGCTAACGATATTAATTACATCGATATTTTGAAAAACAATATTACTTACCTTCAACTCGATATTCTTGACAACGATATTCTGACTGTCGATATATTTGTAGTCCGAGATTTTGGACTCAATGTTACTGCTACTCGATATTTCCAATTCGATATTATGTCTGTTCACCAACTCGTTCCAAGATATTAACTGTCCCCCTTGCATAATCTCTCCTCATACAGTTACCCCAGTGTGTCTTATTGGTAGAGCCAGTTTATCTTTGAGACACTCTGGTGTCCCTGGAGATTCCCAGATTGGGGCTAAGGAGGAATAATAGTCTAGCTTTAATCATTGTCTTATACTGTACCACATTTTCGCAAATGCTTGTAGCACTTTTAATTAGATTTAAAAATATATATTTTGGGCCCTCAAATTCAAAGAGAAATCTGTCTACACCCATCTTGCTCTCTTTTATCAGTGTCGCAAACATAGGGGCTCATTATGATGGCGGGCGGACATCAGTCCGTCCGCCATCATAGCGGTGCTGGGACCGCCCACCAGATGTGCTGCGGTCCCACCAGTCCAATTAGGCTGCGTCTGCCATACTGGCGGGCGCATCCTGGCCTTTTAACATTGCGGACGGTGCTGCTGGCTGCAGCACCGTTCGCAATGTTAATAGGCCAGGATGTGCATTTGCATGCACAACGTGGCAGGCACCACGCGGTGCCTGCCACCTTGTGCATGGAAATGTCCCCCATTGCACATACACCCTCCCCCCACACAGAGGGGGCCCGCAACGGGCCCCCAAACCCAATCCCCGCCGCCTTTCCATGGCGGCAGCGCCGCCATGGAAACACCTATTCCAGGACACATCATAATATGAAAAACAATATTACTTACCTTCAACTCGATATTCTTGACAACGATATTCTGACTGTCGATATATTTGTAGTCCGAGATTTTGGACTCAATGTTACTGCTACTCGATATTTCCAACTCAATATTATGTCTGTTCACCAACTCGTTCCAAGATATTAACTGTCCCCCTTGCATAATCTCTCCTCATACAGTTACCCCAGTGTGTCTTATTGGTAGAGCCAGTTTATCTTTGAGACACTCTGGTGTCCCTGGAGATTCCCAGATTGGGGCTAAGGAGGAGTAATAGTCTAGCTTTAATCATTGTCTTATACTGTACCAGCGCCGCCATGGAAAGACCTATTCCAGGACACATCATAATATGGTGGACGGTGTCTGCTAGGCACCGCCACCATATTAGTGGCTCTTTTCCATCCGCCAGCCAATCGGTGCGATTGCCTCTGGTGGAAAAGCGGCGGACGTACTTTGCGTCCGCCGCGATACCCACCGACATCCTAATTTGGCGGTGGGTAAAACGCTCAGTGATGGCAGAAGGACCACCACCGCCGGCCCGGCGGTGGCGGTCCTTCCGCCATCATAATGAGCCCCATAGTTCCTACATCTGAACCATCCGGTGTGTTAAAGAGGATTCTGGAATTTGTCATCTGGAAGGCCCACGCATAATAATGTATTTCTGGTAGAGATAATCCCACATTTTTTCTCTTCTCCTCCGCAACTTTTTCCAGGAGATCTGAGCCCCCTTGTAGGCCCAGACAAAAGCGTTTATCGCCTGCTGGATTTTTTCTATTGCCACTTTCTAAAAATGCAGGGGGATTGTATTAAATAGAAAAGTGATTTTTGGTAGTATCACCATTTTAATCAGGTTAATCCACCCAAAGATCGTCAGGGGGAGGTGTACCCACCCCTTCATTAACTGCCTAATCTCTCTAGATACCCGATTCAAATTCAATTCAGGGATTTTGTTTATATCTTCCACAATTTTTAAACCCAGCTATCTCATCTCCTTCTTAATCAACGGGTTATCCTTTCTCTGGTTCCATAGCATAATCTCTGTTTTCCCCTCATTAACCAGATAACCAGACATTTTACCAAAGTCTAAGGCCATCTGTATAGTGGTCGATAGGGCAGCATCCAGGTCAGAGGAGAAAATCACCAGGTCATCCGCATCTAAAGCCACTTTCTTTACCCAATCCCCCTGTGAAAATGGAGGAATGTTAACTGCCAACCTAAGCTTCTGCGCAAAGGGCTCTATATTAAAATTGAATAAGAGAAGGGACAGGGGACACCCCTGCCTTGTGCCCCTAAGCATTTTAAAAGGTGGGGATAGATTCCCATTCACTAAAACTATTGCTGAGGGATTCTGGTATATCAATTGAATTACTCTGCAAAATATATCCCCAAGCTCGTACCGTCTCAAAACAGCAAGCAGGTAAGACCACCGAAACCTATCAAAGGCTTTGGAGGCGTCTATCATTATAACTGCTAGGGGGATGGAAAAAGCAGTTGCCATGTCAATCATTACTATTTTAGAAATGTCACTTTTAGAGAGTGGACGTTTCTCTGCTCTAAACTTTGCTCTGTGTGCCTGCAGCATGCCACCAATACACATCTGGACTGGGTGACAGCGACACTTGTTGCATTCCCTCTGTACAGCCACAGACACAGGACAGTGAGGATCATCTGCATACTGAGCACTCATCTGCATTAATTTTCATTCTGATGGGTCTTCCTGAGCAGGGAGGAATGGGAGGAGCTGACAGTTACACTGCGTAAATCGGAACCTTTTCTCTATTTTTCTAAATTAGTTGTGGGATTTTTATTGTGCTCTGTTTTGACTTTTATTTTTATTTTTAAAATATATTTATTATTTATCCCAGATAAAACAGTGAATAGCAATACAATTCATCAGGCAAATGTAGCTATGATCTTAATACATTAGAAAAACAGTAAAAGAAATATGAGACGGGTATAAAAACATGGTGGTCTAAAAGAATAATACAGTACATTATATTCAGAGTAAATAATGATATAATACCAATTTCATGATGCGGCCCCTATTCATTAGGCCATAAAATCCTACAGGCAAGCTAAACCTGGCTAATAACAAAATCACACTTGGTTAGTTCAAATTCATACCTTAGTTAAAAGAAGGTAGGAAAGAGAAAGTACATATTATGCCAAAGTTGTAATTGTGGCCCCGAATGGTACAAAAATACTTACAATATATGCAGACTTTGCTAGATATATAGCCCTTAGCAGTCAATAAAAAACGAATTGCTGGAGAACATCGACACCAGCCATGCTGACTATTCATTGAAATTCCAGGTTAACATAGGTCCCCAGATCTTTCTACCTATTTTCGTAGAGCACCTCCTCTTACAGTTATCTAGAGCTCTTTCGAGGTTATAGATATGCAATAGCCAGGCAAGCCAGGTGGTATAGGTAGGGGGATCTGAATCTTCCACTTTGTGGCAATCAGCAAGCATGCGACTGCTACCGAAAAAAAAATATGTATAATTCTGTTCTAGTTAGGCTTTCTCATCATACCCTAAAAGCATAATGGGTGAGGAGAGACTCACTCCCTGTCCCAATACTCTTTGGAGAAAGATTTCAATTCCTCTTTTTGGAGGGTCCAGTTTTCACAGTCATAAAACATATGAACCACATCTGCTGGGCCTTGCCCACATCTTGGGCAATGATCATTTTCCCTTTTTCCCCATCCAAATAGTTTGGCCGGAGTATTATACAGATTGTAGACTGTTTTAAAATGTTGAGCCTTCAAATTGGCTGAGAGAAAAACCTTTTTGGCTAGAGCAATAGACCTGCATAAATCTATGTCATTTTTCCCTAGCTTCCTAACCCAATTAGATTCTACTCTTACTAGATCGTGAGGAGTAGCTTCTAAAAGAATTTTATATATGTATTTTATCCGGCACTCTCTATAAAAAAACAGCTTCTAAAAGGGGAATGTTATCTGTAGAAAATACTTCAGGCTTAAGCTGTTTAATAATGTCTTTCAACTGGATATACTTAAAGTAAGACCCAGCATCTATGCCAAAGTGTTCCTGTAGTTCAGTAAAAGAAGCCAATCGACCCGTGAAAAGGATATCCCCTATTTTTCATATACCAGCTTGTTCCCATTCATCCATTTCCATCACCTCATAAATGGGGGCCGGGAAAGCTGATGATCGCCACAAGGTTGTATACTTGTGGTACCTTGGTAACTTCAGCAGCTTTCCTACTTTATGCCATACATTCCAAACTGCTTTAAGGGACTTAAAATGTGTTTCCTTGTGGTAACTGGCTTCCACCTGTCATAGTAGCACCCCTGTGCTGCTCTTCCCATAACCAATTCATATATAGAGGGGGGGCTTCAGCTGGCTGCATTTCCGTATGACCCTTGCCTGGTATAAACAGAATTCCCATCTGCTGAAGCATTGTCGCCCCGTAGTAGTAAAGTAAATTTGGCACCGCCCAACCTCCTCTTTCCTGAGGAAGGGATAAGAATTTTACTGACCATCAAATCTTCCTATACTGCCAAATGAAATTTGAAAACAATGCATCAAGTGTTTTAATAAAAATAGTTTCAACCTCAAGAGGGATAGAGCGGAATAGGTAGAGTATCTTTGGGAACATAACCATTTTAAGGACGTTACACCTCCCAATTATTGAGAAATGCTGCTTATCTATTTGTTTCAAATCTTTACTGATTTTAGCTATCGGAGGATCCATATTCATTGGCCAGATTAAATCCATATTTGAAGTTACCCTGATCCCAAGGTATGTAGCCACTTCGGTCCTACGAGGATCCTGGTAAATGATGTTCTCGGTACAGCCAATTTGGGCCTTCTCACTATTTAAGAGATATCCAGCCTGCCTTCCAAATTCCTTGGCCAAAGTTTCTACCTGTGCAATCTCACTCTGTGGATCAGAGGTCGCTATGGCTATATCATCAGCATATGCCCCTGACTGAAACTGGTTTGATTATCTTATTTGCGATGATTGCTCTAATAAATTGATCAATATACAGAGCAATCGGTGAACAGGGACACCCCTGCCTCATCCCCCTTGCGACATCAACACTTTCTGACTCCCTGCCCATCATTTGTATTCTGGCATACAGATGAGAGTACATTGCTTTAAAGGCAGTAATTAATCGTGGTCCAAAGCCATTCTGCCGTAAGATATCCCAGAGGTAATCCCAAGCAACTCGATCAAATGCTTTTTGTGCATCCAGAAGAATCAGGGCCATCGGGTCTCCGGTGATAGAAGCTATATCAAACAGCATAATGTCTCGTCTGATGTGGTCCGTGGTCCCCCTTCCCGGTAAAAAGCCATGTTGCCATGGACTTACCAACCAGGATATGATTTTACCTAATCGACCCACAACGATCTTAGAATATAGGGACATATTACGATGGCGGTCCGATGTCCACCGCCGGGCCGGCGGTGGTGCCCGCCGGACCGGTGGTGGACATCCGACCGTAATTGCAAGCCAGAAATCCGCCGGTCAAATTAGGATGGCGGTGGTGGGAAATTCCGACCGCCGCTTTACCGCCGGTTGCCATCCGCACTTCTGCCTATCGGACGGAGCAGGACTGGGATAATGGTGGCGGTGCATAGCAGGCTCCGCCGGCAGGATTATGATGCCGGCGGTAGCCAGCCTTTCCTCAGCGGTCAGACCGCCATTGAAAGGCATGCGGTGATTGTCTTCCGGTGGCCCGTTGCGGGCCCCCAATGTGTTGGGGGAGCGGGCGCACTGGGGGGGTACCCATGGTCCCCCCTACATTTCCCTGTACCAGGTGGCAGGCACTGTGCAGTGCCTGCCACACAGTGCAGGGAAATGCAGGACATGCTCCTTTCGGCATTACGGCAGTGCTGCGGGCAGCAGCAACCGCCGCAATGTCAATGCCCGCGATCCGAGCGCCGCGGTCGTATTTCGACAGCGGATCATCGTAATTCGACCGGTGGTGATGTTGCGGTCCATGCGGGCGGTCTTTTCCCGCTACCTTGGCGGTCGGGGAGGTTTCCCGACCGCCATCGTAATAGGCCCCATAGTTTTGCGTCCAATTTTTTTCATTTTGGTGTTATTTTAGTCATTTAATTTTTCTATATTTTTCTAAATTAGTTGTGGGATTTTTATTGTGTTCTGTTTTGACTGTTAATAGTTTTGATATTTCTAAATACTTTAAATATTTCCCTTACTGAAGCCTGTCTGCTCCATGCCATAGTTACTGTAAGAAATTGGGTTTTTGGTTGGGGGAGGTAAAATACTACTCAAGAAACAGCTACATTCCTTGTCAGTGTGAACCACAAAAAGTCACTAAATTAAACTGTGCTTAACCCTCAGGTAGCGTGGCACAAAAGCAGTCCGGCTTAACTTAGAGGCTATGTGTAAATTATTTATACAGCACTTAAAGAGCAATAAAGTGGAAACACAAAGAAAGATAATGCCCAAACCAATTTAAAAAATAGAGTAAATATTATTTAATTATTTGACACCAAAAAGACAAACATCCACTCAGCAGAAGCAGGGTTATGAATTTTTTATGTTTAAAGTGAAAAATAGTGCCTAAAAGATCAAAGCGGCAACCGTGTGTTTCTAGTAGCACAAGACTAAGCTGAATTAGAAGTTATGGCTGGCTGCAATGGAGTGCAGTTTGGATACATGAAGTTGATTGGGCACGGTTTCTGCTTACCTTCGGACTTGGAAGAAATTTGGAGAAAAATGTATGAGAAGGTAAAGTTCAGAGGGGTAAGGGAGCCGGCGGTGTCTGAGAAGGAGGTGGCATAATCTGGTAGCTGCTGGATGAATATTTCTGTGTTCAGACTTAAG
Source organism: Calotriton arnoldi (assembly GCA_963921515.1). Classification (NCBI taxonomy): domain Eukaryota; kingdom Metazoa; phylum Chordata; class Amphibia; order Caudata; family Salamandridae; genus Calotriton; species Calotriton arnoldi. The sequence continues at coordinate 364,218 of CAWUFW010010013.1, forward strand.
GCCCAATTTATATTTTGGTGAATGTCCCACTGTTCCACCAGAGTGAAGGAGTAAATTACTGCCCACCAGATTTATAAATCACTGCCCAACTGGCCGTCATTTATAAAGCATTACCAGGATCCACCATCATGGTGGTTCCTGTCAATGAATTTTGCTGTTGGTGCAGGGCTCCATCAACATGATGGAGACTTGCCTCAAACAGTTTTCTTTTTCTATATTTGCAAATAGAAAATCCTAGCACAGGATTTTATTTTTTCAAAATAAAAAAGCAATGCTCCCCTCAGCATGGGAGTGCTCTCCCATGGTGAGGGGAGTATTTAGCAGTTTTAAGTGGCCATTAATGCTAGGGTTTTGCTAGTGGTGACTCTAATTCTGCCCAATAAATTAGGTGGGCAGAATAACAACCCTTTATCCACAGAGCCATTGGTGGGATTTAATCAAGCCCCTGTGATGGAGTAGTCTCCACTGTGATTAAACCCATAGTCTGTCCACACCTAAATCAGGGGGACAGACCATTATCTTGATGGTAAGCAGTGCTTGATTTGAGATGGTGGTTTCAGGTTCTTGGAACCAGCACTTAATTGTCAGTACCGGCTCTAATGACAGTCTGCCTCATGGTGACGCTGTTGTTTAATTTTGAGATGAGCACAACAATACTTATTTAATCATTCAATGCACATTAAAAGTTAATATTAACTGCTGCCGACAACATTCTTAGACCTTTGGGTGGCTATGATAGACTTAATTAGCACACTTGTAAGAGTGTGGTGGTTAGTAGTTGTATAGGTATTGCCATTGGTGGCGTTGGCAGGGGTAATGGGTGGTGTAAGATGCAGTGGTCTGCCGAGAAGAGCCTTGGCACTTACCTTTTTACAAATTAAGCACTGACAGTAAGCATACTCTGACACCATTGAGAAGGAGTATGCTTACCGCCAAGATATAAACCGAGCCCTTAGTCTCTTTTTTTAAGCTGAAAATGTTCAGAGGGACAAAGCTACAGGCAGCAAGGGTCACAAGGGCAGCTACCCCTTCTGCTAGGAGCTGCTGAACAGGATATTTTACTGCAGAGAAGAAGGTAGATGGAGCTACCATGAAGTCAGGCTGACAGGCAATGCACCTCGGGCTGATCAGCCAGCAAAGTAGTTCTCAGCCTCCTCTCAATTCTCAGAGCACTTTTTGACAAGCATGTCACTAGTTATGAATTTGGACTATCAAGGCACTTTTAGCACCACTTCCAAGTGTTCAGGATGGGGGAGGGGCACCACTTGGAGGGTCAGTATTCACTCATATTGGGTTCAGGTGTGGGTTCAAGATGTTTGGAGCCATTTCTGTCCTTAAGGCTTAGCTCAGGAGGACAGCCAACCAGTCCTTGGAGTCACCCTGAAAGTCTTGGGTTGAAGCAGAGAAGCAGTTCCCAAGCAGCAGGGTAGTACTCTGAGGGCACAAGGCAAGTGTCAGGAAGCAGGGCAGTCCTTTTGGTGCAGCAGGGCTGTCCTGTGAAGTACAGAGCAGGCCACAGGCAGCAGGGCAGTTCTCTAAGTGTCATTTTGCAGGTCCAGAAGTTAACTGAAGAGTGGGTATGAGAGTTCTAGTTTTACACCTGATGCCAGCTTTGAAATGGAAGAAACTTCTGGAGTTTTCCCACAACAGAAGTATCTAGAATTTCCTCCCTCCCTGCCATGCTCCCAGGATGTCTGGAATCACAAAAGGCTAGTGTGAGCTTCTTTGTGTGTGTGAGGAAGTTGCAAGTGGGGATGTGTGCCACTCCCCCATCCTGCCACTATGGCCCATCCTGCCAATACTCAAGCCCCCAATTGTGTGGCTGACTGGGAGGAATACACAAAGGCCAACTGCCAACTACACCTAGTCAAGTCATGGGACCAAGGAACAGGCTTCAGGCACCAAATAGTTAGGACAAGATATTGCCAACTTTCTAAAAGCGCCATTTTCAGAATTGTGACTTAAAATCCAGCTTTACCATTAAAGAGGATTTTAAATTACAATTCCTTAGATACTGAACATGATATTTCTACTTGTATTTATTAAATCTAATAAGGTAACCCAATTTTATCCTATGGGAAAGGTAGGCCTCACAGTAGTGAAAAACAAACGTGTGAGTGTTTTTCACTACCAGGACATGTAAAACTTAAAAGTATATGTCCAGCTTTTTAAATAAAATGCACCCTGCCTTATGGGCTGTTTAGGGCCTACCTTAGGGATGACTTTAATGTATTAAAAACAGTTTAGTAGCTAGCCCGTTTGCTGCCCCATAGTGGCCGTATTGAAGAGCGTGGGGGGTGCTGGAGAGATTACTCCGTTTGACCCATGGCGGCTGCATTGAGGTGCGGGGGGCTGGCGATTGCCGCCCCGAGACAGCAGGTAAGAGCGAGGGGGCCACCGCCCCAAAACACCTGCCTCCCGGGGTGGACCATCCCCCTACTCCCTCCTTGCTATGCCACTGATTAAAATGGGAGTTCTAGATCTGGGAAGGGGCTCATTTTACCAGTTCGAATTGGTAGTTTAAAACTGCATCCAGGCTGCAATGGCAGTGCTGAAGGTCCACTAATAGTATTTAATTTACTGGCCCAGGTATATGGTATACCACGTCACTAGAGACTTATAAGTAGGGCTCCCTGTTTTACGTTTTTCCCGACTTTTACAGATAAATACAGGCAGAAAACATTGTGTTTCCTATCTGTATTTATTTTTAAAAGCGGAAAAATACAGATAATTTGCCTTCTTTTGAGTGACTCTCCATGCTGAGATTAATGAATTTCGGGCCATTGGCAGCATAGGGAGTTACAAAGCTCGATGAGATTTGCTTAAATTAATACATATCTCACTATGTATTTGTGCTATTGTGTTACATTTTAAGGTGGATTTATTATTTTATTCTTTTTGTCTAAGTAATGTGCTAAAACCTGACAGGCATGAATTTATGAGTGCGCGTTAGTTTGTTAAATAAATGTGGAAATATACGAGTTATCACATTTTCTGTTCACAAAACATAAAATAAATATGGATTAATACCAATACGATGGCCAAAAACTAAACCTGGATAGATACAAATGGAAATGTTAAAAAAATAAATATCACAAAACCGGGAGCCCTACTTATAAGTAAATCAAATATGTCAATCAAGTGTACGAAAATGTTGCATTGTTTTAGGGAGTGTACACAAGCACTTTAGTATTAGGTAGCAGTGATAAGTGCACAGAGTGTTAAAGTCAACCAAAACGAATTTAGAAAGATAGGAGGGGACAAGGCAAAACATTTGGGTGAAGACCACCCTAAGACTGAAAGGTCTAACAGCTACCATGGGGTTAAGCTCAATTTTAAATTTATTGAAACTGTGTTTTATCTTAACAAGTTTGTGGCCTTTTTTCTTGTGGTTCCACCAACCTCAATTAATAATCCACTTTCTTACAACACATAATTCAATGCATTCCGAGTCGCAAATAGGAAGGGCATGGAAGGTTCATCCTCTTCCTGTTTCCCAGTCACAATGGAATGTATCATTGTCTGAGACAAGGAATGCTGTTGCAAATCATTGATCATTTAACTTAATCCAATTTAAAGTGATTAACTGATTCATAAGCTCAGTCTGACAAGTTTCCCTCTGCGAAATATGACAAGCGAACTTTGTGTTGGGAGCTAACAGTGGTGCAGCCCATGACTGTTTAAGGAACAGGGGCTGCTTTTAAAAAAAAGTTCACTACAAGAAACGCAAACACAGCGATGGAGGTCTGCTGTGCCTGACATGCCTATATTAAATACACATGCATTCATCGACATTCACAGGGGGTTGTGTGTCAGGCTTACTGGTCCATCACTGATGAGAGAGCAACAGGTTTATGAGGTGTCACTCAGTAGCATAGATGAGAAATTGAAATGGGATATGGGTAAATGGCAGATCTTTTTTGAGTATGAATGAGGTGGTTTAGAAAAGCTCCTGTCTAATATGGGTTATAGGTCAAAGAGAATATGAAGCAAATGCATGAGACAGCGATGTTTTGGAAGAATGGTACAGAGTCTGAAAAGCTGAGTGACTAGGCAGACAGTTGGGACTTTTGATATGTATTTGTATTTATTGTTAACTGTGCACCTTTTAGATTCTTGTCCACTGGATTTGTATCAATATTGTACTTATTCACAGACCCCAACTTTATGGCTTTGGTTGGAGACTACTGGCTTGCCCACAGTGTGAGTCACAAGTCACATGAACAGCCACAAAAATGTCAAGTGACACTTTTACACCCTGAAATCCTTGACTAGTCTTTCAGGATCTAAAGTGATGCAGTACTCTCTGAGTGGCGGTCCCGTGTTATAAACTGCAAATCGTTCCAGTTTAAAGTCAGCCAAGATGATCCCACATGTTGGTACTGCGCGGAAAGCCCACTGAACGTATTCTCATTGTCTTGCTAAGACATCAGGCACCTTACAAGCAACCTGATGTATGGCTTAACCTAGGAACCAGGGGGTGTTCCCTACGAGATCGTCAAGGTGTTCATGGAGGAATAGGCAGATAACCCATTGTATTCAGGCAAAATATTGAAAAATATCACCATACCAAAATATTGTGTCCAAAATATTGTGATATGGAAATATCATCGGCAAGAATACCGTTGTCAAGAATATCGATTTTCAGGTAAGTAATTTTGATTTTTGAAATATCGGTCATTAATATAATTTGCAAAAATATAGTTGTTTAAAATATCATTTTTTAATTATTGTTATGTGTTTTAGTATATATTTTAAATGATGTACATTTTTTGTATAATTATTGTTTATGTTTTTTAATATATTTGTTACATTCTTAGTAGTTCTTAAATTAAATGTAATTAATTTTTGTGATTTTTAGTGCAGTAGCGGGTTGTGGTTTTATAGGGGTATAGGATGGGAAGTAATTTAATTATAATACATTAATGATTATTTTTTATTTAATATTATTTATTTAATTGATATTTCATTATGTTAATTCTGCTATTAAATTGTGCGGGTTGTTGGGTTTATAGGGGTAAAGGGTGGGAAGTAATTTATTTGTAATTAATAATTAGTTGTTAATGAATATTAGTTAACTAATTGTTAATTAATTAAGTTAATTGGGCATTTTTTTAGGTGCGGGTTGTGGTGTTTATTGGGGTAAAGTGTGGGAAGTAATTTATTTTTAATTCATTAATAAATAGTTGTTAATTAATATTAATTAACTGATAAATAATTATGTTAATTGTGTAATTGATTAATTTTTTTAGGTATGGGTTGTGGCGTTTACAGGGGCAAAGGGTGGGAAGTTAATTAATTTTAATGAATTAATATTTATTTTTTAAATAAAATGTATTTAATTGATAAGTAATTTTGTTAATAGTGGAAAAAAGTTTTTAAGATTTTAGATTGTGGATTTTTAGGGGTATGGGGAGTACATTAATTGTAAGTAATTAATAATTACTTTTTACATTAATATTAATTATTAAATTGCTATTTAATTATTTTAATTGTGTAAATAATTTTAGGTTAAATGTTATGTGTGTTGTGTGTTTTGTGGGGGTATAGTATAAGAAGTAAATTAATTTTAAATAATTAATATTTAATTTATGATAATTAGTTTGTTGATAATTATTTACATTAATAGTGTAAATGTTTTGCTTTTTAAAGTTAAGTTCTAGGTGCAGGTTGTGAGTTTTATGAGCATATTCGGTGGGAAGTAACTAAATTAAATGTATTTAATAAAACTTTTTGTTAATAAATAATTTCTAAACAGAAATATTTATTTGTATGCAAATTATTTTTGTATTTTATTTATAATAATATTTTTTTGTTAATTGTGACATGTATTTAACATTCCAATATGTTTTTATTTTTTGTATTTGAATTATTAAATATATTGGTTTTTTTGTTAATTTTTAGGTCTCGCGCCTAGCGTTGCAGTGCGCAACCCTGCTCGCACAGCGCGAGACCTCTAGAAAGGGCTTCTGAAAACGACCCACACGCTCGTGCGTGTGGTTTTGTTTTCGGAAGCCCACATTGGCTGTAGCGTGCGTTTTTTAAAAAAAACGGCACGCGATTGGGCAAAGGCAGGCGCATGTCCCGCCTTTGCTCCTCCCATTCCCGACGGTGGCCAGAACGCGCAGCAGCGCGCGTTCGCCTTGCTGCCGCGCTCCCTCCCCCCGCTCCTCTGTGGTGCGCGCGCACCACTAGTTTCGATTCCCGCGTTCGATGGCAACCAAGGTGGGGTAGCGTGTCACGAGATGCAGCGCTCAGTGTGATGGCCGATGAGGTGTGAGAGAGAGACTCTCATTTTATGGTGGTCAGATAGAAAATAGCATGCCGTCTAATTGAAGGTGTACCTCATCTGCAGATGCTGACCGTGAGTACCATCAACTTCAGTAGGTTTGTGCATTCTTGGCTATCAGGGTCCCGGAATATCTGCATTAACCACAGAGCCGAGCACCGCTTAAAAGCATTCAGATCGATGTTCTTAGATGCTTGCTAAAACTGTAGGAGGGTCTTATTGACAGTAAAGTGTCTTAAAAGTCCGTCATCCGTCTAATGAAGGCGTTGAAATGCTTCAGCTAAATGTTTATATAGCTACCGTCTGGGTATAACCTACAGCAATATTTAATTTGCTTACTTCAAACCACCCTTGTCCACGCCCCATTTCTTGTTACTATTATATGAACCAGCCATGTCACTGTATAGGGATTTTCTGTTTCCGACCACGGCTCAAGATTGCCTCTGTTCAAAACTAGATCCTGAGACAATGTCGGGGGCGGCATGAAGAATCCAATTGTCCCGTTTGAAGATGTCATCTTTAAAGAGAGCGCAACTGCAAAATATTTTTGTTGTCTTAGAGAGTCTATCTCAAAAATCTACTTCTGAAAAGAGCCGTAAGTGAAAGCAGTACGGGCGTTTTGCAAGGGAAGTTTAACGAGTGAGTTAGAAATGAAGTTTGTCCGTGCGTTCTTCAGTACACGAGGATGTGGCTGAATTGATCGGGTGCAGTGTTCCTTTTTTTGCTGTAAGTTTCTAGATATGGATTTGCTTCTATCTATTTAGTTTTTCGAGTGATCTAATTCCCGAGGGTGCTTAGTGAATAATGAGAAGTGTTTCCAAATCTTCTCCGAGTATTTCAGAAGTTCTTAGAACGTTGCATCATAATGATGCTTCTCACATCTGATAACGTTTTCCAGCCTTAGTCCGTCTTCGAAGAGCATAGGGATGCTGCTGTAGTGTCTTCAGGTGGACCACTGCGCACAGAGCTTGCTGTTGCATTCAGAAACCATTGGATTATTCTCCCCATTCGAGCATGCAGATGTGTGGTACATCTCCTTTATTTGGATCCCGGAAAGGAGACTACAGATTGTCGCTCCACAAGCAACATGAAGTTGAATCATAAACTCTTGTAATGTTCTCTTCCACCTCAGTTTTTTCCTCTTTATTGTGAAAAAAAAATCAAAGTACTGTAATCTGAATATTCCTGCAGCGTAAGATATGTAATGTGGTTGCTGGCAGAAGGACAGCATAAATCTGCCTTTTGGTGATGACTGGGGAGTGAAGAATGTTCGTGCCATCTAGTGCTGTGTTATTCATGGTGTTTGGATCTAGTAAGTACACAGAATAGGGTCATAGTAGCGAAATGCTCATGATATAGCTCCATGTGGTGGCTTGATTAATGCAGTGGCATCCACAATTACTTTTTATTTTTGGAAGACGATTGTCTCCTTTTAGGTCTGGCATTGGCGAAGATTTATGATTTTTCGAAAAATTAATTGGGTAATATGCTAATAGATTTCAGCCAGCTCTCTTCCTCCGTTAATATGTTGTCTGTCATTCATATTTTTCGTCCTCCCTCAATAGCATACAGCATGAGGTAATGGGTCAGCCCACTTCTGCCATTGGCTAACTTCACTGTAGGTTATGGAATTCTGCCCTTTCACTAGAAGCACATCCACACACAAAGTAGTTTCCTTAAGTGACGGACTGCTATGGCAGTATGTGCTTTTTAAGCCCAAAATATATATTTTTCTTTTACCGTGTGTGTGTGTGTGTGTGTGTATATATATATATATATGTGTGTGTAAAACGTTACTGTTGAGGGAACTGACAAACTGAAAGAAAAAATAAATACAATATATATGTGTTTATGTGTGTATATATATATATATATATCTTCATATTCTGAAACTGTGTATTTCATATCCTGAGGCCCACTGGAGGGCTGTGTTTAAAGAATTAGTATAAGATTTATTAAATTATACTGAAGTTACACAGAATCCACTGGAGGATTAAAGTGGCTCGAAAATAAATACCACAAGTTCCAGCATGCATCGTTAAATGTGAGGCACACCATAGGCCTATAAATATGTAAGCATGCAGGGAATGCTGGGAGCAGAAACTGTTGTGGACTCAGTAATGGCCTATGAATAAGGAGCTTGGGCTCTGAAACGCGTCAGGCTGAGGAGAAAACTTTCGGGATGGAATGCCAGTTTCATTGAATAAAGGGTTCTGAAAATCGTCTTCTGTGGAGTGCGTTCTCATTGCAGGGCAGAATATGAAGATATATAGTTTGTCAGCTCCCTAAACAGTAACGTTTTCCCTGTCAATGCCAGACCTATTGGCTTTGCTAGTGTGTGTGTTTAATAGTGTCTTACACACAGAGGTGAGTGACTTATTCTGGCACTCACATTCTGTCCCTGACTGTCCGCGAGGCAAGCCTGCTGCCTTAAGAATGCTGTTTTTCGTAATTTCAAAGGCTGATAGGGCCTTTCTCATGGAGGAGCTTACTGCATGGCAGGACCCCTGATGGCGAGACCTCAGTCCCTTTTGGCTACAGCTCTGAATTGGTCTACCCCACACAGTGGGGCTTTGGTTGTGTGGCTCGTAAAGGTATGCTTGGCTCACCTTTGCAGCTCAGGAAGTTGAATACAGTGCAACTATCTTTACGTTTATTAGTTTGAATGCAAAACGCTGTGCAGGGCTGTTGGCAACTGTTTAGAGTCTGATTTTGCTTTTCCTCTTTGCTTTATAAAAGGTTTTTGCTCAAACCTTTTAATAAACATGTACTCTGTCACTAGCTTCCGTACATCATGAATTCTGAAGTTGTATTTTTTAAAGAAATGTGACTGATAGACCACAAAGTCCACTACATGAGCAGTGTTCTTCCCAAGTTCTGTCCTGTGCAGCTGCAAATAATATAGAGCTTTAAGAGTCTTCATGATTACTGGATTCTTTAAAATGGGCTCCTCCGAGTCGTTTGTGAGGAAGTAGCTCTCCTTTGGGCAGCGCCGCCCACCCAATCAGAAGCTTTTGCTTGGGTTGAATTATTATATGTAGCCCAAAATTGAAAAGTGTTTATGTGAGACAAAAATGTGTGCACGTTCAGAACCTATAAGCTGTTTGGAGGAAAATGGTTGAATCTCCAAAGTGTATTTAAAGCTGGCATCTCAGTGATAAATCAGGAGACTTATTACTAATATTATCTTGGTGATGGGGGCATTGCAGCTATGGCTGACGTATTGCATGCGCTCTCGTTTGCGAGACTCTTGTGTTAAGTAATGGGCTTGGAACCCGCCCTTACTTACCATTTGTTCGCATCATTGTTGCTCTTCTTTGCTGCCTTCTAATTTGACAGCACTTGCAATGCGTCACTTCCTTTGCTTTCTGTGGTGCCAGATTAATGATGCGTGATTAGTGTCCCTCAGCGGCAATCAGCTGCTCGCACTGTGACTCCAGTATTATTTCTTGTAGAAAAAAAGTGCTATGACTCAGTTTACGCTGGCTGCGTCATAGTGCTTTTTTTTTTACCTTCTTCCCTCCCGTCCATGGTTCTTCTTACCTAACACCTGCCCTCCCATCCCTGTTTCTTCTCTCACCCAGCCTCTGCTAATCCACCCGATTGAAGGGAAAAAAATCGATCTGAAGCAGCTAGCACTGGCTGCTTCACAGTGCTTTTAAAAAAAAAATATTCTGTTGTCCACACCCACCCCCACCCGATTGCCTCCCATCGCCCACAAGCATCAATGTCCACAATCTTGTGGTTTTAACAATTTTTCTTTTATGTTTACGTTCGCAACCCCTTTATGTTTTTTGGTTTGTTTTTTTCACCTCACCATCTGCTGCATATCAATATGCCTTATTCTCCCTTTGTCCCCATTTCGTACGCATTTAATATTGCCGGCAGCAACTTGCCTTGTGCAATCCAGTCTCTTCCCTGGACCCCTCACTCGCACCACCATTGGCTGGATGCCTTATGCTGAATGCCAAGCTGTCGCTGTTCCACAACTTGGAGAAATTTTTGCTTGCCTCGGCACCGAGAAATCCTCAAATCTCAAATATTTACTTAGATACCAAGCATCAGACTGCACTGAAAAGGGCACTGCGCTGCATTACTCATGTGGGACCAGAAATCACCCTAACCTGCCTCCTGCAGCTTGTGGGAGCGCTTTGTAAAGGATACACAATAAGCTTTATTGTTGTATCTGACGTGCAGACTTTTGAACATGCTTTTAAGCGGAATACCTTACTTGCCCGTGGCATATTTTCTTGTTAGGGAAGTGTTTATTGGAATCTCAGAGATGTTAGAAATAAATGTACCTTTTGTGGCAGGAGTGTCTACTTCTACGGGGGAAACATAATTTACCCCACTGGCAGAACCATGACCTGCCTTTACTCCACAGTCACTACTCTGACTGGGACATTACCATGCGTTCCTCTACCACGCAAGTCGTTAACAAAGACTTACTTTAGGGGGTGCGTTGTTGGACTGGTGGTGGATTTTAAGTTCATCACTTTTCCTACTTATACACTGACTGGAGTTGGAATAGTAATTTATAATATTCCAAAGTCCAGCGCCCCCCTAAGGCAAGTCGTTGTAACAACGTGTGTGGTAAGGTCACAGTCGGGGTAGTGACTTAGGAGTATGCAATAGGTCTCGCATTATTAAAGTTTGAGCTATTGGTGTTGCATTATTTAGCAATGCCAATAGCTCAAACTTTAATAATGCGAGACCTATTGCATTGCAAATGCTTGTTTATTTTTATTCTCAATTTTATTTTGTTCACGATATTGTGATTGTTTTTAATGTTGCTCTGACTGGAGTGGGAATAGTAAATTTTAAACCCTCCGCTATCCAACACTTTCCTCACTGTTGTACTGACTGGAGTGGCAATAGTAAGGGGTCGATTCCGATGTTGCGAAAAAATGCCTTCCCAATGCTATTCGTAGGCTTACCTTACGTCCGACTCGTATCCGGAGCTTTTTCCTACAAACTTGCAAGTACGATGCGTATAACAGGAAAATCTCCGACCGAATGGTCCGCTCCGATTCGTGCACTATGTCAGTAGCGAACAGGCTCAGGAAACACAGAAAGCGAGTCGTACGGAGGCGCAAACAAACCAATTTCCGGATACGCAAGTACGATGCGTCCCCAATACGCGTCGCACAGGGCGCCGGCTCCAGCACGTCACAGCATCCGGACGAGGCGTATGAATGAAAGCTCCGAGTCGCGCCAGAACACGATCAACGGGGACGAGACGGAGCAACCATGTATCCAATCGCGCATGTCTTCCCTATACTGTACGCCCATCGTTACCGACGCGCACGTCGCAGAAGGTAAGTCAGACACCTATCACACACCAAAATGTCACGAGTACACGAAAGGAAACACCACCATAGGGGGTGGATGATTATCCCAAATAGCATATCCCACCCATAGGGGGGTGGATGCCTATCACTCCCATTATTGTCCACCCCAGAGGGGGGTGGATGCCTATCACCCACAATATTGCCCACCCCATAGGGGGTTGGATGCCTATCACGCCCAGCATATCCCACCCATAGGGGGGTGGATGCCTATCACTCCCATTATTGTCCACCCCAGAGGGGGGTGGATGCCTATCACCCACAGTATTGTCCACCCCAGAGGGGGGTGGATGCCTATCACTCCCAGCATATCCCACCCATAGGAGGGTGTATGCCTATCACCCACAGTATTGTCCACCCCAGAGGGGGGTGGATGCATATTACCCACAGTATTGCCCACCCCAGAGGGGGGTGGATGCCTATCACTCCCAGCATATCCCACCCATAGGAGGGTGTATTCCTATCACCGACAGTATTGTCCACCCCAGAGGGGGGTGGATGCCTATCACCCACAGTATTGCCCACCCCATAGGGGGGTGGATACCTATTACTCCCATTATTGTCCACCCCAGAGGGGGGTGGATGCCTATCACCCACAGTGTTGCCCACCCCATAGGGGGTTGGATGCCTATCACCCACAGTATTGTCCACCCCAGAGGGGGGTGGATGCCTATCACCCACAGTATTGTACACCCCAGAGGGGGGTGGATGCCTATCACTCACAGTATTCTCCACCCCATAGGGGGGTGGATGCCTATCACTCCCAGCATATCCCACCCATAGGGGGGTGGATGCCTATCACTCCCAGCATATCCCACCCATAGGGGGGTGGATGCCTATCACTCACAGTATTGTCCACCCCAGAGGAGTGTGGATGCCTATCACTCCCAGCATATCCCACCCATAGGGGGGTGGATGCCTATCACTCACAGTATTGTCCACCCCAGAGGGGGGTGGATGCCTATCACTCCCAGCATATCCCACCCATAGGAGGGTGTATGCCTATCACCCACAGTATTGTCCACCCCAGAGGGGGGTGGATGCCTATCACCCACAGTATTGCCCACCCCATAGGGGGGTGGATGCCTATTACTCCCATTATTGTCTACCCCAGAGGGGAGTGGATGCCTATCACCCACAGTATTGCCCACCCCATAGGGGGTTGGATGCTTATCACCCACAGTATTGTACACCCCAGAGGGGGGTGGATGCCTATCACCCACAGTATTGTACACCCCAGAGGGGGGTGGATGCGAGTTATTGTCCACCCCATAGGGGGGTGGATGCCTATCACTCCCAGCATATCCCACCCATAGGGGGTGGATGCCTATCACTCACAGTATTGTCCACCCCAGAGGGGGGTGGATGCCTATCACTCCCAGCATATACCACCCATAGGGGGGTGGATGCCTATCACTCACAGTATTGTCGACCCCATAGGGGGTGGATGCCTATCACTCCCAGCATATCCCACCCATAGGGGGTGGATGCCTATCACTCACAGTATTGTCCACCCCAGAGGGGGGTGGATGCCTATCACTCCCAGCATATACCACCCATAGGGGGGTGGATGCCTATCACACACAGTATTGTCCACCCCAGAGGGGGGTGGATGCCTATCACTCCCAGCATATCCCACCCATAGGGGGTGGATGCCTATTACTCCCATTATTGTCCACCCCAGAGGGGGGTGGATGCCTATCACCCACAGTATTGCCCACCCCATAGAGGGGTGGATGCTTATCACCCACAGTATTGTCCACCCCATAGGGGGGTGGATGCCTATCACCCACAGTATTGTCCACCCCAGAGGGGGGGTGGATGCCTATCACCCACAGTATTGCCCACCCCATAGGGGGGTGGATGCCTATCACTCCCATTATTGTCCACCCCAGAGGGGGGTGGATGCCTATCACCCACAGTATTGCCCACCCCATAGGGGGTTGGATGCCTATCACTCCCAGCATATCCCACCCATAGGAGGGTGTATGCCTATCACCCACAGTATTGTCCACCCGAGAGGGGGGTGGATGCCTATCACCCACAGTATTGTCCACCCCAGAGGGGAGTGGATGCCTATCACTCACAGCATAACCCACCCATAGGGGGGTGGATGCCTATCACTCACAGTATTGTCCACCCCAGAGGGGGGTGGATGCCTATCTGAATGACCATCCCTACTCATAGGGGGCAGGATGCCCATCAACACCAGGATACACACACATAGGGAGACTAAGCAAACCACCCCCTCTACCATCTTTGCCACATTGCATGTTTTAATGTGACAAATGCTCACAACACAGAATGTGGCAGTGGACATACTATGTGACTCACAACACATGTGTGCCCAAAATGCAAATGTGTGTCACTAATATCCTGCTGCAACTGATCACCGTTGTTATGGGACATAAACCCCCATCACCACAGTGACCAAAAGGTCATTGTGTCCCTGAAAATAGCAGCATCTCCAAAACAGCATGCATGAGTCCGTGTACAAATTGCACAAACAATGTTGTGGCAATGTAGTGGTTGTGTCACATACAAACATAGATTTGGTTTGGCAAATATTGCCGTATATCACAAGAACCACCCCTGCCATGTGCAGACAAGCAATGGCCATGACCCTTGACAATGACTCCAGTGAACAGTCAGACAATGTGCAAAGTGAGCACCATGAGGAATACACACATATCAACACCAACAGACACACACACTAAGGAATCCTGTGAAGACTGTAGATGTTATGTGAACAAGTTCCATACCATGTCAGCAATGGGAGATACCAAACATGATGAATGTGCAGGCCGATGATCCAGGAGACACAGGGACACTAGGGTAAAACCTCCCAAAAACACACTGCCATTGGCCGGGAAAAGACATAACAGTGCAGTGTTGCCGTAGCACAAACACAGACACCATTACAATAGCAAGTTCATGATACACATCATCAACATCATGTACATCATATGCAACACCACTGGATAACAAAAATGGCTTTATTCAGCAAGAAAATCTCCATGAATGTTCATGCCACGATGCAAAAAGGCCAATGGCCAGTCCATCAAAGAGTCCAACCAGGGTAACAGGTCAAAACGTGTAATCCATTCATTGCCTGCACTGCTATGGACCAGGGACATCTCACACCTTGGAGGGGCATACATAGTGGCAGGCCAGGCACCGCAGGGACAGGATCAGGGGACAGGAGAATGGGGCAGGGGAGGTGTGGTGGGTGCAGGAGTGACGCCAGCAACTGCAGTGGAGGGGTCTGACACAGTAGGCGCCGTCACCACTGCTGGGCACAAGTCAGATGTGGGGTCAACCTGCACCACTGCAGTGTGCACGACAGATGTGGTGGACGGGCTCTCAACTGCAGTGCCCAAAGCAGATGGGTGGGATGTCCCTCCTACTGCAGTGCCAACATCAAGAGGAGTGAAATGGGGTTCAGATGAGGTGGGCAGGACAGAGGGGGGAGACACGGTTTCCACACCAGTGGCAGGAACAGGCTGAGCATGTGAGGCGGGGGTGGAAGTACATGTGGAAGGGGGAGGGCCTAAGCATCCTGGGTATGCGGTATGGGTGTGTGGGTGAACCTGGTGCAGGGAATGGCCGTAGGACCTGTATATTGGCGTCCGGGGGGCTGCAGGATGGAGAGAGTGAGGTGGAAGCCTGTGCCTTTGGTGGTGTCTTATCCTTCCTGGTCCGGGGAGACTTGCGGGTGGGGACCTCAGTGTGCATGCGCCTGGGGGAGGGTGTCCGTTTAGCAGGGGAACTCCCCTCTGTGCGGGGTGACTTCCTCTTCCCCCTATAAGTTGGAGCAAATGGTTCTGTGGGGAAGAGGCCAAGGTCACAGAGGAAGAGTTGCTTGGAAGTGGGGGCAGTAGGTGAGGCAAGGGAAGGTGTTTTGGTGTGAGAGGCATCTGATGAATGCGGAGGGCATGTGGATGCCTGTATGTGTGTTTGTGACCCATCCCCTGTGTGTGTGCCATCAGTCCCCGGAGTGTGCGTGCTTGTGGCTCGAGACTTTGGCATGCATGTCTGTGTGCTGCCATTGCCTGATGTGGTGATTGCATGTGCGAGTGTGTGTGTTTGTTGGACAGGCAGGGGAGTGGTGACTGGATGTGGCAGAGGTAGCAGGGGTGAGGGCCTGTTGGATGAGGGACACTGCTGCCGTCTGTGTGGAGGCCATGGCCTGAAAGGTCCGATGTAGGGCACACATGCTTGATGACATGCCCTCAATGAAGGACACCAGTTGTGTCAACAGACTGGTGTGGGAATGGAGGACACTCAGCATCGCTGTCTGACCTACATGGAGCTGCTTCAGTAAGTCCACAGACTCCACACTCAGGGCAGCAGGGGAGACAGGGGCAGGTGGTGCGGTGCCTGACACGAAGGAGACATGCTCCCTTACACGGGAGCCTCCACGGACATCTGGAATGGGAGCAGAGGGGAGGGTGGAGATGGTGGTGGTGGCGGGGCCAGACCTGCTAGGTGTTGACTGGGGGCTGCTGGCACCTGCCTCCACAAGGGAGTCATCACTGAAGCTGGCGTGTTCCTCAGCCGAGGTAGACATAGCCAAGGTCTCCTCAGTGTGGCCCCCCTCACCCTCCGTTCCACTGGGTCCCTCCGAATCCTCCACAGCGGACCCTGTCTGGCGCTCTGGCTCCTCATGGTCCGTGGAGCTGTCTCCTAAAGAGTCCGTAGATGTAATTGCAAATCAACAGGGCAAACAGAGAAACATCAGTCACCTGTATAGACATCACACATCACAGTCAGAACAGCACATGACAGTGCACGTTTGTGCATCATTTGCAGTAAATACTCTTAAGTGCAGACACATATTTGCAAAACACACATGTCAGTCTGCCAGCAAACCATGGCCCTCATATCCTACATGTCCATGGAGACATCAGTCTGGTGCATGTAGCCAGACACGACTCATTTGTGCACACATGCACCACATAAACAGTTGCATGAACTGCAGGATTTATGATGGGAATGTGTCAGTACACACATATACCATCTCCTGCCACTGAGTGTGTACATGTGTCAGGTAAAGGGATGGACAAAGTAATTGTCAGTAATATGGATATGCTTCCTTCACCACACACCTTGATGTGCTCATGTCTTGCTGGACGATGGCAGAATTGAGTGCATGCAGGACAACTTCCATCACTGAAGGATACACTACAGCAATTTAAACAACATGCTTCAGGGCAGTCTGGGTAATCAGTCATTGCTGCCTTCTGTCACTTGGACAGTGCATCACAAAACAAACAGTCTGCACTGTATCTCAATCATGTAGTTGTGGGGAATATAAGCCCTGCATCTGTCAAGTGCACATGTTGCCCCACTGCTACCCACATGTGAAGGCAAAAGATGATCCCACTTCCAACATATGCCACAGTAGAGTGACAGCAAGCACAAGTCTGGCAACATGAGCACATCACAGTCTGATGACAATGAAGTACAGCTGTCTGCACTTAAATTTTGGAAACACCATCAGGCACAGTCAAGTGATTACACACCTATGTGTGACCCCATCGTGAAGATCCAACAGCCACATGTCAGCTGTCTGACCACCCAAAAATAATTGACACCCCAGGAGTCTAAAAAGCCAGCCCACTCCACAATGAGACAGAGGCTGACACCTGATTGCACATTGCACAATGCATCCAATTTACTTTGACACACATGATTAGGAAAACTGAGTGTACACCATGTCCGGAGTAGACATACCTGACCTGGTCCATGTGCAACATGGGATTAGCCCGAACAGTAGGCATGTGTCCATGCATGTGTGACACACATGATGGACATACTTCAGAGATCACAACATTGTCACACATGCTGCATGTGTGTGTGGCTAACACCCCAGGCACATATGGCGAGGCAGAGCATCGACTAGGACACGTATGTATGGCCCACACAGAGTGCATGTCACATATCTGTCAATGTGCAGATACATGTCAATAAATTACACACTCCTGAAGGCTAATACATACTGCCAGTAGCAGATGCGGTCCCCCACATCAACCTTGGACAACAGCAGGCCCCCGTGAGACATGTCACTGACTGAAAGGGACACCCCTGTGTATCAGATGAGGAAGGGCCATTACAGAAATAAAGGACATGATTCTAGTTCAAGCAGACAGACAAACTGCGGTAGCGTAACCAGGCTGAAGGAATGCAAAGATCATGTTAGACACAGTTCACAGACAAGGCATGCACTTACCCCCTCCTTGCTGCTGTCTGTCCTTTAACAGCCCATCCAGGTCAGGGAAGAACACTGGCAGAATCCGGCGCATGTGGGGGGTCAGGGTCCGGTGTCCGCCCCTACTGCGAGGAGGCGACAGCTTCAGCAGGACTCTGGCAATGCGTCTGCTCCAGCCACGTAGGTCCTGCCACCTCTTCTGGCAGCTGCGGATGCGACACCTATGGACCCCCAGAGATCGAACTGCCATGGCAATGGTCAGCCAGATCTCCTGTTTCTGATGGGCATCAACCTGTGAGGATGACAAAGTTAAAGGGCCATTAACACACATACAACATGTTTGTGCATCACACAGTTGGAGAAACATGTGCTATTCACAAGGGCATCTGATGTACACAGCTAGTGCAACTATGTGGATGGACACTTGTCCTGCATCACCAACATGGAAACATTGGCTGGGTATTATGACCATCTCTAAATGCACTCTCACAGCACAGTACCTGTTCAGTGCAGGTACCTGCACACTTTGGGTGTGACAACTACAGAGTGAACATGCTAGCCAATGCTTCACACAATGTCATTAGTGCTAGTCAGACAAGATGCACAATGAGAGAGGATGTGGACTGCACACTCACCTGCTCCCCTGGTTTCCCATACAGCTTGCTGTACTGTGGTAGGAGGCTGTCCAGCAGGTCCTGGTTTTCCTCCTCTGTGAATGCTGGGGCCCTCTCCACAGTACGTGCCATCCTTGGAGCCAGAGGATACAGACACAGCAGCAGTGGTAGCAGAGATGTCTGTATGGAGCATTCAGTGCAGGCAAGTGAGCTCTCAGGGCAAGACACAGCCTTATATTAGTGCTGCAGAGGCAGAATCAGTCCCATGCGTACAAAACGATAGGTCAGACTCGTTCGCATCCTATGAATTTGTCCAATCCATGAGATAGGACGCATCGGACACGCCTACCGCAACTTTCAAAATACCTGCATCATGACAGTTTTGAGTTTGCTACATTTGTACCAAAAGTTAACCGAATCGTACCCTACGCGAATCGTGCACGATGCAAAATGCGCATCTGTCACCATGACAACCAACAGGCAACCAGTGCGTCCGGCTCGCTCAGGATGTGGCAGACGCGTGTATTGAAAACTCACCCGCGTCGTACAGCATTGAATAAAGCATTCAATCGGTCAGTCCGGCTCGCTCAGGATGTGGCAGACGCGTGTATTGAAAACTCACCCGCGTCGTACAGCATTGAATAAAGCATTCAATCGGTCAGTCCGGCTCGCTCAGGATGTGGCAGACGCGTGTATTGAAAACTCACCGCGTCGTACAGCATTGAATAAAGCATTCAATCGGTCAGTCTGGCTCGCTCAGGGTGTGGCAGACGCGTGTATTGAAAACTCACCGCGTCGTACAGCATTGAATAAAGCATTCAATCGGTCAGTCCGGCTCGCTCAGGATGTGGCAGGCGCGTGCATGCAATGCCCACTCATCAACTCAGACAATGTATGTATGAATAATGGCATGCTGTATGCCCTGTGTGGATGTAGTCCTGCACATGTCAAATGGGACAGACACAATAGACAAGACTACTGACATTATGATCCTAGCTTACAGTGCAACTATAGCAGTGTGTGTGAGGGACATGACTAGTGTGAGTGACCACTTCACAGATCATCCTCCTATGCTTGGCCACTGTCCCAGGGGATCAATGTGTTGTGTAGGTCATACATCACATCATGACAATGTCCTGACCATGACAGTGTTGTGCATGGTGACAAGCTGTCTGTATGTAGTGTTGTTGCTAGGTCGGAATACCTTGTCCATGTCTGTGTACATTCAATGCATGTGCAATTTGAACTAAGAATCTATGGCTGATACTTAATTGTGTGTGTGTTGTGCATGTTACAATTGATCACATGGACAGTGTCAGAGAACAGTGAGTAGTCACAGTACTACACAGGAATATTTGGTAATACCTTAAATAATTGTGTATATGTTCATGCTCACATTGCTGTAATTTCTGGATTAGGTCAACCTCAGACATCTGACTGCACTGTGTCATCATTGTAAGTGCCACGCAATCTGTTGATACTGTATTAATTGAAGTTTAATTCATATAGTAATATGTGTACATACTTTGTCATGTGTTCCTCAGGGCACCAAATGTCCACAGACCCTTCCCGGATCTTGAAACCATGGTGGAGCGTGAGTGCATGAGGAAATACAGGTTCACAAGGGCATTTATTTTGGAATTGACAGACCAGATGTCACCACACTTGCTACCTGGACGCACATATCCCTTTGCCCTGACCCCCAAGGTGAAGGTGATGGCGGCACTACATTTTTTGCCACAGGTTCGTTCCAGTTTACTGTGTCTGATGCTGGTGGGATGTCCCAGACGATGTTCAGTCGAGTGCTCCGGGACGTGTGTGAGGCCATGTTGAGGTTCCTCGACCTGTACATACATTTTCCCACACCACCACAGTTCCGTGCCATTAAGGATGACTTTTATGCCCTGGGACACATGCCACATGTGATTGGATCGATTGATGGGACACATGTGGGTTTGGTTGCACCACAAGCCCATGAACAGGTTTACAGGAATCGTAAACACTTTCATTCAATCAATGCCCTTGTGGTATGTCTGGAGGACCAGATCATCTCCCATGTATGTGTGCGTTTCCCGGGATCTGCACACGACGCATACATAATGAGGATGAGTCGGATCCCCCACCTGATTTCCCACTTCATGAATGAGCGTGCCTGGCTTGTTGGTGAGTCAAGTTGTCAGTGTCAGTTGTGTGCTCATTGTCTGTCATGTTGTACCCTGTTGTTGCTCAACTGATCCTTCATATTTGATAATTTCAGGAGACTCTGGATACCCAAACATGCCCTGGTTGCTGACACCACTCAGGAACCCGGTCACACCTGCTGATGTCCGTTACAATGGGGCACATGGCTGGACCAGACGTGTGATTGAGCGCACATTTGGGCTGCTTAAGACCAGATTCCACTGCCTTGACCGGACAGGAGGTGCCCTTCAATATTCCCCGGAGAAGGTGTGCAAAATCATTATAGTGTGCTGCATGCTTCACAACAAGGCTGTGAGGAATAAGCTACCGCTCATTCAGGATGACAGGGACCAACGTCCTCCCTCATGGGAGGATCCAGGCCTGGGTAACGTTGCCAGTGAGGAGGAAGAGGAAGAGGAGGTGGATGTCAGGAGACAGCTCATTGACAACTTCTTTGCTTGAGTGTAAGTATGCATGTATGTCTGATGATGCCTTTCCTAAGCGTGATGTGTGTAAGTAGGACATTATGTTGTGATATGTGTGTGGGTCAGCTAATTCACAGGCTCCTTGCCGTTGTACAGTGTATGTTAAGTTATGATGGTCTCCACTACATTGTTGTATTCAACCCTAGCAATTGGTCAGAATTTACAATGGACAATAGTGAGTCAATGATTGGATATGTCATCATGGCAAGTTGTAATTAAGACTGTACTATGTCTCTCCTTCACAGGCTCCTTTGGCTGTTGTGTGGGTACACACCACTCTGTTCCATAATGGATTTTCAATTTGGACCAGTACTCTCTGACAGCCAATCTATTTGGTCAGATTTGTCTTTTCTTTTGTTTATTTGGATCCTTGGATCTGTAATCAGTTTGCTTTTGTGTTGAGCAGAGCTTCTGCCTGTGTAATAAACCTGTTACACACATTGAAGTTTGCCTTCTCCGTTGCAAAAATATGCTACAACCGTTCATATCATGTTTTTCTGCCATGGTGTTCATTTCATTAGACAATGGTCTTTGTTTGTGCGGTTCAATGGTTTTAATTTGACAACAGTGTGTGCAATGTTTAATGTTGCATGTGCTATGTGTGTTGTGCTGACCTTGCGTGGCTATCTCTGGTATGTGTCATGTGACATTTCTTCATGAGGCGGTAGATGAATTGTAAGCTGGTCCCTAGGATCATGCTGTATTGTGCTAAAGTTACCGGAGCCAAGCTGACATAATAGCTTTGTGTGTGACATTTTAGCACACATTCTTTCTGTGATTGTAGTGCAAGATGCCTTTGAGTCCACATGAGATCATTTTGGTACTGTTGAAGCGCTGCGCCACAAGGTTGAAAAACAGGACTCTTTGTAATGGTAGATCTAGTCAGCACGGATAGTTTCGCCATGAAATGCTACACTTTGTTACACATAAGTGGAATACTTGCATTACATTGACGCACAGGGCAATAATCTACACAGATGGAAGATCTACATATACGCACCAGCGCTTTGCTGTGCATATGCTGTGACCAGTACTCCTACTGTCTGAGGTGAGCGGTTGACCCGTATTGCCACATAGTTCTTCAATGGTTTGTAGAATCTGTCACCATCGCAGGGAGGGTGGTTCTTTCCACACTGAGGTTGTGAACACATTTCACCTGTACTATTATGTTTGATTATGGAATTGTATGTTGTTTGAGAATCATGTTTACTGCTGCTGGGGCTAGCTCGTATGCTGCATTGTAGGACAACAGTCAGAGATTGTTTATTTCTCAGACGTGAATTATTGAACATTACACACACTCTGATTCCTGATTGGGTGGACAAGCATGGGTGAGTGAGCGTGAATGTGTGCATTGCTACCTTGCTTCGGTGATGTTGTTGGTGCTGGCTACTGGGTGGTAGAATCATTGGGTGTCTTCTGCATATATTTTGTTGAGATGATGAAACACCAGAGGTAGTAGGTCATTGGATTGTGTGTTCTGATGTGAAACTAATGTCCAGCCATCCTTCGACAACGGCCTATTTTGCCGTGCATACTTCTGTATGAGAAGAATCACTACCACAGAACTCATGCACCTCAGTGTGAGACAGTGCCAGGTGATACAGATCATGAGCTAATAAGTGGGTACAGTGTACAATTCACAGATGACACAGGGTTTGTGTGAATATGAATTTATTAATGTGCATGTGACAAAATCTAACAGGTAAAGGTGATTGCATTCCCAAATTTATCATCCACAGTTCATAGAGGAGTTGGAAGTGTTGTCAGATGAAAATCCTTCTGAGCGAAATCCACAGTCCATTTGGCATTTAGTTCAACTTACATGCTCCATCCCATGTGGGAGAGTCCAGGGACTGTCAACAAAGTGAATGATTTGCACACAGTGGAGGATATCCAGAGCATTTATTTGGTTCCAGGGGGATGCATGTCCATCAGTCTCTCACTTGCCATCCTTCCTTGGACGGCCCCTCCTCTTCTTTGTTGGGGGTGGACCCTCAGTATCAGGCTGCAGCGGCGGAGGGGACTCTACGCCAGACTCCTCATCCCTCCCTGTGGCAGTTGCCGATGTAGAGGCAACAGGTGTGGAGTGCACACGGGGAGGTGTGGTAATGTTGGTGGTTATCTGGCGTAGGCATGTAAGTATGTCCCTATGCACCGCCGTGAGATTGTCTATTTTCGACCAGTTGGACTCCATATGGTCCATGTGTTGGTCCATACGGTCAATGTGTTGGTCCACACGGTACATATGGTTGTCCATCCGCTCGAAATGTGCAGCCTGCTGATGTTTTATGTCCCTGAGGATCCCGACAACCTGGCCAAAGTCTCCGGTGCATTCGCGATATACATCGAAAATGCGTTGTAACTCGGGGTCAGCTTGTTGTCTGACACCAGCTGTGGGATGTGTCCGCCCACCATGCACCCTCACACCACTCCTTTCCCTACCTGCACAGACATTGCCTGGCTTAGCACGCACTGACAGCTCCTGTCCTCCTTCATTGTTGACAGGGCTGGTATTTCCTGCCAAATCCAGATTGGGCTGTCTTGCTGTGCTCCCAGGGTTTTGTTGTCTGGGTGTGTCCGTGGGGATCCGGGGTGTCTGGATGTTACTGGACGTTGCAGGAGTGGTCGCTGGGGCTGCTGATCATACTGGTGCCGCATGCTGACCCACACCGGAGGTGCCAGGTTGGTTCCCATCGCACGAGGAGGTGTGAGAGTCATCCACACTGGAGGTCTCAGTGTCCGACGTTGTGCTGGAGCTGCTGGTGGACTCTGAATCTTCTCCAGATGATGCCCTCTGTTCTGGAGTGCCTGTGGGTAGTAGAGAGACACAATGTTAGTTGTGTATTTTCAGATGTTATGTTGTCATGCACAGCCAAATGTGAAGATGTTGTGGATAATGTTGCGTTTCCTTCTTATTTCTACTCATCGATCGTCACAGACACTGAGCTTTTATGTAATTGGACATTGTGGTTTTGGAGACATGTGGTTTACTGAGCATGTCCAGCTCTGTGCATCAATGTGCATGTATTTAAATCCTTGACTGTTCTTATTAGTTGTTTGGCAAGTGTCACACTGTGCAAGAGCCAGGTGTGTTGTTATTTCACACATCAGTGTTTTCACTATGACATACATACTGTAACTAATCTTATGTTTGGCAGGAATGGTGCATCTGTGCTTGCCTTTGTGGAGTTTCTCACAGTGACATTGCTGGTGTGACATGCAAACTCACGCTCCTGAATATGTGTCATCATTAGACGATTTTGCTTTGATGTATGTGTTGATGTGAGCAATCAATGACATTCACATGTGTAACCTCGTATGCAATAGCAACGCGTTTCTTCTGACAAATGCATTGTTACATGGCAGGCCTTGAAACACAACTAATTACATTGGCATGCAGTAGGGGAGTAACTGACATGAGTAGTTGTATTATGCGATAATAGTATGATCTGACATTCCCTAATTTTGCCCACACTGGACTTGTAATGGTGAATGATCCAAGTTTGTACTCCTGCGCAGAGACTACAGCAAGTTTGTGTGATGTTTTGCATTGTGCTGTTCTGCTATGTCCCAACATGGTGGTTGATATGCATGTGTATTTTTTGCATTGTTTGTGAACGTATGCAATGTGAGTAGTCATATTTATGTCGATATTTTCAATCACTTTGCACATATGTGTCTATCTTGATGTGGTGCTATTGGTTGCTGCATACTTTTGCACATGATCACTTCATGTACATTCTACTTGTTCTCCATGGACAGAGGGATCTTTCCCAGGGATGGTCTTTTGCCTTTTCATGGTCAGAGCTGTGAGGTACAGTGTGTTTAGTGCTTGAGTTAGGCTGTGTTGACTTCTAGCCCACTTTCTAATGGCTAACAGACCAGCTTACTCATCATTGTCAGAGGAGCAATGACAGTGAGGGTGCTAGTTTTGAAGGATGCTGAGACCGCTGACTGATGTTGAATTACAATGCTACACACAACAATGCCTTGTGCACATGACACAACGCAAGAGTATCAGCCGTCTTGCATTACACCTCACATCTACTGTCCGTGGGCATTGTCCCAGATGTGTGTTTATCTGTGTGTGTTTTGTGTTATGTGGTGTGACAGCTAATTAGAGTGTGTCCTGTCCTCCACACACATTTGTAGCATGCACATTGAGGGCACATGTGACTGATCTAGACCTGTCAGTGTGTGTAATGTGCAGTTAAGGTTATGGTCTGTAGTTGTGTGAGTAGGCCAAGAACTGGCAGTAGATATTTCCAGATTTCGTACAGGGTGGCCCTGTGTAGCCATCTTGACAGGGCATTTGCATTCACTCTCAGGGACAGCATAGTGACAGGTGTGTTCTTGTGGGACTGGGGGGGGACTGGTGTGTGCTGCTGGCAGTAGTCATTGCTTCCACTCCTCCTCCCACCCAAGACAAATGGGACAGCATGTTCCAGGGTTCCATGACAGTGTGTACAAAGTTACATTCAAGATGTCTGACAGTGGTGCCTGCAGTCATGCTGTACAGGACTGCCTACAGGGCCTTGTGTTCCCCACACTGTGGCCAGTGTCAGCCATCTTGACAGGGCATTTGCATTCACTCTCTGGGACAGCATAGTGACAGGTGTGTTCTTGTGGGACTGGGGGGGGGGGGACTAGTGTGTGCTGCTGGCAGTAGTCATTGCTTCCACTCCTCCTCCCACCCAGGACAAATGGGCCAGCATGTTCCAGGGTTCCATGACAGTGTGTACAAAGTTACATTCAAGATGTCTGACAGTGGTGCCTGCAGTCATGCTGTACAGGACTGCCTACAGGGCCTTGTGTTCCCCACACCGTGGCCAGTGTCAGCCATCTTGACGGGTCATTTGCATTCACTCTCAGGGACAGCATAGTGACAGGTGTGTCCTTGTGGGACTGGGGGGGGACTAGTGTGTGCTGCTGGCAGTAGTCATTGCTTCCACTCCTCCTCCCACCCAGGACAAATGGGCCAGCATGTTCCAGGGTTCCATGACAGTGTGTACAAAGTTACATTCAAGATGTCTGACAGTGGTGCCTGCAGTCATGCTGTACAGGACTGCCTACAGGGCCTTGTGTTCCCCACACGGTGGCCAGTGTCAGCCATCTTGACAGGGCATTTGCATTCACTCTCAGGGACAGCATAGTGACAGGTGTGTTCTTGTGGGACTGGGGGGGGCTAGTGTGTGCTGCTGGCAGTAGTCATTGCTTCCACTCCTCCTCCCACCCAGGACAAATGGGCCAGCATGTTCCAGGGTTCCATGACAGTGTGTACAAAGTTACATTCAAGATGTCTGACAGTGGTGCCTGCAGTCATGCTGTACAGGACTGCCTACAGGGCCTTGTGTTCCCCACACCGTGGCCAGTGTCAGCCATCTTGACAGGGCATTTGCATTCACTCTCAGGAGCAGCATAGTGACAGATGTGTTCTTGTGGGACTGGGGGGGACTAGTGTGTGCTGCTGGCAGTAGTCATTGCTTCCACTCCTCCCACCCAGCACAAATGGGACAGCATGTTCCAGGGTTCCAGGACAGTGTGTACATAGTTACATTCAAGATGTGTTGTTGTGGTGTCTGTGGCTGTGTATTTGGGGTGAATTTAGACTATTTGTACATGTACTCACCAGGTACAGGGATTCCAGCTAGTCCAGTTATGGCCTCCTGTGGGAGGAGGTCACGCACCTTCACCTCCCAGGTGGTGAAATGCACCGGTTTATGATGTCCACCACCAGTCTTGGTGCTCAGGGGATGTTCTCTGGCAATGAGCCTCTTTACCCTCCTGCGAACGTCATAATACCGGTTCCGGATATCCTCCTTTGTGCGCAAGGTAGGTGAATGGGCATTCACCTTGTTGACAATCCTCTCCCACATCTTGGTTCTCTGGGACTGGGAGGTCTGTTGGGCCAAGCTGCCAAATAACTGTGGCTCAACTCGGATGATTTCATCTATCATCACTTCCAACTCAGCAGCTAAGAACTGTGGATTCTTCTTTGGGGGCATGGTGATGGGTGTTGGTGGAGATGTGTGTGTGTGTGTGTGTGAAGGTGAGGGTGAGTGTGTGTGAGTGGAAGTGTGTTTCTTTGGTGCTAGTTGTGTGGATGTTGTTTGGTGGATGGGATGTGTGTGTTTGTGGTAGCTAGATGGGTTGTCTGTCTAGTGGTGTGGTGTGCTTGCATGTCTGTCGAAGTAGCAAATGGTGTTGGGAACTTTTGGCTCCCTTTATATTGGTTGTGTTGTGGGTGTGTCTTGTAATTTGGAAATGTGTTTTTTTGGAGATGACAATGCGTTTTTTGGTAGTCTTGTTTCTGTTTCCATTGGTTTTTTTCTTTTCATTTGGTAATTCGTTTTGACAGCACTTGATGCTTGTTCATGAGTAATTTGTTTTGGACGAGTCTGTTCCATTCATACTGGGCTATGTGGCATCGTTCGCATACGAGTCGGTCGGGTCGTGTTGATGCTTGGCTATGTGGCATCGTTGGCGTCCGAGTCGGTCGGGTCGTGTTGATGCTTTGCTATGTGGCATCGTTGGCGTCCGAGTCGGTCGGGTCGTGTTGATGCTTGGCTATGTGGCATTGTTGGGGTCCGAGTCTGTCGGGTCGTGTTGATGCTTGGCTATGTGGCATCGTTGGCGTCCGAGTCGGTTGGGTCGTGTTGATGCTTGGCTATGTGGCATCGTTCGCGTATGAGTCGGTCGGGTCGTGTTGATGCTTGGCTATGTGGCATCGTTCGCGTACGAGTCGGTCGGTTCGTGTTGATGCTTGGCTATGTGGCATCGTTGGTGTCCGAGTCGGTCAGGTCGTGTTGATGCTTGGCTACATGCAGTCGTTCGCGTACGTGTCTGTAGATTGACGCTTGGCTATCTCGATTTTTGCGCGTACGAGTCTATCGCGTGAGCCTCCTTTTCTGCTGAATCGGACGTATAATATATTTTCCGGATGAGTCGGTCGTAACTTTCAAGCTTCGCATCGTACTCGGCTATTTGTAAGGCATGTGTACGGTTCGGTCAGAAAAAATGACGGGTCCGTGTCAGGTAGTACGTTTTCCGGCCGAAATCGGAATCGACACCTTAATGTTACCCCTCTGCAATTCAACACTTTACCTACTATTGTACTGACTGCAGTGGGAATATTAAATTTTACCCCGCTGCAATCCAACACTTTCTCTACTGTTGCACTCATTGGAGTGGGAATAGTACATTTTACCCCTCCACAATTCAATACTTTCCCTATTGTTGTACTGACTGGTGTGGGAATAGTAAATTTTACCCCTCCGCTATCCAACACTTTCCCTACTGTTGTACTGACTGGAGTGCGAATAGTCAATTTTACCCCACCGCAAACCAATGCTTTCACTACTGTTGCATTTACTGGAGGGATATTTGTAAACTTTACCCTGTTTTATTATTTTTGCATCGCGTGAAGTGGGAGTAGTATATTTTTAATATATTTACTATAATATTTTATGTCGTTTTGTATAAATTGTAGTTGTAATAATATATGTATTACATTTTATATTTTATGATTCATTTTATATTGTTATAATTTATATTATTATGTTTTTTTTATTTAAAATAATATTATTTGTATTTAATAATGTTTTTAATTTGTTAAATATTTGTACATAATTTTAAGTTCTTTACTTTTTTAATTTAATTGGAATGGTTTGTTTTTTAAAGATGTTATGTTATTGCTATATGTATATAAATAATATAATAAATATATATTTATGTTTGATTTCTAAATTAGTGAAAACAATTTAAATTATAAAATTAATTCAAATTATCAGCCTGATTTTTTAAAGTATATAAATATATATATATTAATTAGTAAATATGTGTGTTTCACTATTTCAATTCAGTTTATTTGTTGTATTTGTTAAAATATATATTAAATGTATTTTATTTTTTCAATTAATGTTACTATTTAATATTTATTATTATAATATATTTTTATATATATATATATATATATATATATCACAAAACCATTGACGCGGCACTCAGGAAGAGATTTTCAAAATGCGTTTATTTGCACGGCTCAACCAACGCGTTTCAGCCCTCTCACGGCCTTGCTCACGGTCAGTGAGTCCTTTCTCCATTGCACTATATATACACCCATGTGGCCTTAATGTGGCATTATGGGAGTTGTAGTGCATATAAAAATGTGTATTTACAATATTTACAAGAAAGGAATCATTTCAGCTGTTATTTACAAGACAATTGTAGCAGAGGTTTAATAATCTGCTGATATAGTATCAGACAGAGTAATTTTCATCCTACTAATGCCATAATCAATTAAATATGGTTCCTCATTTCTTTGTATAGTACACGAATAATCATTAAGTGCTAGCGGCAATAAGAAAATAGGGGACATAGAGGGAGGAGAAAAGAAAGAAAAGAGGAGGGGTTGAAAAAATAAGGGTAAGGAGGGAAGGAAAGATTTTATTTAGAGGAAGGACTAGTGCCTTGCCATATTTTAGGGAATATATCCATATGCTGTCATTAAATGGTTGAGTATTCCTTCGAGATATACGATCAATTCTTTCAATTTAACCAAAGAAAAGAACGTGAAGAAAGGAGAGGAGAAGGGAAGGGGAAGAAGGGGGAAGAGGGAGATGAAAAGCTTTAGGTGGGAGAGGTTTGTTTGGGGGGGTGTTTTGGGAGGTTTTTGGGAGGGATTGGTACCCTAGTTTTTAGAATTTGAAAATTCGAAAAGTCCATCAGTATCCCGTTCTGGGTTACATGAATATTTACTCTAGATGTACATACAGTTCTTCGTCATTATTCATCCCTCTCGGGGTCTTAGTCTTAAGTCTTAAGTCTGATGATGTAACGATTGCCCGCCAGTCTCCATTTTGGCATAGGATCATGTGTTTCGCAGTTGCATATGAGGTGATCTATATCATCGAGTGTACCTGTGGCCAGAAATATATTGGCAGCACGATCTGCCCTCTGAAGAAACGCATTCTTGAGCACATTCGGGCAGTCAAGAACAAAGACACCTCATATGCAACTGCGAAACACATGATCCTATGCCAAAATGGAGACTGGCGGGCAATGTGCTACTATGGAATTGATACCATCATGCCAGATGAACGTGGCGGAAATAGAATAAAAAAGCTGCGCCAACTTGAGTCTCGTTACATCATCAGACTTAAGACTAAGACCCCCAAATTCTAAAAACTAGGGTACCAGTCCCTCCCAAAAACCTCCCAAAACACACCCCCCCCAAACAAACCTCTCCCACCTAAAGCTTTTCATCTCCCTCTTCCCCCTTCGTCCCCTTCCCTTCTCCTCTCCTTTCTTCACGTTCTTTTCTTTGGTTAAATTGAAAGAATTGATCGTATATCTCGAAGGAATACTCAACCATTTAATGACAGCATATGGATATATTCCCTAAAATATGGCAAGGCACTAGTCCTTCCTCTAAATAAAATCTTTCCTTCCCTCCTTACCCTTATTTTTTCAACCCCTCCTCTTTTCTTTCTTTTCTCCTCCCTCTATGTCCCCTATTTTCTTATTGCCGCTAGCACTTAATGATTATCCGTGTACTATACAAAGAAATGAGGAACCATATTTAATTGATTATGGCATTAGTAGGATGAAAATTACTCTGTCTGATACTATATCAGCAGATTATTAAACCTCTGCTACAATTGTCTTGTAAATAACAGCTGAAATGATTCCTTTCTTGTAAATATTGTAAATACACATTTTTATATGCACTACAACTCCCATAATGCCACATTAAGGCCACATGGGTGTATATATAGTGCAATGGAGAAAGGACTCACTGACCGTGAGCAAGGCCGTGAGAGGGCTGAAATGCGTTGGTTGAGCCGTGCAAATAAACGCATTTTGAAAATCTCTTCCTGAGTGCCGCGTCAATGGTTTTGTGAAGTGGAATTTTGGGGCCAGGATCCGGCCCTCACGCAGAGCACCCGCTGTGAGTGTGCACCGGAGATCAGGATCACTTTGTGGACATATATATATATATATATATATATATATATATATATATATATATATATATATATATATATATATATATATATATAAAATAATGATATTTAATACAACAATATTTATTACAACAATATTTTGGTCATGAAATTCTGGTATGGCGATATTTTGAGGGTTCATATTTTGGAAGTGAACCGATAACCCACAATGCTCTCTCTGACGCTATCAGAATTTCTCAATGATTTGTTGGAATGTTTACACTGGCGTAAAAGAGGGTAACTGTTTTTACAAACTTTGAAGCTTGTCTCGCAATTGTTAGTGAGGATAATATTGATAAATACAATGTTTTGTAAGAGCAATATGTTCACTGCCAGTGAGCTAATGATAAGAAGAGACAGTTCAGGAAAATTCTATTGGCTCTTGAAGGATCACAAAATATTAAGCTTATTAATGTAGTTACTCAGGATGGTCTTTCATTAGTAAGTCTGGTGAGCAACAACCTCATCTTTGGCAGAGGCTAAAGTGCTGCTACCTGATGCTGCCTTCTTGGAGCATTTCAGAGGGTCCTGACCCAAAAAGGGCTCCATAAAGGCAGAATGAACTATAAATGTACCTCACACTGCATGCTTCAGTTTCGCTGGGGAAAGGACTAAAGTGATATTAGAGGCTGCAGTGTCTGCTCTTAAGGATCACTTTGAATGGAAAGGGCAGGTACAAGAGGCATACTTAGACAGAGCAGTGTTTCTGTGGGCTCCACTGGAGTGCTCCACTCTGATCAATCTGCACACAAAAGGAGCTACACAGAGAAAAGAAGAAGTAGCAGGACATGTCAATATTTTTTTATGATAAGTTGCTTTATTGTGATTGATTCACCGCAGAAACCAAGCCCAGCAGGAGAGTGGTGCTGCCGAATTGCCACTGGAAGTTTTAAAGGATAGTATCAATTGAGGGTCACAATAACAAAGGAATGGATCTTACCACACTTGTACTTTCCTAAATCGGTATGAACGTGAACAAGTTCTGTCAGACATGCCCGACTTTCCAGTT
This sequence comes from Calotriton arnoldi, assembly GCA_963921515.1. Classification (NCBI taxonomy): domain Eukaryota; kingdom Metazoa; phylum Chordata; class Amphibia; order Caudata; family Salamandridae; genus Calotriton; species Calotriton arnoldi. The sequence continues at coordinate 396,362 of CAWUFW010010013.1, forward strand.
GTTTGTTAGGTGTGGTGGTCAAAAATTGTTCCCTTTCCCCCAGTGTTAGTATTTTTGGTTCTGTTTGAAATGGTACAGATGAGCATAGTTTGTCCCATAAGCACTTTTCCACTTTGAGCAACAAGTATATTTGTGTTGTTATAAGCCATGTCACTAGATACCCAGAGGCAGTAACACTCTGCAGCAATACAGCCCCAGTGATGGCATGGGAATTTTTATTTTATTTTGGTTTCACCAAACAAGTCAATAATGACACGTGACAAATTAATGTTAACCTACATTAATTTCAAGTGAGGAAGTGGGGGCTAACTAAACATGAGCCATCTCTTACCATTCTTGGTCTAATGGATTAGGTAAGCACCTTTATAAGAGGATTCCTCAAAAAAACAGAATATTTACAGAGCCATGCATCGATCTCCTTTGTCACCTTTACTTAAAATTAACATGACACATCTGGGTCAGATGTTTGTACAACATAAGTTCCAGTTCTAAGTATATACAGACAATATCCAACTACATATCTACTTGTGTATTTCACAAATTTCAAATAAATCCATCACTATAGCCTCACACATTGGATGAATTAGAGCTACCTTTACCTAAACGGCTTGATGACCAAAATCATGAGAATGTTAGATCCTTCAACTAACATGCTTCTGATCTTCTGGCCAGAACTCATGGTCTCATGGCAAAGCATCTAAGATCATGGTTTAATAAAAGCCTTTCTTTTCATCAGCAAATTTTAAAAGAGGTGAAAAATATCAAGTTTCACATCATGCTTCTGAGAGTATTCCTCTGCTGCTCTATGTAGCATACCACATTGAAATGAATACTACCATTGTTATTGATGCTCTACTATTGGAACATTGTCTATGCCTAGGGCGTCCTGTTTTCAGTGTTTATTTTTTTGTGGATTTTAGTGTTATTTTCTCAGTGTTTTTCAAACCGTTTGAAATCAGTTTTTACCAGTGTTTATTCAGCTACCACACCCAAAAATAGATGAAAACTGTGGGGCATATTTACAAGCCCCTAGCGATACCAGAGCATCACTTTTTTTGATGGTACGGTGGCGCTCTATGCGAGCCCATATTTACAAGGCTGCGCTAAACCACTTTGTGTGGTTTAACACAGTCTTTTAAATATGGCACTCTGCAATGCAGTTTTCTGCAGCAAAGGGGCGTGCAATGGGTGTTGCTGTGGGCATTCCCAGCAACACCCATGGCTTTTTGACATTGCTCCAGATTAACAAGGATGTGTGTATCTGAGGCAACGCCAAAAACTAACGCCTTTCAAAAGGAGGTGTTAATGTTGTGCAACAAGGAGAAAGACTTTTATTTCTCCAAATTATTTGCTCTTTCTATGTGTGCTGCCTTCTCCAACACACATAGAAGGAGCAAAACGCTATGAATGTTTGTTTTTGTGCAGAAAGGAATCATCCTGGCAATGCAGGCACACTTGCACCATGATGCAAGGGTACCTGCATTGGCGCTAGGAAAAAGTTTTAGTGCCGGCGCAGGGGTGAGCTAAGGAATGTGCCATATTCTTGTTAATACGTCGCATCCCTGCACTTTGAAAATGATGCAGCTCTGCGCAGCAAAATTGCTTGTAGTACCGCAGTGCACCATTTTCATGTAAATATGCCCTGTGTTTTCCAGTGTTAACAATTCATGTAGTTTTTTCGGTGATTATTATAGAGCACATATTTATTTGAAAGAGAAGCAATGCAGCTATGTAGTGTCTTCCGATGGCAGTGTGTCCAATGGACTTATGCTGAGCTGTTTTATACATAGAAAGTCTGAGTTTCTTCAACCGCTCACACATCTCATTACCTCTGACTCTGTCGAGACTATGGGGCTTATTACGATGTCGGTCGGGGTTGCCTCCGACTGACATTGTATCGGTCTCGGGACCGACCGACCTCCATTCGGCGATTCCCACCGCCTGATTACGATGCGACCGAACACTGTTCGTACACATACTCACTTTTCTCTATGGGAGCTTGTGTTACGGCCATAAAGAGAAATGGGTGTGTGTATAAAAACCTGCACCCTGTGGCAGGCACCCCAGAGTGCAGGGTTTTGCAGGGGGGTACCACCAACCATAGGACAGGGAGGCAAGGGGGTCATTCTTTGAGAGCAGTGAGCTGCGGACTTTAGTCACCAATGTGATGATGCAGTGTATCTTAGCCTCTTGTGAACCCCACTCCTTACCCATCTCATCACAGTGAGTTGTGGGTTCACTGAGACTTGCTGTTCCCACCGTGTAACAAAATGGGAAAGGATGGTGTGGACACTCACTGATTGACACACAGCAACCGGTAGCACAGGGCTGAAGCCTAATGGGCCTGGCCTGTGTTCAATTAGCGAGCTTGAGTCAGAACACAGGGGATATGGTCGTACAGACTAAAGGCATACTGAGGAAAAGGGCTGACATTAGGTGAGCCCGGAAAAAACAGCGACAGCCGGAACATACCCAGTAGTTCATAAGCTTGTGAAAAGTGCCTGACTGCCTCGTTCAATAAGGGACAAGGCTGCCAGTAGTGTTAGGAGAACGTTACCCATAAAAAAGATGCAGCAGGAAAATATGGAGGGGGTGGACCCCCAACGTTTATGATAACAATCCGCCCCTGACCCCGCCTAAACTTGTTAATGAAGCAATTTTGCCATGCTGGATGAATGGCTGCATTGCTTAGCACAGTTTTCTAATATAACATTGTACATCATCGAGTTCGGACCCTTTTTATCTGATTTAAGGCATGATTCTACTTTCAAAAACTGCTTGTCATGCTCGCTTACGTCTAACTTATGTGCAAAGAGTATTTTGTGAATCGGACTCACACAATTTAACCTCACTTTATTTTTACAACTTTAACAGAATAATCAAAAAGCAATGACATCTATCAAATGTATAGGAGCCTTTTACTCGATGGATTGTCAGATTTCATTTTATACTTTCTACTCCATCAAAAGATCAATGAATGCCCAGTTAGAGGGCCTTGTTATGCTTCATTTTGGAACACCTTTTGCTAATGATCAAATTGAAGAGAAGCTCCATAGAACATTCTTTAATGCTCAAAGGATGCATTCCTGGATACTTTCACTCAAGCACAATTGAGCAAATGTCGCACTTTCTGCGTGTTCGGTCACCCATAACCTGAGTCTGGTGCTTTGAAAAGAGCTCATTCCATTTGTCAGACATTTATTTAATAACTTTTCACCTTTGGTTAAAAAAAAAAAAACGTGACGCTGGCCATTTTTTAAAGAAGAAAAATATTTGAGCAATACAACCTTTTATAGAATGAACTGATAAAAGCATTTCATGAAACCCTAAATTAAACATAATTGAAAACAATGTTGTTTTTAAATGATGCTCAAAGAAAAGTTTTCAAAGATAAGGCCAGTACTTGTCAAGCAGTTGTTTTAGCCAAGAAAGCACGTTTGGATTCGAAAATCGTGCTTTTCAGCAACTCAGTAAGTACAACTTAATTGTGCTGTAAAAAAAAAACAGGCTGTAATATGCACTGCAAATGTATCTTGCACAATTCAATCTTGAAAAAATCTTCAGCGCATAAATAAAGCATCTTTTAAAATCTTGTTTCAGAACATAAGAAAATATCCAGCTTTCTTTTCACCAAACGTGTGCAGTCAATAGTTGGATTTTTAGCTTGAATTATGTGTACTTAGTTCAATTGATATTTTATTTTGATAAGCAGCTCACACAAACAATAAAGATCATTTAATTTGGTTTAGAACAAGCTTTTATCATAGCAGGAAGAGAATCACTCACAAGATGTAAAGTCATTGTTTACAAAAAGAGAATTAAAAGAGGACTTGCTTAGGCTGTCCCAACTTTTGGAAACGGTGATGCTTTTATAATATAAAATATAATAATACTATAATAATAATATAATTATATATATATTGCATTTTACAAGGGATGATTGCAAGCATTTCACGTGCTGGAATAATAACACAACTGGTCTAAGGCAACCCAGAATCAAAAGCAGCTACTAGATACAAGTGGGCTCATCTGGGCATTACATACGTTGTAACACGTTTATATAATTACTTTGCCTGGGAATTGCAAATTTATATCTATGCATCAAAGAAACTGCATTCCACTAAACAGTCTTAAAAATTGTAAACACATTTTTATATGAAGAAATTCCAGCGATTAGTTAATTAATAGTCATTCTATTAGATTACATGTCGTGGTCAGTTCTACATAATTTGTTCTACCCAAATGGTAGGATGTACATGATTCTAATGCATTCTGGGTAATAACACACCCATGTTAAAGCGTAGAATCAGTAGAGGAGAGCTGCAGTCAATTGTGTCTTATTTAGATTATTAGCGGTCCATAGGCCTCCTAACAACAGTCAGTAAAGACCACTTTATAGCTGCCAAGAGAGTGATTTGCGAAATCAAGCTCTGAATCTACCTCCATGTTAATGAGTCAGGTTCGATGTAGAATCATCATTCACTGGCTAGCTCTATAACAACGATGGGCAACGTTCCAGAGATAATTGGAGATCTTGCTGCAACACTTGCTTGACATGATTAGGAACTGAGTTCAAAGATAAAGTGGAAGATGCTTCTAAGTAACAAATCAAGACACTATTTTAACCCATTCCATAGTTTTGCTTTAAACTGAAAGGATTACTGAAACGAACTCTGGTAGGATTTATTGAATAACATCAATGACACCAAAAGTCCAAAACAGTCAAAGCAATTGAGATTTCTTTTCATAATGGAAGGGTCCAAGCCTGCTTCGGGGCTTCAGAGAGACTTGTCGCAAGAGGCATGCAACAAGGACCTACTTGCGGTTTGTATAATGTTTGGGGGAAAATGACAAGGCTACAATGATAAACTCTGCTGCCTTTGGGTGCCCTTTGGATCTATTCAATTCACACTAAGGCCCAGATTCTGAACACTGTAACACAACACAGCATAGCCTCCTAAGAGTGACAGGGAGAAAGCAGGAGAGCGCCATATTCAGAGAAATGACACTCTCCTCCCCTCTCCCCAGTGCAGGCACTGATTTCAGCTGCTGTGCATCACACACACACCTTAGCGCCAAGGTGCTAGTGTGCGTGCCTGAGTTTAGCATAGGTTTTGTACAAAATACTATGCCTAGACATGTCCAAAAGCATTTCCTACATTGTATGTGTGCTGTACAGTGCAAAGTCGGAAAAGGCATGGAGAATAGCGCCTGCTTCATAGCTGTGTTAATTTTTGGCACTAAACCCTTTCCACTAACGTTAGTGAATCGGGTTTAGCGTCAAAGAGCATGGCTGGTTGCATGTACCACCCATGTAACACCCCTTAACTTAAATCAATGCAAAGCAGCTTTGTGTTACTTTTCCATACAAACCAATGCAAATATTTACTTGCCTTGATTTGTGAATTCCAAAACGGGTTTAGCGTTCGTTAAGGAAGTAACGCTAACCTGAACCTAAACCTTTCTGAATCTGGACCTAAATGTTTGAATTTTACCCAAGCTCACATCAAACAAATAGAAATTGCCTCCTGTGTCCTATTGCTAAACAAAATTATATTGATATATATTTACCAGCTCCAATTGGAACTGGTATAGCAATTTTATCAGAGAGGAAACAGATATTACATTTGACGAAATTGTCTACTGTTTTAAAAAAATATATATATAACAATGAAGAATTCTTGAATCACACACAGATTTTCTCAGAAGCAAGAGTTTCGTATGCAGTACAGCTTTTGGGTACTAACAAAATGCACATGCTGCTGCCTGCTATAACAGTGCAAATATCCTGGTGTTCAGTATACTATATTGTCATCTCCATTCATCAGAACTCACTGTGATCCAAAAGACCAACATTAATCTGCCATGTGGTGTCTGGTGATGTTTCCAAACTCATGTAGAGTGAGAAGAGCTCAACAATACTGTCAGCATTTCAACAGAATCAATGAATTCATGAAAGGCATATTCAACTTTATGTCCACATTCAAATGCATAACAAATGCCAGAATACTGCTCTATAGAAAACCAATATGTCATCTTGACCACTCATGAGGGTTGACTACTAATACATCTTTCCATTGCTCGGCATGTGACATGTAACAGAGTGGATTTTCAAATATTTGTTTTTCACTCTGATAATGCACATCTCATCACATTTACTTTATTGAGTCACCGGAACAGTAGACATATATGAACACACAGCTATGGATTTAATCCTGGAAGATTCTAGGAAAGATTGAGCAGCATGCATGACTGAAGAGCAGCATGCCAGTGAGGCATGAGAACCTGTGATGTACCGCTAGTTAATTGGTTTGCATCCTATGGATGCTAAAAAGTTGATGTCTTGCACACTAAGGTGCATGGGTGTTACTAGAGTCAAGGCAATATGAGCTGGTTGCTATGGAAGGGGTTGACAGTTTCATCAATATGGTCTTGGCCGCTTCTCCTGCCTTACCTGAATTGTTAAACAATGTTGGCAATATTAATTTCTCTAGCTTTTTATGGCAGCATGTACATCTCCTCCCAGTCACTAAGGGAGCATTTGAAGAAGTGGGCTAAGGGATCAGTTTCTCATAGAAATGCACTGTGTTTTTCTCTATTTTGACCTGAGCTAGTAGTGTTGTCTCAACGGAGGCTGCATGAGTGTAGACAACCACTACGCTGCAGCATCCTACCAATAGGCCATGACTTCTCCTGGCGTTTGGAGAGACAGTGGCATTCTTGGCTATCTGGCTAGAGCTGCCCTTGTGGCTCAAAGCATCTTTACGAAGCAGTCATGATACAATGTTGCATCGGCCAGGAGCTTGCTATGTGGAACTCATATTGTCTTTGTTTTCCTAAGGATTTGTATTGAAGGGCTTTGGAAATTCAGAGAAGTAATTCATAAAGTTGTCTTGTTAGTGAAACTGAACCTTTAGCTAATTTTATACTCTGTTCTAAGACTGGGGGTTATTACATTTATTTAGGGTTCTCCTGTGATGGTACATGAGGTCTTCTTAGCCTGGACCATCTTGCTTGTGCTGTATATAAATGTCAGATTGCAAAATTTTAGAGTTCTAGTAAGTTTATAGCTAAAGGGAACTAGAAGAGCGTTGAAAATTACCATTGTTGGTTATACTGCAGTTCTACAAAATTCACATAGAAGTTGTAACTCATTTTCAACAGTGTGCATATTGACAAAGCTTCAGGTAGTCTTTCATTCCATATGGGTTAGTGTTAGAGAACATTTATTCAAAGTACTACTTCTGAACACTTATTTGAGGTTCATTCTTTGTATGTTTAGTTTTCAGGAATTACAAGTTTCACATCAAAGTACAGAGAGTTGTTTATGCAGAGATATTACTAAGGGGAGAGGAGTTGGCCTAACGGCTCAGGCGGTTGACTTCGAATCTGGGGAACTGGGTTCGAGTCTTGGCAATGACGCTGAACATCCTGTGATTCTGGGCAAATCACTTAGGGGCCGATTCCGATTTGGGCCGGAAATCTCTCCGACCGAGCCGGACCCGGAGAGATTTCCGACCGAATCGGACTCGGGCAGTCCGACCGATCGAGTACGATGCGCACGCATGCCATCGGACTCGAGTCGGTCGGACTCCCATTGAAGTCAATGGGAGCCTGTCGTACAACGCGTACGCGGGCTCCCATTGACTCAATGGGTGCGAGGCGGACAAGGGCGCCCCCTACAGCGTGTACGCGGCGAAGCGATTCGCGCTGTACACGCACAGGTAGGGGGACCCATGAGTCCCCCTGTGTGCGACTCGCGCACCTATGCGTACAGGGGGTCCGACGCGGACCCCCAAAGTCCGGCTCCGACAGCTTTTTCGAGCCGGACGGCGCGAGTCGATCGGACTGCTCGCGGCGCGCATTGTACTTACCCGGCCGGGAAACGTCTCCATAGCGCGGTGCGAGTCGTGTCCATGCGAGTCGGTCGGAGCGTGTTGAAGCCGCGTTCGAGTCGGTCAGAGTTTTCGCGGGTGCCTGCATCGTACTCGCTCGGCCGGACCCGCGTACGATTCGGTCTGGAAACAGGGCTCCGCATCGGATCCGGTAAATCCGAATCCGATTCGGAGCCCTACCGGCCGAGATCGGAATCGGCCCCTTAATCTCCCCGTGCCTAACAAAAATGAATGTGTCCTCCTGTAACGCAACTGGTGCTATGTAAAGCGCTCTGATACCCCATTCGGGTCAAGTTCGCGCTATATAAAACTCAGTAAAAGAAAAAAAAAAGGTATATTCATTTACTATTGCAGGTAAGCATTGCTCCTTCAAAGCAAGTTATATAAGACATCTCTTTGCCTTCTGTGTATGCATTACATCCTGCTAGCATCCTTGATGAGCAGAATTGATGAGTCAGAGTAGAGGAGTTCAGTGTTTGTGCTTTTTTCCCATTTCCATTTTCCTGCTTGGTGGAAGTGGAAGAGATAGAAGGATGCAACCCTCATGCTGGATTCTCAGTACACGTTTAGTGCATATTGACAGGCTGCCTGAAAAATTATTTTTGGCTGAAAACACTTTCTATTGAATTTCCAGGGGCGGATAGGAGTATTAAACATAGTGGAGAGTTGCTTAACTTGTGAGAGTGAATAAGTGCAGCATTTTTTCAAGTTCATTTTGGAGACCAATTAAACTTTTTAGTTAGACCACATGCGAGACCTGATTCAACCAAGACATAGAGGTGACAGCATGTGTTTTTTGTTCCAAAGGGAAAGTGACATTTTTTCTATATTTCTATGCATATGGTTGGTAGAAGAGGGTAATTCTGTTGTGAGCACTAAGTCAAATCCTAAGATATTAACTCTTGTTCTTCCTGAACGAAAGGTGGAAAGGTCACACAATTTAGGAAATTCTCCAATTCGATCTTTTTGAGTTTGTCGAAACTCAGAGGGTACTTATCGTGGTCACTAAAATCAATTTTTCTGAGTTGAGGTATCTATCTTTGTAGAGGAAATATTCTAGATAATGAGTTTGAAGAATTACTTATGAAAAGAGTTGCTTACCACAGCTTTTTCTATAGGAGTGTTTATGCACTTGTACTACAATTTATTTTCCACATCTTACCTACGACCATTTGTCAGGTGAAAATTTCAGTGCTGTGGTGTTTACCGCAAATTCAGAATTTTGATCCCTCTTCAAATTACTGTTTGTGCAAGGTTCAAAATGTATTATTCCACTTGGATCAGTATCTTTAATAGCTAAAATTGACCCAAATATGGTAGATTGTTACTGCTCTGACATGATTAGCCAGGAAGACTTGCATAAAAAGTACTGTTATTAAAAGAAATAACACTCAAAAAGTAGGAACACAATCAAATTACTTACTGGAATAATTGGTGAACAATGAATTGAGTTAAAAAGAGAAAATATGGTGATCAACTGCAAACTGCCCCAAGCAAAACCTTTGGGAAATTTCTGAACCTCATTTGAAAAAACTGGGATGTGTAGAGCACCAAGTCTGTGAGAAGGTAAGCCAAACATGAGATGTTAAATTTAAAAGTGATGTGATATTTTTGTGAATTTTGGATTCATTTTTTTATATATTTACATTGGTTATAATGTGGAAGGCATCTAATGCCTAGTTTGTAGTCCTTAAAGTTGGATGAAAAAAGTAGGTGCCTCTAAAAGTGCTGAGCATAACTAAAAATGTTCACCAAGAGGCATGTGGTGTGGGTTAAAACATATAACTGTTGTGCTTTACACAGCATTCCCTTTGACCAGTATTTGGTTGCCACTCAAATGTTTCTGTTATTGCATCTAAAGGTATTAAAATACAATGAGTGGTCTTCAGAAAGGTCAAGGATTGCATGTGCGTATGCACAAACCAATTTATTTCACCTGATAGGCACTGTGAGAAAATTGCATTACCTTCAGCCCCAGCTCCGCGATATCTCAACCATTTTCCATCATAAATCCCCACCCGAAACTTGAACTAAGCCAGACACCCAGAGGTGGCTTAGTTCACATACACACTGCACAAGTCATATGCCGCATGAAAATAAAAAAAATCTGAATATCAATATCTGGAAAAAGCAAATACAATTAGGATATGTAGATGAAGTAAAACGTGAATTGAAAATAGGCACAGCATCACTGACCTGAATTACCTTGAGGGACTTTAAAGCCATACCTGAGAAATCAATCAGTGCTTTTGTCTGTTAACATTAAGTAAATGTATATAGGGCCCAAAAGGGACCTATTTCAAAGTCAGTATGTAGTTAAATGTCCGGTCTGAGATCTGACAGGATCTGCTCTTCTTAAAGCCCTGTTGGCCAGTAATTGCAGATAATGAACAGAGCATCATACAATAGTGTAAATATCAGTGACTTGTTGCTCTTGCCCAATAAAACCCTCACAGCAGAAACTTGGATTTAGATGTTGCTTCCAGCACTGAATGCTTAGAAGGTCTGTGAGAGATTATCAGTGATGTATAATGGCGACCTTTAATACACAATAGGGACACTCTCTGCTGGAGTGCATGACTATAGTGAGCATGCGCCTTATCAGGACTTTCATATTCGAAGGTAGTAATCTGCATGCACAATTCAGTTTGTGCATACACACCACATTTTGCACATACTTGTAAGAAATTGGAGTATTAGTTGAAGGGGGTGAGAACCCACTTCAAATAATAATCACAGGGTGAACCACTGAAGTCACTAAATACATCTGTGCTTAACCCTTGGTAAATGAGCTCAAAGCAGTCAGGCTTAACTTAGAAGCAATGTGTAATAAAGAAATAAAGTGAAGACACACCACAGGAAAAATCTCAAACCAATTTCGAAATATAGAGAATATTTTAATAAATATAAGGAAACCAAAACAGCAAAAATCCAATCATTAGAACTAGAGATATGAATTTTGAAAGTTTGAATTAAAAATAGCTCCAAAAAGCACAACTGTGGGTATTTGATCATGCTAGACCATGTCAAAGTCAAAAGTTAAGGCTGACCGCAATGGGTGGCTCGTCAGATATAGGGATCATGCTCGCCCCATTGGATATTTTACCTTCTGACTCCAAAAACTTTTATGGAGAAAAAAGGGGTTGTCAATGAGTTGTCGACGGGGCAAGCTGGATCCAAAGTGGGCTCGACAATGGCAGGCTGCTGAAGAGTGGGGTCCACATGTGGTCATCAACAAAAGCAGGAATGTATTGAGTGGGCGACGTCTGAAGTCTGTGCCCAGGAAGTCTTCAGTGTCGATTGGATGCTGCTCGGCATCAGTCCCAGTGATGCTCATTGCTTTCAGACTTAGAAACTTCTCTGGAAGTCAGATCTCCTTCAGCGGGGCAAACCAAGTTGAGGCTGATCCGCTATTCAAAGACGATTCGAAGTCCCACTTCTTACATTTTGGGGACTGGAGGTTTACGCCCTAACACCACTCAAGGGTTCAGGACCTCCAGGGCACCACTTTGGGGTTAGGACTTACTCCAACAGCGTCCAGCAGCAGGGTCCAGGCAGATGTAGTTTGAACTGAACAGCTCCAAGGAAGGAGCCCTTTGGAAGCTTGTTGTGTCCTTGTTGCTCAAACAGGAGGCCAGCCAACAGACCCTTGGAGTCACTTCTGGGATCCTAGGCTTAAGTCAGGTGGGCAGGCCCAGTCATCCTTCACATTCTTCAGACAGCAGGGCAGCCCTTCCGATTCTTCACAGGTTCAGGAGTGTGCTGAGGTGAGGTCTGTGGGTCCACATTCATGCTATGCCCAGAGCTAACTTGTGGGTGGGGGGCATGCCTTTGTCCATCCAATAAACCAGTTCTGGCCAGTTCCTCCCCTTTAATTGGGTTTTGAGCCTGACTGACTAGTGAAACAAAGGGGGGCAGGCCTAGGTGTGTGATTCATCTTCCAGTGACTGGATAGGCACCATTTGAAGTTCAGGGAGTGGCGGGGCATAGCCCCCTGTCCATCCTGTAAAGGGATGAGACCCTCGCCCCACACCCAGAGAGCAATACATATCTCACCACAGGGGAGCCATCAGGGGTCAGGTGACAGTAGGATGCTGGCAGAAAAAGCCTTTTGGCTTTAGGCAGGAAAATGCCAAATTTATAGAAGTGTCTTTTTCAAAATGGTAATATAAAAATCGACTTGACTATTAAGTTGAATTTTATATTACTATTAAAATGAGTCCTTGAAATTTTGTTCTAGCTATCCCCAAACTGCCAAGGCTCAGTATGGACACTGCCCCTGGAGCATCCTCAGTCGCTTGATCTTTTGCTCACATGTATTGCACTTTATTTCTTATGACTCCGCTCATAATGCACAATTTCTATAATGACCCATGGACAGGAAATCCCCCTCTTGCTGATGGTTTTATTTCACCCGGCACTTTATTAGGCTTATTACATAAAGAAGGGCTAGACTACGAGTAAGGTTATCCTTGGCTTTATGAGTATTCTGCTGGCCTCTGCTTGATTACAGGTCTATTTATTGTCTGTGCAACCTTTAACCCCTAGTGCTACCTTAGAATTCTTCTCTTTGCAATTTTTAAATTACTATGTACGTTTTTACCTTGGGTCTTAAAATGTATTTTATCATTTGTTTTTCTTTTAACCTTGTCTGTAATGCACTGTTTTTTATATAAATAAAACTACCCCTAACTGAATTTAGCTCTTATGAGATGTAATAATGTAAACAAGTGTAATCTTTCTGGACAGCCAGCCTTGCTACAGTGAAAAATAGCTTTGGAGGTATTCACTGACAGGTATGTAAACAGTTAAATATTCATTTCTTATTTTAAATAGCACGCACCCTGTCCATTGGTTTTTTATAGCCTAACTTGGGGTGACATACATATTAAAAAAGAAGGTTTAGGCCTGGCAAAAGCTTTATTTTACAACTGCATACCCAGGCTGCATTGGCCAGCCTGGAGACATGTTTTAAAGTGCTACTCTTACGGAATTTAAGTAAATCAAATACCAATTTTTTCATGTTTAAAAAGGACAGCAGAAGCAATTTACCACTGGTTAGCTGGGTGCAAAGTCCTATGGCTAATGAAAACTGGTTCAGTAAAAGAAGGCAAAAATCTGAGGGGAATGCAATGCAAAATAGGATCATTTTCATCAACGCTGAAAATAAATTTCTGAGTTAGAACATACAAAATCGTCTGTTTCCGCCAAAGCTTAAGTTCATGGTCAGGTAAGTTTAGATGTGGAATAATGAATAAAAATGTATCCTGTGTATGAGTCAGTCTGCATTTTCTTCCAATATGAACTGGCAAAAAAGAAAACATCCTGCTTTAAACGACCTCTGATCTTTTCTACACAGGACACTGTTGGCAGTGATTCCTACCGTCATGTTTTGTGTTCCCACACAGATGGTCAAGCTAGAGTGAAAAGGAGCATGTGGATTTTTTATCATCTTATCATGCGTATTTTGTTAGGCTGCTGGCAGAGAGTCTGAAAACTGACACACACATGCCAGCTTCAAGCTTGGAATGCAGCATTAAAAACCACAATCTTTCCGAGTATTTGCATATTATATTGGGATTTAGCAGCAATGCAAACGTCTAAATTTTGTTCAAACGAAATTGTGAGTGGTTACACACATTAATTTAGCAGTAATTGTGCAATTAACCAAATTGTTCCCTCTTTCTGTTAAACAGCATGAACAAATGTTTGGTATTCATTTGGATTTAGTGTGGCAAGTTTACACAAGTGTAACTGGATAATAATAGCAAACGTACTGAAGGACTGCAGTAGTCATCCAAAATAGAGATCTTTTCAAAATGTCATGAAAAAGAAAGTTGCCACAAAAGCTCTAATGCACTTTGTGTTTTTCACTCAAATACGCTTGTGGATATTTTAAGTATTGATGTTGGACTGGCTGTCGGGCAGTCTGGCTGTTTGGCACTGCCGGACGGGCCAGCTTGAAAGGACCAGCCTGAGGGCTGTTTTCTTATCCCATCAAGGCCAGAGAGCCAAACAAACAAGGCCAAATTCACAAAGGGCCTCTGCACTCATGGCGGAGGCCCACAGTCGTGGAGGAGTCTCTCCACTTGGGGGGGAATCTCCGCAATGAGAATTCTCATTGTGGAGATTCCGTCCCGAGTATGGAGACTCCCCCGACAACTGTGGGGCCTCCGCCCCTAGTGTGGAGGCCCTTTGTGAATCGGGCACACAGCCTCTGCAAAGTCCAGCATAACATCTACCAGTGATAGGAGAGGTAGCTGGTTTGTGAACTGTTCATGCATTTTGATGTAGTGTTCTTTTAAGAGGTGTGTCTTCAATGTTTTCCAAAATTGGAGCAGCATTGTACGATCCTGATGTTCTAGATCCTGGGTGCATAGATGGAAACATCCTGGTGCCTTGTTTTTTTTCTTTTTACACTTCTTTGTCTGTAGTCTGATATTGTCCTGGTGTGCTGAGAACCACCAGATGTGCTGAGCTTGTTTGCAAGATAAGCAGGTGTGCAGGTTGTGATGGCTTTGAAAATGATGCAGCGGATTTTGAAGATGGTGCTGGCATGAAAGGGAAGCCAATGGAGTTCCACCAGGATGGGAATCCCAAAACTTGAAACCATTGATTTTTTTTGTGCGCTAATTTTTCAGAATGAATTAACTCCATTCAGAAAGGTGGGCACCACAGATATCGGTTGAGAGCTTTTGGTGCAGCAGTAACAGTGCGTTCCAGGTGCCAGTGGAAATCTGTGCCAATTTACAGTATTTATGCGTCTCTTTGGCAAAAAGAGCAGTGGACCTGAGTGAGGCCCATTCACTAATATCCATTGAGCTGGCTGGCACGAATTCAGCAATGAAAATAAAATGGAGCATGTCTTTATTTCCATGGATGCACGGCCCCTTCCAATTCAAATAATACATGTGCCTGTATGTTTGCCCCATGTTACAGATGCAGTGGCAATAAAAAGGGGTGATCTAAGTGTGCCACACTAAGGAATTAGTGCTTTTCTTTCAGGGTATGATGGGGCCCATTTCAAAACAGACTATGGATCCCTCCTCCATAAAACCCAGGTGAAGCATTACCCATCCGTACTCTTCCACTATAATAAAACTGTGTTCCTGTTGATTAGGTTCAAACTAATCTATTCTCATCCAATGATATATTGAAGACTGAGGTTAAATTGTAAATGGCCATCAAGTTGACTGATATGCCTCTTCCACATTCATTGGAAAAATCTTGTGATGGCTAATTACAAAGCCTAGTTATTTAATCGTTCCATTGGATATGTTCCATAAAAGACAAAGTATACTGTCTGAATCTTTCTCTCTCTTTTTATGTTATGTTATGTTTTAATGTAGTGAATGTATATTGTGGGGTTTTAATGAAATTGTTATGAATTTTATGATATATAGAATTTAGTGATATATAGAATGTTATATGAAATTTTAACAAAATATTGTAAAAATGCTTTTTAATAAATAAGAATTTGTGATAACTTTGGAGAGTCATTATATATATGATTGAAATTTTCTGTACAGTATTATTGCATTCATGTAAAGGTATGACTCAGTGATGAGTTGAGCCTTTTTTGTCCTGTATACAATCCCAGGGGAGACTTGTCTTTTACTAATTACAAAGTTTAGACAGCAATGTGCTAAAGCAGTGGTGCCCAATATAGGCCCAATACGGCCTGATTTGGTGATATTTCCGCTGCCTATATACAAGAGTAAAAGGGTAAATACAGCGTTGCTGACATGGATTTGGGCCTCCTGCACCTAAACCGGACACCACACACTATATCATTTGTCAGCCATTACTGAAGAATAAATCACACTCTTGAATCATTCTTTTAGAATTAATATAGTATGTGTATTGGAATAACCATGTACTGATCAACGTTTTACTGCCAGTGCCATTCCCAGGCCCATGTCAAAAATATTGAAAAGCACCTAACTTGATTTGTTTCTCATTCATAACACGTAAGTAATAAAAAGTATAACATCAATCATAAGGGCTATAAATAATGACATAAAGAGGTTGGGGTTGCATTTTTATTTAAATATCACCATTTGGAAAAGGGCAAAAAAGACCAAACAAAATTATAATGGCGCATTTTTTTAAAATGCTTATTATATTTCTAAAAAAGCTACTAAAATGACGACGGACTAAGCCCGTTTCACTCATTACAAAATATACAACTGAAGTGCACTGTGTTTGGAGTCATTCAACTAGCAATTGATGAAGGAATGGTGGCCACCCCTACTGTCGAACCTAAAACAAACCTTAATATTCTTCAACAATCTTGATAGAGGTTTAAAGTTCAATCAGCAAACTTCTTACCCTATCTGCCTCCCTCAGGCTATCGCCCCTTCTACTATGACAACCCCATCACAGGAACCACCTGACCTCCTAATCCTTACTTCACCCATTACCAACTCTTCCTCCCAAACTGACCCCCTTCTCCAACCCACAACTTTCTACCCCCTCGCCTCCTCAGAATCTTGATTCGAAGAGATCAAACTTAACCTACTACATGTTAAGGAAGATATTCTAAAACTTACCTCCTTAACCACTGAGGTGTTGCTCAACCAAAGGCATATCAGCTGGCAGACGAAGCAAGCTGATTCCTAGCCCATTCTGCTCCATAACCGCAAACTTCACACGCCTCACTTTAATAGGAACTCCCTTCCCCATAGCTTCCCCTCTCGACCCAGGAGATCGACCAATTGCCTCTCTGACAGCGACATGCACACACTTCTCCTCTACTACTCCCCCAATGAAGACATCGCCAAGGCTTGCCCAGATCAAATCCAAACAGTCCAAAGTAATCCATATAGAGAATCGAGTCACAACCCTAGAGGGATTAACAAAGCTAATCTCAAGCCCATCAATCTCAATCGGTCTGTCTCAGTCCATCCCAATATCCTCCTGAAATGCATGCTAATTAATTGCAGATCGGCTGTTAGCCAGGCATCTGACATCTATGACCTCACTTGCACTCATGAGCTCGACCTCGTTATCCTGACAGAAACTTGGTTAAATGAATATTCAGCCCCTATTTTAGACCCACTAGTCCCCCCTAGTCACAACATTATTAGACTGGACAGAACTCACAGAACTGGTGGAGGAGTTGTATGCATTTTCCGTAATTCCCTTGAGGTAACTCAGGCAGCCTCAGATGCCATTCCTGCTGAAGAATACCTTTGCACCAATATCTCTAGCAATGGCATACCTATTTGCAAACTTCATCTAATTTACCACCCCCATAGAAACAACCTAGCGTTCATAGAACAAATCATGGAAGTAATCTCAAACAACACTGACCAACAAACTACTCAGATCTTCCTTGGAGACTTCAATCTTCACTGGAATGATCTGGATGACCAATTAGTCAACACCTTCAAAGCCTTCCTATCAGATCTTGAGTTGACTCAAATCTGCGATCGTCCGACCCACAATAAAGGCAAGACCCTAGACCTACTCATCGAAAATGGGGCGCCACTACACTGGAGTACATTCTACCTTGCGATTGGACAGACCATTACCGTATCACCTTCCTCATCAATACCACTGTGACCCCAAAAAATGCCCAAGTTAAAAGACAAAAACACTGGAAGTGAAATCCACAGAACGTCAACCTAGACGACCTATCGGCCCTTAGCCACAACTACCTGAACCCCCAGGTGGACATGGTGGACGTCCATGACTTAACAGAGCATTGCAATCCCTCCATCCTGAACATCCTTGACTCGATCACTCCGCTACAACTAAAAAATGTATCCACAAAATCTCTAAACCATGGTTCTACCAAAATCTCAACAACGAAAGACGAAATCTGAGAAAAGAGAAAGAGCCTGGAGATCATCAGCTTCTTTGGATAACTTGGAAAGGCTAAGATCAAGGAGAAACACTTACAACAAAAGAATCAGAAACTCGAAAGCCAATTTCTTTAGATCACAACTGGACCAAGCCAGAAACCGTCCCCAAAAACCTTTTGAAATTGTCAAGCAACAATCCAACAACCATCCCTACCCTCCCAATATCGGTTCCAATAAGCCTCCTAATTGCAAAGAATTTGCTTCCTCATTCAGGGATAAAACTATCATTATTGAAAAGGAGTTACAGACAATGAGGGACCCCCACCATTAACCATCCATCACAGTCCGCTATCCTGATCGGTTACCCTGAGCTCTCCCGCAAAAACAATGCCTCCTGGCACACTTTTACCCCCCTCGATGACATCCAATACTTGCTCACACTGCTGAAACCATTAAATCACTTCATCGACCCTTTACCTCCATCCATCTTTAAAGAGATCAAATGTTTATCCTCCCGCTATGAACTAAGATAGTAAATGCGTTACTCCTCCAAGGCATCATCCCTGATTGTCTAAAAGTAGGCCAGGTAACCCCAATCCTAAAAAAAACAATGGCATACTTCACAGATTTAAACAATTTCTGTCCAATCTCCAACATTCCCACTCTGGCGAAGCTTATCGAGAAATGTGTACAGATCCAACTCTGCAATCACATAGATCAGTACCAACTCCTAGACCAACACCAGTCTGGTTTCCGCCAAGATCACAGCACAGAAACAGCACTCACTCACATAGTGGATGATGTCCTATCAATGTTGGATCAAAATGAAGCGTGTCTTCTCATCCTCCTTGACTTATCCTCAGCATTTGACACTGTGAAACATGTCAACCTGCTAAAACTACTTGAAAGTAGGATGGGTCTATCTGGATCTGTCCTCCAATGGTTTACATCATGCCTCCATAACAGACCCAAAGAATCAAGGTCAAACACTCTCTGTCAAAACCCTCTACGGTCACCTTGGAAGTCCCACAGGGATCCGCCCTCTCCCCCATTCTTTTGAACTTATTCATGGAACCTTTAGCAGACCCCTATCATCTTCCAACATTCACTACCACATGTATGCAGATGACACACAACTGTACCTGGAAATCTCCTCTCCTGATGACCTCAATACCCTTAACATTATTCTACAGAATACTAAAAGCTGGCTCACGCTCAACCATCTCAAACTTAATGCAATCAAAACGGAATTCTTCCTCATTTCTCCACCCAAACACAATCTTAAGATCGACCAGTGGATGAAAGATCTAACTGCTCTCAATTGTTCTCCACACCTTGTAGACTCTGCGAGATCCCTGGGAATTATTCTAGACAAACATCTGAACATGCAGCACCACATCAGCAACGCCACCAAATGGGCTAATTACCAGATGAGCATTTTAAGGAAACTAAAATCCTTCCTCCGCCAGGATGATCTGAAATCATCAGTTCAAGCCTTAGTCATTCCGAAGCTTGAATACAGAAGCGCCATGATCAGTGGCCGTTCCAGATACAGACTAGCTCCTTTACAGGCCTCACTTAACGCTGTGGCCAGACTCATCACTGGATCAAAAAGAAACAATCACATCTCCTGTGACCTGAAATCCCTAAACTGGCTCCCACACGAAGCATGAATTCATCTAAAAATTGCGTGCATGACCCATAAAGCCATACATTTCAACACCCTATGATACCTAGCACAGAAGCTGGAACTATTTGATGGATGCAGGACATCGAGTAGCAGCTGCTCCATGCTACTGAAACCACAGATTTTCCGCAAGAAGAAAACATGCAACAGAGCTTTCTCAGGCATCGCACCAAAAATTTGGAATTCTCTTCCGAAGGAAATTCGTCTGATTCGCTCTACTGTTACTTTCAAATCAGAGGTGAAATCATTCCTAATGTCTAAATGGTTAGACTAAAAGTCGTCACTATACTATAAACCTCAGTCTGAGCTCCTATCGAAATCTCGCTCCTACATTTAATACTCGCTATGTTTATATTTCTGTAAATGCACTGTATTTTTGTCTTGTACTGATGTATCCACCCCTTTGTAAAGTGCTCTGATACACTGACGGGTCTTGTTCGCGCTATAAAAATCTTTATAAATTAATAAATCCTGCAATGGCTATTGTGTTTAGACTCTGTGGATCACTTGGAAAAAAACATATTGTCATTATCAAGAAATTCATTATTTGCAAAAAATAAATTGCTTTCTCAATGAAATGGGCTCAGTGCACTCATTCTTCAGGGAACTGCAAAGTCTGCAATTTACTTGGAGCTTAGGGAAAAGTCTTCCGGTAAAAAAACGCTCAAGGTTTAGTTAGCAAAGTTCTTAAGAGGTTCATCCCATAACTTTTCGTTTGCCCCTTTGGTGGGCAATACATGAAGAAAATGAAAAGAAAATCTTGCAATGTAATTGATAAAACGCATATATCCATATACAGTGTTAATAATAGAGGTTCAGAAGGTTCACTGGAAGTGGCAACATCTTGACTTATTAATATCAGTTTAAGAACTTCTTTCAATAGAAAATCAACAATTTAGGCCACCGAAATCCATAAAAAACATTTATCGCTCAATTCAGATATCACAGCTGTTTTTACAGAAAGCCCAGTTACACTTCCCTACTTACCTTTAAGTGAACCCAAGTACTGCCTCAAGAGATTGGGGTATGGTTGCGTTTTTCTAGACACATAGGGGCAGATTTACAAGCCCCCTGCGCCACCAGTACGTCACTTTTCGTGACGTACTGGTGGCGCAGGGGGCTCCTCGATATTTACAAGGAGAGGAAAAGCCACCATGCGTGACTTTTCCTCTCCTTGTAAATACGGCCCGTTCACGCGCAGCACTTTGCGGTGAAGGGGCGTTCCATGGGTGTTGCTGTGGGTGTTCCCACGCAACACCCATGGAACAAGACACATCTCCAGATTTACGAGAAATCATAAATCTGGAGATGCGTCTGAAAGCTACGCCACCCTAGAGGTGGCGTAGCGAGGCGCACCGAGGAGAAATGTTTTCATTTCTCCTCGTTTTTTCCTCTTTCAATGCGTGCTGCATTCTACAGCACGCATTGAAAGAGGCAAAAGCCTGTACTGATTGTTTTTGTGCAGAAAGGTGCCCCTTCCTGCACAAAAACAATCTCCCCATGGCGCAGGCATCCTTGCACCATGGTGCAAGGGTGCCTGCGCCGGCGCTTGACAGCTGTTTGTGCGCCAGCGCAGGGGAGAGCACAGGAATGCGACATATTCTTGTAAATATGTCGCATTCCTGTGCTCTGAAAGTGCCGCAGCGTGGCGCAGCCAAAGGGCTTGCAGCGCCACGCTGCGGCACTTTGTTGTAGATCTGCCCCTACAGGGGCTTATTTACAAGGCCCTTGCACCACTTTTGCGTCATTTTTAACATGGGAAAAGTGACGCAAAAGTGGCGCAAGGGGCTTGTAAATCTGCCCCATAGGGGCTTATTTACAAGCCCCTTGGGCCACTTTTGCGTCACTTTTCTCATGTTAAAAGTGACGCAAGCGTGGCGCAAGGGCCTTGTAAATAAGCCCCATGGAGTTCATTCATTACAATCCATAGGCTCTTAAACAGGCCCGGATTTTCAGGGAGTAGTTTGATCAGATGCCATTTTATCAGAACAGACAACGTTCTGTCTGCTTCTCAAAGGCAGCCAGAAGAGTCGTTCATTATGAGCTCTGAGATATTTTCTATAAAGGAGCTATTGAAAATATTGCCCTGCAATCAGAAGGTAAAATCATAAATGTCTAATACTGCATTTTCTACTTCACAAATTTGGAATCCATTGGGTCTTTCTAGACCATTCAAGAACTTTCACTGGGGCATAACAAGCTCTCTTTTGTCCCAGAAAATGTAGGGTGTACTACCCAGCATTGACTGCATGGAATAATAGATGTATGAGTGGGAAATCCCATCTAGTACTGAAAGATGTTGCTGATGTTCTGAAATTTCTCAGCATTCAATATTCCAAGTTGAATTGTCTCAGAATTGAGAGGTTCTTAATTGCCCATTTCAGCAGCTAATCAATGTGAGACTAGACATCCAATATTACTCATTTCTCTGTTAAATTGATTGATGAAAACTTACCTTGTTCATAATTTGTATATATTTAATGTTATAGTTGCTCTTAATTTCTTCTCCATTTGAGTAGGCATAGTGGTGATTTTCCATTATATATTTTTATATATATAAAAATGTGTGTGAGTCATTGCGTGCCTGACTATTACGTCATAAAACAGCTTACAAGTGACGTACTCTCCGCAAAAACGAATTTCATTTCAGAAGGCCTACTCTACAATTGGCACTCCGATTCGTGCTTGAGTGGTATGCTGGGGCATGCAGCTGGTGGCAAATGATACACTGATTATCAAGCATATTAAGTAATCTATGCCTTCCAGTGAGTGGTTGGGTATTTCCAAGGCTGCTTGTGACTAGCCTAGTTAGGAATCACATATCGTTATTGCTTCGATATGTTTTCTGTATTTTCCCGAGTTTTCAGTTTCACAATATAATATTTTGTATTCTTGCATGATTCCCCTGCATGTGCCGATTCCTCTGGTCCACTTCATACAATTAGGTAAAATACATGTGTTAAATGCTACAAGACAAATTGCTGCAGAGAAAGTAGAACAATCTATGATTAGTTAATTCTGCTTTGCTTTAATTCGGGCTGAACTCTACCCTGCAGCTCTCATTTTCTGTAAATGAATCCCACGATGTAGGAATCCCAAGACAGCAGGGAGAAAGCGAGCTGATTCTGAAACAGGAGGAACCCATTATTAAAATCAAAGCAGAGCTGAAATGTATTTGGATTGTGGCTCGATAAGAAATATCTGTTCATTCTAACATTCTATTTCCTTTTACACATGCATGGGCACAAATGTTAATTGTTGGCTGAAAAAGAACATTGCCACTTTTAGGGTATTCAAAATGAATATCAGTGAGATCTCTTTATATGACGAGGACACAAATAATAATTCGTTAAAAGTTTGCTGTTTTTCGTGAAAACAAGTCTGATTGTCGAGTCCGTGCTCTTTCGGTATAGTCTTGTTTTCAAATTAAGAGAACATTAATGCCAGCAATCCAAGTATGCCATTTTGTGTGGGTCTGTAAACTGGAAAAATTGAGAATACTCTTGTAAAATTAGTTGCAACCATGGATCTGTTTTTAGCAACGACATAAATAAGAAGCTCTTCTCTATATTCAGTGTAAGTACACGTAAGTAGCAATGGATCCAAGAAAATGAGAACTGTAACCCGTAAATCAAATGTAAATTCATAGAAAAACATTCTGAACTCACTAGGTTCTAATATGAGATTTCATACTTTTTGAAATTCACATTACTTTATAATGGTGCCCATGGAGCTGCACGACAAGCCCAGATGAAATCTCTTGTGCAGAGATATGTGCGCAAGAATAATTTTAAGTAATGTGTACTATCACATTAGGTAGTGCCATGCCTTCCCTTGAAAGGCAGTTTTTCCTTCAATTTTCCTCTTCAGGGAACATATTTTTCCCCAGAGAGAATCGCCTTTCACTCCAGTTTTCCGGATTGCTTCATGTAAGAAATTGGGTGTTGATTGAACTGGGTGTGAGCCCTGGTTAAGCAGCAATCAGAATCCTTGTCAGAATGAGGGGCAAGCCAACCCCCAATGTTCACCTATGCTCAACCCTCTGGTCGCTTGGCACACAGCAGTCAGGCTTAACTTAGAGGCAATGTGTAAAGTATTTGTGAAGCACTTTAAACAGTAATTAAGTAAAAACACCAAACCCACACCAAGTTAGAAAAATAGAGCAATTTTTAATTTAAAAAAACAAGACCAAAATGACGAAAATCCAATCAGTAGAACCAGAGATATGCAATTTTAAATTTTTGTGTAAAAATAGTGCCAAAAAGCACAATCACCAACTGTGGATATATGGTCACACCAGACCAAGATAAAGTCACAAATTCATGCCGACCATGATGGAGCGTGGTCTGGATACCGGGACACAGTTAGACCCACTCAACAAAGTACTTGAAATCCTGGTTTACAGACTGTTGTGAGGATCCATGTTGAAGATGTGTCACACAGATGAAGCGACGTGACGGCTCCGGGGTGTAACGAGGCTGCGATGCAAGGTCCTGCGCTTTCATCGAGGATCCTGTCCACTGGGATTTGTGATGCAAGGTTGTGTCGCGCAGTTGGGGCGATGTGTCGTTCTGAGGAGCTGTGATGCTGCGATGTGGAGTCTGGTGTCACCGTCAAGTCTGCTGCCAACGGTGATGCAAAAGCCTGCACCAATTCCAAAGAGCTTGCAGGCTGCAGAGGTGATGTGGGTCTTTGCGATGAGTCCACTCCAAGCAGCAGCGTCAATGTATTGGTTCTGCTCGGGGTTGCGCCGGGCAGCACAGGAGATGTGCCAGTACTGCTGGAACCAAGGAGGCTGACAAAGCAAATTAGGCTCACTTCCAAGGGTCCAGGATTGTGCTGGCACCATTTGTCAGGATGGAATCATGGATGGTAGAGTCCAGGTGAAGGTTTGCTTAAAGCCTGTGATGGGTTCTGGGTTCAAGAAATTCAGGTCCAGTCCTACTCACCTAGGGAAGAGGGCAACAGGCAGCAGGCTAGCACAGCAAGACAGCAGTTCCTTCAGAGCAGCAGTCCAGCAGAGTGGCAGTCCCTTCAGCAGCCCAGCAGCACTTCTTCCTGGCAAAGTATCTATATGTGCAGAAGTGTACTGATTTGTTGGGTTCTGAGTGTCGGTATTTATACCCAGTGCCTTTGAAGTGGAGAGAAGCTTCTCGAGGCAGGCCTTTGAAGTGCACAGTTAACCTTCCATCCTGGCTCTGGCTCCAGACTATCTACACAGGGTATTCAGCTGTTTGTGTGGAGACAGGAGAAAGCCTATTCAAGTGTAAGTGAGGCTAGGCCCATCTCCTACCTCCCATCCTGCCAGTGATGGCTTACTCAGTCACACCTTTGTTCCTGTTGTGTGCGGCTGTCTAGGAGGAATATGCAAACCCCAACTGCCAACTATTCCCAGTCATGTGACCCAGAGACAGGCTGCAGGCATCAAGTGGCTAAGGCAGGAAAATGCCAACTTTCAAAAAGTGCCATTTTCAAAATTTTAATCTAAAATCCCACTTCACCATAAGGTAGGATTTTTCCTTACAATTCCAAAGACACCAAACATGAACGTATCACCTGCTCTCATTTGGAAATGACAGCATATTAAATGTAATAAGGTAACTCCAATGCTATTCTATGGTAGAGGTAGACCTTGAGGCAGTAAAAAACGAATTTAAGAGTTTCACTACCAGGACATGTTAAACCTGAAAGTACATGTCCAACCTTTTAAACATTGCACCTAGCCCTCTGTGCTATCCAGGTCCTACCCTAGGGGTGACTTGTATGTACTAAAAAGGAAGGTTTGGGCCTGGTAAAAAGGTTAATTTTTTTCAGGTCAAAATGGCAGTTTAAAACTGCACACACACAGGCTGCATGCCAGGCCTGAGACATGTTTAAAGTGCTACTTAAGTGGATGGCACAATCAGTGCTGCAGGCCCACTAGTAGCATTTACTTTACAGACCCTGGCCAGTGCCACTTTACCATGGACTTACAAGCAAATTAAATATGCTAATTGGGTATAAGCCAACTGTACCATGTTTTAAGGAGACAGCACAAGCATTTTAGCACTGGTTAGCAGTGGTAAAGTGTGCAGAGTCCTAAGGCCAGCAAAAACAAAGTCAGCAAAACAGGAGGTCTGAAGGCAAATCGTTAGGGGGGAAACCATGCCAATGATGCCCGGTCTAACCCGGTTTGTTTTCCCACCCTGGAAAATCGCTGACGTCTTCTAAGGTGGAAATAGGTCAGAAAGGAATTAGTGAACGCCCACAGCATTTCAGTTGTGGAATATCCGCTTGCCATCCAGTCCCTTCCCTGGAAGCACAGGTAGTCAAACAAAAATGTTAGGGCCTGATTACGATGGCTTGGAGACTGCCACCGACAGGCTGTTGGTGGCGGTCTCCCTACCATCAGAACAGGGATCTCCGTCCGCCATATTATAATGGCTTTTGGACGGGTGGTGGTCGGAAACTCCGACTGGCAAGGTCCCGACAGGCGGTTTGTATCCGACCGCCTGTCGGACCTCCCTGTAGTCCCAGAATGGCGGCGGTGCTAGTCAGGCTCCGCCATGGGGATTACAATATCCCTTTCTGCCAGTCGTTCTGCGGCGGTCAACCTGCCACAAAACGGCAGGCAGATACAGATTTGGGGGCCCATAGCGGGGCCCCCTGGGCCAGGGACATTAGCACTGGGGGGCACCTATGGTGCTCCCCTACATATCCTGGTGCCTACCACATAGTGCAGGGATATGTGTGGGGTGTCTGTTTTGTCTTGCGGCGGGTGCTGCAGAGAGCAGCACCCGAAGCAATACAAAAAATGGGCAATGCAACCGCCCCGGTGGCGGTCGCATCGTAATTTGCCCTGTGGGACCGTCGCCCTGTAGGCGGGCGGTCTGAAATACGACACGATGGAGGACAGACTGAAGTCCGTCCGCCATCGTAATGACCCCATTTGTTTGAAGACACTGTTCTATAAAATGCATCAAAGCTGAATTTAACATCAACTTATGAGTGACATAAATTCATAAAATCCTCAAGGTTCTATTACTATACAGTCCTAAAGATAGCCTTAGAATATTAAATTGTATAGCTGTGGTATATTAAATTGTTGATATTTCAACCCAATCAGCGTGGCCCATGGGTATCCCTAGGCTGAAACTGTGTGGTTACAACATAGATGTGCA
Source organism: Calotriton arnoldi (assembly GCA_963921515.1). Taxonomy (NCBI): domain Eukaryota; kingdom Metazoa; phylum Chordata; class Amphibia; order Caudata; family Salamandridae; genus Calotriton; species Calotriton arnoldi. The sequence goes on from CAWUFW010010013.1 coordinate 422,913, forward strand.
GCTTAAAGGTTCTCAGGGTATGGATAGCTCCATTTACGGTTACTAATCCTTTGTAGCTGGACAATTATATCCCCGATCACCAGCCTCACAGTCAACTGTATAAGTGAATAGGTCGAGTTATGGGAATAAACAAGTGTGTCCATGGCCTCTAAAAAAGCTATGCATTTGACTACATCTTGGGTACAAGCAGCAAATTTAAAGAGGGAAATGGGGTCTTATCCCAGGAAGCTTAAGAGCTTAGAAACATAGACTAGTATAAAGTATCAGGCACAGAGTTCAAGGCTTTGCAGCCAACGTCATTAGAGTGGGCGCAATTGATATTGTACTTTTGCTTTTAGAGGAGTAGTGGCTAAATTCCTTTTGAAACACTCCAAATAGTTCATCCATTTATACGGGTCTAAAGAAGAGTAACAGCTGTGACCGAATCATCCTGTCATTGGAGTAGCTTTCTCACATCTCTAACATCTCTGACAGGCTGAGAAATTTGATGAGGGAGATAGGCATGGTGCACCATGAAAGTTGCATCGGGGTAATCTCCTTTAAGCCAACCTATACACAAATGTACAGAAGTTCTTGCGGTAGCATGATATTTCATTTCCTCCTCTGGTTTCTCCAGTCTGAAGCAATGATCAGGATACATATGCGTTCTAAAGCATTCATCACCCTACGTTAGGATGATGAAATGTATTCACTCAACCACATTCATAAATAATATCTGAGTCAAACATGAATGATTGAAGAAATTATAATTTTAGGAACAGGAATAGGCAGCAGGCTTCTAATGTGGATGAATGGATGATTGACACAAATTCTCAAGAAGATTTTGACAAAACCTTTACATGCAAAGGGTTACAAGGTATATATGTGAGAACATATGCATACAAATTCTTGATACGTATATTGTTAAATGTACATTATGTGATGCTTGCTGTTGTTTGCTTTTGTTTAGCAGTCTCCCCATTTTCTCCCATCCATTTTTTTCTTGTTTGATCACCCACATTTTTCATTTCTGTTTTTCTTCAGCATCAGATGATAACAAAGTTCCACATATAAACATACATTTGGAATAGGCTGGTTTTTTAACCTACAGTATTGTTCATCGTTATTCCATACCTTGGAAAAGAATCGTGATGTAATACCACAATTTGCATATGTTTTTGTAATTCTGGCTTATTGTGCATTTATTACCTGTATATTTATTTGAACCTTATGGTTATTGTTTCTGAAAAAGTAATTATAAAGCTTTATACATTTCTAGGGGACTAGGGTACATGGGAATGGGCAGGAAAATTACGCAAAATTACAGATACTTATGCAAAATGTCATGCAATTACACCACTGAAAATCCATCAATTTGCACCATATTTTAGTGCAAAATGCATCCTTGCATCAGTTTTCGACACACAGATGTATTTTGCTCCAAACATTAGCACAGAAAACATAATTGCCTTGAAGAGCAGTGGTCCCTATCTGATTCCCACAGTCTGTATATGCTATAATTTTGCTGTGAACAGTGGTATAATTACAACACGTAGCATAATTGGGTAATTTTTGGAATCTCTTGTGACGAGCGTCATGTGAACTTTCCAAAATGACATTAATTACGCTGGACCTTTTAAATTTCACCTGGATCTAATTAAAACATTCAATTTAGGAACTTGATCAGCTTTAATGTAAGGTTGGGGAAGATGCTTACTGTAAGAAAACGGCTAATTAGTTGTGCTGGAGTGAGTCACACTTATGTTATCAGTTCCAAAATCCTGTCCTGTAAAGTCAAACACACAGCTGAGTAATTTAAAACTGGGCGCAAACCCCAGTAGCTTTGGCATGGAGATAACAGTCTTAACTCAGGAAAATGAATCAAGTATTTAGCAACACTAAAGCATTCAAAAAGTCAAAGTGGAATACAATAAAAAGCCCACAAGCAATCTTTTTAAATTAAGAAAACTAAAAAAAAAAGTGGCAAGAAAAGGTACAGCACCAGTCAGAAATCACTGCTCACAGTTGACTGGAACTTGTGCACAATTTTAGGCTGACCGCAATGCAGAGGAGGTAGGGTACACTAGACGGCCAGGTAAAGTTTTACCTTCTGACTTAGTCTTACTTATATAAGTTGAATTCCTCTAGCGGGCAAGTTTGAGGGCTGTAGTCCTCTCTAAACTGGATAGCTGAGGCTTTTTGTTCTGACGGGTATAGCTTTGATTGGGAAAATTCAAATTTTCCAGCTGCTAAAGTCTTCTGGTCAGGCGGATACTTTTACCACCTTCGCATGGTCAAAATCTTACAGCAGAGCAAGCAAAATGCTCTATTTGAAGAAGACTTCTAAAAATCGATATCTTTGCTAGGAGGCCCTACTGAAGCTCTGTAGGTCTAAAAAGTCTAAAAAATGTCCACTTTTCCAAGGCAGTTCCTTTTAGAGATGTTTAAGACTCACAGGACCTTAGTGACAAATCTTAGGAACCTGGGCACACTCCAGCAATGGTAACCAGCGAGGTCCAGTCCAGTACAAGTTGTAGCTAGTCAACTTGTTACTCCAGGAAAACAATCTCTTATGGTTTTGATGTCCATGTAGCCACTCATGAGGCCAGCCAACTCACCTTTGGAGTCCACGTCTTTGCCATGAGTGCAAGTGGAAGCAGGTCCAACCCTTCAAGTCTCCACGCAGGTTACAGACAGCAGGTCCATTCCTCTTCAGCTCTGCCATGCGTCCAGAAAGTGTGTAGAAGAGCTGGGAGGTAAAGTGCTAACTTTGTCAAATTCACAAGACAGTGGTTCCTGTTTGTCTTACCACAAACTATCGCACAGTGCACCATTCTCAGTAACATCCACCATGTCAAACTCTTTCTGTCCCTGGAGGGAGCTTGTGGCATACCCAGGATATGTTTAAGAGAACGAACAGCCCCCTCCCACTCAAACACATCAAATTGGTTCTGGGGCCATGCAAGAAATGTGGTTATTGGTTGAGGGGATGGAAGCCTTCCTGAGGCAACAATCACAGTACTTGTCACGGTGAACAACAAAAGACACTAAATAAATCTGTGCTTAACCCTCTGGAGCTGGGCACAAAAGCAGCCAGGCTTAACTTAGAGGCAATTTGTAAAGTATTTATGCAACACACAAACAGTAATAAAGTGATGACACAATACAAGTAAAATTCCAACCAATTAAAAAAAATAGAGTACATTTTACTAAATAAAATAATACCAGAGCGACAAAAGTCAAATCAGTAGAACCGGAGACATTGAATTTCAAAGTTTTCAATGTAAATAGCTCCTAAAAGCACAAAGCGCCACCTGCAGTCATCTGGCCATGGTAGATCGGAGAAAGTCACACGTGAAAGCTGACCGGGATAGAGTGTGTGTCGAATGTAGAGATTTAGGTTAATCTTTCTGAAAAGTTACCTTCTAAGTCCAGCATGAAGAGTTTCGTTAGCAATGGAGGAGGCCTTGAGGAGAGGGCTGAAAGTCATAGATGGTCATTGCTGTAAATCAAATAGCAGAGCGGACATCAGAGGTAGTCGTTGCTGTAGTGAGAAGGGCCAGTCGACCATCACAGACAGTCGTTGAAGTGGGTGTGGGTTGGCGTTTGTTGTGGACTGTCATTGCTGTAGTGCAAAGAGCAGGTCATGCATTGCCGATCATCACTGGCAGTCTCTATCAGCACAAAGAGCAGGTCTCACTGAACTTTGCATTTGCGTTCATCACAGGTGGAAGAGTCATGGCATGAACGGGCTCGATTGCAGTCCTGAACAGAGGAAACTTCAGGATTTCCCATTTTTCTTTATGAGGTATACACTCTGACCCCAGGCAAGGGTCCAGGACCTAATGAGTCAACTCTTGGGGATCAGTACTCACTCCAGGAGAGCCCAGCAGGGCTCACGAGGTCCAGTTGCAGATGCAGCAGGTCAGCTATGCAGTTACCGGGAGGCCTCTGAAGCTTGTTGTATCCCTGTAGCTCACCCAACTGACCCTTGGAGTCTCTCTAGTTAGCCTGGGATGAAAGCAAGTGGGCCCAATCTTGATTCTCAGGCAGTCAGGCAGTCCTTCAAGCAGCAGGGCAGTCCTCTGGCCTCAGGGCAGACTTTCTTCTGTAACTTCCAGAAGTCCATACGTTTTCTGATAAGTGGCTCTGGAGGTCTAATATTTGTATCTGGTGCCACCCTTTGTCTAAGGCGACTCCCTGTCCTGCTCCCACATATAGTTCTGGAAAGGTCTTCCCCTTCCTCTGTCAAGGCTCCAAACTGTCTGGAGGTAACAAAAGGAAAGGCAGGTGTGGTATCAGGTTCCTTTGTGTGTGCAGGAGTCAAAGCCCTTTAAAGTGAGAGTGGGGCTGGGTACAGCTCCTCCCCAATCATCCTGCCTGCGTGAACGATCCTGTCCACACATAAGTCCATAAGTGTTCTGATAAGTGGCTCTGGAGGTCTAATATTTGTATCTGGTGCCACCCTTTGTCTAAGGCGACTCCCTGTCCTACTCCCACATATAATTCTGGAAAGGTCTTCCCCTTCCTCTGTCAAGGCTCCAAAGTGTCTGGAGGTAACAAAAGGAAAGGCAAGTGTGGTGTCAGGTTCCTTTGTGTGTGCAGGAGTCAAAGCCCTTTGATGTGAGAGTGGGGCTGGGTACAGAGCCTCCCCAGTCATCCTGCCAGGGTGAACTATCCTGTCCACACATAAGCCCTCTATATGAGTCATTCGCAGTCATGTGACCTAGGACACTGGCAGAAGGCGCAAATGGTTGGAACAAGAAAAGACACTTTCTAAAAGTGGAATTTTCAGAATTGTGACTTGAAATATGACTTTAGCATGAAGGGGGATTTCAATTTCAATTCATCTGAGTGTAAACAGCATATTTCTATCTGCTCCCATTCTAAAGTTATCTCTTACTAAATATAATAAGGTAACCCAGTAGGCAGCAATAGTCTTTCACTGCCAGTACTTAAGTACACATATCCTACTTTTTAAATACACTGCACCTTACCATGTGAGCTATTGAGGCCTATCTTAGGGCTGATTTATATGTATTAAAAGGAAGGTTTAGACCTGGCAAAAGGTTTATTTTGCCAGGTTGAATGCCAGTTTAAAACCGCACCACAGTCTGCAGTAGCAGGCCTGAGATATGTTTTTTAAAGGCTACTTTAGTGTGTGGCACAATCAGTGCTGCAGGCGCACTAGTAGTATTTTATTTACAGGCCCTGGGTACATGTAATACCATTTATTTAGGACTTAGAAGTAAATTAAATGTACCAATCAGGTAGACCTCAATTGTGTCATATTTTGGTGGGAGAGGAAAAGCACTTTACCACAGGTTTACAGAGAAATGGAGCACAGAGCCCTAATACAAACACAAACTGTTTCAACCACAGAGTGCAAAAGTCTGAGGGTGACCCTGCAAATAGGGCTAGGTCCAAAAGGCCAGCTTCCTCCTTTACTGAGACTAAAACCACAAGGCCAAAGTGTATTTTAAAATTAAAAGACCCCTTTTCTCCAGGTGTTACTTATCAATAAACTACAAAAGTATAGGTCTCCCACTGGTCCCTTTTAAGTTAGTTAAGTTCCTGGACACTCCTAAACTGCCTTGCTTGGGATAAACTGGGTCACATTCCTCCCCTGAGCCATTCTGACATGCCCAAGCCAGTGTCTGCTTTGAGAGCAGTATTGCACACCTCATTAAAGCAGCACTGAAAGGCTAGCTGCATGCAGACTAATGAATATTAGACTGCAGGGGAATCAGCAAGAAATGTATAAAAGTTTAAAAGTTCTTTTCCTCTATATGTAACAAACATTTAGGGGTGCGCGGAGTTCACGGAGTCCTATAACGTGGAATTCCGCGAGTCGCAAAAAAACTTCACTGCAATATGCAGAGTTCCGCTTTCGGGCACAGTTTGCCAGTGCACCCGTTCGCGTTGCATTGGGAATGTGGAGTGCGTCCACATGCTTCAAAATCGTGCTCGAACAGCACTACGCGTTCCTGAAGTGTGTTCGCATTCTAGACCGCACGTGAACAGCACCATGAGGTCTGCATGGGTGCAGCCATCTTGTTTTTCTGCTCTCTGTTATAGTGCTGGGACTAAGTTTTAATCTGTACTTAATCTTTGTAATACTCCTCCTTTATTACTTTTCTACCCCTAATTTTTATTTTTTATAATAGTGTGTGTCTTTGAGTTTGTGTATTTTACATTTTTGTGAAAATTGCTTCCTGTTTTTGAGACTTTTTGACTTAGTTTATTCTTCTTCTTTCCTTATTTATTTCTTCTTTTCTTTTCTTTCCCTTCCTTTTCCTTCTTAGTTATTATTTACCCACCCAGCACCAAGACAGAGGTGTGACTTCCCTGTAGGCAGCGCCGCCGTCCAGGTGTGAAACCCAGGGCAATCTTTGCCACCTCCCCTCTATGGTGGCAGCAGGCGGCAGGCCCAGTAGCGGGTACACCCTTTGTGAGCGTCGGCAGTGCTGGGGGATGGTGAACCGGTGCATATTATTTATAGCATGCTGCTCACACGCAGAGGTAAGTTATGATTAGTAAAGTTTACGCTGGTACATTAATGTGTGATCCAGTTTCTAGTTTCTGCTAGGCAGGTGCTGCTACCTAATCGCCTTCCTCAGGCACTCGCTTTTGCTGATTAATTAAGAAGCCATTGCAGACTGTTTTCCTGTCACTATAGTGAATCACTCTGAGTTTGTTTATGTAGCTCATACAGTTCCAGGTTATTTAATTGAATTCACAGTGATGATGTGAATTATGCATCTATGCATTGCAAAAAAGTGAGACTGAGTTGGCTCATCAAGGGTGTTGAGAAATGGGAATAGATAGAATCAAAGATCATTCACTGCAATACATTAGTTCCAAATGTAGTTTTTGGTAAGGAGATTTGGAATATGTATTTAACGACAGTCGATGGACTCAAGTCGAAACCAGTAGTACTATAGGTGATCTGTTTTAGCAACTGCGTTTGCTTTTCATAAAACATTTTGTGGAGATTTTTAAAAGAATCACTAATCAATTTTTCTTTATCTTCTTAATTTCTTTCATCAGCACCCAAGGGCAAGAAAAGAGATGATTCGGAGGGTCCGGGACAAGCTGGTCAGCCATCGCTGACCACCAGCACCACTGCAGAAGGCTCTGCTAATCGCAGTACGTCCTTTTATGATTCTTGTGGGCATCTTAGGGTAGAACCGTAGAATCTTAGGGTATTGGTCTATTGGAATGTTGGTGCTATCTATCGTGATTCATCAAGATTCAGATAGCAGGCCCAAGTAAGCTAGTATTTTAAATAAAAATCACCATGTATGTTTGTTGAGAAGGCTTTCCTTTTCCTGCTTATGCCTAGATCTAACACAGTTCAGTTCACGAGACAGTGTCCATAGTTATTATGGACCACACATCCCCCATGTAGTGTCCTACAGACCTGTTCATTTATAGTTACAGTATACAAGCAGTTTCCCATGACAGTGCAGCAAGGCTGGAAAAAAAGTATGAGGTCCCACTCCCATTGCATTTGCCATCCAACACCATATGTCTATCATTGACCATTATTCCACGCCTGGCTTGTCTAACTTTGTGAACCAACCAATATAATTCCCAGAGTGATATTAGGAAGATACTGACGTGCTGACTGAGCTGTAGTGCTGCATTGCTGTTGTATTTGGGGTTGTGTATCTGGGATCAAATATGTGTAATGTTCTATGCTAGCCACACAGAACATAGGTGATGCCGGCTCCACTGCTGCTGCAGGTGGAGACGGTGACTATTCAGTTGGAGGGGGAGAAGTGGCAGCAGGGACGGGCACTAGTAAGTCAAATACTTTCTTACAATTATTATCCTCACTAGCTATTGCCATGGCGTCGCTCGTTGTCATCAAAAATGACTGTGAAGTGAAGCCCGCTGGCTTTACCAGCCACCCACAGCGATGGTTGAGTTATTATTATGGCCTCTTCTATTTGCAATGCAGCAGAATCTCACATAATAAGCTTTGATGGCTTGAGGGAGACATGAAAGAATGGAAGGTAACTTAAAAGAAAGGAAATGGTATATGAGTGAAAGGATGGGTGGGTAAAAGGGTGCGGGGTGGATGGCCGAAAGGATGGTTTGAAGAAAGGGTTGCTATGTATTGTATGGGTGGATAATGTATTGGACATTTTGGTGAAAGACTGTATGGGAGAAAGTAAAGCATAATCATGGTGGCTATGGGTAAATTACAATGAAAGGATGAATTAATATTTGGATCATTTGGATGAATAGGCAAGACAGCTCTTCTCATGAGGAGCGTGCTGCTGCTCACCTACTCTGCTTACTTGGTTTATGTAGGGTTATCACTATCATTCAAAGCTATAGTTCTTCTAACTGGGGTTTTCTTATTTTTTTTGTTCTTTGTTCCACTTCCTTCGCTGTATTTGTTAAGTGAACCAGATCTATCCTACCTATCATTTATTATCACCCCTCCCCGCCCATGGCATTTTTGTCAACTATGACCGAAGTGCAGTATGGGACAATCAATTTGTGACTGCAGTGTTGGCTGTGTAATGTGCATCTGCTTCAGTTAATGCAGCATTTATAATGTTTTCAATGCATTGCAAACCGAACACACAAGGTGTGCTGTCCCTTTGCCCACTCAGTCACCTCTTAGTACTTCACTCCTTTATTTTTTCCTAAGTTCTTACATCCCAGCCTACCAAATTGGTAAATCCATTCTTGGCATGTGCCACATTAAATCATACGATAACCATGTGAAGTGATTCCAGAATATGAATTCATCAATGAGAAGTCATTTTTTTCAACTCAAAATGTCTCACTCTGTTTATAATTACTTGAAAAGCCTTTAGAAAATAAAATTCAAATCACAGTTTTTTTTAATTCTGTGATGTTGTTGCCTGTTACTTTTCTGCCACACAGTCAGTGCTATTTTATGTTTGGCAACATGTGTGAGTAAAACATAAATTTGGCCTTGTGACTCTAGGGGACCAGCAATGTACTGCTACTGTGCCACCCAGTTATTTTAAACAATTGTTTGCACAGAGCATTGTTTACAATTTGTTTTTTGTTGTTTTTCTCAATATAGCTGTTCCTGCTGGTCCAGCTGGACCACCTGACAGGCAGGAGAGAGCGACCTGTTTGCAGCGGCAGAGGCTGGAATGTATCCAGTAGGAATACCAGCAGCTGGTGGTCCTGGAAGAGGAGGAGGAGCAAATAAATGCACAACAGCACCAGTGCAGCCGGTCCCCTGCAGCCTCCAGCCTCCTGGCTATCCCATCGCCGGTGCCGCTGCCACCCCCCACCAGTATGGTAACAGTACATTACTGCACATTACTGCACTGCATCCTGCAGAGGCTGGACACCATCGAGGGCCGGCTCACCTCGATTGAGCAGAGCATGGACCAGATCTGGACCGACGTCCATTATGCCCTCTTTTAGCCCTTAGTTAAATTTTTTGTTTTGGTTAGAGGGATTTGTCTTTTGTTGGGGCTGGGTGGAGAGGGTGGGAAGGGAGTTGGGATTGGAGAGCCTGTCATGGACATTTTGAGTTTTTGGGGCTTGGGTCAGTTTTGTTTGAGAGAGGGGTGGGCATGTTGTTTGGGTGGAGAGGGTGAGTTGCTTTGTAAATAAATAGAGGAAACTATTTTTTAAAATCTAAATTTATGCCTTAAGTAGTTTATTTTACTTTTACTTTGCACTGCTTGCTGCCTTCAAGTAGTTTTATGCAGCCTGTTTATGTGCTTGTATCTTAAGAGAGAGTGTAGCACTTAGCTATAGATTCTAGGCTTATACTTCTTTAAGTATCTTGACCATTATGGGGAATGCTGCCATGATGACCTATATTGTGTCAAAGTTCTGAACTATCTAGACAATAAACAGTAGTAGTTAATATATTTCTTACTAAGTTAAATTACATCCATGCTAGTTGTCTTACCTGAATATACATGCAGCAATAACAGGGGAGGCATCACAAAATCACAAGCGAGGTCCCACTTCCATTTCCACCCAGGTGAGCTCAAACTGTAGGAATGATCTGAATGATTGACTGATTATCCATTGTAGGCAACTAAATGAAAGTAGAAAGACTGAGTAGGTGGGTTATATATTTATCAAAGATTTACAAAGAATTGACACCACCTGAGTACTATGTGATGACACAAAGAGAATGCCTTATTGTGCTAAAATAGACAAAAATAGCGATACCAGTAAGTTTTGGCTAATGTGGAGCAAGCAGTATTATTTGTGAGCTCCTCAAGTTATAAAAAATGGACTCAAAGTCTGGAGTCAACAATCTTAGGTTAGGCGTTTATGGTTAGGCAACATAAGGCCTGAATGATGATGATGCTGCTGACCTTTTTTTTCTTTTTCGGAGTTTCATGTAGCGCGAACTTGACCCGAAGGTATCAAAGTGCTTTACATGAGCACCAGTTACATTACACGAGGACACATTTTTTTTTATTTTTTTTTGTTAGGCATGGGAAGATTACGTGATTTGCCTGAAATCACAGGATGTTAAGCGGCATTGCAGAGACTCGAACCTGGTTCCCCAGATTGTTGTGTAGCTCCTATAAACCAATATAAGAGCTGCGCATTCAGACAACATACACTATAGGATTGGTGTCAGACTGATTCTAGACACCCCTACCGGGTATGTTAGCCTGTATACCAAGGAGAGAATAGTTCTTGGCAACTATCGAACATGACAACCCTGATCCCTCAGGATCGTGGAAACAGTATATGACTTTTCGCTCAGTCACTCGTGCTCACTTCGTCTTAGAGAGATACACAGAATAAACAGTGGAAACGTTTTTCAATACGCATTTATTGAACCAGCGTCATTCTAGTGTAAAATGGGTGTGCTAAAACAACCACTAGACAGTAACAGATATAAATGATTATAAGCACTAACAGAGTAAAAGGATGGTAGATTTCTACCATTGTGCTAAAACAATGAATATAGGCAAGTATATAAATTACATGACAGTAGAATGCATACTCCTACTATGCGATCCTAACTAGATGTACCTACGTGTACCTAGCATGTATGTGAGTGTATAAGCCAAGAATCCCTCTAGGATAAAGTCAACCCCATTACCTGAAGTGAGAGACTGTGGGACCCCGTCTTGGTCTCGAGATGGACAACCTACAAGGGATGTCAGACCACTGCGAGCTGGAGTGTCTGCATGCAGGAGCCTCAGCGTCTTGCGTCAGTGTGTCTGCATGGAAGTCCTTTTCTCCTCTGACTACCTCAGCAAGATATGGTGTATATATACCCAAAGTGGTACCCCCTGGGGATATACCTTTCTGTGTCATGTCAGACTAGGATGACGGAAGGAATGACCCTTATACATAATTATTATGCAGGAGATGGTAGGCCTGCTGTCTTGCTATGATTCCAAGAATCCTCATGCATAATGAATGAGGCTTAAGGTTTTTGGAGAAAACCCCATGTCATCTTTGGACATTACCGTAACAAGGTAAAAGGTCAGTACTAAGAACCGTTATGTAGTGTAATGGTAGGGGAGAATATAGGTGAAAGGTTAGGTGACTACCTGAGCCTATATTGGGGTACCTATATGGAACAAAACACCCACTCCTCATCCGACTGGACGACATACTAAAAATTCTACGTACGGCTAAACGTGGTACACAACTATTAATAAGTCCATTAAAAATAGTATTTAAAAGATGTAAAATTTCCCCAAAAATTTAAAAAGAAAGATAGTGCATGCGATAGAAGTCTGTACTAAATAAGTTTGTATATATAGTCCTAACAATGAGAGACTGAAAGCCATGCAGTTTAGAAAACGTGTCTTGTTTAAAATTCCAAATTTGGTTTGTTTTTAAAAAAGGTCGAATTTTCCCAGCACATAATGAGCCACATGTTTATGTGTCCTGGCTGGGATCTGCAACATCACTTTTGCCTGCAATCGCAGATCAGGTCAATCGAGCACAGATGTTCCTCCGTATTCACCACAGCCACTGCTGCGGATGTATGAGTGTCATCCAAGGCCTGAGTATTTGTTGAGGAGCCGGTATCCTTTCCGACAGGAGCTGAAGCATCCTGTGGTAGCTCTAAGAATGCAGACATCAACATTAGAATACGCTGAGGACACTGCAGAATATGGGCCGTTATCGGGTCCAGTAAAGCATCAACGTCTGGTTGCGCAATTGTTGGAAGTGTTAGACAGAGATCAGACAAGCATTCTTGTCCACAGAACAGACATCGGAGGACAGGCAGAATACAGTCGATCCAGACTGGTCTAAACGACAAGAACCAAGACTCGCTCAGTTCTCGAAGACGGGGTGTGCCCAGATGGAGTACCATTCGATCACGGTATTGGCGCACCAAGAGAGTTTTTTCCATCTTCTTGGTGACTGGGACGTCCATTGCGAGCAGAATAATGACAATCAGGATACCTGCTATTAGAAACAGAATCAGCAGAAATCCTCCAAAAATGCTTCCGAGTACGGAGTGTATGAAGTTGGGAACAACTCTGAGGATTGTCTGAAAGGTGCTTAACAGTCCAGAACCTATGGTCTTAAATAGGTGGACAATACCCGCCGTATCAGACATGTTAAAGATACGGTGTACCATTTCTGTGAAATGTAAAGGGCAGTTTGTTTGTACTAGTGCCTGTATCTCAGCCGAGGACCTTGCAACCAGGCGATTATAAGTTTCTCGGGTGGAGGTTAAGGGCACGTTTGGCCGTAAAAGCATGACTTTCATTCGGCTCGAAGTATCAAACCGTATAAAGGAAACATTCAACGAAGGCCATAACGGCGCCTCCTTGACTGTATGGGTCGGTGGAAACAAAACTTGCATACATCAAGTAACCCTGGAGCTTACAGTGACAAGAGATGCCCGGGAGCATCCCACAACAACCTTGATCATTCAGCAACAAGTAACTCCCATTTGAAAGCAACTTAAATACCGGATTAATCACGGCAGCTGGGGACCCTTTGAAGTGACAGGATAATTTAGCAACAGAACCATTGCAGGCCACATGCAGCATGATATCCTGGCATATGAGAGATCCACTTAAGGAATTCTCGCAGTTGGTACCGCTAAGGAACACTTCCATGTCCCCATTCCTACATCAAAATCTGTATGGCAATTCCCAAGATTCCTTGATGCATTCTCTACCCATTGCTTCATATCTGCCCACCTGTTGTTCTTCTAGGCAATACTGAAACTGGAAAGTTGTGACCGGTAATGTTATATGGCCATGTATTAACCATTGTGTGGATGGTGACTCTGCCACAGTAGAAGTTAACTTGTCGAGTTTTTCAATACGCAGCATTGTATATTTTGCTCCCCTTTGTGCCATCATTATCTGCTTCTCAGTCAGATTGTATGCAGAAAATAGGGACGTGCTGTTGATAGATCGCCAAGGCACATAACCAGTGCGCAATGATTGCAGCCTCCAACTTAATAACATATCAGAACGTAGTTGAGATTGTCCGTGTTGTAGTATGGACAAGTCCTGTTCTAGTATATCTATAGCAGAAGATACAATGTTGCCCAGTGAATAAATCCTGGATGTTAATGTAGTCATACCGTCGTCAACTACAGCTAATGCTTTTTCTAGGTTAATCTTATCTATTTCACGAAGTCTCTCCGCAGCTCCTTGTTGAGAGATTTTCCAGATTTAATTATAGAGAGCGTAATAGAAACGTTTCTGGCATGGCTTTCGGGGACCTAGTAAAAGATCCCCTAAATCCACCTCATCCGAGAGTAAGGATAAGTGCTGTTTCACCTGGGACAGTGTCGAGGTTTCCAGCCAATCGAGGCACAACTTCCCAACACTGTATGATGTCACCACCCCAGATGTTTTCTTTGTACATATCGTGGGTCTGGCCTATGGTTGTACCCTTGAATCTTGATTGACATCTGTTTGTGTCTGTGGGCCAAACTAACCATCCCTTCCGATTGCTGTATGAAGTATTGCACTGCATGATGTCATCTATTGTATCCCCTCCGTGTGATGTAAAATTGGAATGTATGACAGAATATCGACGGACAGAAAATCGACCTGCAAAAATATCGACACAGAAATATAGAAGTCAAAAATATCGAAGTCCAATCTACATAAAGGTAAGTACAAAAATATCGAAAAAAATATATAGTTGTCAAAAATATCGAAGTTAAAAATATCGTTTTTTTTTATGTTTTAATAATAATGTAAAATTAAGTAAATAATACATATAATTAAAATAAATATAGTTAAAAATATTAAAAGATATTAAAAAATAATAACGAATACATTAAATGTTAAAATCAATTAAACATATACATATAAATTAATATATATACTTACTCCACATACTACAACAGTAGAGAAAGTGTTGGATAGCGTAGGGGTAAAAATTACTATTCCCACTCCAGTGAGTGCAACAGTAGGGAAAGTGTTGGATAGCGTAGGGGTAAAAATTACTATTCCCACTCCAAAGAATGCAACAGTAGGGAAAGCGCTGGATAGCGTAGGGGTAAAAATTACTATTCCCACTCCAGAGAGTGCAACAGTAGGGAAAGCGCTGGATAGCGTAGGGGTAAAAACTACTATTCCCACTCCAGAGAGTGCAACAGTAGGGAAAGCGTTGGATAGCGAAGGGGTAAAAATTACTATTCCCACTCCAGAGAGTGCAATAGTAGGGAAAGCGCTGGATAGCGTAGGGGTAAAAATTACTATTCCCACTCCAGAGAGTGCAACAGTAGGGGAAGCGCTGGATAGCGTAGGGGTAAAAATTACTATTCCCACTCCAATGAGTGCAACCGTTGAACGGGTTGGATAGCGTAGGGGTAAAAATTACTATTCCCACTCCAGAGAGTGCAACAGTAGGGAAAGCGCTGGATAGCGTAAGGGTAAAAATTACTATTCCCACTCCAGTGAGTGCAACAGTAGGGAAAGCGCTGGATAGCGTAGGGGTAAAAATTACTATTCCCACTCCAGAGAGTGCAACAGTAGGGAAAGCGTTGGATAGCGTAGGGGTAAAAATTACTATTCCCACTCCAGAGAGTGCAATAGTAGGGAAAGCGCTGGATAGCGTAGGGGTAAAAATTACTATTCCCACTCCAGAGAGTGCAACAGTAGGGAAAGCGTTGGATAGCGTAGGGGTAAAAATTAGTATTCCCACTCCAGAGAGTGTAACAGTAGGGAAAGCGCTGGATAGCGTAGGGGTAAAAATTACTATTCCCACTCCAGTGAGTGCAACAGTAGGGAAAGCGTTGGACAACGTAGATGTTAAAAATAACATACTTATAAATGAAATAAATATTGTAATTAAATAATGATTGATTAATAAATTTAGAAAAAAAAAACTACAAATATATCAAAAATAATAATTACTTTAATAATATTAAATACTTCCCACCCTATTCCCCAATAAACACACAACACACTCCACATAAAATTTCACACAATTAAATTAATTTTCAATTAATCAATTAATAAAAATTAATTTTCAATTAATAATTAAATAAAAAAATGTCAATAACAATAAATAATGTGTAATAAAAATTAATAACCAATTAATAATTAAGTAACAAACTAATTAATTAGCAATACCAAGAAATAATATTTAATAAAAAGTAAGAACCAATTAATAACTAATTAACAAAAAAGTAATTATTAATACCAATAAATGATATTTAATAAAAATTAATAACTAATTAATAATTAAGGGGCCCATTACGATACCCGGCGTAAATAAATCCGCCAGGCATGGAAGCGGCAAAAATCCGCCCGCACACACCGTCTGAACACCGACCACGCCATTACGATTACACAAACCGAAAACCGCCATCGGCGGAAAATCACACAAAATACCGCCCGCCATCGTCCGAGTCTGAGTCAAACCGCCCGCCACGGACGGAAACACGCACGACAACACAAAACCGCCCGCCCACACGGCCGACACACCGCACGTGAAATTACGATCGCACCGCCATGAGCGCGGAAAAACCACAAATATACCGCCCGCCAGCGCAAACAACGCCGATGAGAATCGACACGGCAGAAGCCATGGCGCCAACGTACCTGCACAGAAACCATCCGCACACAAAACCAATAGCACACAACATGGCCAACAAGTCCACACAGCAAGGCACGCACAAATACACAAGCACAGTACACATCCCGAAAACACCCCCCGGACAAACAAAAAATACAAAGGCCAGAACACCAGACACAACACACCTGAAAACAACAGACCATGAGGACACACCCACATAGGTGAGTACAAAAGCAGCACTCCCACAGACCACAACCCCTTGCTACATTGCAAACCAGAGAGGAGAGGAGAGGACACAGTGACACAGCAAGGACAGCAGCACACCACAGAAACGCACACATCACAACCACCACCACCACCACCAAACACCGGCACCACAAACCCCCTGCACATTACACAACACACACCGCACCAGCACCACAAACACCATGGCACCACAAAGGATGCCCAAGTTCACGCCCATGGAGCTGACGGTCATGGTCGACGAGATCATCAAGGTGTACCCACAAATCTATGGGAACATGGTCCAGCACACACCACTAGCCACCAGAAACAGAATGTGGAACCGGATCGTAGACCAGGTCAATGCAGTCGGGACCCTGCCCAGGAACAGAGTCGAGATTAACAAACGTTGGAATGACGTAAAGAGCCTGGTCAAGAAGAAGGAGGGCAAAAACAGAGAGCTGGCTGCCGTCACTGGCGGAGGGAATCCCGCGCTCTTTAAGACCTTCAAAGCGTGGGAGGAGAAGGTGCGAGTCGTAATCCATCCGGAGATCCTCGCCGGATTAGCAGGGGGAGTGGAGGCTGGTAAGTACAAACTAATGTATACCAGCACACCGCTATGTACTCACATGCGCAACTACCATGCCACAGCTCCCAGGGACAAAAACACCCCCATGTCTAGCACACAATACACAACACATCACACACACATGCAACAGACACTACCACACACAGCCCAAACCGAACAACTGTAAGATGCGTGGGGACATGTGTACACTCAGCCAGCCACGTAACCACCAACAGGTCCCCAAATATGCCAGAAGCGCCACAACGAGCACCCACCACACCCATGTGTCCGCCACAGCTGCACTAACCGACAAGTAACAGGTAAGTGGCAGGAACACAAAGTGCAGTGTGTGGGACGGTGGACAGCCCAAGTACAACACACACCAGGCCCCAGTCCCACAGCACAGCAAGGAGGAGCATCCCCCACAGCCACGTGTCAGCCCCCGCAGTGCACAACGACAGCCGAAAGGCAGACATCACGGTCCACAGCAATCGGTGTCAGTGGGTGTCCAGCCACCCCCACGACCCACAACACCCCCCACCCCCACAGACCTGCAACATGGAGCACCCCCGCTTAGAGCCATGTGGCATCCAGTACAGTGCACGCACGAACAACTTGCAGGTGGGAAACTGGACAGGGCTGGATTACTGGAGGCATGAGGACCATAACACGACCAACACATGGAACATGTCACGTAGCAGACGAACACGCAGCACCGCCCACCGTCACGAACAAGTGAACAATGTGCACACGGACATGAACAACAGACTCACACCCCATCACAGACATAGCAACACCCAAGGAGCCACGTCTGCATGCACAAGCCACACTGAATATAGTCCCACACGGCAGCCACTGTGCAACTCATCACACACAACCGAAACACCATTGAAGTCCTGTCCATGTAGCCCCTACTGCCTGTCAACCACACACCCCACAACTACGCCTATGTAAGACAAACAACACTAGACGCAACAGAGCGGAACAACATAAATGCACACGAACACCACTGAACCCATCAAACACACAGACAAACCATGCACAAACAACATACCATCCATCCCATCCGTCAGCCCCAGTCTCATGAAAGGCATGTCATCCGCACAGCTGCCACACATACAGCAGTCACGCTGAGATACATGCCCATGACCAACCATGTGCCAGAAGTCAATGAAGCGCACGACACACTGTGAGCAACAACACACAACATGGGCCACACCCCCCGAGCACTGCAGTGATGCACATGGCACAGGGCAGCACGCACACCAAGGAGATGGGACAACTGCAATACGTCGGGTGGCACACAACCATCACTCACTCATAACGATGCGTCCAATGCCATGTCCAGTAATCACAACAGACAGCAAATATGCAGGCCATGTCAAGCATGCACACACCTCAAACCATGCACTGTCATGCTGCCACAACACATGTCACGTTCGGCACCCATGGCTCACAGCATGTACCCCAAAAGCATATACCCTCCCAAATGCGAATCTGGGGCATGGCCCCCATGTTGCCATATGCGTTCCTAAGCGTTCCATTTGAACCCCAAAAGCATATTCCCTCCCAAATGCGAATCTGGGGCATGGCCCCCATGTTGCCATATGCGTTCCTAAGGGTTCCATTTGAACCCCAAAAGCATATTCCCTCCCAAATGCGAATCTGGGGCATGGCCCCCATGTTGCCATATGCGTTCCTAAGCGTTCCATTTGAACCCCAAAAGCATATTCCCTCCCAAATGCGAATCTGGGGCATGGCCCCCATGTTGCCATATGCGTTCCTAAGCGTTCCATTTGAACCCCAAAAGCATATTCCCTCCCAAATGCGAATCTGGGGCATGGCCCCCATGTTGCCATATGCGTTCCTAAGCGTTCCATATGAACTCCAAAAGCAAAGTACAAACCAGACCCAGGATGGGCCAGGAGCCCGCATACACCAGAGTCACAATGAGTAGGGGCACAGCAACACACCCATCGGCATGGCCAATCCGTCCCATGCCACATGTGCACAGCACACAGTCCCATTGCCTAGCACACACAACTACAGATGCCACAGCCACACACTCGCCTCCGGGAAACCCATGTACGAGATTGCACGAACTGCCAATGTCAGACGACTAATACATACTTCGCCAGGTGCAACACAAAAACAAATCTCATTCTCTCCACAGGTGACGAACTGCTGGATGCTGGGGATGGAGACAGCAGCCAGCACAGCCAGCCCACAAGCCCCCAACGAGGACACACGGATCTGGAGGATCTGTCCTCCTCTTCGGACACGGACCACCAAGCTGGCCCATCTGGCGTGGCAGGGCCCAGCCGCTCCCCAGGACCCCTCCTACCCACCAACCCATCATCCAGGGATGTTGAACAGTCCCAGTCCCCTGCTGCCACTGTCGTTGCGGCCACACCCACGGTCATTGCGGCCACTACCACTGCCGCAACCGCCACCATCGCCGCACCGACCACCACCGCCTCCACCACCACCACGTCTTTGCTGGCACCAGCCCCAGCGCAGGTGGTGGCCCGGCCGACTGGATCCACCCTGGGAGCCACAGCTAGGACCGTGGTGTGCAATGTGGCTAGTGGGCAGGCCGGTGGCAGCAGGACTGGTAGGAGGAGCAGGGTCAGGGAAACGCCAGCCTCCCCTGGGAGCCATGCCCTGCCTCAAATGGCCAGAGTCCTTGGGGCCTATGAAGAGGCCCAAGGACAATGGGCCAGGTCTGCTACTGACACGCGGGAGGTGCTGGGGGTGCTGAGGTCCATGGACGCCCATATGGGCCACTTCGTGTCCCGTATGGACCAACTCGTGGACCTCATGGGCCAGCTGGTGGTGGCGGTGGGGTCACAGGCAAGGCCAGCAACACCACCTCCGCCACCACCTGCTAGGGCGCAGGGTCGGCCAGCAGTGTCCACTTCCCCTGCGTCCACAGCCAGTGAGCACACCTCACCCACCACCAGCAGGTCGCCACCACACACCCCCTCCCAAACGTGGAAGGGGCCGTCCGAAGAGGAAACAGATCTCCCGGGAGGACTTCGCACGCTCCAGTCGCAAGTGAGGCAGCCAGCCAGCCTACCGCCAGCCTTCCTTGACCAGCCACTGCATTGACTTGCTCTACGATCCCACTCCACACAGCCATCTGGATGGCATGTGTGTGTTGGACTATGGACATAGAACCAGTGGGTACACCCTGATCATCACGCAGCCATGACCGCCAGCTCATTGTCACTGCACGCACCACTTTTGTCATCACCTTACACACAATCACATGTCACAGTTTGTAATAAATGCACCTTTTTCACTAACTGCTGTTTGTGCCCTGTGTTTTATTTGTACGGAATACAACGGCCACCTTGGGCGGAAAGGCACCTGATGCGTGGCATGGCAATGGAATCCGGAGGGCCTGTAGGGACCTAGGGGTGGGAGACAGAACAGGAGCACATTCAATGAGTGTGTCACACACCCATCATACAGTACATGTCAACAACTACAAGCAATGTACACACATCGCACAGAGCAATAGGGCACAATGCCACAGTCACCAACAGTGGCATACTACCCTGGCCATGGAGCGTTGACACACTGCACGCAGTGAACATACGGCCACCCTGACACAGCACACACACACCTGCACAGATACAGACACATCATCCGTCGTACATGGACACTCACCGTCAAGTGAAGTAGCGGGCGATGAGCTGCTGGCGCACATTCCCAGCTTCCTCCTCTCCGCTGTCCACCTCACTCGAGCTGTCCTGGTCTGCGGGCTGGGGCCCTGGTTGATCTCCGTCATCCACAATGAGGGGGATCTGCTTCCGAATGGCTAGATTGTGCAGCATGCAGCACGCCACCACTATCTGGCACACCTTCTGTGGGGAGTACGCCAGTGCACCCCCGGTGCGGTCCAGGCACCTGAACCTGGACTTGAGGAGGCCAAAGGTACGCTCGACCACACGTCTGGTCCTCCCATGTGCCTCATTGTATCGATCGTCTGCTGGGGTGCGAGGATTCCTCAATGGACTGAGCAGCCATGCCCCATTCGGATACGCAGAGTCACCTGGGTGTGAGGGACACAGAGAACCGTTGCTATTCCAACTGGACAGGGGACAGCATCGCACAACCAGCACGCTACATCACTCCACATACTCACCGACAATACAGCCACGATCCTGTTGCAGATTGGCCATCAGTCGTGGCAAGATGCTGTTGCGCATTATTTGTGCGTCATGTGCCGAGCCTGGAAACTTGGCACACACGTGGGTGATCACCATGTCCGCAAGGCACACCACTTGCACATTCAGGGAGTGCGTGTGCTTCCTGTTGCGGTACAGGTGCTCAGTGGCCTGTGGTGGAACAAGGCCAACATGTGTGCAGTCAATGGCTCCCACGACGTGTGGGATTCTGCCAAGGGCATAGAATGCACCCTTCACTGCCGCCAATTCACGAGCCCTGGGGAATCTGATGTACCTGTTTCGGTACAGCATCATGGCTGCCAGTACATCCCTCAGCACCTTGCTGAACATGGGCTGGGACATCCCTCCTCCACTGCCCACTGTGTGCTGGAATGACCCAGTGGCGAAGAAATGCATGGCGGCCATCACCTTAGCCGTGGGGGTGACAGCAGTCGGATACACCCTGCGGGGACGGAGATGGGGCTCTAACATGGCACACAGTCGATGCAGAGTTGGCCTGTCCAGCCGAAACTTCCTGATTACCTCTGTATCGTCCATGTCCGCCAGCAATTGGTATGGGCGGTCAATGTTCGGTCTCCGCCTGGGTTAAATGGCAGAGGACACATGTCAAAGCAACACGGCACATAGCAATTTCGCATACACATCACTGACATGACTGAGCAAGCACATGAGCCACAGCCCAGCTGTCAAGCTGGGACGGCACGGCCACAATACACTTACACAGGTCTCCCAACAATGGCAATGGCAAGTGAGACATACCACTGCCATGTGCATGCACATGGGGATCTAGGCCCCAATGACTTGCGGGGCGTGCTGATGGGGACTGACTGCATATTCGTCAAGCGGCAACGCCACGGCAACATGAGTGTCTGCTGAGCATGGAACTGCTTCCGAGGCTGCATGAGTATGGCACACGACGACGACGATGTGGGCACGGGCTGAGCGGCCAATACAAGTGGGACCTGTGGCACGAGGGGATATGAGACAGTAGTAGGTGTCAGCACTGCACCCTATGTACAGCACTGTACGGATCACAGCTCCCGAAACATTGACTGGTGTCCACATTGACAGCCCCATGCCAAGACGGCTGTGTGCTTGCAGTCACACGTCACAGGTGAGAGGTTACATTGCACGTGCCAGGTGGCAGACGTACATAGTGGGAGCTGGCATGTGTGTGCATGTGTCTCCTGTTCAGGATCCACCAGATGGGCGCTGACTCTGTACTGACCATTGGACACAGCATGTTCCGTGGAAGGCTTGTGTGTGTGGGATGGTGGCACTGGATGTGCCTCCGTTGGGTGGGGGGCCATGCACAGGGCGGGTACGTCGATGATTGCGCATTGTTGGTCACGGTGGGTGCACCAACTAAGATGTGTTGCCCTGTGTTCAATTCCTATGTCCGCATGATGATGGACTGTGGATGTGAGCAGACTACACATTGGTCGATGTGCTGTCTATATGCATGTGCCTTCACACCAGGCACAGCTGCCCCTGCACATGTGACCCCTGCTGGACTCGCTGCTGGGTCTGTGGAGCTGATGCACCTTCTGCGCGTGGGGCGGACAGCTCTCCTCACTTCCCTCATTGCGCATGTCATGTCTTTGCCGCAGGTGACATGGATCATGGAGGGCCCACATGTACGCGTGGGTAGGCTACACATGATTGTTCACTGGTCGCCACCCCAGTCAGTGTTTCGAATGGGAAGGTTGTCGTGCTGGTGGTATGTTCGATGTGGCGGATGGGCGGGCCTAGGTGCGGGCTTACATTCCGGACATGGGGGGGTAGTTGGATTTGCGACTAGTTGCAGTACACACGGGACACGTCTCTTCCTTTCCACATCTGGGTCATCCCTTGTACTAACTGACAGTGATACAGTCATCTTCGCCCCAGCCCTCATGTCCTCCCCTCACCCCCCCAATATGCATGCTCACCTGCGAGGCTAGCGCTTGCACAGGCAGCCCCATGCTCGCACCAGAGAGGGCAAGGAGTGTATGTGTGGGTCCAGTTGCACGAGTGGGCTGTCTCAGGGTATGATGTGTGGCGGGACGCCGTCCACCTGCGTGGTGCCCCAAATGGAGACCCGGCCTGCATGGACTATGCATCACAGTCTTCGCCTTCCGGATCCGCCACCTGCGACACCCAGTGGCTGTGGCTGCCCTTGCGGCCAGGCCGCGTCCGTCTGTGGCTGTTGGCCCACACATTCACTCTTTGGCCTCTCTGGGGAGGGCTCGGGGGTGGTGGCGCACGCGCTTGCACTTAGTCGCAATGGCATGTGTCGTGGTTGGTATGATGGGCAATGGATGGGATGGTGCGAGCCACCTCCCGTGACGTCAGTGCTGCTCGTGCTGTGGTGCGTCCCCCTACACTTCCATCTGACTTGTGCCATGCTAGACGTTGAGGTTCTATTGCCTGCGTGATATGACCAGGAGGAGCGCGAGGAGACCTCACACACACCATGCTCCACTGCCATCCCGTGCCCTGTATCGCCTGTGCGGATTGACTATGTTGGGGTTACACCTGGTCGACTGGGGCTGTGTGTGCCTTGTCAAGGGGCATGGCGGGCGCACAACAGGATCCAGCTTGTCCACAGAGGGTGGGCTGAGGTGCGCCTGGTACCGCTTTGTACGTGTGCCCGGCTGCTGTGCACACACGTGTTCACTCCCCCCGACAGGTGTCCTCTCACAATGCCCAGGGAAGTGGTGGTGTACTGTTCATGACCCCTCCCAACACGGCGTGCTCCAACTTGGCATGTGCGCATCTACCCGTCGCACCCACCCACCTGAGCACTGCGTCCATACGACTTCACACGACACATGTGTGTCTTCCACAGTAGTGCTACTCATTTGCGTTGACATCCAATACCAGTGGACTACATGGTCATGTCACGACTGCCGTGTACTTCACATACTCTCATCCTCTCTCATTCGTACTAGTGAAATGAGTCAGCGGAGACAGTTTTGGTTTCAAACATTATATTGAGTCTTCTGTCCTCTGTGATGCAGTATAGTGGACACTACTGGCAGCGGGATACATGTTGAGGATATACTGAGCATGATTACAAATGGGATAGGGTGTGGGGTTACATCTGCTTGGCCAAGGCTGTGCTAATGTACATTTACGTACAGCTGCGGAGCTGCGGACTTTGACACAGACGGTATACATGTAGCCTACCAGACCGCTCGGCATCATGGGCACAGTCCATCTCAGTTCCATGTGACAGGTTTGCTGCAGTTGTTCCTCATGCACGCGTGCATGTGAGATGACATCAGGGCATGTGCTTGCGTGCATGCAGCGGCGTGCCACTTGTTGTTGCACTGTGGTGGTTACTGGACATGTCACAGTCACTGGGGTCGTGTTGTTGTTGTATGCACTTGTCGTCCATGCAAAGGTCCTGGATTCCGGGGATTCCCGGGGCGGGGGTGGGAGGGGTGCAGCACCCACAGACTCCAGGCGACCTATTCATGTCCACTGAGCGGTGTGTGTGTCCATGTGCGCTGGATCCATGTCGTGTCCTGGTTGTTCGTGCAGTTCCGTCCATGTGGGTGCGATACACAGAGCCCATGCCACTGCCTCCCACGATGCATGCGGTGTTCCTGGATGTGATGGGGAACAGTGTGCATGTCCCGGTCATATCCGATGTCATGGCGATGTCGTTGATGGTGTGGTTACAGTTGCCGGTCGTTTGGTATGGCTGTTGTGGTGGTGACTGGCCAGTCCGTGCGGAAGCTGAGCATGGGTGCGGGGTTGGACTTCATAGGTCACTCGGGGAACCTGCGTTGTGGTCCGACGTATTTACAGGTTGTCAGGTATGCGATGCCGTCCAGCAGGGCTTCCATGTCATTGGTGGTGTACATGTTTGCCAGCCAATGAAGCGGATGGTGGCTCTCAAGGTGTTGTTCGTAGGTTGTCCCTTGGAGGACCATGATGGGGCATGCTGGGTGACATTCGATGTAGCTGTTCTCGATGATCCGTCGTGTGGAGGCACAGTGGTTCCATTTCAGTGCGGGTGCGATGTTGGCCACATACGCCATGCCCCCATAGGCAGAGCAGGCCCTGTCGTGTGCGTCCAGAGGGAGGAGTAGTGGTAGCAGGTCCGCCTTCAGACATGCCGGGTTGGAGAGGCATATCTCGACGGGATGCTGGTAGGGACACCTCCGACAGTAGAAGACGGGCATGACGCAGCTGAACAATGTGATGCGGTAAGTCAGTCGGTAACTTACGTTCAGCAGGGACAGGAGATCGCATCCCAATGTATGTATCGTGTTGGTTTTGTACAGCTTGAGCTGTTCGGCGTAGTTTGGTAGGTGTGTTGCGGTTGCCATTTCGCAGCGGTTCGTTGAGGTGGCGTGCTCCGGCTGTGTGTGCAGTCTGCAATGTGCACGCTCCGGGGTTGCTGTGAGCTCTGTGTAGTCGTAGGGAGACAGGACTTGTGTTCTGTTGGCTTGTTTGGAGGACACGGGCCCTCTTCCCACATGCTTCTCAGACAGTTCAAGGTCAGTGCTGTGTGACTCCTTCCAATTAACTTGCATGTGGCCGACATGGGGGAGTGTTTTCTTCTTTCTTCCCCGTCCGTTGTGTGCTTCTGTGATATGCGCTATCTGCCCTGTGGTCGGTCTCCTCGGCATGCCTGTGTTGGTCTATTCTTGGACAATGGCTGTATTCACCGGCTTCTGTCGTAGGGCTGTGGTTTCGGTGTTGGAATGGAAGGTCATTCAGTGCTGTCTGCTCTCCCTTGTGTGGGCGGCAGCCTGCCTTTCCGCTCTGCGTTGGGCCTTGTGTGTGGATGTTATTCTTGGGCCACCTGTTGTCGGTCCCCGGGCTCTTTGGTGTTCCGTTTCATGTGTCTTGTTCATATGTGCAGGGTGGTATGGGTTTTTCAGTGTGGTACTGGCGTCCCTCTTCCCGAAGGGGCCCTGCTTCTCCTAGTTGGTGTTGCCGCCGCTGTGTGCTACGCCATGTTTGTTACACTGGGGTGTGTCCTGCTGTTGCGTGACTTCACTGACATGGGTGCGTCGGTTGTGTGGCGTTGGGTGTTGTCCGTGAATTGGGCGTTGGGGACATGTCTGTGGCAGGCCTGTCACGTGTCATGTGCGTTCGGGGTGGGGCTGATGTGTGTGCTGCTTGGTTGTGTCCCTGTGTCTGTGTGCGACGCATGCATGGCGCTGCGGTTGGCCTCTGCGTTGTGCGCATGTGTGGCGGCGTCATCGGCGCTTTGGGGCCGTGACGGGGTGGTTGGTTCCTAGTCCCAGGTGGTGTGTACACATGTGTTCCGCGATGTTAGGATTTGGCCTGTGTGTCATATGTGGATGCAATGGTGGATGTGTAGTGTGCACGCGCTGGTGGGGGGTTGTCCGCTTTTTCCGCCCTTGCACTGTGTGCGCTGTTTGCGTGCACTTGTTGTGTGTGTGCCTACCTGCGTCTCCGCGGTACGTTGCGTCCTTGGTGGTGCATCAGCAGAAGCATGGGAAGGGCCTGCAGTGCTGGATTCATGCCCGGGGTGCCGCTTCTTCGTTGTCCGTGCTCTGCGTCCGTGTTTCCGCCTCTCTTTCACGTGCGGTGTCTCTTTGCCGTGGGAGCCGTTTGTTTGCGGCATCGTAATTTATGCGCCGGGCGGGACGTGTTTCGTCGGACGGTGTGTGTCAGTTGTGCTGCGCCGCTACGTGTGCGGGCGCACTTTGATGGCGGACGGTGTTGCTGGCTTGCCGGCGGTGTTTGGCCTGCTTTTCGCATCGTAATTGGGCGGGCGTGTGGACTGCTGCGTGCCGGCGGTAACTGGTGGTTTTTGCATCCGCCAGCACGGCGGTTGTGCTTCCGCCCGCCATCGTAATGGGCCCCTAACTAACAAAAAATAGCAATACCAATAAATAATATTTAATAAAAATTAATAGCCAATTAAAAATTACTTACCCAAAAAATTAATTATTAATACCAATAAATATTTAAGAAAAATGAATAACTAATTAATAATTAATCAAAAATATCAATACCAATGAATACTATTTAATGAAAATTAATAACCAATTAAAAATTAATTAACAAAAAAAATAGTTAGCAATACTCAATTTTTCTTAATTAATTACTTAAAGGCCCATTACGATACCCGGCGTAAAAAAATCCGCCAGGCATGAAAGCGGCAAAAATCCGCCCGCACACACCGTCTGAACACCGACCACGCCATTACGATTACACAAACCGAAAACCGCCATCGGCGGAAAAACCACACAAGATACCGCCCGCCCTCGTCCGAGTCGGAGTCAAACCGCCCGCCACGGACGGAAACACGCACGACAACACAAAACCGCCCGCCCTCACGGCCGACACACCGCACGTGAAATTACGATCGCACCGCCATGAGCGCGGGTAAACCACAAATATACCGCCCGCCAGCGCAAACAACGCCGATGAGAATTGACACGGCAGAAGCCATGGCGCCCACGTCCCTGCACAGAAACCATCCGCTGACAAAAACAATCGCACACAACATGGCCAACAAGTCCACACAGCAAGGCACGCACAAATACACAAGCACAGTACACATCCCGAAAACACCCCCTGGACAAACAAAAAATACAAAGGCCAGAACACCAGACACAACACACCTGAAAAGAACAGACCATGAGGACACACCCACATAGGTAAGTACAAAAGCAGCACTCCCACAGACCACAACCCCTTGCAACATTGCAAACTAGAGAGGAGAGGAGAGGACACAGTGACACAGCAAGGACAGCAGCACACCACAGAAACGCACACATCACAACCACCACCACCACCACCACCAAACACCGGCACCACAAACCCCCTGCACATTACACAACACACACCGCACCAGCACCACAAACACCATGGCACCACAAAGAATGCCCAAGTTCACGCCCATGGAGCTGACGGTCATGGTCGACGAGATCATCAAGGTGTACCCACAAATCTATGGGAACATGGTCCAGCACACACCACTAGCCACCAGAAACAGAATGTGGAACCGGATCGTAGACCAGGTCAATGCAGTCGGGACCCTGCCCAGGAACAGAGTCGAGATTAACAAACGTTGGAATGACGTAAAGAGCCTGGTCAAGAAGAAGGAGGGCAAAAACAGAGAGCTGGCTGCCGTCACTGGCGGAGGGAATCCCGCGCTCTTTAAGACCTTCAAAGCGTGGGAGGAGAAGGTGCGAGTCGTAATCCATCCGGAGATCCTCGCCGGATTAGCAGGGGGAGTGGAGGCTGGTAAGTACAAACTAATGTATACCAGCACACCGCTATGTACTCACATGCGCAACTACCATGCCACAGCTCCCAGGGACAAACACCCCCATGTCCAGCACACAATACACAACACATCACACACACATGCAACAGACACTACCACACACAGCCCAAACCGAACAACTGTAAGATGCGTGGGGACATGTGTACACTCAGCCAGCCACGTAACCACCAACAGGTCCCCAAATATGCCAGAAGCGCCACAACGAGCACCCACCACACCCATGTGTCCGCCATAGCTGCACTAACCGACAAGTAATAGGTAAGTGGCAGGAACACAAAGTGCAGTGGGTGGGAGGGTGGACAGCTCAAGTACAACACACACCAGGCCCCTAGTCCCACAGCACAGCAAGGAGGAGCATCCCCCACACCCCACACCCACGTGTCAGCCACCGCAGTGCACACCGACAGCCGAAAGGTAGACATCACGGTCCACAACAATCGGTGTCAGTGGGTGTCCAGCCATCACCACGACCCACAACACCGCCCCCACCCCCACAGACCTGCAACATGGAGCACCCCCGCTTAGAACCATGTGGCATCCAGTACAGTGCACGCACGAACAACCTGCAGGTGGGAAACTGGACAGGGCTGGATTACTGGAGGCATGAGGACCGTAACACGACCAACACATGGGACATGTTACGTAGCAGACGAACACGCAGCACCGCCCACTGTCACGAACAAGTGAACAATGTGCACACGGACATGAACCACAGACTCACACCCCACATGACCCATCACAGACACAGCAACACCCAAGGAGCCACGTCTGCATACACAAGCCACACTGAATATAGTACCACACGGCAGCCACTGTGCAACCCATCACACACAACCGAAACACCATTGAAGTCCTGTCCATGTAGCCCCTACTGCCTGTCAACCACACACCCCCCACAACTACGCCTATGTAAGACAAACAACACTAGACGCAACAGAGCGGAACAACATAAATGCACACGAACACCACTGAACCCATCAAACACACAGACACACCATGCACATACAACATACCATCCATCCCATCCGTCAGCCCCAGTCCCATGAAAGGCATGTCATCCGCACAGCTGCCACACATACAGCAGTCACGCTAAGATACATGCCCATGACCAACCATGTGCCAGAAGTCAATGAAGCGCACGCCACACTGTGAGCAACAACACACAACATGGGCCACACCCTCCCCCGAGCACTGAAGTGATGCACATGGCACAGGGCAGCACGCACACCAAGGAGATGGGACAACTGCAATACGTCGGGTGGCACACAACCATCACACACTCATAACGATGCGTCCAATGCCATGTCCAGTAATCACAACAGACAGCAAATATGCAGGGTATGTCAGGCATGCACACACCTCAGACCATGCACTGTCATGCTGCCACAACACATGTCACGTTCGGCACGCATGGCTCACAGCATGTAGCCCAAAAGCATATTCCATCCCAAATGCGTTTCTGGGGCATGACCCCCATGTTGCCATATGCGTTCCTAAGCGTTCCATTTGCACCCCAAAAGCATATTCCATCCCAAATGCGTTCCTGGGGCTTGACCCCCATGTTGCCAAATGCGTTCCTAAGCGTTCCATATGCACCCCAAAAGCAAAGTACAAACCAGACCCAGGATGGGCCTGGAGCCCGCATACACCAGAGTCACAATAAGTAGGAGCACAGCAACACACCCATCGGCATAGCCAATCCGTCCCATGCCACATGTGCACAGCACACAGTCCCATTGCCAAGCACACACAACAACAGATTGTACAGCCACACACCCGCCTCCGGGACACACGTGCACGAGAGTGCACGAACGGAGAATGTCAGACAACCAATACAGACTTCGAGAGGTGCAACACAATAACAAATCTCATTCTCTCCACAGGTGACGAACTGCTGGATGCTGGGGATGGAGACAGCAGCCAGTACAGCCAGCCTACAAGCCCCCAACGAGGACACACGGATGTGGAGGATCTGTCCTCCTCTTCGGACACGGACCACCAAGCAGGCCCATCTAGTGTGGCAGGGCCCAGCCGCTCCCCAGGACCCCTCCTACCCACCAACCCATCATCCAGGGCTGCTGAACATTCCCAGCCCCCTGCTGCCACTGTCGTTGTGGCCACACCCACGGTCATTGCGGCCACACCCACGGGCATTGCGGCCACACCCACGGTCATTGCGGCCACTACCACTGCCGCAACCGCCACCACGTCTTCGCTGGCCCCAGCCCCAGCGCAGGTGGTGGCCCGGACGACTGGATCCACCCTGGGAGCCAGGGCGAGGACCGTGGTGGGCAATGTGGCTAGTGGGCAGGCCGGTGGCAGCAGGACTGGTAGGAGGAGCAGGGTCAGGGAAGCGCCAGCCTCCCCTGGGAGCCATGCCCTGCCTCAAATGGCCAGAGTCCTTGGGGCCTATGAAGAGGCCCAAGGACAATGGGCCAGGTCAGCTACAGACACGCGTGAGGTGCTGGGGGTGCTGAGGTCCATGGACGCCCGTATGGGCCAACTCGTGGACCTCATGGACCAGCTGGTGGTGGCGGTGAGGTCACAGCCAGGGACAGCAGCTCCCCCTCCGCCACCACCTGCCGGGGCGCAGGGTCGAGCAGCAGTGTCCAGTTCCCCTGCGTCCACAGCCAGTGAGCACACCTCAACCACCAGCATGTCGCAAGCAGGCACCCCCTCGCAAACGTGGAAGGGGCCGTCCGAAGTGGAAACAGATCTCCCGGGAGGACTTTGCACGCTCCAGACGCAAGTGAGGCAGCCAGCCAGCCTTCCTTGACCACCCACTGCATTGACTTGGACTACGATCCCACTCCACACAGCCATCTGGATGGCATGTGTGTGTTGGACTATGGACATAGAACCAGTGGGTACACCCTGAGCATCACGCAGCCATGACCGACAGCTCATTGTCACAGCACGCACCACTTTTGTCATCACCTTACACACAATCACATGTCACAGTTTGAAATAAATGCACCTCTTCCACAAACTGCTGTCTGTGCCCTGTGTTTTAATTGTACGGAATACAACGGCCACCTTGAGCGGAACGGCACCTGATGCGTGGCATGGCAATTGAACCGGAGGGCCTGTAGGGACCTAGGGGTGGGAGACAGAACAGGAGCACATTCAATGAGTGTGTCACACACCCATCACACAGTACATGTCAACAACTACAAGCAATGTACACACATCGCACAGAGCAATAGGGCACAATGCCACAGCCACCATCAGTGGCATACTAACCTGGGCATGGAGCGTTGACACACAGCACGCAGTGAACAAAAGGCCACCCTGACACAGCACACACACACCTGCACAAATACAGACACATCAGCCGTCGTACATGGACACTCACCGTCAAGTGAAGTAGCGGGCGATGAGCTGCTGGCGCACATTCCCAGCTTCCTCCTCTCCGCTGTCCTCCTCACTCGAGCTGTCCTGGTCTGCGGGCTGGGGCCCTGGTTGATCTCCGTCATCCACAATGAGGGGGATCTGCTTCCGAATGGCCAGATTGTGCAGCATGCAGCACGCCACCACTATCTGGCACACCTTCTGTGGGGAGTACGCCAGCGCACCCCGGTGCGGTCCAGGCACCTGAACCTGGACTTGAGGAGGCCAAAGGTACGCTCGACCACACGTCTGGTCCTCCCATGTGCTTCATTGTAGCGATCGTCTGCTGGGGTGCGAGGATTCCTCAATGGACTGAGCAGCCATGCCCCATTCGGGTACGCAGAGTCACCTGGGTGTGAGGGACACAGAGAACCATTGCTATTCCAACTGGACAGGGGACAGCATCGCACAACCAGCACGCTACACCACTCCACATACTCACCGACAATACAGCCACGATCCTGTTGCAGATTGGACATCAGTCGTGGCAAGATGCTGTTGCGCATTACGTGTGCGTCATGGGCTGAGACTGGGAACTTTGCACACACGTGGGTTATCACCATGTCCGCAAGGCACACCACTTGCACATTCAGGGAGTGCGTGTGCTTCCTGTTGCGGTACAGGTGCTCAGTGGCCTGTGGTGGAACAAGGCCAACATGTGTGCAATCAATGGCACCAACGACGTGTGGGATCCTGCCAAGGGCATAGAATGCACCCTTCACTGCCGCCAATTCACGAGCCCTGGGGAATCTGATGTACCTGTTTCGGTACAGCATCATGGCTGCCAGTACATCCCTCAGCACCTTTCTGAACATGGGCTGGGACATCCCTCCTCCACTGCCCACTGTGTGCTGGAATGACCCAGTGGCGAAGAAATGCATGGCGGCCATCACCTTAGCCGTGGGGGTGAATGCTGTCGGATACACCCTGCGGGGACGGAGATGGGGTTCCAACATGGCACACAGTCGATGCAGGGTTGGCCTGTCCAGCCGAAACTTCCTTATGACCTCAGTATCCTCCATGTCCGCCAGCAATTGGTATGGGCGGTCAATGTTCGGTCTCCGCCTAGGGAAGATGGCAGTGGACACATGTCAAAGCAACACAACACATAGCAATTTCGCATTCACATCACTGACATGACTGAGCAAACACATGAGTCACAGCCCAGCTGTCAAGCAGGGACGGCACGGCCACAATACACTTACACAGGTCTCCCACCAATGGCAATGGCTAGTGATGCAAACCACTGCCATGGTCATGCACATGGGGATCTAGGCCCCAATGACTTGCGGGGCGTGCTGATGGGGACTGACTGCATATTCGTCAAGCGGCAACGCCACGGCAACATGAATGTCTGCTGAGCATGGCACTGCTTCCGAGGCTGGATGAGTATGGCACACGACGACGACGATGTGGGCACAGGCTGAGCGGCCAAAACAAGTGGGACCTGTGGCACGAGGGGATATGAGACAGTAGTAGGTGTCAGCACTGCACCCTATGTACAGCACTGTACGGATCACACCTCCCGAAACATTGACAGGTGTCCACATTGACAGCCCCATGCCAAGACGGCTGTGTGCTTGCAGTCACACGTCACAGGTGAGAGGTTACATTGCACGTGCCAGGTGGCAGACGTACATAGTGGGAGCTATCATGTGTGTGCATGTGTCTCCTGTTCAGGATCCACCAGATGGGCGCTGACTCTGTACTGACCATTGGACACAGCATGTTCCGTGGAAGGCTTGTGTGTGTGGGATGGTGGCACTGGATGTGCCTCTGTTGGGTGGGGGGCCATGCACAGGGCGGGTACGTCGATGATTGCGCATTGTTGGTCACGGTGGGTGCACCCACTAAGATGTGTTGCCCTGTGTACAATTCCTATGTCCGCATGATGATGGACTGTAGAAGTGGGCAGACTACACATTGGTCGATGTGGTGTCTATGTGCATGTGCCTTCACACCAGGCACAGCTGCCCCTGCACATGTGACCCCTGCTGGACTCGCTGCTGGGTCTCTGGAGCTGATGCACCTTCTGTGCGTGGGGCGGACAGCTCACCTCACTTCCCTCATTGCGCATGTCATGACTTTGCCGCAGGTGACATGGATCATGGAGGGCCCACATGTACGCGTGGGTAGGCT
Source organism: Calotriton arnoldi (assembly GCA_963921515.1). NCBI lineage: Eukaryota > Metazoa > Chordata > Amphibia > Caudata > Salamandridae > Calotriton > Calotriton arnoldi. The sequence goes on from CAWUFW010010013.1 coordinate 456,676, forward strand.
ACACATGTTTGTTCACTGGTCGCCACCCCCAGTCAGTGTTTCGAATGGGAAGGTTGTTGTGCTGGTGGTATATTCGATGTGGCGGATGGGCGGGCCTAGGTGCGGGCTTACATTCCGGACATGGGGGGTAGTTGGATTGGCGACTAGTTGCAGTACACACGGGACACGTCTCTTCCTTTCCACATCTGGGTCATCCCTTGTACTCACTGACAGTGATACAGACATCTTCGCCCCAGCCCTCATGTCCTCCCCTCGCTCCCCCAATATGCATGTGCACCTGCGAGGCTAGCGCTTGCACAGGCAGCCCCAAGCTCGCACCAGAGAGGGTAAGGAGTGTATGTGTGGGTCCAGTTGCACGAGTGGGCTGTCTCAGGGTATGATGTGTGGCGGGACGCCGTCCACCTGCATGGTGCCCCAAATGGAGACCCGGCCTGCATGGACTATGCATCACAGTCTTCGCCTTCCGGATCCGCCACCTGCGACACCCAGTGGCTGTGGCTGCCCTTGCGGCCAGGCCGCGTCCGTCTGTGACTGATGGCCCACACATTCACTCTTTGGCCTCTCTGGGGAGGGCTCGGGGGTGGTGGCGCACGCGCTTGCACTTAGTCGCAATGGCATGTGGCGTGGTTGGTATAATGGGCAATGGATGGGATGGTGCGAGCCACCTCCCGTGACGTCAGTGCTGCTCGTGCTGAGGTGCGTCCCCCTACACTTCCATTTGACTTGTGCCATGCTACACGTTGAGGTTCTATTGCCTGCGTGATATGACCAGGAGGAGCGCGAGGAGACCTCTCACACACCATGCTCCACTGCCATCCCGTGCCCTGTATCGCCTGTGCGGATTGACTATGTTGGGGTTACACCTGGTCGACTGGGGCTGTGTGTGCCTTGTCAAGGGGCATGGCGGGCGCACAACAGGATCCAGCTAGTCCACGGAGGGTGGGCTGACGTGTGCGCCTGGTTCCGCATTGTTCGTGTGCCCGGCTGCTGTGCACACACGTGTTCACTTCCCCCCCGACAGGTGTCCTCTCACAATGCCCAGGGAAGCGGTGGTGTACTGTTCATGACCCCTCCCAACACGGCGTGCTCCAACTTGGCATGTGCGCATCTGCCCGTTGCACCCACCCACCTGAGCACTGCGTCCATACGACTTCACACAACACATGTGTGTCTTCCACAGTTGTGCTACTCATTTGCGTTGACATCCAATACCAGTGGACTACATGGTCATGTCACGACTGCCGTGTACTTCACATACTCTCATCCTCTCTCATTCGTACTTGTGAAATGAGTCAGCGGAGACAGTTTTGGTTTCAAACATTATATTGAGTCTTCTGTCCTCTGTGATGCAGTATAGTGGACACTACTGGCAGCGGAATACATGTTGAGGATATACTGAGCATGATTACATATGGGATAGGGTGTGGGGTTGCATGTGATTGGCTGTTGCATGTGGGATGTGGGCTTCAGAGTTACATCTGCTTGGCCAAGGCTGTGCTAATGTACATTTACGTACAGCTGCGGAGCTGCGGACTTTGACACAGACGGTATACAAGTAGCCTACCAGACCGCTTGGCATCATGGGCACAGTCCATCTCAGTTCCATGTGACAGGTTTGCTGCGGTTGTTCCTCATGCACGCGTGCATGTGAGATGACATCAGGGCATGTGCTTGCGTGCATGCAGCGGCGTGCCACTTGTTGTTGCAATGTGGTGGTTACTGGACATGTCACAGTCACTGGGGTCGTGTTGTTGTTGTTTGCACTTGTCGTCCGTGCAAAGGTCCTGGTATGGGATTCCCGGGGCGGGGGTGGGAGGGGTGCAGCACCCACAGACTCCAGGCGACCTATTCATGTCCACTGAGCGGTGTGTGTGTCCATGGGTGCTGGATCCATGTCGTGTCCTGGTTGTTCGTGCAGTTCCGTCCATGTGGATGCGATACACAGACCCCATGCCACTGCCTCCCACGATGCATGCGGTGTTCCTGGATGTGATGGGGAACAGTGTGCATGTCCCGGTCATATCCGATGTCATGGCGATGTCGTTGATGGTGTGGTAATTGTTGCCGGTCGTTTGGTATGGCTGTTGTGGTGGTGACTGGCCAGTCCGTGCGGAAGCTAAGCATGGGTGCGGGGTTGGACATCATAGGTCAATCGGGGAACCTGCGTTGGGGTCCGACGAATTTACAGGTTGTCAGGTATGCGATGCCGTCCAGCAGGGCTTCCATGTCATTGGTGGTGTTTATGTTTGCCAGCCAATGTAGCGGATGGTGGCTGTCAAGGTGTTGTTCGTAAGTTGTCCCTTGGAGGACCATGATGGGGCATGCTGGGTGACATTCGATGTAGCTGTGCTCGATGATCCGTCGTGTGGAGGCACAGTGGTCCCATTTCAGTGCGGGTGCGATGTTGGCCACATACGCCATGCCCCCATAGGCAGAGCAGGCCCTGTCGTGTGCGTCCAGAGGGAGGAGTAGTGCTAGCAGGTCCGCCTTTAGACATGCCGGGTTGGAGAGACACATCTCCACGGGATGCTGGTAGGGACACCTCCGACAGTAGAAGACGGGTATGACGCAGCTGAACAATGTGATGCGGTAAGTCAGTCGGTAACTTACGTTCAGCAGGGACAGGAGTTCGCATCCCAATATATGTGTCAGGTTGGTTTTGTACAGCTTGACCTGTCCGGCGTAGTTGGGTAGGTGTGTTGCGGTTGCCATTTTGCAGCGGTGCGTTGTGGTGGCGTGCTCCGGCTCTGTGTGCAGTCTGCAATGTGCACGCTCCGAGGTTGCTGTGAGCTCTGTGTAGTCGTAGGGAGACAGGACTTGTGTTATGTTGGCTTGTGCGGAGGACACGGGCCCTCATCCCACATGCTTCTCAGACAGTTCAAGGTCAGTGATGTGTGACTCCTTCCAATTAACTTGCATGGGGCCAACATGGGGGAGTGTTTTCTTTATTCTTTCCCGTCCGTTGTGTTCTTCTGTGATATGCGCTATCTGCCCTGTGGTCGGTCTCCTCTGCATGCCTGTGTTGGTCTTTTATTGGACAATGGCTGTATTCACCGGCTTCTTTCGTAGGGCTGTGGTTTCGGAGTTGGAATGGAAGGTCATTCAGTGCTGTCTGCTCTCCCTTGTGTGGGCGGCAGGCTGCCTTTCCGCTCTGCGTTGGGCCTTGTGTGTGAGTGTTATTCTTGGGCCACCTGTTGTCGGTCCCCGGGCTCTTTGGTGTTCCGTTTTGTATGTCTTGTTCATATGTGCAGGGTGGTATGGGTGTTTCAGTGTGGTACTGGCGTTCCTCTTCCCGAAGGGGCCCTGCTTCTCCTAGTTGGTGTTGCCGCCGCTGTGTGCTTCGCCATGTTTGTTGCACTGGGGTGTGTCCTGCTGTTGCGTGACTTCACTGACATGTGTGCGTCGGTTGTGTGACGTTGGGTGTTGTCCGTGAATTGGGCGTTGGGGAGATGTCTGTGGCAGGCCTGTCACGTGTCATGTGCATTCGGGGTGGGGCTGGTGTGTGTGCTGCTTGGTTGTGTCCCTGTGTCTGTGTGCGACGCATGCATGGCGCTGCGGTTGGCCTCTGCGTTGTGCGCATGTGTGGCAGCGTCATCGCCGCTTTGGGGCCGTGACGGGGTGGTTGGTTCCTAGTCCCAGGTGGTGTGTACACATGTGTTACGAGATGTTACAATTTGGCCTGTGTGTCATATGTGGATGCTATGGTAGATGTGTCGTGTACACGCGGGGGTGGGGGGTTGTCCGCTTTTTCCGCCCTTGCACTGTGTGCGTTGTTTGCGTGCACTTGTTGTATGTGTGCCTACCTGCGTCTTCGCGGTACGTTGCGTCCTTGGTGGTGCATCAGATAGAGCATAGGGAGGGCCTGCAGTGCTGGATTCATGCTCGGGGGTGCCGCTTCTTCGGTGTCCGTGCTCGGCGTTCGTGTTACCGCTTCGGTTTGACGTACGGTGTCTCAGTTTGTGTGCGGCATCGTAATTTGTACGCCGGGCGGTACGTGTTTCGTCGGACGGTGTGTGTCAATTGTGCTGCGCCGCTACGTGTACGGGCGCACTTTGATGGCGGACGGTGTCGCTGGCTTGCCGGCGGTGTTTGGCTGACTTTTCGCATCGTAATCGGGCGGGCGTGTGGACTGCTGCGTGCAGGCGGTAACTGGTGGTTTTTGCATCCGCCAGCACGGCGGTAGTGCTTCCGCCCGACATCCTAATGGGCCCCTTAATTACAAATAATTTACTTACCACCCTATTCCCCTAAAAACACACAACCCACTCCAATAATAAATTAATAGAAATAAAATAATTATCAATTAATAATCATTAATTACCAATTAATAATTAATTAACAATAAATTAATTATTAATAACAATAATTAAAAATTAATAATTGCTTAATAAAAATTAAATTACTTCCCACCCTATTCCCCTATAAACCCACAACCCGCTACAGAAATAAAACACAAAATTTAATTAAAATAAATTAATAATTCCGAAAAATTATTATTTAATTTACTATAATTAAATTACTTCCCACCCTATTCCCCTATAAACCCACAACCCGCTACGGTACTAAAACGCAAAATTTACTTTTAAAAAAATTACTAATTTCTAAAAAATGTATACATATATTTAAAAAAACAGTACAATACTTAACAAAAAATATAGAACACATACATATTAAATACATACTAAAATACATAACACTCATATAAATATCGATATTATTAACATCGATAATTTAACTATCGATATTACTAACATCGATATTTGTAACATCGATATTTCTTACCTTAACTTCGATATTCTGGTTGTAGATATTCTTGACTTCGATATTTTGTCCCTACGATATTTAAAACTCGATATAACTGTGCTTCGATATTTAAAAATCGATATTTTGACTGTCCACCGTAAAATTGATGTGCGAAAGTGTGGGAAACCGTGGTGTGTTCAAATCCTTGTTCTTGGCTAGTCCAAGACAGGAAGTCTGTTGCACAGTGTCATTCAGAAATATTATCTGCTGTGGAATGAGGCGCGCTCTAAATAGGGCTTCTGTTCCCTGAACTTGCCAATCCTTAGAACCCCAAACTGATTTTGTGTCTATAGTGTCCTTCCATAAGTTGAAACCCTGTTCAGACAGTTGGGAAATAAAGGATGCAGAATAAATCTGTTTGGTGTTAGTTAACATATTTTTCTGTGCAGGTGTAGGTGCAACCTTATAGTAATATGAGGTCGGGTCAGAAGTGTTAAACCCCGAAAAATATGAACATTTCTGTGCAAAAGTTTTTGAACTAATTTTCGGCGATGTTGGGCAATGTTCCCACTGGGGGTATGTGAAAATATTTCTTGGGATACTGGATTTGTGTAAAAAGTGATGACCATAATGTTGGTAACAGTACATGCTATCAAATCAGATGTGTCCTCTAACATTTCGTTGTTTGAAAATGCAGCATATTTTTCCAAATCAGACAAAATGTTATTTACAGTTTCAAAATCCCTATCATCAGAAAATGTACTGGAGATAATGATATCATTTAGAGAAATCTTAAACAAATGTGGTATTTTCAAAAGTTCAGTGGGGCAAAATACATCATAATCAACCGTGTCCCAAACAATACCATCAGGTATCTTTGAAAACAGGTATCTTTGTTCGTGATGAGATGATGTATGAGGCTTCAGGACCAATTTCACATTTGATACTGCGGAGCGTTCTGGGAGATATTTTCCATTTATGAGTAAGCAAAAGACAGTCACTAGGCCAATCCAGAACAGAAAAAACAATATTCCAGATATTATCCAGAGATGGAGCCAAGGTGAAACTAATTAGGTCTTTTTCAGAAAAGTGTAAAATTCATGCATTTGTTGCTTACGGGAAACTGGAGTTGGCTTTGTCTCAGGTTCACTGGGATCAAGAGAGAAGGTATCAAAATCGATGAAGTAGCCAGATGCAGTTCGATCAATCTTTGGTAGCTCGGCAGGATGTGTTGAACTGGCAGGTATCTCTTGTCAAGGCATATTAATGTAGAGATCGGTGTTAGGTTGAATTGAAATTTGTCTTTCATTTGTAGTTTGAAGTTCTGTTTCCAGAGGAACGAGTTCCATATCATTGTTGGAAATTCCATCACTTCAAATTGGTGACTCTTCAAAAGTTATGAGTCTTTCTGTCTGAACTTCCTGTATGGTAGCAAGAGGAGAGCGTCGGCTACCATACCATTTTTTTCCGGGAAGAGGCGGAAGAAGTACAGTTCTCGTTCCTTCAACAGCCAGGACAGGTACAGGCTTTCTGTATGATGGCCCAAATTCTTTCTTGTCCTCGATCTTTTCTCTGACCAGATCCCTGTCTTTTGGGATCTAGACAGGTCTTGCCTTGACTGATTTGACTTCCCCAGTGGCGGTTCGTTTTACTTGCACATTGATTAGTAGTGCTCTGTATTCGTTCAGATCCTGTAAAACAGCCTAACGTTTATTGATTTAAAATGGTTTTTATCCGCCACTGTGCTTTCATAATCGAGATCAGGTACCCACTTTCTCGTCCCAAATAGGACCTCGTAAGGAGTGACCCCCCCCTAGAGAACTTCTTGGCAAATTATTGAGGGTTCACTGAACCCCATATAAGTGATTGACCCAATTACCACCCAAACCTAATACTCTAGCTGTTAAAGATTGCTTTAAGTACAGGCTTTTCCTCTCCATGACTGAATTTCCCTCGGGATGGTACTGAGAGGAGTACCGCAATTCTACACCCAAACTTTCCATGGCTTCCTTGTAAGCCCTAGAGCTAAACGCAGGGCCACGGTCAGAATGTAATGTGCCAACTGCTTATGTCCCTATGAAGACTCGCAAATCTTTTATAACAGTTTGCGTGTCAGCCGAGCGCTGAGGCCATACCCAGAGGAATTTAGAGCATGAATCCACAGCCACCAAGATATACTTGTAAGCCCCGTCTGAGTGTAAAGGGCCGAAGTGGTCCAAATTGACTCATGCGTGTGGTATGTTTGATATTAGTAAAGCTGTCTGTGCTGGATGCGCTACAGTGAAACCTTTCATCTGCTGGCAGATGTCGCAATTTAAGACAAAATTATTCATCTGTTTAGTTAAACCAGGCCACCAATAGCGTTGTTTCAGTAAAGAAACCATTGCGGTAATCCCTGCGTGTGCAGAAACTAGACCTTCTTGTGCAGCTAGTATTACACCCAATCTGCGATCCATGTTCGGTGTTACTCTATCCCCCACTCCTGGAATCTTAGCATACGGAATGTTGTTTGCATCTAATTTGTAGGAGTACTTGAGTGGAAAACCTTTCGGCAAGGCTTTGCTGTCTTTGCGTGAACCAATGACAGCTACCATTACCTGTCCATCTAGTCTCGTTTTTGAATGAGTGATCGCAGCTACGGCAGCAGTACGTACTGCCCCCTTTGCGGCCAATGAATTCCCTTCAACGTGAACGCCATCACGTTGATGACTCAGCGTGTGTATCACGTGAGCTCTTGGTAGTTCATTTTTCAACTCAGCTACCTGTTCCCATAGCATTTTATGCTTAATTGTGACACCTTTTGAGTCTTCAAACCCATTCTGACTGAAGTAGTGAAGATATTCGTTGTATGACTGGACACAGTAAAAAGAATCACACACGATCAGTGTGGGGAATTCCCGATCCGTATTTATAAGTGCCAGTAAAAGGGCTTTTAATTCTGCCAGCTGAGCCGTGGAGTCTCTTAGAAACTCTGTCTTCGTATCGCTGGGATGGAACTTGCCAACTTGCCATCCTGCATACGACCTTTCACAATCGCACATGCGGTGCTGTATTGCTGAGCAGATCCGTCAGTGTAAATAATGTATTCATACTGATCTAGAGGCATTATTTCATTTGAGAGAGGATATTCTTGTCCATGTTGGAGGAATGCTTGTGTTTTTAGCCTTAGGTCATATCTGTATTTTACATCTGTTGCAGTGAGAGAATTAGCCCATTGTATCCATCTGGGATGTGAGGCTTTAGCATTAGGAACGCTTGCCTTTGTAGCAGCCTCTGAGGCTGGTACCGGAGATACGACAATTATTTGTTTCCCCTGAGCGAGTGCTCTTTCTCTTACTACAGCGGTCTGTACTGCTGTCAGTATTTATTCTGTAGAAGCAAAGCACATTTCAGCGTTTGTGTACAAGTGTGATTTGAATGCTATGGGTACCGTTTCGCCTTCATTGAAGGTTAGGTAAGTGTTCCCGGATTGACCCACTATAACACGGATCACCAAGTTGTGGACATTTACGCTTGTCTGCAAGTGTTTTGAAGCTATCATGTCAGCTTGTAGGGAACAAAAGATTTCTATGTGTTCCTGTGTCCAATGCTTAACTGAAAAATCAGGTCTTATTAAGTCGTAGAAAGGTTTTACTCTTTCTGCGTAATCTAAAATATATGTTCTGCCAAAATTTAAACAACCCAATATGGATTGTAAGTTCTTCAAAGATTTAGGAGGTCGGAGCAGTGCGCACTTCTCAAAAACGTTAGCTTCAAGGCTTTTTCCTTCATTTGACAACTCGTATCCTAAAAATAGGACATTGAGGCGGGCTATTTTCGATTTTTTAAAGATGAATTAGTAACCCTCAGAGGCGAATCCCAAAATTATGGTGCTCACCCTGGTCAAATGATCCTGTAAATCATCATCCGTCAGATAAATATCATCTACATAGGACAATGCCTCTTCATCCAAATTCTGAAGTAATTCTGTTACCCTAGCGCTGAACAACCAGGGGCTATTCTTATACCCTTGGGGGAGTTGACAAAATTGACGCTGGGAACCTAGCGCGGAGAATGCTGTTAAATACCTGCTTTCAGGTGCTATATTTTAGCAGAAAAATCCATTTGATATTTCCAGTGTTGTTTTGTATTTTTTCCGCACAATGTTATTCATTAATGCGGCACTATGTGCATTCTGTACTGCAAATGTCTTAGTGCGTGTGTTTAGATGTCTGTAGTCTAAACCTAGACGGTATGAATTATCGGGTTTCATTACAGGATACAAAGGATTGTTCATTGGAGAGGTGCAAGTTTCTATTACACCCTGGTATTCAAGTTGATCTAAGATCTCCCTGACCAGTTTTTTCACTTCTTGTTTTCTTGGGTATTGTCTCTGTGGAGTTGGAGTACTTTTTACTGGGATTACATGGTGTGGTGACTCAGCATCCCACCCAACATGGTTGCAATATACTGCTGGAGCAAGGGCTACCGCCCACTCCTGCGCATATATGTGTTTTAAGTATATTGGAACGAGTTCGGAAAAGGACAGTAAGATTACCGTTTCTCCCTTTGGGCAATCCATAAAAATTTCAGGCAGCCAATCTTTCTCAGCTAAAAGGATGTTATAGCCAAAGGTCGGGTTCTCCCAAAAGAGACCTTTAATTTTTCTGGGTTTGTCCCCCTCCGTTTGGAGTGTTATCTCATGTAACCGATGTGGGATACTTACCCTTGTATCAGGTGTTTCCAACTTGATGTGCTCATTCAACTCCGCTGTCACCAGAAATTCCATCAGGTTCTGGCGAGCTATAGTTACTTCTGCTGCGCTGTCTAGCATTGTCAGAGCCCATTCCCCGTTCAGTAGTTGAGTCTTCAGAATTCTGCGCATGTCTAACTTTAAGACCTGTTACTTTCTTCTTTTTAAATTGAGGTTTTGATTTTGGCTTCTCTTCTTTCTAGGAAGTGTAATTTGAAGTGCGTGCCGTGTCTCTGGACTTTGTACGCTCTTCTTGTCTGTGTTCTGACCGTCCTTCTCTCTCGGAGTTTCTTGGTGAACCCTGAAAGGAACGAGCAGAACGTGTAACAGTATTCTGATACCAGTCATGTTTTTTAATGTTAACTCTATTCCTAAGGTTGTACCTCCTTTCAAACGGCTCCAGTTGAGGAGACCCACTCCTAGAAAGAGATCTATTTTCTCTAAACGTTTTTTTGGTGTTATTATCCCATTCCTTCTTGGAAGAATCAGGTGCTTGCTTGGTGTTATCCTTTTCAGGACCACCCATGAGTTGAGGTTTTGTTGCTCTAGCTCCCAAACTATCTCTACCTAATGCAGCACAGGTGTCAGTGATAATTTTAGGTAATTCACGTTCCTGTTGTAAAGGAGTGAAATCCCTCAGGCATTGGCGTATTGCAACTGCTGCTGCCTCCCCTTTTATATTTGCTAATATTATAGCTGATACCTAGGCAAAATTACCTAATAATTTCATCCTTAAGTTCAGAGCAGGGTCTGCTCCATACTCAGTTTAGCAGGGTCTGCTCCATACTCAGTTTGTATTTGTCGTAATACGTCTGGTATTACTGTTAATGATAGGCTACCTTGAGTTCTGGTATATATGGCAGTGAAAATTGTACCCCAAGTGGTACAATCCTCTATCTGGGGAGCTATCCTCATTGGCAAGCACATTGTTAGCATTCTGTGTTTTTCGTGAGGGCTTGTGTGTGGAAATACTGCCTCTCGCTGTGTTATTTTCTGACCTATCCAGAATGGCATTTGCTCAAATTTAGTGGGCATTTTACCCATAACTGCGTATAGCGTTTGTGGAGTAATTTTGTAGAACTCTGAATCTGACTTGTTTGTGTAGCTCTTGTTGGCTGAAGTGTGAGTGTTCTCATCACGAACTGAGTCAAGTTTCTGTAAATTTTAATTATTTCTTTATGAAGTGGACGTAAGCCTGCTACTGGCATTGAGTCAATGTCTGGATGCAGTGTGTAAGCCGCTAGGACAGGCCAAGTGGCTCCATCTCTTCCGAGCGGATCTAGTCTTACTTTGTTTTTTGTGTGGGGGAGGGAGCCTTTAAACCAGTTTATGTGCTCCTGGCAGGTGAGTGGAACTTCAATGTCCTCATACGGACAGTATTCATCTGGTGTTTCATCTTCAGTGTAAAAATTAAATGTATTTGATTGTGCATCTGCTTGTGGGATTTTAGCCCATGAATAGAATACCTCTGTTCTATATGACTCGTGGGCCTCAATCACGAAGGTTACTGTCCCACCCCTAGCTGTGACTCCGTAGTCTGTTAGCTTTTGAGTAAGGGCATTTCTAACATTTTCTGAAATGTTGATTTCACCTTCCCCTCCTTCTTCCCTGACTACAGCAGGCTGTGCTCGCCCAGCGGAGGTTTCGTCAGCCATTAGATGACAAACGTTTTTCTCAAGGAAACTGAGATAAGGTTTTACGCACAATAGGAACTGTTTGTCTTTCAAGCTTGATAAACCTACAGCCAATACATAGAATATGCCTACTCAGCTGTGGCGGATAGTTCCCTTCGCACTCCAGATGTCTCTGGGGAAATGTGAGTAGGGGTCTCTGAGAATAGCATGACTGAACTACTCAGATTTGACTGCTAAATAAGTGCCAAACCAACGTTGGCGGTGCCATGTCGTGTAGTTCCTATAAACCTATATAGGATCTGCGCGTTTAGACAACATACACTATAGGACTGGTGTCAGACTGATTCTAGACACCCCTACCGGGTATGTTAGCCTGTATACCAAGGAGAGAATAGTTCTTGGCAACTATCGAACATGACAACCCTGATCCCTCAGAATCGTGGAAACAGTACATTCCTTTTCGCTCAGTCACTCGTGCTCACTTTGTCTCAGAGAGATACACTGAATAATCGGTGGGAACATTTTTCAATAATCATTTATTGAACCAGCGCCATTCTGTAAAATAGGTGTGCTGAAACAACCACTAGGCAGTAACAGATATAAATGATTATAAGCACTAACAGAGTAAAAGGATGGTAGATTTCCACCATTGTGCTAAAACAATGAATACAGGCAAGAATATAAAATACATGACAGTAGAATGCGGACTCCTACGATGCGATCCTAACCAGATGTACCTACATGTACCTAGAATGTATGTGAGTGTATAAGCCAAGATTATCTCTAGGATAAAGTCAACCCCATTACCTGAAGTGAGAGACTGCGGGACCCCGCCTAGGTCTTGAGATGGACACCCCGCAAAGGATGTCAGACCACTGCGAGCTGGAGTGTCTGCGTGCAGGAGCCTCAGTGTCTCACGTAAGTGTGTCGGCATGGAAGTCCTTTTCTCCTCTGACTACCTCATCAATATATGGTGTATATATACCCAAAGTGGTACCCCCTGGGGATATACCTTGCTGTGTCATGTCGGACTAGGGTGACGGAAGGAATGACCCTTATACATTGTTATTATGCAGGAGATGGTAGGCCTGCTGTCCTGCTGTGATTCCAAGAATCCTCATGCATAATGAATGAGGCTTAAGCTTTTCGGAGAAAACCCCATGTCATCTTTGGACATTACCGTAACTAGGTAAAAGGTCAGTACTAAGAACCGTTATATAGTGTAATGGTAGGGGAGAATATAGGTGAAAGGTTAGGTGACTACCTGAGCCTATATTGGGTATCTATATGGAAAATAACAAGATTTGAGGTCGACCATCCTAGCTGTTAGGCCACATCCTCTCTCCTCTGATTATCTTTATTCTATATCTAAAAAAATATGGACCATTTTTAATGCACAAGTTGTTAATGGACTTGTGTGGGCTACTGCTTAAAAGATTGTACAGTAAGTCGGTGTTGCTTTCACCACATTCGCCCGACCACGTGTGTGATCCATTGATGGTGAAATTTAAGCCACACCTCAATAAATCACACAGCTCGGGGTAAGAGGGTTAGGGGTTTGATTAATGGATGGGTGATAGGATATGGGGAAAGGTTTGACAAAGACAAACACTACAACACAAGGCCAACATTCATCTGGGCAATAAGTAGCAGCACATCATTCACCTTCAATCTGTGTTAGAAGAAAACAAAGGAATGAGTATGAAAGGGTACATATACATGCATTGCAAATAGTCCCTCTGCCCCTGAGACCCAATTTGCCATATATCTAATTGTTCTGTCTTTTAGGTTATGGAGTGAACCCACCAACCCACTTCAATATGATTGTTAAAAGAAAAATGATACTGTATTGCGAAATTGGGTGGTGCGTCTGCATTCTCCTCAGTAATGCCCACTCTTTGGTGCCTGTCTGCACTGGTTGGTAGTTAAGGAGGAGTGTTATTGAGCTCAGCTATTTTTTACCTTTTTGTTCGTGAAGGAGACTAGAAGAAGGCGTGCAGATTGTAAAAGAGAAACTGTATTTTAGAGTCAAGGAGAGGGACACAAGGAAGGTACGCTTCATGAGGAGTGTATCAAGAAGACTCAAAGGAAGAAGAAAAAAACAAAAGGGGGACTCAGAGCATCCCTTTTGGCGCACGTCCAACACACACACACAGCAGCATTTCACAAACACACCTCTCTCTATTCCACACAGCTGAGAGTACTAGGCCTCAGACTCCTGGTTTACCTTTGAACTCAAGTAGATAGTATACTCGATAACTTCTTGCTTCTAGTTATTGATGAGGTAGTCCTGCAGCACCTGCCCTGAGTTCTTCCATTATACTCCTCCTGTCCTGACTCTGAGTAATGGTGTCCCAGACCAGTCACCATCATCATGAATCACAATGACCCAAGCAAGATAGACGTAGAGTCGGTGCACTGCTGTTAAAGAACAAGTAGAGAATGAAACAGAATTGCAGTATTTTGCATAGGTTTTTGTTTGTTAACTAAAGTGACTGTTATGGTCTCTGAAGAACCAGAAAAAAAGGAGAACACCTGTAATTAATTAAATATGGCTAAGTGTGAAAGGGCTGACCATCACCTACAGGGGAAAAAATGAGCGCCCATCACTCAAACCACAAACAATGTAAATCAATAATCATCTCAAGAAATGTCCCATATTACAGTTCAACACACACCCTCCCTCAGTGTCTGCCTCCACATAAATCATCAATCAACTTAAATCATCACTCACACAATCAGTCACTCACCATTGCAATAGTTGAAGTTTGCTCATCCAATTCAAGCATGGGCAGTTCAGATAGGTATTCAATCATGTTTGATGCAGGCAACACATTGGAATTTGGTCTTGACAGGCAGTCTTGTAAGTAATAAATAATTTTATGGGGCAGCCCTTCTGGTGCTAAGTGATGCAAAAAGGAATAGGCAGTAAGCAGTAAGCATGCGAGGGGGGCAGACATTGTCCCCAATATATTGAAGGAATTGTGGAGGCTTTTTCAATGCACACTGGCCCAACTGCAATCCGGCAACATATATGTGACTAATAAAAAGGACGGGCAGCATAAATCTGACATAAAAATAATAATGTCCCTCTAGCTAATTTTTTTGTAAGTTTTATTTGCAAACAAAGAACTAAGTTCAATGTGAAAAAATTAAAAAGTTCTATGGAGGCACTGGCCTACTAGTTCGGGAAGTAGAGTTTGTCATCAGACTCTGGTGGTTCACCCAGAAGTTGGTCAGCAAACACATTTGATTCAATTTCGGACAAATCACCCTCTTCCTCCACCTGTGCTGCTGTTTCAGGAATGGTGTCATTGTGTGGTATAAAATGTTTGCTCATTTTGATCATAGTCAATCTCTCCACATTTTGAGGCGAGATACAAGTCCTTCTCACTGTGACGACTGCACCAGCTGCACTGAACACACATTCAGCAGACACACTGGCAACAGGACAAGAAAGATACTTTATTGCCAGCCTGCTGAGCGCTGGCCATTGATGCATCTTCCCATACCAATACATCAATGGATTTTGATCCACATAGACCTCTTTTGGACCATCCAGATATTTATGAGACATCCTGTGGATGGTCATTGGTGCTGCCACTTGCTCAACCTGTGTTGCCAATGCCTCTGCACTGGACTTGAGCCCTGTCAATTGAAACCAATACAATGCAGAGGTTGGGTTCAGTCCTTTTTTTGCTGCTGTTGCTGGTGTTCTGGTTGATGGTGTTGTTGGCTGCTGTGAGACAAGACTGCCCTCTCTAGGAATTGAAGGCGGCACCCCAGAACTGAGGGTGGGACTTGAAGTTCCTGCCATTCTTCTTCCAAGTCTCTGGCTTTCTCTACAATCTACCTCTTGTATTTCAAAACATCTCCTTCAGAAAAAAGGATGAAAGTGGGCAGACCTTTTGGTACCGTGGAACAAGTAGTGTGGCACATATGTATTCTTTGGACTCGATGATGTCAGGTTGCAGCCTTATATTAGAAACCAAGCGCAGGGCTAAGGTTTCAACCAAGGCATTTGTTTCTGTGTTTTCATTCACACCTGGAGGGGCGAACTTTCCAGACGCCTTCTTTACCTCGTCTTGTAGGAGATGCAACAACGGGATAGCTTGGTTCATCGTACTGTCCTCCTTGCTAACTTGCCGCGTGAAAACCTCAAAAGGGAGTAGCAGTTGTGTCAGGCATTTGACTAGGCACCATTTGTCCGCATCCATGGTCATAGCTTTCCCAACTGCATCCCTTCCTCTTAGAATGACATAGTTATTGATCTGTTTGTACTGCTCAAACAGATATTGCAGCATGTAAAAGGTGGAGTTCCAACGTGTTGGCACCTCCTGTATCAGGGCTTTAATTAGGGCTCTAATATTACTCTGACTATGTCTTCTTTTTCGAGGAAGTCTTGCACCAACAGGTTGAATCAATGGGCCAAAGTCAGTACCCTGAAATAGCCTCCATCTGACATGGCCTTCACTATGTTACTGCCATTGTCTGTGACAGCATATCCAGTTCTAAGACCTCTGGGTCGCAGCCATTAATACACCTTGCTGTTAAATTCCTCCAAGACGTTTAGAGCTGCATGTGATTTCTCCATCGCGAACATGGCTACTGTTGCATGCAGTCAAACGCTCTTAAAACTTTCTTCAGGGCCAAGACCTAAAGGTATCTTTTGAATTACCCCTGCAAAAGAGATCTAGTGTGCAGTTATGCACAAGTAATCAGTGGCCTGACAATTGGTCAACATGTCTGGTGTCAGTTGGATGGTGTGAACAACACTTTGCTGCAAAGCTTGTCCAACCAACTGCAGCACATTGTGATGCAGCATTGGAACAGCCACTCTGGCAAAATAGGTCCTACTTGGTATTTTTCATTTTGGGAAGATGGCTGCCACAAATTCTAAGAATCCCACTCATTCCACAAATAAAAAGGGAGGAAGTCCAGCGCTAACATTTTTGTCTGCTTCCCATTGTACAAATGTGCGGTTGGGTGGTTTTGCTCATAGGGCCCCTCCTGCTTAAACACGCCCGTAATAGTAGCCTGGATTTTCTTCTTTTCTTGGGGCACTGACATAGGCGTCTTTTGACAACAAGATGCTAGTGGTAGACTCAATGTGCATCGTGGTGGTGGGGCAATCACAGTGTCTCCATCATCTAACTCTGAGTCTTCTTGTGCCATTGTGAAGTCACTGAGGTGGGTGAATCTGCTGGCACACTGCTGGGGACAGGGCTGCTTTGCGTGAAGAGGTCACCCTCTTCTTCCTCATCATCATCATCTTACCCCTTGATTGGACTTGTAGCTGATGTTCCCCAGCTCTCCCCATCACCACGACCACATTCACACGATTGCGTTGTGTTTTTTCATATGGCTAGTCTGGCATCCATTACTATAATGTGTACCAGGCTTACCTTGATAAACATTTGTGTGGCAAACGGTGCTTACTGCAATGTGCTCCTCCTCTTTGCTAACTGTAAAAAAAGTTCCAAACTGGGGAGGAGTACTTTTTTACCGGGCCACTGCCATTGCTTGAAGAAGAACTGGAGGTGGGTGTTCACGTTGTCGATTGACTCTCTGCTTCTCCTGAGGCAGGGGTTGGTGCAGGTCTCAGCTGTGGCTTTGCAAATATGGGAGCTGGTGGTGGGTCTACCTCTGCCACATCCCTCAGAGATGGTTGAATAGCAATGTCAAATTCCTCTGTGTCACATTTCACCATGACTAGCGCGTCATCGTCATCCTCCTCTTTACCCCATTCCATAAGCCTAAGTCTTTCTGGAACTTTTCTTTTCCGTTGCCTCTCTTGTTGTCTCCTGGTCTCTGCCGGGGTTCACTCCATGTCCCTATCATCATCATCAGAAGTGGTGCTTGGAGAAGATGGTGCTGTAGTACCCTTTCTTTTCCTTGCTGGAAATCTGGGAGTCAATGATTCTAAAAGAGGAGGTTCAAATTCTTGCTCTGAAGGAAGCTGAACCTCCTGTTCTGCTTCAATATCAGACAAATGTACCATTGCTGGCTGCAGCTACTGTCCACTTTGCTGTGTTTCCTGAAAAGATTGTGTACTACTTTTGAAACGGACAAATCCAATTCAACATCACTACTCATCAGCGTTAACATGATTGCACTTGCCGCCTCACTAACAGACATGATCCTGGGCTTAGATTGATTGGGTGCTGTTGATGCAGGAGTGCTTCTCTCAGCTTGCACACTGGAGGACGTTGCAGCAGTAACAACTTTCCTGAAAAAGGTTACGATTGGCACGCCAGTGGTGGACATCTGCTTCTTCTGCACCCCACTAGCCATTTTGTTGGCAGCACCTTTCTTTGGGGCCATCTTGAAGCTGTCAGTTGGCAGTGGCACTTAGCTTCACAAAAAGCTGAAGAGATGACCGTGTTGCATAGTCAGTCGTGCGTCATGTTGTGCACAGTCTTTCTGTCTGGTAGTACTGTGGGTGACGTTTCTTCTCTTGTGCAACTAAAAGCAAATAAGCAAGAAAAACATCAGTGAAATGTGGCATTGTTGCAGTTCAAGTAGTAGTACAAACAAACAATATCATTTAGTGTGGTTACTTAAGTTATTATAAATAATTAACAATACAGTGTATCCATTCGTAAAATGTAAAACTACACCAACAAACTTTCATGGTGTACACTCAGGAAGGATAAGAAAGAGCAACAACAACAACAACAAATCATACAGATGTAACTGTTTGCTTCATGAGCATCACGTGAGATGTGGCACTGCAGCTGAAAAATGACAATAGAATAATCCTTACACAATGAATGCTGTTGTGCACCTATAGCATACATGAGGTTGATTCATTGATGCCAGATGTTAGGAAAATGGTTAAAAAAAATAATCTAAAAATAAAATAGATAAACACATTTTTTTTAAACGTAAAAAAATTGAAACAATTAAATAAAAAATGTTAAAAATAAAAAAATAAAAACATTTAAAAAATGAACTTAATTTGAAAAACATTAAAATAAATACATTATAAATAAGTGACATCATCCTCAAGCATAATATTTTAAGTTATTAAACTGCTATCTCCTTGCTCAACCATCCATGCAAGCATATGGCAAAGGGCCACACTGGCTGGACACACAAAATGGATGCGTGCCATTGCCACCTGGCCATCAACAACAACAACACAGAGCAAAAAGGCATTGGGAACAAAGAGAAGACATGCATGCCTTTGGCAAAAGTAACTGGCTACCTACACAAAATGACCACTGACCGACTACATGGTGAACCAGCACGCAAGGAGGCATGGCCGCAACATTATGATAGAAGAACTAGACATGCTAGCCTATGGCAAAAGCACACTGGATGCCTACGCAAAATGGTCACCAGCCACATGGTCAAACAGCAAGCAAGGAGGCATGGGGTACAAAGAGAAGACATTCAGGCCTATGGTAAAAGCACACTGACTGGCTACACAATTGGCCGCCAGCCACATGGTCAGACGACAACAATAATCAGCAAGAAGGCATGGCCACAAACAAAGAAGACATGCAGGCATATGAGGAAAGCACACTGGCCGGCTACACAAAATGGCTGCCAGCCACATGGTCAGACAACAACAACCAGCAAGGAGGCATGGTCACAAGCAGAGAAGACGTGCAGGCCTATGGCAAAAACACACTGTCTGGCTACACAAAATGGCCACCAGCCACATGGTCAGAACAACAACAACAAGCAAGAAGGCATGGCCACAAAAAAAGAAACATGCAGGCCTATGGGGAAAGCATACTGGTTGGCTGCAGAAAATGGCCGCGGGCCACATGGTCAGACAACAACGCAAACACAAGGAGATAATGGACAGAACACTGAACTTTTCAGAGACTTACCCCCAGTCACATTGAATCCATTATCGTTCTTTAGCTCACTTCGCCTCCGCAGTTCAGACCTGGCCATATGGAAATCAGTCTTGACCCTGTTCCTCATGGGAACAGTCCACCCCGAACTGCCAAGCCAGGTCTTCACTGGACCATATACAAGGGTACTGGGACTGGTTTGGGTAACACCCCTCATCAGCCACGCTAGCTTGAATCCAGTGGAAAAGTGAGCGAGGGACCCACGTCTGGACATTTCCTGCCAAAATAGGGCAAAAATAACAAACACAAGGAGATAATGGAAGGATCACTGAAACTTTTCAGACACTCACCCCGAGTCACAGATCTGGATTGAATCCATCACCGTTCTTTTGCTCACTTCACCACCCCAGTTCAGACCCAGCCATATGCAAATCAGTCTTGATCCTGTTCCTCATGAGAACAGTCCAGCCTGAACTGCCAAGCCAGGTCTTCCCTGGACCGAAACAAGCACCCTGGGACCAGTTTTTGGGTAAAACCCCTCATCAGCCAGGCTAGCTTGAATCCAGGGGCAAAGTGAGCAAGGGACCTATGTTTTGACATACCCTGCCAAAATAGGGCAAACAGAGCAAACACAAGGAGATAATGGAAGGAGCACTGAATCTTTTCAGACACCCACCCCCAGTCACAGATCTGGGTTGAATCCATCAACGTTCTTTTGCTCACTTCGCCTCCCAAGTTCAGACCCAGCCATATGCAAATCAGTCTTAACCCTGTTCCGCATGGGATCAGTCCAGCCCGAACTGCCAAGCCAGGTCTTCCTTGGAACGATAACAAGCATCCTGGGACCAGTTTTGGGGTAACACCCCTCATCAGCCAGGCTAGCTTGAATCCAGTGGCAAAGTGAGCAAGGGACCTACGTCTGGGCATACCCTGCCAAAATAGGACAAACAAAGCAAACACAAGGAGACCACATGGTCAAACAGCAAGCAAGGACGAATGGGAAACAAAGTGAAGACATGCAGGCCTATGGCAAAAGCACACTAACTAGGCTACACAAAATGGTCACCAGCCACATGGCCAGACAACAGCCAGCATGAAGGCATGGTCACAAACAAAGAAGACATGCAGGCCTATGAGGAAAGCACACTGGCTAGCTACACAAAATGGCCACCAGCCACATGGTCAGAAAACAACAACAACCAGCAAGGAGGTATGGTTACAAACAGAGAAGACATGCGGCCTATGGCAAAAGCACATGGTCAGAACAACAACAAGCAGGAGGCTTGGAAAACAAAGAGCATATGCAGGCCTAGGGTGGGCACTGACTATACAAAATGGCCCCTACCACATTGCATAATGAACAACAAAGGCATTTGCCTATGTCAAATACACACACACACACACACAAAAGAGGCATGGTAACACAGAGAACACAGCATTAATTCAGCAATGCCAAAAACGAAAATTAACAGGGCTAAAAATGTTCACAACAACACACATCCTCCAAAGGCATTGCCTCACGTAAACACTGTTTGCAGGGGAAAAAAACGTGAAATACCACAAAAAACACATTTTGTATTTTAATCCAATGCCATTTATGGCCTAAATGATGTTTCAGTTCTACAGACACCACAGAAACAGTTGTTTCATGCACCCATGAATAGTACAGGGCCACCTGGCTGGCAGGCCCATTGGCAGACTAGGCCACATAGGGAGATAAATCAATCAATAGTGCAAAAACATGGAGAAGAAAATTTACTTAACTGTGCAACAATTTTCCTTTACAAAAGAAGATACATTTCATGCAAAAAAATAACTAGGCCTCTACTAAAACTGCAGACCACCCATCACAATAAAGTTTAAAAATCAAATAAAAGTACAAATAAATCCAGGTGCATGCCCCCAGTCAATCAAACAACACCCTTATACACCAGCTTTTCAGCTTGTGATATCTCAAAAACAAAGGGGCATATGTACAAGCCCCTATAGTCACGGGAACATCACTTTTTGCGATCTTCCTGTGGCGATAGGGGCTTCGCCTTATTTACTAAGCAGCATTAAACCACTTAACATGGCTTAACGCTGCCTTGTAAATAAGGCCCTGTTTCACGCTATGCTTAGCATGAAAGGGGAGGGCAATGGTTGTTGCTGTGGGCGTTCCACCGCAACACCCATTGACTCCGATGCTGCCTTCTGTTTACAAGGGAGGTGTAAATAGGAGGCAGCGCCAGAATTAAGACCAGGAAAAACCTGGTCTTACTCTGGTGCAATGAGGAGAAATGTTCCATTTCTCCTTATTTTTGCTGTTTTAATGTGTGCTGCCTTGTGCAGCACACATGAAAACAACAAAAGGCCAATGATTGTTTATGTACAGGAAGGTCCCCCTTCCTGCACATAACCAATCATTTTTTTTAAATGCTGTTTTACAACTCTGTGTGTGCTGCATTAAGCATCACACATAGAAGTTAAAAAACGTCATTTAAAGATTGTTTATGTGCAGAAAGGGGTACCTTCCTGCACATAAACAATCTTCCCCTGCACGCAGACTCCCTTGCGCTATGGTGCAAGGGTGCCTGCATTGGCGCTAGGCTGCTAAGTGTAGCGCCAGCGCAGGGGGAAACGGAGGGCTGCACCATATTCTTGTAAATATGGTGCAGCCCTGCGTTTCTGAAGTGTCAGAGAGAGGCATTAAGCCAATTAGGCTAACGCCGCTCTCCGCCACTTCCCTTGTACATATGCTCCAAAGTCCTTAAATCCAATGGTATATATGCAGCAGACAAGGAGAGTGATTCTTCCAGCTCCAAAACCCAATAAAAAGTGACCAGGAGAGGGACATAGCACTGGGAGGAGCCTACTGGACAGGAACAGAAAGTTGGAGTCTCTGGGGTACTTATTTCTGGTTTGACAAAAAAATGTTTAATAAAAATGGCTTCTCACACAAAAAAAACCCTCAAACGGCCAGTTTGAGAAGAAAATCCATTCCAAATGCCTCTCAGATGCATCCTCAAGCAGAAAAGCTGCCCGACCACTCCATTGCGATCGTGATCAGCACTAAGAAAGCTGGATTGGTCCCGTCGTAACTGGAAGTGCAAGTGAGCGCTAAGTCTCACAAGAACTCGCTAGCAGTGTGAGAAGTCGTGAGTGCACTCGCAAGCGGCCTGTGAGCCAAAAGAAAACTTGAGCGTGTGAACGGAAAAAAAACTCAGCCTTGTGCCCGAATGTTGGAATTCAGGAATTCCGCGTTCCTCCGCAGAGCACGAAATGCCGGAATTCCGCAAACTCCACGAGCGGAGCAGAGTTTACCATCCACTCTTACATAAATTCCAATTCATTACTGAATTTGGGATATATATATATTTTTTAATTAAAAACAGTGATTGAACCCAACCATCACTATAGTTTATTTCTAACCAAAGATATTTAATTAACACAATAACTTTACTTTAACTTTTTATTTCATAGAACCAGCTACAGCCCCAAAAATAAAAAAATAGATTGAGATGGCTAGTCATTGAAGAAACATGCAAGTATTAAATTCATAACAATTCCATTGTTTTTAAATAACGCACACCCTGCCTTGTGAGCTACAAGGCTTACTTAGGGGTGGCTTATTTAATATTTAAAAAAAGAACATCAAACCTGTCAAAAGGTTTATATCGACAGGTCTGCCTCCAGGTTTAAACCTGGAAGAGTCAGACTACACATGTAGGCCTGTAGTCATGTTTTACATGTCACCCTAGTGAATGGCACAATAGGTCTAGCAGTCCGCAGGTGACAGTTGCCTTTCTATGTCATTGGTTTATCTTTGTACATCATAAACTACAGAACATACACTGGGGGCTGGACAGCAGTGCCCTAGTGCGAAGAGTTAAAAAATTAACAATAACATTCACCCAAAAATTGGGTTGACCACACTTAGGACCAACCTACAATGAGCCATTGTTCACATTTCTTTTTATTTAGTGCATTTTTGAATGGATCAACTAGAAATACTTTTCACCATTTATGGGTGTCCCATTAAGAGTACTAACATTTTTTGTTCTGCTTCATCTTGCGTTATGAGGTAGATCCTCTTACTTTCTCCTGACTGTACATGCCCAGCACTACAAATGCATAAACATGAAAGCATACGTGTGGGAAAGGGAGTGGGATGATAAAATAAAGAGAAGAGTCGAAGTACTCTACTGACATCTGATTAAAGTGTGTATATCTTCTCTTAGGATTTTTTGTGGGAAAAAGTCCTTGCAGGAATGTCACTCCATGTTGCATTGTATTAAAGAGATACAATAATGGGCATGAGAACTAACTATTCTCTTTTGATTAAATAGATCATATTTGCGATCAAGTAATACAAACATTTATTCACACAGATGATGATGAAGGAAATTCTAACTTGTCACAGCTGATAATCCTCAGTGTTACAGATAACCATTTTGGTCCTGAGGCCAAAGCTAAGTTAAACTTTTGAGTAAGTTTCCACTTTGCAGTAAGCATAACCAAACTTACTACAAAACTGTGAGTTACATGTCTCCCTCCACCAGTAAGGCATTTGGCTTACTCTTGTGTGGATGGGTGATTTCATTACCTAAACCTCTCGTAATCCTCCATAATTCCATCCCCTTTTAGTAGTAAATCTGTCCCTTGTCCCACCCCATCCCCTGTGTCCCCTACTTTAAGTACTAAAATGTATATTTACATGTGCGGAGGCTCCGCAGTAGGGGTGGAGAACTCCACACATATAAGTATAGGCAAAACTTAAACTTTGCTGTACATTTAATAGTGCTTTGTAGTACCTGAAAGTGAAGTTTGTGACTCAGGCGCTTTGCTTCTAAATACAGAAGGATAATTTGTTTGCAAAGTGTAAGTAAAAGCCTCTTTTTGTATGCTCATCTCCCTTTTTTTAAGTAATGCTGACGGTTTATTTTTTTACACTGTGCACTGCGCACTGGAACACTGCTAGCCAGACTCCAGTGCATATGCTCTGACCCCTCAAACATGATAAATTGGCTATACTCTTTATTTAACTTACCAAAAATTCACTGCTTTATGGTACAAAAGTGTACACAGGGCCTTTACGTAAATGTCACTGGTGGACTGCAGCATATTTTGTGCCACCACTAAAGTGACAATGCAAAGCATGCCTCCAGGTCTGCCCCCAGCAGACTGGATGGTCAGTTTTAAAACTGACAATTCGACCTGGAAAAATGAACCTTTTTGGCAGGCCTAAACCTTCCTTTTTAGTACTACTAAGTGACCCCTAAAGTAGGCTCTAAAGAGCACATGCATCAAGCATTATTGCCTTTGCAAATGTGCCAATTCGCAGAATTGGCTCGTTTGCGAACGCAAAAAATGCTTTTTAGATGCAGCAAACCCTAATTTGCGATTCGGTGTTACCGAATCGCAAAATGGGTTTGCGATTCGGTATTTGGAAGGGGCATGTTTAGGGTGCCCCTTCCAAATACCGAATCCTAACGGAATGTTTTGTGACTGTGAATGCGGTTGCAAAACATTCGCATATTACACCTACTTCAAGTAGGTAGTAACCCATTCGCGAATGGGAAGGGGTCCGCAAGGGACCCCTTCCCCTTTGTGAATGATTGTAAAAGCATTTTTAAAAGCAGGCAGTGGTCCCACGGACCACTGCCTGGTCTTAGAACATGAAAAGAAATCTTTTAATTTTACTTTTTGTAAAGCATCTCATTTTCCTATAAGGTACACGGGCTGCTTTACAAAAATAAAGGTTGCTTTATTTAAAAGCAATCACGGACATGGTGGTCTGCTGACCTCAGCAGGCCACCATCCCCGTGATTTTTGCGATTCCTAGGGGGTCGCAAATTGCGATCTACCTCATTATTATTAATGAGGTAGAGCGATTTGCGACCCCCTATGAATCGCTATCTGAAATTCTTTGAGTTTCATGAATGGTAAATTGCGATTACCTAATTGCGATTCTCAGGAATTCGCAATTAGGTATTCGCTATTTACAGTTTTGATGCATGTAGCCCTATATGCCCAAACGGCTGGGTGGGTGCTTGATATTTAAAAAGTAAGGACATGTATATTTTATGTTTTACTTGTCCTCACAGTGAAAAACCTCCAAAATAGTTTTTGTTCACAGTGGCAAGGCTGTCTGTCCCATAGAAAAGCACTTTGTTACTATATAACACCTTATAATGCCCAAATTCAGTTTGGGAGCAGCTAGAAAAATGATTCAATAACTCATTTCAATAGTTATTTCAATTTCAACATAATGCTCAATAGAGGATAGTCAAATATTGGGTTTTTGAATTGAGAAGGCGATTCTTAGCCACTTTTCTAAACACACACTTTTTAGGTCTCAAACTGTTCTCAGTGAACATCTGCTTAATACCTGGTAGCTATGGCTCAAACAGCAGGCAATAGCACAAAGAAAGGCTTATATTCAAGCAGTACCAAGAAAATGAAACTCAAGAAAACAACACAAACATCCACAAATTTACAAAAATATAGAAATAGTTAAAGAACCAAAACATTCACATTTGGATGACACTAACTGGAAGTAGGAGTTTTTTTAAGTGTAAAGGCACAGAGTAAGTGAACAAGCATTTGCAATGCAATAGGTCTCGCATTTACGCGAGTTTAAGCTATTGGCATTGTAAATGACAATGCCTTTTATTTATGTTTTAAAAACAATAACAAAAATAAAAGGCATTGTTATTTGCAATGTCAATAGCTCAAACTCGCGTAAAGGCGAGACCTATTGCATTGCAAATGCTTGTTAGATTAGTGAGTAGAAAGGCTACCTTTCGGCTCGCGCTGCAAATTAGTTAAATAAACAAGCGCGGGCGCTAAAGTGAAAGCGGACCGCGCTGCAAATAAAAAATAAAAAAATAGTGCTTACCGACTTATGAAGGAGACCGTGTAACGCCACAAGTAAAAGATCCAGGAGGGACTAACAAGTCTCATTATCAATGGGAAGCCAGCATTTACCAAGGACAATGACACCAGCCAATCAAAAATATGGGCGGAGAGAAGGCGAGGCTTCCACAGCATACTCGACTACTGCATGCCTCGCAGAGCGAGCAGCGCATACGCGTTGCCGCTAGGCTCGACCTAAAAAACACTGCTCAAAGTAAAAGCAGTATTGAACTGTCCTCCACTAACAGAGAAAGAAACTACTATTTAACAGCCAGAATCTAGATCATCATTTAGTTGACTGTATGAAATAAGTCAGGCTTCAGACAACATAATTAGCGCAGACATCCACTTACAAATTGACCAAAACTGTGCTCTGGCATGAATCCATTCAGCCCTTCATCGCTTTCATCTTTTGCGTAATCATTTGCTGATACAAGTTTAAATACGATCTTCGGACACAAATCACTTAAGCTCTCTGACCAACTTTAAAGCAGCTTTACATTTCCACCAACAGGCTATGCTTCTTTCACAATTTTGCATTTTTTGATCTGTACATTAATTAGCAGACCTGTATTACATTATTGAACAAGCCATTGGGACATATATTGCAAGTAAAACTTATGACCGATAAAGTTACCATGTGTGCCAATTTGTCTATGAGAATACGACCATATTTGAACATTATGAACAGTCATTAGCCACATCATTTTTAAGTAGAATCAACATTTTGAACAGCTGTCTCCAAATTAACCATACATTGCTATAATATGCAATAACAGACAAACGATGGATCAAAAATATAAAATATAGAGCATGAAAATGAACATAACTTGGTATGCTGTTAAACAATACATTAACTGAACCGAATTCCAATTCAGCAGTTTGTGTTATATATCTGATTTGTCGTTCATAGTATCTTTTATTGAAGTAAAAGACCACTAACCTTTTCTCCTACATGTGCTACTCCCTTAATTTGTGTTGCCCAACTTGTGTAGCACTATGCAATTGTACTGGACTCCTTGATGAATTGGGGTTGGGGAGCCCTGCAGTATGAAAAGACCAAAGGAACGAGGCACAGCCTATGATCTGATCTGAGATCTAATGTTGAGTGCTACAGTAAACTTATGCACGTCATGGCCACATGACAACAGGGAACAGCCATTACATCGCAGCTGTTAACCTGCATGCCATTACAACGCAAGCGCTACAACGCATGCGTTGTAACAACGCATGACCATCACAACGCAATTTTTTACAACGCATAGCCCTTTACAACAAATTACGTTGTAAAGGCATCTATGGTAAAGGGATATGCATTTCAAATGTAAGTATTAGGTAAGTATGGGTTTTGGGGTGGTATGGGTAATTTTAGGGTTTAGGGTGGGTATGGTTTTTGGGGTAGCATGGGTGATTTTAGGGTTTAGGGTGGGTATGGGTTTTGGGGTGGCATGGGTAATTTTAGGGTTTAGGGTGGGTGTGGGTTTTTGGGGTGGCATGGTTAATTTTAGGGTTTAGGGTGGGTATGGTTTTGGGGTGGCATGGATAATTTTAGGGTTTAGGGTGGGTACGAGTTTTTGGGTGGCATGGCTAATTTTAGAGTTTAGGGTGGCTATGGGTTTTGGGGTGGCAAGGGTAATTTTAGGGTTTAGGGTGGGTACAGGTTTTAGGGTGGCAGGGGTAATTTTAGGGTGGTTACGGGTTTTGGGGTGGCATTGGTAATTTTAGGATTTAGGGTGGGTATGGGTTTCAGGGTGGGAAGGGTAATTTTAGGGTTTAGAGTGGGTATGGGTTTTAGGGTGGCAAGGGTAATTTTAGGGTTTAGGGTGGGTAGGGTTATTTGGGGGGCAAGGGTAATTTTAGGGTTTAGGGTGGGAATGGGTTTTGGGGTGGCAAGGGTAATTTTAGGGTTTAGGGTGGGTATAGGTTTTGGGGTGGCAAGGGTAATTTTAGGGTTTAGGGTGGGTATGGGTCTTGGGGTGGCAAGGGTAATTTTAGGGTGAGTAGGGATTGAGGGGTTGCTGGATTTATATATATGGTTTTATACATTTCAACAGATATCATGTGTGAAATATATAAAAACATATATAAAAATAAGTACATTCATTTTGTTTTACATATATTTTTTATGCATTACCATGCATGCCATTACTAAGAAATTATAAGTATTTTACAGGGAAATATAAAGCTATATTGTATACATATATAGCATTTATATTTACTTGTAACATACTTTTATTTTCAATCACAACTTCAACCACACATATGCTTTTACAAAACATGCTTTTACAACAAAATTTGTTGCAAAAGCATGCGTTGTAAAGGTACATGCATTGTTAAAGTTTGCGTTGTAGTGGTAACGCGTTGTAACCACACTTGTGTTGTTCCAACCGTGTTGTAAAGGCATGCGATGTAATGGCATGCGTTGTGGAGTCATACAACCCGTGACAACGGATATTTAAGGTTACATATTGTGTCTGTACTTAGATTCAGAGTTGTGAATTTAGAAATTAGCTGCTACTACCTGCATTGATTTATTTAGGGGTGGGGGTTTATCATCATTTCTAGGGTGTGATACAGGCACTTCTAGTATTTCTTCCCATTGGCTGGGTATGAGTATTTTCTGAGTCCCCACTTCCTCTTTGTGCAACAGGAGAAATTCATCTTCAGCCCATTTTATTAGCTCATGTTGCCATCTCTTGAGCATAGGTGCTATCTTAGCCTTTTAGGTCATCCTTTTTTGTGACTTAAGCGCCAAGTCTAAAGATCTTCGAGGCCACTTTGCCCGTGGGTAGATGAGTGAAGTTTCCCAGTAAACCCAGGTCGACTGTTAACAGATGTGGTGCATTTGTGACTCGAGACATGAGTGATGTGACCTCAGACCAGTACCTGCATATGTCTGGGCAGTCTCAGAACATGTGCCAAAATTCAGCCTTGCCCATTGTAAAGAGAGGGTAGTGAGAGGATGAAGTAGTTTATATTTTATTAAGAGTCCCGGGTGTTAAGGAGGCTATAGGTAATATACTAAACTGAATAAATAAGGGATAAAGTACCCCCTACCTTACATTATAAGGATATTCCAAGTCACCAAGGAGTTCCATAACCATATAGAAGAACAAGGCTGAAGGCTGTGCTCCTTTATACAGTTATTGAACTCCAAGGTGACTTGCAATATCCTTATCGTGTACGCCAGGGTACTTTATCCTAAATAATACATGGTAACACCATCACCTTTCCCACAAACCACTTAAAACCTTGGTGCCAGCTCTTTCATACGAAAACGCGAATATGTTTGCAAAATTGAAGAATAAAAATAAAACCTCTAGTGCAACATTAAACACATCAAAAACCTTTTAAATATTAGAAACAGTTCAATACAAGTCAGTTTTTTTAATTAAAAAAAAAAAAGCTGCAGTAGCTCGGAATGCGTAGAAACACGCAGAAAGTTTCTAGCTTTTCTCTAAGAGTGCAAAAATAAACATTCTCTCTGTTTGTCAAGCTAATAAAATAGAGCAGAAGAAAGAAAAGCAACATTTCATTTTCGCTGCTTTAAACAGCTATTTAAATTGTTCTCCGTGACCTGACCTGCCTTTCTCCTTGGCTGCTGGCTCTGTCAGCAGGCATTGTGACATCAGAACTCGATTGTAATAATCTTATAATAGCTGAGTTCAGACGTCTTTTCTTTATAATCGGCGATTGAGTGCATCACTAGTGGCCAATTATAAAGAAATTAGAGACGTGTATTTATATAGGGATTACAGAATCCCATGTATTATATTTAAATCTTGCATTCCTGGATGCAGTGTGGGTATGCAGCAATATTTTCCTGTTTTTTTCCCTTTCAGGGGCCGATTCCGATTCAGGCCGGAAATCTCTCCGACCGAGCCGGACCCGGAGAGATTTCCGACCGAATCGGACACTGGCAGTCCGACCGAACGAGTACGATGCGCACGCATGCAATCGGACTCGAGTCGGTCGGACTCCCATTGAAGTCAATGGGAGCCGGTCGTACAACGCGTACGCGGGCTCCCATTGA
This sequence comes from Calotriton arnoldi, assembly GCA_963921515.1. Classification (NCBI taxonomy): domain Eukaryota; kingdom Metazoa; phylum Chordata; class Amphibia; order Caudata; family Salamandridae; genus Calotriton; species Calotriton arnoldi. Next base: position 486,526 of record CAWUFW010010013.1, read on the forward strand.
CCCAATGGGTGCGAGGCGAACAAGGGTGCCCCCTACAGCGGGTATGCCTCGAAGCGACTCGCGGCGTACATGCACAGGTAGGGGGGACCCATGGGTCCCCCCTGTGTGCGACTCGCGCGGCTACGCGTACAGGGGGGTCCGACACGGACCCCCAAAGTGCGGTTCCGACTGCTCTTTCGAGCCGGACGGCGCGAGTCGGTCGGACTGCTCGCGGCGCGCATCGTACTTGCCCAGCCGGGGAACGTCTCCATCGTGCGGTGCGCGTCGTGTCCGTGCGAGTCGGTCGGAGCGCTTCAGACCCGCGAACAAGTCGGTCGGCGATTTCGCGTGCGCTCGCATCGTACTCGCTCGGCCGGACGCACGTACGAATCGGTCGGGAAAGAGGGCTCCGAATCGGATCCGGTTTAGCCGAATCCGATTCGGTGCCCTACCGGCTGAGATCGGAATCGGCCCCTAAGTGTCTTTTTTGGGTAATTTTCCCATGTTTTCTATTTGGTATGGGGCTCTCCTGCCACCTCTATCCGTGTCTTATAAAGCCATGTTATCAGGTGTCTACCATTTCCCATTGGATGAACGATTTAAAAATTAATGTATCTGGTATAATTCTTATGTTTTCCAATAGCGAAAGATTGTTTCTGTAAGGCCAATGTAGAATAAAATATCCAACATGTATATAATAATAATTTATTAGCACTTCAAAGGTCAACAATTGCCTATTTTGGACCAATTCTCCCACAGTGTAAATGAAGCCTCGTCCCAATGGCTCAGCTCTCTGTGCGTGTAGTATCCCTGGTGTTTAGGAAGGCCCTTTAAAAGAATCATAGGCGCATATAGGGTGATCTAAATTCTCAGCCGTGACATCATATTAAATATCTCCCATTGACGTACGTTGTTCAGTGGAATTCCTGTCACTGATGTCCTGTGTTCCCCCTCTACCATGTTGTCAGTCATTGGTGCTGCACCGCCAGGTAATAGAATTAGAATCTGGTCCACTCCAAACCCCTTTGTCTATGGACAGCTTTAGTTTATTAAGAGATGCTCTTCTTTGCCTTGGCCTCATATTAATTCACTCAATACACGGTTGAATTCTCAAAATTGTGTTTTAGAGACCAAAACAAGTATAACAACAAACTGGTATAGCAACCCAGCAACATCACAATGTTGGCCGTTGCCACCTGCCCTATTACTGCCAGTGGGAGTTTTCTGTGTGTGAAGTGAGCTGATCTCGGCATGCAGATTTCCCTCCAGATTGTCTTTATCATCATGTAATATTTTATTGCCTAAGACCCAAACCGAGTTTGGGTCCTAGGCTGCAGGTGGGTTATCCTTAGGCAAAGGAAATACAAGGTCTCACTTACATATAGGAACAAACAGGATTCGTTTCAGCTGATTTTCAACACAGCTAGAGTTTCCATTTTGAGTAAACTCTGGAAGATGGGTTCCAGATTATTCTTAGCATCCATGAAGAAGAGGGGCATATCATCAGCATAGAGAGATATTGAGTGGATCCTCTCCTCCAAAGTCATACTCCAATCTAACCCAGTGGTTCTCAGCAACACTGCGAAGAATTCCATTGAAATGGCAGATAAAAGTGTGGAGGAGCAGACACCCCACCTGGCACCCCTCTCAATGCCATATTTCTTCGATAATTCCACAGTTCTAACTCTGGTGATGTCCATAATCCTCCCTTATTCCAAATGTACTTAACACATTAAACAAATATTTCCAGCTTAAAGCGTTGAAGGCTTTCTCTGTATCTTATGTAAGAACAGCCAAGTTTGTATATTTGTTTGATGCACTCGCCATTATACGATAAAGTTGGAGTATATTCAAGGAGGTATTACAATTTGCTATAAAATGGTTTTTGTTTGTGTGTGGATGAAGTCAGATTAGAATGACCAGTGTTTTACTTAATAGTTTATAGTCAGTATTCAACCTAGAGATCTGGTGATACAATGCAAACACCAGAGGGTCTCTTCTAGGTTTAATTCAATAGACCACCAGGGCTTCACTCATAGAGGTGGGCAAGTAATTTAATTCAAAATCTGCAGGCTGCCACTCACTCAGAATATTGACAGTATTTAGTTGGAAGGTGGTTGGTACGACACATTTTGCCTTCAGCGAGACTTCGAATAGCTTCTCTGACCTTCATCTTTGATATATATAGATTTAGTGTCTTCCTACCATCTGAAAATCCTATCTGGGCAAAGTAATCCCTGCAAAAAATTCCAGCACCACCTTTTTAGTGGATGTATCATGGTTTGTATACAAGTCTACATAATACTTTGTGGTATTCTCCCTGCGTGTTTTCAAGCAAAGTGTTGTTTAGGTTCTAGAACTTGTAATTCGTGTGGAAGAGCAGAGGGTTCACAGTTGGGAGGAGGCAGAGGAGTCACAGCTGTGAGGGGAAGCTCCTGTTGTGTGATGCATAACTAATAAACTACATTTGGTGGTTGCCTTCCCATATACAGCTTCTTCATGTATACAGCATGCCCATCCTTCATTGAAATACGATACTCTTTGGAATGCTCGATTAACATGTATTTCAATTAACATGCTGAGAAGGCGTCACCCATGTTTAGACAAAAAAAAGCAATTTAAACCATCAGTTTGCCGTTTCACTTTTTTCTGTGAGTATGTAGCCCTTTGCCCTCTCTCATCGGTAGGTTATACATTTTGCAGACAAGGTCAAACAATGAATTCTTATAAAGGGCGGTGCTTAATTTGAGCTGGTGGTTTCCGGTACTCGACACCGCACTTGGGACAGTCTGCCACAAGGTGGCGCTGTTTAGGTAATTTAGAGATGACCACAACAACAACACTTAATTATTAATGCTATATTCATAAAAAATGACCATTACCTGCCGCCCAAGCCATTCTTATAGCTTTGGGGCGATGAAATAGTCAGAATTGTCACATTTGTAGGGGTATGACGGTTAGTAGTTGTGTTGTTACTATCATTGGCAGCAAAGCAGGGCAATGTGTGGTGGAAGCTGCGTGGCCTACTGACAAGAGCCTTGGCACTTATTTTTTTTGCAAATTAAGCACTGATAAAGGGTAACTTGTGTGCACGTTGTCTCTTATTATTTTGTTAATAGTAATTTAAGTTTTCAATAGTTCTTTGCCTCTTTTATAGTAAGGCAATACAAAACTGCCATGGGGACATTATCTTTTCATATTCATATCTAATGTTTCAGTAGAATTAACAAAAACTACCTGAAAGGTCTTCTGCATTCCACAGACCAAACGTCCGAGAAGTAGAACAAGAGTTGTTTTTCAATCAGACACTTGACAGGCGGAACCTTGATAAGGTCAGGTAATCCGATATGTAAGCCAAAACTCCACCATTGAGGCCAGGGCAACATGAAGGCCTCGCACTTCATGCCGAGGACTCAGGTAATTATATATCAGCCAGATAAGCTGCACAGGGCACACTGCAAACATGACCTCCATTATGTTTACCTGGGAAGGATGAAACACAGCGAAGACCTCCCAGAGACTTCTTCCAGCAAACATAAGGCTGGCACACAGGCTGCTTTGAGCAGAGGAGAAATCCCCGCGGCAGTCACTGCAAAGAAGGGTATATTTAGAGGTATTAAACGAGAAGTCATATGGAATGTGTAACAAAGACTTGTGTTTTTAATGTCGTTTATTCCCTTAATTCTTCTAGACGAAACAATGGTAATAAAGGCATTTCTAAACAGCAGACACTACTGAGATCCCAATAAGGAGAAGTGCATTTTAATGCCACCTCGCTTGCTGTAGGGCTGTTGTGGGAATTGTCGTATTCACATCTGCGTCACCGGAGCAGCCAATCATCCTCCTGGCTAAACATTCAGGGGCAGATTTACAAGGAACTGAAGCATCTGCATAGATGCGTCCGTGCCAAATGTCCTTGCGCCACTATGGATGCGCTGTATTTACAATACAGTGCTCCATGGCACAAGGATTAACAGATGCGTCAGACATTCTGACGCATCTGTTGGCGCAAACGTGACGCAATACTGGAGTTGCTCGTGAAAGTGACGCAACTCCAGCAATGCGTCACAATAGATGGGTGAGTCCCATTCAAAAAGCCCTCATTCCTTACTCCTGGTCTGAGCAGATTTCACTGCGTCAGTTCTACGTGGCTTTTTGCGTGGGAACGCCCACCCTGCATACATTATACCTGATACAGGTATAATGTGACGCAGGGCTTTACAACGTGACGCATCTCCCTAGATGCGTCACGTTGTAAATGGGCCGCAACATTTACGACTTTTGACTAGTTTTTACACAATCCTCACCTTACCGTATTGGGCCAAATGGATGTGAAGGCAGAAACAGATTGAAGGGCATCAATGTAAATTAGGGGCATTACAGGCACTTCGGGGAAAGACATTAGGCAACAAGGAACAGAAAGGACCTCATTCACAAAGATGTTTATATGAAAAGTGTGACTTATTGTGATTTAAGACTTTCTCATGAATTTAAAATGAACAAGTTGCATTTGAACTTTGCACCTTCGCCAGGTGAAGATTTCATAGTTCACACTTTTTGGAGCTCGGTTTCCTCCAGTGGGACAAGGCTGTAGGCTGTAGCTGAAGAGGACTACATGAGGCTGGATGCCTCCTCTGCATGGACCAGCTAAATCAGATTTATTGTTGCGGAAAAGCTCTGAGCAGAAGAAACCTGAATCTTCAGCCCAGCAGCAATGCTTCTTCATCCAATTGGCTTGACTTGCTTGTCCTGATCCTGCAGAGATCTTTGATGCCAAAATGTTTCTAAGTCACAGGTTTCTCTTGATGTTAGGAAGAGTACACTTTTACACAACCCAGGGTTCCAGGACATAAAGAACAGCCCATGGGAGCAAAATATACTCCAGTTTAAGTCACCAACAGTGTCTCTGACAGGTCCAACCAATAACTGGTCAACTAGGCAGATGCAGGAAAGGCCTCTTCAAGCTTGTTGTGTCCCTGTAGCTTTAACAGGAGGTCAGACCTTTGACCCTTGGAGTCCACATCTGGATCCAGGTCCAATCCTTCAGGGATCATCTCAGGTCCCAGACAGCAGATAACTTCCTCTTCAGATCTTCCACAAGTCCAATAGCTTCCTCAGGAGAATACTCGGGATGCCACATTGATGCATGGCACCGGCTTGTGGGTGTGGGTTTGGTCCTGGCCCCACCCTAACCGACAGGGTAAAAGTTCCCAGGGGTGACCCTCCCCACTTTTGCAACATTTCTGTGTGCCCTACAGCAAACAATCACATGGAGCCCTTCCCTGTCTAAACCCAAGATGGTGAAACCCTTCTCCCATTGTGCAGAGCCTGCGTGCCCACTCCAGAGATGTTGATAGGGAAATGAGCAATCCGTCCTCTGTGGTTACCTCAAGCCAGTTTTTGAGGCAGCTCCCTCCCCACTATGATTGGAGCCTGGCTGACTGAGGGACCAAAGAAGGGGTCTGTTCAGGTTTCACCTGACATCTGCCTTTCAATCAACCAATCAATCAGTATTTTTTAAGCACAGCTAATCTCCTGACAGGGTATCCAGGCGCTTGCAGGACCAGAAGGCTCCTTCAAATAGCCAGGAATTGAGGGCCCTTTCAAATTCCAGAAGTGAGGTGGTGGTCCGGAGTTGCGTGGGGAGGCTGTCCAAAAAACAGAGGAAAAGGCAAGGAGAAAGCAGTGAAAACGAGGGAAGAGCAAGGAAAAGGCACACAAAAATGGGAAAAAAGCAATGTGAAAGCAGCAAAAACAAAGGAAAAGGAAGGCGAAGGGCAAACAAAAATAGGGGGGAAATGCAAGCAGAAAGCAGTGAAAATAAGGGGAAAGCAAGGAAAAGGCACACAAAAGATGGGAAAAAGCAAGGAGAAAGCAGTGAGAAAAATAGAAAAGCAAGGATAAGCATTCTAAAAATGGGGGAAAAGCAAAGAGAGATCAATGAAAACAAGGGAAAGCAAAGAGAAAGCAGTGAAAACAAGGTGAAAGCAAGGAGAAAGCACACACAAAAAGGGGGGAAGGTAAAAGAAAACAGTGAGAACGAGGGAAAAGCAAGGAGAAGGGATTCAAAAAAAGGGGGTAAAAGCAAGGAAAAGACAGGGGCAAGAGCGATGCAGCACCACGGGGAGAGCTGGGCCTGGGACATGTGACAGGGGAGGCCTTGTTGAAGTTAATTAAATCCCTAGGCACTGCCCAAGTCATCCTCCTACTAGAGGAACAGAAGTATCTCCCCACACCCAAACCTTTGTCTCCAGCTTTGGGAGCTGGTTTCACACCTCATTCAGTATTAAGCACTCAGAGGGATGCATCTGCAAATTAATGCATATTGGCCTCCAGAGGCTTTAGGAAGGGAAAAGGTAACTTTCTAGAAGCACATTTTTTCATAATGTTTATTACTAATCCTACTTCACCAGTGGATTGGGTTTTTAATAAAAATTACAATTAGTACAAGAATGAAATTTCTATTTGTCTCCCAGTTGGACATAACATTATGAAATTGAATATTTCATCCCAGTGTTATCCTTTGGAACAGCCAGCTTTGCTACATTTAAAATAGTTTTGGGGCTTTTTGACAGTAAGTACATGTTTAACATTTAATTTCTGCATATTATTCTTTTACTTCCTGTGCACCTTACCTTATGGACAGTAAGGGCTACTTAGGGTTGATGTATTAATATTTAAACAGAATGGTTAGACCTAATAAAATAGTTTATTTTGACTGATGAAATTGCCATTTAAAACATTGCTTTAGTAAGTCTGCAAGGGTAGTATTGACATCATGTTTTACACTACCACTATAGTGAATGGCTCAATACGTTCTGTAGTCCACTAGTGACATTTAACTTTCAGGCCCTGGGTGCACTGTGTACTATATTGTAGGGGCTTATAGGTAAGTTAATTATGCCAATAGGTAGTAAACCAATTTCATCATGTTGAAAGGCAGAGCTAAAGCACTATATCACTGGTTAGCAGAGATAAAGTAAACTGAGTTCTACAGCCAGGAAAAACAGTCAAGGCAAAATGCTGGGGATACACCAAACAAAGGTTATTTCCTGCACTAATAGAAATGTAAAAGCTCTGTGCTGCCTAAAAGGGTGAAGGGTGCAATTCAGAGCAATCTGGGAGAAAAGTAGGCTAATATTAAGGGTTTAGGGCATTGAAAGATATGTCTATATAGAGGCTCATCCAAACAGTTTTCAGAAAGTGTATTGACTGCTCTACTTATTACTAGGGCCATAGTCAAGTTCCATGCAATGCCATTTAGTAGAGTTGAAGACAGCTGTAAAATGCAACCTTCGCTGATAAGCTAAAAGATTTCCTAGTGCTTGGCTTTCTCAAAAGATGAATGGCGACAGGTGATATCCTAAGGGAAATTCAGATCTTTAGACCAACAGAAACTCACAGTGACACGCTATTGTTGGGATGGAACATTCTCTGTGTGAAGCAGGTACTGTGGGAGTTCAAAAAATTAAGCACTGTCCATTCATCCATGCAATGATCAGTTCTTTCAAGCCAGCAGTGTTGCATGCAAACAAATAGGGCCAAATAAGACTCAAGGTTTTCCACTTTGCTTAACATTGGCTACTCCTCTTGTAAGGAATTATTAGCAATAAATTGAGATTTGTGTAGGCAATACTGCCACATTACTAATCTAGGAGAACAGTATTTGCATTACCACCAGCATGGTAATGGCCAGCTTGTGGCTCAATCTATTCCCCTTTTCAGCACCTGCAGGCAATTCTTCAGCTTTTCTTGAGTTTTCTACAGATAGACATGTGAGACCTATGACTTCTGGCCAATATTCTGTTTCTCATGACCAGAGTGACACCACTTGCCACGTTTTTCCAGTGTAATGGATCCTTTAGGCAATATTCTTTCAATTTATCAAACAAAGAAGAATGGAGTAGTCCTGGCGATCACTCAGTGAATAAGCATATCTACACTCACTCATAGCCCTTCTCCAGTCATTGGCAAATACTCCTGGAAAGAGAAAAAACTCTTTTGCTTTGACCCAGCTCTCACACCTGTATTGAAAGCAATAATATGGCTCATAAGAAATACCTCTATTTTTTCCTATTTGTGCATTACATAATTTAACCTGTATTTCTTGTGGGACGCATTTCATCCGGGTTGATTAGTAAATGTTGGAACTCACCAAGTCTGTTTGCTTATGAATGAGCAACAACATTGAAGCCATTTCACCTGCAATCCAGGTACCGGTACTTATGTGATCTGATGTGGGTAAATGAGTCCTATGTTATTCAATGGTTGAGGACTACTCGAACAAAGTGCCAAGCACAATAGTTCATCCTCTACAAGACAAAAACATAATTGTTCATCCTCTACAAGTTATATAGAGTGTGGAGGGCCTGCCAAGTTTAATATCCAAATCGTACTTTCACTATATTGAATCCTTTATCTTTAAAGCATGAAAAGGTATTGGTGTGATCTTAGGTGGTTACTAGGTCGCTACGCCTTGTGTGAGTGATATCACCAAAGTATAATATGCCCATAATTTGATGTAGCTTACAATGAGGATAGAGCACTTACATGTCATATGAATGAGATTGTAGGCCTCATTCTAATCATTCCTAGTGTGCGAATATATGCTGTAGAATGTATTGAGTGAGGAATGGCATTTAAAGCCACAGTGAAATGTCTTAAAATCTAATAGTACAGAACCTCAGTGTTAATTGAAGAGAAAGTAGCACATATGTGGCTGAGTAACAGTGTCATTTATGTTTAATACATGTGCTTTAGAGCTTGGATGACTGGGGGAACAATGTACATTTAATATATATGCTTTGTTATCATCGAACATTACTAAATTGCTTCAAGTAGCTGTATAAAAATGAGGAACAACGGGTTTTAACTCAGATCACAATAAAAATGGTATTAACTGCCTTTTAAAAAGATCACAATGTAGATGGATGAATCTATGTAGAAAGCAAATCTGTGTGGTATAGGGCCAATGAGAGTCTAACAGAAATGTTGTATTCAAGTTAAAAGCATGTATGGAATACATGGATCATGCTAAAATAGAATGCAGGTTCACGGTGTGTTAATCTTTATAAAGGGATTTAAAAAAGCAAAATAGGTGCTGTTGGCAAACTGTCTTTTTTTATCAAGCATTATTGGGTCATTAAAAGTTAGCCCTCTATGGCCAGGGACCACAACCAGTGAAAATACCTCTGTGCTACCCCCACAGGCTTCCCCATGATCTTCTGTGACCCAGGCAATAGGACAACCATCACAAGCATCAGCCAACCTACCAGTGTCCCCAAACACCTTAACCCCCAGGAGGAGGGCCAATTTAACATCCCCATGTTGGTGAGGTTGTGGCTCCTGGACAGAGGTGCCAGGGGCCTTCAGTTAATTCTTCCAGATACAGGATCTCACAGACACCAATTCTGAGCTCCTTGATAGCAGCCAAGCAAATGAGTTGGTCAGAAAGACAAGTGCAGCACCTGAGAAATGGCTGTTGAGTCCTGGCATCCTCCAATGGATTGGCCTAGGATGGTGCACCATAGGTATGGAACAGGAGTGGCTGGAGAAAGCAAGGATGGAGGCAAGCAGGTACTACTGCTGGCTATGTATGGTGACCACAGCCGAAACCATTTGACGAGTGTGCAGAGACATACAACTTCCTCACGTCCCCTCATTTTTGCTTGGTGGTACTGATGGGCAAGGTGAAGTCCCGGAAGTCAGATACTGGATGTGGTTATATTGGTGTTCGTCTCAGGTCTGAAACACTCAACCATGCACATCAGTTTTTTCAGTGGCTCAGCTCTATCAATCTCCTGCCCAGAATAGCTCCATGCAAATTGAAAGAAATGCATGTGAGGGTGTAGGTGTACCTCAAACTGCCAGTCCTCATGGACACTGAAGAAGGATGATCAAATATACCTCAATACTTCATTGTTAGACCTGTCATCCTTAGGGTTGTCTTCCCTGCTTATATCCTCTTTTTGCTGATTATTTTTGTTGGCCTTAGAACTCTCAGCACTTTATCGCTGCTAACCAGGGCTAAAGTGCAAGTGCTTCCTTCCCTAAACATGGTAACATTGGTGTACATACAATTGGCATATTTAGTTTACATGTAAGTCCCTTGTAAAGTCGCATACCATATACCCATGTACATTTAATGCTACTAGTGTGCCTGCAGCACTGATTGTGCCACGCACAAAAGTAGCCATTCAAATCTGTCCCAGGCCTGCCATTGAAGGGCCCCTAGGTGCAGTTTACTGCCACTTCAACTTGGCATTTAAAATGCTTGGCTAAGCTTTAAACTCCCCTCTTATAACACATAAGTCACCCCTTAGGTAGGCCCTATGTAGTCCATAGGGCAGGGTGCTGTGCAAATAAAAGTTAGGGCATGTACTTTTAAGTTTTATATGTCCTGGTAGTGGCTAAAAGCTGCATTTGTTTTTCATTACAGTGAGGCCTACGCCTCTCATAGGCTAACATTAGGAATTCCTTAATACACGTTTAAGCTGTAATTCCTGATCAAAAAGGAGTGGCTGCATCATGTTATATATTTTTGGAATGGTGATGATAAATCCTCTGTAATGGTAAACTTGGATTTAACAGTACTAGCTCAGAAATGCCTCTTTTAGAAAGTGGCCATTTCTCGGCTCTTTCTGCTCTGTGTGTCTGCAGCCTATCTCCAATACACGTCTGGGGTGGGTGACAGCTACAATTTGTGCATTCCCTCTAGACAGCCACATACACAGGAAGGGTAGGTGTGACAGAGAACTCATCTGCATTTTGATAGCTCTTTCTGGGCAGGAAGAGAGGGGGAAGCTGACACTTACACCTGAATAGGCATTGTCCTGTTTCACCACACAAAGGGATGATTACCCCCTAATGATAGCCTGGAGCGAAGGCTGCGAAGAAAAGACCTATATCTACTGCAAAGACCCTTCTTTGAAGTCACACCACACTTCAAAGGCACAACTGGGTATAAGTACAGAGTCTCTGACCCTACCAAGACAGTCAACAACGGAGCTCATGAAGAACTCTGCCAGGAGTAAAGACTGCTGTGCTACAAGAATTGCCACTCAGCTTGACTGCTGCTCGGGAAGAACTGCTTTTCTGCTTTGATGTGCTGCCCTGCTGCCTGCTGATCTCTGCCCTGCTGAGGACAAGGACTGAACCCATTTCACTTCAACCCAGGTGACTTCAAGGGCTTGCTGGCTTGACCTCTGTTCTGAAGTCCCAGGGACATCAAAGAATTTCTTCAACCCTGCAACAGCACCTGGACTCTGCCATATGTAAGTCCTGCCCTGCCAAGTAGTGCTAATTCAGTCCAGGGCTTGAAAAGGGATTTCTGCTGTGCTAATCCATCAATACCGACACATTGATGAATTTGCGCTGATCGGCACTGACACATCACCTTTGATGCCGATGACATCTTTTCAATGGACTGTGCGACTTGATGATGAGGGACTGCGCGGCTCAACAACGATGCATCACCAGAATTGTGAAGGGGTTTGTCAATTCAATTTCAATCTTTATTTCGATTTTAAAAAAACCATAAAAGATTACATAAAAACATCATACAACAATACTTAAAAGGGTAACCCGCCCATTAACACACATTTTAAAAACGATTATAACAGTTTCTTAAAACCCAACTACAAAGCTTCACAGGACTAGCTAAAATCAAACATCTGATTATAAATTGATTAACATTACATATTCGTTAAAAATACCTAAAATTTCAATCCCAATCTCTTTCTTGTTAAATCAACACTAAAAGGTATCTACTTACACTAAACACAATAGTTTGTGTTGTGTCTGTTCGCAATACTCTTCCTGCCTCATTACATAATCTAATACCCAAGAGTTGACAGATTGGTTTAATCCACTTCCTCCTAGCATGTATGTAGGCTGGACAAAAGAATAACACGTGTAATTCATTCTCTTTTGCACCTGTGTGACAGATATCACAACAGCCATTGTTTACACCATCTACGCTACGTACCCATTTCATAGTATTTGCTTTAATTTGCAAAATCCCGTAGCGGAATTTAAGATAAAGAGATTTGGCAAGTTGTGGTTGAATTTCATCTAGAAAGGACTCGAATTTGCCATTTGGTTTTATTGCGAGGAACCTAGTAGATAAAGTACCTAGTTTTGGACAATGTAACAAAGTACCTTGTACAAATGCCCAAAAAGTCTGTTTCAACAGCTTTTTTGATCCCAACGACAAACCCTGGGGTTCTTCCCAAAAATGTTTTAGTCCTAATTTATAAAACCAATCCTGTATATGATTCAGCCATAATAACCTTGTGGTATTTTTATTCTAAAAATTTCCTCCAACCCTTCTCTATAATGAGCAAGTTCATCTGTGGCCCACAAACGTACCCAAAATAATAGTGGCCGCAAAGCCGCATACTGGTCAATGCGGCGAATATTTAGGTCTATTATTACTGGTATTAAAGGTGTACGTTTTGGCAAACATAACAATTTCCTTAAAAATGTGTTCTCATACACCATAAAACTATTCTTTGTCGCATGACCCCACAGTTCAGCCCCATATAAGCAAGCAGGTTGCACCCTATATTTATATAACTCCAATGCAGGAGAGACAGCTTTAGATAAGCTGCTCTCGTGCATCCTTACTATTGGGACTGAATTTTGAATTAATATTGTTTTACTTTTATCCAACTGTGGTCTCCAGTTTATTTTAGAATCCAGAGTAATACCTAAATAATTAAAATTTTGCACATATTCTATCCTCTCATTTCTTACAGTTAAATTTTTTTAAAAGATTTGTGCGGATTAACAGCCATGTATTTCGTTTTAGTAGAGTTAATTTCCAAGCCCTTTGTTTCACAGTAAGTTTCAAAAGTATTAAGTAAGTGTTGCAGACCTTTGGGGGTTTGTGATATTAAAATTGTATCATCGGCAAATAAAAGTGCCGGTACTGGCACCCCCAACTTGGGAGAGTCATGCTCGCAGCCCAAGAGATATTCAGGGATATCATTAACGTACAACGAAAATAAGGTAGGAGCCAGCACGCAACCTTGCCTTACCCCCTATTTACTTGTATTCGATCAGTAAGTTCGCCATTTGGCCCCCATCTAACCCTTGCAAAATTATCCTCGTGTAACCTAATAATCTGCAAGAGGATTTCCCCTGGGACACCCTGATCTTTTAGTGATTTCCACAGGAGATTTCTGGGTATGAGGTCGAAGGCTGACTTAAGGTCTACAAAAGCTATGTACAAATGACTTTTCTTAACTGTAATATATTTCCAAATTATACAAAGAAATCTAAAAACCTGATCAATAGTGCTAGTTTTTGCTCTAAAACCTGCTTGATACTTTGATAAAATGTTATACTCCCCAATCCAATCGGTCAATTTATTTAGGATTTGACGTGCATATATTTTTTGTAAAACGTCAATTAGACTAATCGGCCGATAGTGCGACGGATCCTGGCGGTTACCCTTTTTAAAAATAGTTGTAATCTCTGCACCCCTCCACGTTTCAGGGATTGGTGCACCCGATGCAACTGTATTGCACAAAAGATTAATGTAGGGAGCCCAAATCTCCTTTTCATGCCTCCATAGGTCACCTGGTATCTTATCAGGCCCAGGGGCCTTCCCTTGTTTTATTGCATTTATTGCTACTAATGTTTCCGCTAAACTAAAATATAGAGGGGTATCACTTGAATGAATAACAAGTTCTTCAAAATTAAAATTAATATCTTTTTTAGTAGTTGAGTATAGTTTTGAAAAGTGGGTTACCCATGTGTTTGCATCAAGAAAAAGGTCCTTGTTACATTTCCCTTTTTGTTACCTTTTGATAGTAAACGCCAAAAGGTAACCTGGTCATTTAGTTTACATGCTTTTATCAGTTCAGACCAAATATTGTCCTCCCAACTTTTCTTTGCCTTAGTTATCACCCCCTTATAGAGAATCCTTTTTTCCCTTAGGGTTGCTATGTCCCTATCCTTTGATGCCTGAATCAAATCCTTTTTGCATTGCGACATTCTTTATTATACCATGGGTTCTCTAACGAGGCTAATTTAGATGTTCCCTTGTTTTTTATTTGTTTTGGGGCCTTACTTAATATTGGTTCAAGTCCCTCTACCAACCTATCATGCATTTCCATGATTGGTATCTCTGTTAATGGCAAGTTAATATACGGAGAAACTATTTCTATATAGATTTCATAAATTTTTTTAGTGATCTTATCATTCCCCAGAACCAAAGGCCATCTAAGTGCTCTACGGTTATTCGATACCAAGGGCTCAATTAGACTATGACAAGAGTCACGTCTCCTTGAGTGATTTTGTCGAAATAGGGAAGCTGAGAGCGTCAAACATAAAGGACGATGATCACTCTCTATTCTGTCTTCCACAACCAAGTCTTGCAGCATGGACCATAAAGGGACAGAAACCAATATATAGTCTAAATAGCTTTTAGAGTTGCCCCGCATAAATGTAGGTAAATTTGGATTATCAGAAGTTAATCGCCCATTACAGGCGCGTAAACCATGAGCTGAAACCAACCTCAGTAACTGCGCTACAGCACATGTACACGAAACCACTGGGGTGCTGTTCAATGCTGGAATATTGTTGGCCAAATCCTCATCTTCAAAGATGTTTTCGAATCCAACCACTGGTTCAAATTTTCGATTAAAATCACCCCCAATAATTATCAGAGCACTCTTGTTTATTCTAGTTAGCATTTGATCCAACTGCTCAATAACTTGAACATCTTTACTTGCTACACTTGGTCTGCTATATATATTAAAAATGTAGACTTCCCTTTTATCTGGTGCTAAAAACTTAATTCCCAATATATCTTTACTAGGGGAATCAATTTGCGTAAACTCAGCGCCCAAAGTAATTTTTAGCCAAGTAACAAGGCCTCCCGAGGGCCTTCCTCTCACAGAGGGAGTTGCAGCAATGCTAAAAGTTTTAAACCCTACTTTATGGGGGTTTCTATTGCCCAGGTTTCTTGGAGGAGGACTATTTCACTCTGACCTATATAATCCTGCCATGTTACATCCCTTTGATTTTTCTTAATCCCTGCAATATTCCAAGAAGTCAACTTTATCTCTGATACACGTTCCTCGCTATTTTGATCACCGGTAAACTTCTCACATCCATTCTCCAAACCTAATGTTTCCTCACTATTATTACCATAGTTATTAATAACAAAATTATCATCATTTAATATAAGTTCCTCTCCCTGAGAGACTGATTGATCTTTCACAATATTCGCTATATTTACATCTGCTATATCATTTATGAGTTCTCCAAATTTCCTATATGCGTTTACATTCAGAGTGCTGTTAAGTTTAACTATCTGGTTCCCTTCATAAGTGCCAGTATGTACCTTAAGGGGCATATTATCATTTTCTGTAATTCCCATTTCCATAGGGATAGTTAAAGCAACAGTAGGCGTCAATACAAGAACACCATCATTAGGTTTGGATCTTAAGTCTTTGCAGGTGATTATCCTTGTCCTCTCCTGTCCTAAGTTGAATAGTCGTCAGTCCTGGAAATCCAGGTCTGACAATGCTAAAAACCTATTAGATTGTATAACTAATGGGAGTCCAGTAACTTTGATCCCACCTTCCGGCTTATAGAAGTATCCTAAAGAGAGTGCACTGATATCAGTCTTGGGGGTAAAAGTTGCATCACAATAGTGTAAGAGTTGATGAACCATCTTTGGTCTACGGAAATTGACCACAATGCAATCACCTCTTATGTTCTTAATGGATTGTCCTATCCACCCTACTCTACGAACCATTATTATCTCCTGAGCATTAGATGGATGGAAGTTTTTATGTTTGGTCAACCAATCAAAAGTTTTGTTCCATAGATCAATCCAATTTTCTTTCTGCCCAACCCTCAAGGGTGGAACCCTGTCAAAATCAAAACATAAGGACATGATTCCGGGGAAGACACAATATTTCAGTATTAGGGACTTTAGAAACATTTGATTCACTACTTCTCTGGCACCCAGCAAGAGAACCAGCGTCATACATTTCACCCATAGTTGTTACATGTCCCTTCTGTACACCTTGTGAGACTATCGCATCTGAACCCTCGGACAGGGGAACCAATCTATTTACCCTCTTGTTATTCTCATTTATTATAGCTATATTCTCATCTTGGTTAGCTGGTGGACAACTAGCAATCACTGATCTTTGGTCCTCCCTTTCTACTCCAGTAGGTAACATGGTAGGTAACACACCTACAATGTTATTACTTAGGGTATTAATTGCTGACTCGAGGAGGCTAATTTTATAAAAACATTTTTCAACCAGATCGCTAACACAGATTAAAGCTGCTCCTATCCCAGGATCATTCACTCCTATAGAGAACTCAGTCATAACTCCCTTATTGCTAGCAACTTCCTGCGTTGATGACAATAAGGTTAACTCTGTTTGTGTACCAACAGAAATATTTTTCGGTAAACAGAAGATGCCAGTAGTGCCCTTGCCCCTAGATTTGCTTGACTCTATATTCCCTTTTTTTATTTAACCGTGGCTCAATCGTATCTTTGGTCACAGTTTTTGCGACCCTAGCCCTAGTAACTCTGTCAGGAACCATCGAAGAACTTAATATTTCTTCAGAGGAAGGTAGAAAAGGGATAGAGTTCAATGGGGCACTTGTTACAATATTCGGTGGAGTCTCCTGATCAACACCCCTCTGTACAGGTGAAGGGATACCAGTTATTAAATGTCTCTGTAAAATAGCGGGGTCTAATGAAAGACGTCTCTCAGTCAGATGAATTTCGTGGGTTAGGAGTGACTCCGCTCTTACTAAAAATGCGTCTAGTGTGCCAGCAACCCCTTGCGTTTTTCCATTTTCTTTAGATGGCTAGTTAGATCAAACAACCCAGGTATTCTCTATGTTAAGACTCCTACACAGTACCTTGCGTATTTCCACAATGGTAAGGCGCACAATTTGAGCTCCTCAGAGGGATGGCCCAGCCCAGCCTCGGTCTGTCTCGGACGGTCTCAGACGGGCCCGCCCTTGGCCCGGGCTTCGCCCGGCACGTCCCAGCGCACGTCCCGCGCTGCGGGTGTAGAGGCTGCGCTTTATGCGCGAAGATGGTCCGGTGCCTCCCCCTCGTTTAACGGGACCCGAAACACCTGGGCAGACTCGCGTTGCACCCTGGATGATGTAGTCCTCCAAGGGTGGTGAAACAGGATACAGCGTTTACAGCAAAGACCAGCAGTGACCAGCAGTGAAGGCAACAACGTTTGAGTGACAACGGGACCCACGCTGCGGGTGTAGAGGCTGCGCTTTATGCGCGAAGATGGTCCGGTGCCTCCCCCTCGTTTAACGGGACCCGAAACACCTGGGCAGACTCGCGTTGCACCCTGGATGATGTAGTCCTCCAAGGGTGGTGAAACAGGATACAGCGTTTACAGCAAAGACCAGCAGTGACCAGCAGTGAAGGCAACAACGTTTGAGTGACAACGGGACCCCTTCAAAGGCACAACTGGGTATAAGTACAGAGTCTCTGACCCTACCAAGACAGTCAACAACGGAGCTCATGAAGAACTCTGCCAGGAGTAAAGACTGCTGTGCTACAAGAATTGCCACTCAGCTTGACTGCTGCTCGGGAAGAACTGCTTTTCTGCTTTGATGTGCTGCCCTGCTGCCTGCTGATCTCTGCCCTGCTGAGGACAAGGACTGAACCCATTTCACTTCAACCCAGGTGACTTCAAGGGCTTGCTGGCTTGACCTCTGTTCTGAAGTCCCAGGGACATCAAAGAATTTCTTCAACCCTGCAACAGCACCTGGACTCTGCCATATGTAAGTCCTGCCCTGCCAAGTAGTGCTAATTCAGTCCAGGGCTTGAAAAGGGATTTCTGCTGTGCTAATCCATCAATACCGACACATTGATGAATTTGCGCTGATCGGCACTGACACATCACCTTTGATGCCGATGACATCTTTTCAATGGACTGTGCGACTTGATGATGAGGGACTGCGCGGCTCAACAACGATGCATCACCAGAATTGTGAAGGGGTTTGTCAACAAAGCCTTCATCGATGGCGCGGATCAGAACTGACGCATCACCTCCATCCACAGGATCGGCGACGAGGCATCGCCTCCTCTGCTCCTAGCATCGAGTCTTCGACGCTGACGCTTCCTCCATCAAAGGTACTTTTTCAGTGGGACCTGCGTGAATCCTGTAGCTGGCTTGTCCTGCATCGGGGTTTGCCTGATCTGTGGATGTAACCCGATCTAATGCGACCAGATGTCCCCGGTTGGTGGTTTATGACTCTAAGCACTTTAATTTGATTTAATCTTTAAAAATGTATAACTCCCGTTGTACTTATTGAATTTTTGGTGTTTTGATCTTGTTTTACTCATAGAAATATAATCTATTGTTCCAAACCTGTTTGGAGAATTTGTGTGGTGTTTTCATTGTTTTGTTGTGTGTGTGTATGTTGCATAAATACTTTACACATTGCCTCTTTAGATAAGCCTGACTGCTCTGTGCCAAGCTACCAGAGGTTGAGCACAGGTTATCTTTCAGTGTGTTTCTAGCTTACCCTGACTAGAGTGGTGGTTCCTGCTTGCATAGGGTGCATACTCTGACAATCAGACACCCCGCTTTCAACATCGGTGATCAGCGGTGAGGATAGGACTTGTGTTTGTGCAATACTGCAGAGTAGTAACTAATTGTTCACTACAACTCTATATTAAGACCAATTTGAACCTTTTTCAATTCTCCCAAAAATGGCATATTTGATTTGTCCAAAAGTCTTTTTTCCAATAATCATTTTTATCTGCACTGTCTGTGGCCTCATCTAACAATATGGAATTCGAGCTGGCCATTATGGAGACCTACGCATAGACCCAGCAAGGAGGGTGTTCACTAAGGGAAGTTCCAAAAAGGCAGAGCTTCAAAAAGCCTTAAGAGCATGGTCAGCAGCCCACCAGACCAACACAGATGATGAGGTGGAGGGTCTGAGTATGAGGAAGAATTGGAGTAAGACCTGTCTGGAGGTCTTGTCATGCAGCCTACTGATGTGGGGGTTAAAATCCTCCCAGGACTGGAAGTCCACAGCATACCAGGCAGCAGTGTGTCTTCAAGAAACCTGTCTCCTGAAGAGTTGGAGGACAGGAGGGAAGAATGAAAGCTGAAACTAGAGCTTGCCAAATTGAAATTGTGAAAGGAGCAGGCCCTTGCCAAGCTAGAGAAGTAGCAGGCCTTTTCTAAAATAGAGAAAGAACACCCTCTAGAGGAGAAGAGACTAGCGATGGAGGAGAGAAAGATGTCCCATGAGCTGAGTCTCAGAAAGCTGGACATAAGAGCCCTACGAGTGGGGTCCAGCAACAATAATGGTGGCAGAATACTTGCAGTGTCCACTGGTGAGTCTAGAGTCAGGACACCCAGGGAGGACCCTTTTTAGAAACAACAGCAATAGCCGGAGAGGAGTTGAACAGTAGAGTTTGAGAAAAGTAAGGGCAGAATATTAATTCCCCATTTTTTTCATAATTCCAACAAAAGTGTGTCATTCTCAACTTTTTAATTTGTCATACATTCATCATTTCATGTTTGTTTAACTCTTTTAGCATTTTCTTCTATTCTTGCTTCATCATGTTTATATGTCAGCGGTCAAACTTAATCACTTTCTCCCTTATATTGCATTTATCACCTTGCTATATGCATATTGAACCTTTTTTTTTTTTTTTTTTAACTATTTTATTTGTAGATTTTGTCCCTTCACCTTTACTGTGTTCAGTCTGTTTCTGCTTGTCTGTCTGTATTCGCTTTCAGTTAAGAGCTTTTTCCTCCTTTCAGTCTACACCCTACTATCTGTAACTTCTTATTTCATCAAAGATATAGACTTCTGTTCCAATGTTTCTACTTGCCTCTGTAACCTTTGAAGTTTGCAGAGTTTGCAAAATAGCTTTTCTTCAATCCACCTCATTTTACCTTTCATCAGCTGCATTTCAAATCAATTATGATTCTATCGTTCATGGCACTATCATACCCATCTATATCAAAAGTTGTACAGTAAGCCAAGGCAAGTTCGAAAAATTGTAATCAATTGGAAAATTCCATTCAATGAGTTGTGGTAACCTATTTATTTAGCCGAAATTCAATGGTCTAAAGTGATTCTTAAGAAATCAGAATCACTAGAACTGAACGTTATATGTTCAAATAGCCAACAATTGTTTCGCCCCCTTATGGCATGCAAGCATGGGGTTTTTCCAAGGTGTGAAAAAGCAAACTGGCAGGTGTCGCTGGATCAGTAAGGGCGTTTGCGGCTGCTGTGAGGGGATGGCTGAAATATTGCCGGACAGCCTTGTCGGAACGTCGAGCCTGCGGTCTGTATTCCTGCCCTAGGGCAATTCACTATCGGTCATTGGAGGAGGATGGTACTGCTGCTAATATCAAAAGCTGGTATGCAAGTCACTTACACTCCAGCCTAGGAGTACTTCTATTGCCTTCACCGAGCGGCTGCTGCTTATGAGGGAAGCCTTTTACACCCCTCTGCTCAAGGTACACCTTGTTTTTGATCCGCTGCTTGACACTTACATACACGGCGATCGGCACCGCGATACTGCCTGACCCTGCCTGACTCCAAAATGGCGGCTGTAATTTCCCCGATCGTGTCGCGTCTGAACTCTTCTCGCCGCAATATGTGCTATGTGTAAGGCGGTGCATCAACTTACCAGCGCTCTGCTTTGGAGGCCCCTGCTCTGTTATAATTGTAACTACGACTGCTACAACTACAACTGCAGACAAGATGGTGACTAGCACATGTGGTGTTCAGTTCTAACCTGTGCTGTAGTCCCTCACAGCACTTGCTCCATCATGCTAGCGGGACCCCAGACAGCCAAATCAGCGATTCATCTGACGCCTGTGTGTCTAAGGCCTCCTGTGTAAGTAATGCCTTGCAGTGGGGAAGATCTGCAGACTTTGGAACTGTCCCTTCCACCCCTCCTCTCACCACTCTTGACCTGGGGGCGAGCTGGAGGATGAGGCGGACGGCGCTTCCCAGTAACTCCGTGACCGGTGCTCTCGATGGAACTTTGACGATGCCCCCTGGGCGGAAACCATAACTGTCTGTACTTACAGCGGTGCCCGAGCAACCTTGGCCGATGCCCGATGGAGCTGTCCTATGCAGCTATAGAGGAGTTTGGCTCTGGTTCACCCCTCGGCCTTCACCTACCCAGCCAGACATCGGACATTGTTTTCCTCATCTCCCCGTTGTGTCTTCCACTTGCATTCCTTACCCCTGTTTCCCATTCCCCCTCTACCTTTCACTCCCCTTAAGACGTGTGTAATCTCATGTTTTTTCTCCTATGTCTATACTTGACTATGTAATTATGTAACCTGTAACTCGCTGATCCTCATGTAAAGCGCTCTGATACCTCCGGGTCTAGCCAGCGCTATATAAAACTTTGCAAATAAATAAAATAAATAAATAAATAAAGATTTGGTGCCCAGTTATGGAGCAAGGGTGACATCGATAAGTGTTTTGCAGCCTATGAAGTGGCTCTGAGAGTGCACAAAGTCCTAAAGGAGATCTGGGGTGGTTGTCTACGGAGGTATATGGCCACAGGGAAGGGACACACTCCTTACACTAGACGTAGAGGACCAGATATGCTACACTGCTATGAAGGCCATCTTAGTCAGCAAGCTTGAGTTGACCCCTGAAAAGTATAGGCAACGGGTCAGTACCAACCACAAACTCTCCACACAGACATGGGTGGATTTCTTGGATTATGCTAGTAAGGCACTGAAGGGCTCGGTGAGGCACAGCAATGTTGATGATTATTCGGGGCTGACTCCTCTCATAGGCTAACATTAAGAATTCTTTAATACTTTAAGCTGTAATTCCTGATCAGAAAGGAGTAGCTGCATCATGTTTCATATCTTTGGAATGGTAATGATCAAATCCCCTTTGATGTTAAAGTTGCATTTAACATTACTATTTTAGAATTAACACTTTTAAGTTTGGGCATTTCCCTGCTGTTACTGCTCTGTTTGCCTGCAGCCTGCGTCCAATACAAGTCTGGGGTGGGTGACAGCTACACTTTGTGTATTCCCTCTAGACAGCCACAACCACAGGAAGGGTAGGTTTGACAGAAAATTCTTCTGCATTCTGATAATAGCTCTTACTGCGCAGGAAGAGAGGGGGAAGATGACACTTACACCTGAAAGGACAGTGTCCTGTTTTCCACACAAAGGGTTGATTACCCCCCTATTGATAGTTCAGAGCCAGGGCTTGGAATAAAGGACCTAGATACACTTCTTTGAAGTCACCTCCACTTCAAAGGCACAACTTTATATAAGTATTGGATCTCTGACAGTACACTACTGGACCTGTAATGAACTCTGCCAGAAGTAAAGACTGCTGTGCTACAAGGATTGCCACTCTGTTAGACTGCTGCTCCAGAAGAACTGCTTTTCTGCTTTGCTGTGTGTCCCTGCTGTCTGCTAATCTCTGCCCTGCTGAGTTCAAGGACTGGACCCATTTCACTTGAACCTAGAGTGACTCCAAGGGTTTGCTTGCGTACCACCACTTCTGAAATCCCAGGGCCATCAAAGACTTTCTTCAACCCTGCAACAGCACCTGGACTCTACCATCTGTGAGTCCTGCCTTACCAAGTGGTGCCAATCCAGTCCTGGGCCATTGAAAGGTGATTTCTGCTGTGCTGATCCATCAAAATTAACGCATCAATGACTTTGTGCCAATCGGAACAGACGCTCCTTTCTTCAACACCAACACAGCTGCTTCCACGGACTGCACGGGTCGATGATGACGGACTGCGTAGCTCAACGAGGACGCATCACCTGCATTGTAAAGGGGATCATCAACAAAGCCTTCATCGACTGCGTGGATCGGAACCAATGCATCGCATCCATCCACGGGATCCACGGCGAGGCATCTCCTCCTCTGCTCTTCGCATCAAATATTCGACGTTGATGCTTCATCCATCCAAAGTACTTTTTCAGGAGGACCTGCGTGATTCCTATAGCTGGCCTGCCCTCCATCGTGGTTGGCCTGAACTTTAGATTTACCCCGGTCTAGCACGATCAGATGTACCCGGTTTGCGCTTTATTACTGTAAGCACTATAATTTGATTTAATCTTTAAAAATTCATAACTCTGGTTCTACTTATTGGATTTTTGTTATTTTGGTCTTGTTTTACTCATAAACATTTTAATCTATTCTTCTAACCCTGTGTGGAGTATTTGTGTGGTGCTTTCATTGTGTTACCGTGTGTGTGCTTTTTGAAGAAATACTTTACACATTGCCTCTTTAGATAAGCCTGACTACTCTGTGCCATGCTACCTGAGGGTGAGCACAGGTTATTATTTTTCAGTGTGTTTCTAGCTTACCCTGACTAGAAGGTGGTTCCTGCTTGCACAGGGTGCATATTCTGTCAAGCAGAAGCCTCATTTCTAACATTCATAACGTCTCAGAAATTACAATGTCACTAAATAACACAGATGAAAGACTACAAAAACCCCACAAGGAACCTCAAAAAGTGCTACTGAAAACATCTCAATGATTCATACTAACCCAGAAATACTGAAGAAAGACTAGCTCATAGTGTTTCTACCTGTGTAGGAAAACAGAAGGAATGAAATAAATTACTATTAGTTATAAATAAAATCATATATAGAATTCCATAGGAAACTACTGTTATCTGGGTACTTAATATTACAATAATAAACACCTTCTGGAAGCTAGACTATAGATATAGAAGAAACTTGCCGGTAGCCAGCAAGATCAATTATTTATATTCAAGAATGATTGCCTGAATGAAAGTAAACTAAGAAATTTGAGAGACTTGATCTAATTATGTCTGACCCATCCGTATTCTCCTATTGCCAAAGCAAAAATGTTAGTGAGATAAGCAGAAACCAATTCAGTCAACAGTGACCATACAACTCAGAAGACAGTACCTATAAATATTAAGAAGTGAAAAATCTTGATGTGTTCTTCATAAGCCTTGGGGATCTATGCAAGCTGTTGATGACAATTGTAAAATCTTCGCTCTTCAAGAAACTTTCCAAGCTAAGTACTAACTTCTACAATATTCTTTATACATCTAACCTCTCTAAATATGCCATGACAGAAAGCAAACATAAGAATTCCCTGAACCACCGATTGCTGACCAGTGCCACTGTGGAGAAAGATGTATCTTAAAATGGACCTCTCTTTCACTCTCACAACCAAATCCATTGGGTGTGAAGTCATCACAAAGATGTTGAATGCTTTCAATGTAAAAAATATTCCATATGCAAAGAAAATATCTATTACTCCATTTACACTTTCATCCAGCTACACTTATAAATGGCGAGGCCTCAACCTATATTTTCAACAGCAAAATTGTAATGAACAAACCACTGGATAACAGTATCACTAGTTTCATCCGTATATTCAACACACTGCTCCACATAAAGGAAGAGCTCTCCTATGATTGCTTCTCTCTCATCACATCCCTTTAGTTGTTGTTCCTCCCACCAACACCACTTCTCCTCATGCTCCCAACCCACTATTCAGTCTTCTACCTTTCACACTCCAATAGCATCACCATAGCATCAAGCATGGGTTTGTTGCTTGAATCACAACTTACAGTACTCATTCTCAATCCCACAGCACAGTTCTTACTGCAAAACAAAAGCAATTGACCATTCGCATCATACACCCAACACATGGAGCACACTGCCACTTGCATGATCCTTTTATTGTCTACACCTCTAAGGCTTCTAAAATTTCCATTTAAGAATAGTGCCCCTGAGCACACCTCCCCAAACTACTACTTTATTATCCCTATCTAACAATCAGGATCAACCGCAACCATCAGGGTTGGAGAGAGAGGGAACTCAAGATAAAATTCAACTCCCATGCCACACTGTTGTAAACTCTTACAGCATATGCCATCCTCAACCTGACTCAGGCATAAAGTCATATTTGATCAAATTGAAGCCCTTGCTCAACAAATCGTACTGATGTCATACAATTTGTCCTTCACCATGAACTCAAAAAACACCCAGAAAGATCTGTTTGAGTCCACTTTCAATCTTGCTCCTTCCCCACCACTTCTGTATCTCAGATCAAATCCACCCAGCGCAGCAAAGTACCGTGCCTAATTAGATATTCCCATAAACTTTATACAAATAAAATATTAAGGATCTGATCTTATCATATGTTTGCTCTGAATCTCATGTTCTGTCAGCATCTCGTGTGGATATTATAGTCATTATTAGAAACATATTCAAAGCTGATCCCTGCAACATTATTTACATCTCTATCAACGCAGCCCACATTATCATGTAACATTCCTCCTACAAACGTGTTCTGAACTATTGCAGCCATCTCTCACTTAAAATTTGCAGATGATCTTGACATGCAATTTCAAAAGAAATGTGGCTGAGTCCTCTCAGTCAGTCCTTGATTTCTTCATATCAGATGGTTACTCTATAACATGAATGTCTAGAGCATGAAGGGAAATCAGGTGGAGGTGAGGCAGTGTTTCACAGAGCGTCCATCCAAAGCAAATCTCTGAAAATGGATACTATATCTATCCATCACAGTGAAATCATCAAAAATCAAAACAACCATTTTCCACATCATTTACCTCATGCCGGATGATGAGAAAATATTCATCAAACATCTACTGGAATTGTTGGCTGATTGAATGAATTCTACAACAAATAGCATTTTGCACGATTGGAATCTACATAGGGGACCCTTGAGCGATTCTGAGGCCATAGAAATGATCAAACTTTCTTAAAAATAACTATCTTGATCGATTATAATTACTGCCCACTCATGTGAAAGGATCAGCCCTTCACCTACAAATGGCTACAATTGGCTGCATAACGAATGCACATCCAATTCCAGTGGATTGATCTGGCCTCACCCTAGTACCATTTAACATTCTGTACACCAATATCTATGCAACAGATCACTTAAAGAAGCAATAGGTCTGGGTAAGATATTTCAGAGACATACACAGGTCTGTTTTAAAAGCTTAAAATCTCCATAAAACTACTGCAGCTCAGAATGAAATGGATGCATTCAGTATGGAGACCATAATAACCCAATCTAGAAGGAAGCAGCAGAAGAAATAACCCCACTTGGGAATAAAACAAAACAGAAGAACACTTCATTCTAATGGTTCTCTAGACAAAAATATGGAAACAGAAAACTTATTTTCCTGGAGATAACATAGACCAATCAGTCAAAGACCAATGGTGAGCCTTCCTCTCATTTCTTAGATGCTGTGCCATCCACACTAGTATAGGAAATCAGGCACCCCCTCATCCGCTAACTATCAGACCTGGTCAATTCATACATGGAACATAGCATAGTATAGAATGTTTTAAAAACTGCTCAAGTCGCTCCCTTACGCATTAAACAAGGAGCCAACCAAGAAGACATAAACAATTTTAAACCTATCTTTAACCTCCCTTTTCTAACAAAAGGTCTGGAAAACTGGACAGCTTGTTCTAAAACCCCTAAATCTTTTTTGTCAATGAAAATCACCTACTTTTTTTTTTTTAAATATATTTTTATTAATTTCACAGCATTAGAAGTCACATACAGTACTTGGTCAACATTTCGGCAGGTTATACAGTACATTGAACCATTAGGGAGAGTAAACCAGGTGCTTTCACGGTACCTCCAAAAGCTGCCCCCAGTGCGTTGCAATTCCATTTCCACCGATGGGGAAACACATAGGTCACCTCGATATACGTTCCATTTGCCCCATTTTCTGTCCCATTTCTTTGGACACCCTCTTGATTTAAATACCTCCTTCTCAGCTATCATACATTTGTCAAACTCCTTCGACCACACTCAATGAGAAGGCCTATCCGCCACTCCCCACTGTTTTGCAATCTCACGCTTGACTAAGGTGTAACCCAGTGTGGTTAGTTGCTGTTCCACTTCTGTGAGGTCAGTCTGTTCCCACATATTGAGAAGGCCCAGTCTTGGTGTAAGGGTGAGCCCCTTCCCCAGTGCATCTTGGATATGTCTCATGGCCCCCTCCCATATTGGTCGTACAACTGGACAGTCCCAAATTGTATGATAAAAGGTTGCGGCTTGTTGGCAGCCACGTAAGCAGAGCGCATCAGGTCTCGAGCCCATCTTCCCCAGTGTTACCCCGGTGAGATATGATGTATGCAGGATTTTAAGTTGGATTAGTCGGAAACGAAGGGTGATGGCCGACTCCCTCGGGGACATTAGCGCCGCTTGCCAGTCTTCATCGTCAATGGGCCTGAGATCTATCTGCCATTTCTCTCGAGTTTGTGGAACATGTCTGGTAGGTTGTTGCACAGTTTTTTATAAGTTAGTGATATGGCTTTATTGAGCAACGGCCCGTCTAGCAGCCGATCCTCCAAGGGGGACGGCTCTGGTATGTCGCTCATGTCGGGAAGAGCTGTGGTAAGGGCATGTCGAATCTGTAGGTACCTAAATACCTCCCCCGGATCCATATCGTATTTCTCTCTTAACTCCCCAAATTTGAGGATTGTGCCCTTCCTCACCAAGTCCCCTATTGTGGAAATTCCGATGGTGTCCCACTTATCAAACCCAGGCTGATGGCACAGTAGTCCAAGTCGTTGGGTAGACCACAGTGGTGTGGCTTTGGTCAGTACATTTGACCAGCCTAAACGGGAGTTCGTCTGGTGCCAAATTGCAAATGTGTGGGCTGTAGGGCCAAAATACTTTCCTTTCCGGGCCTTCGAGTACAGCGCCCCCATATACCCCTCTCTACCCATTTGATATCTGTCCAGCAGATAGGCCGGATCAATAGGGGAGCAATATATCCAGTGATTTACCACCATTAGCTGCGATGCCCAATAATAGAGTCTTATGTCAGGGAGGGCAATTCCCCCGTCATACCACCCCTTGGTTAGCTTGCTCATTGCTATGCGAGGGGATCCACCGTTCTATAGTAACGTCCTGACCTCACTCTCCACTCCCGAGAAATAAGCATCTGGGACCCAATTGGGACAGTTCTGAAGGATATAAAGGAAATGTGGAAGAGCCAGCATCTTAAATAGAGCAGCGCGGCCTACTAAAGAGAGGGGCAAGGACCTCCAGTGTTTGACATCGTTACGCAGCCTGTCTAAGGGAGTGGCTAGGTTGCGATCATAGAAGAGTTGGGGGTCCGGAGTTATGAAGCCTCCCAGGTATCGAAAGCCCTCAAGGGCCACCTCCACCTTGCATCCTGGGGGGAGCCGGGGAACCGGGCCCCGAAGGACAAATAGTACCGACTTGCTCCAGTTAATTGCATATCCCGAGTATTTCCCAAAGTTTGTGAATATGTTTAAAACACAATGTAGAGACTTATATGGGGAGGCAAGATATAGCAGGATAAAGTCGGCATATAATGATATTCGGTCATCATGCCCCTCCGCCCATTTCAACCCTCTCAGCCTGACATCCCTTCTCACCCAGGAGGCTAGTGGTTCCAACATCAATGAAAAGATTAGGGGGGTAGGGGGCAACCCTGCCGCGTGCCCCTTTTTAGTGAGAAAATTCGAGACGTGTGGTTGTTTACCCACACTTGACCCCGCAGGCCCGTATATAGCAGCCGTACCCAGCCCAGAAATTTCAGGCCGAATCCCAGGCGCTTCAGGACTTCAAATAGATATGGCCATTCGATAGAATCAAACGCCATTGAGGCGTCGTGGGAAAGTACCACTGCGTCTTCCTCTATAAACTCTCGGCGCGCAAGCACGTTGTGAAGGCGCCGGATATTTAGCGCCGTATCTCTCCCTGGCATGAAGCCAGATTGGTCTGGATGGACCAGTGATGGAATGACTGAGACCAAGCGTAGTGCCAGCAATTTCGCAAGGATTTTCGCTTCTGCATTGTTTAAAGAAATTGGCCGATAAGAGCCGCAGTCATCGGCGGGTTTCCCCAGCTTACGGATAACGACTATCGACGCTAGTCGCTGGTCGTCCGTCAGAATCCCCTTCTCATATCTTTCATCATACATAGCCCGCAAGTAAGGCACAGCCTGGGAGGCGACCGTTTTCAAAAATTCTATAGGTATCCCATTGGGCCCCATCGCTTTCCCTGACTGGATATTGTTTATGGCCTTTTGGATTTCATCATCCGTCAGTTCCTTGTCCAGGGCGTCTCTGTCGGTATCAGAGAGTGTAGGCAGATCACTATCAAATAATAGCTGGTGGGAGTCTTCCGCCGTGTACGTGGTTGAGGGGGTGTAAATGTGTTCCAGGTGGTCAGCGAATGCGTCTGCTATGTCTTTTGGGTTGGAGACCTGCGTCCCGTCTTTGAGAGTCAGCCTGAGCACCCATCTCTCTCCCTGTTCCCTCTTCTCCATCCATGCCAGTAATTTACCCGCTCTATCCCCCAGTTCATACAGCTTATGTTGAGTGTGGAGGAGTTTGGTTCTCATATGTTCCCTCACCAAGATCCTATACTCCGACTGTTTGAGTGTCAGGTGATAGGTAGCTGCCTCTGAGGGAGTATTGATACTTTCTTCCTCCAGCAGCTGGAGTTCACATTCTAGTTGTGTGATCTGATGCTGTATTTTTTTTATATATCCCTCTTTTAGTGCCAGGGCCTGCCCTTTTAGTACCACCTTAAAGGCTTCCCATATGGTCTGCGCCGAGTCCACTGACCCCACGTTTTCTTTGAAATAATTAGCCGTCTGTGTGAGTAGCTCCTCTTTGATATCGGGGATTTTTACCAACCAAGGGCTGAGAACTATGGTGGCTCGCGGTTGGCGATTAAAATATGTAAGTTCAATCCACACTGGGGAGTGGTTCCCTCGGTAGAGCATGGGGATTCCGGAAGTGGCCAATTGTTGCCGAATATGTTAAAAAATAGAGAATTCGGGATGTGCTCTTGTGTGCATTTGAATAGTAGGTGTATTGGGTTCCATATGGCTGTAACGATCGCCAAACATCAGTTAGTCCCATAGCTGTGGTAAACTCCTCCATACGTGTATGGGCTCGTGTCAATGGTCGTTGTGGATGTCCATCCCTTCGGTCATCCATTTTCATGTTAAAGTCACCCCCCAAGATCAGAATGCCCATGGGGAGGTCCGCTAGTATCTTCCCCAGGTCTATCAATGCTTCCTTACCAAGTGCTGGCGGGAGGTATACCGAGACCACATTGAGTGCCCTCCCCTCCCACTGCGCCTCTAAGACCGCAAATCTACCCCTTGGATCCACCCAAGTGCGTGTCGGTGTGAGTGCCATATTTTTTTAACTAGGATACCTGTCCCACGGGATCCCGAAGTGTATTCAGCATGTATCAGTAGCTTATATCCCTACCGTGTGAGGGCTTTGCATTTGTCACCCACCAAGTGTGTCTCCTGCAGCATTACTAAGTCTGGGGCCCATCTTTTAAGATATTGCTGTACTATACCCCACTTAATTTTGTCCCCCATCCCATTCACATTCCAAGTGAGCACGGAGAGTGACGTGTCCATCCTAGTCTCTGTCATAGATGTATTGGGTAAAAGGACAGGAGCACTCAATGTCTCCCCAGGGCTCGACTCTTATATCTTGCGGTCCTGGCCTCCCATGCCTGCACCTGCCCAAACAATTTTGTGCATAGCCAACCGCAAGGTCCGTGACTGTCCTCCCTTTAAGGCAAGTATCAATGGCCGAAATCAGATATGACTCTATAAACTCTGTGACTTGTAAACTTAAATAAATCTGTATCCCCAAACCCCCTTCCCACACCTCCCGCCCATCCCTCCTCCCTGCCCCCCTGCCAGTGGATTTCAAACTACCCACATCCCAACCAGGCAGAGTGCCTATTTCACCCCCCAAAATACTTGTAGGTACTGGCATGCAGCCCTCCCGCCCTCGCCCTAAGCGAACAGTACAACTTGTTTCAGTACGTTTGAGGATTGGCAACCGGCCCATCTCATGACAGAGCCTGTCTCTTTAGTACACAACTGTGCTCAGGCAGACGGCTCAAATCTCACATCACTGCATGTCCAAACCTCTTAGGTAAGAGGATATTCCCGGAAGTCCCCTCTGCCCGCCCCGCCACCCTCAGATCACTTATCTGCGACAAGTGAGCCTCTGTCCCAGTTCCAAAGGTCCTTCTTCTCAACTACGCGTCGTCTCTCCCATCCCCGCCTGGGATGGATCGTCACTCAGCTCCTTCCCTTGGGTGGATCTGTTCGATCTGTGTCCACCAGTGCATTCTCTATGTGGTTTTCCAACTCTGCGCCACCCCTCCAACGAGTCCCAGGCGTCATCCGGTGAGGAGAAGAACCACGTCTTACCCTCCGATTCTACACAAAGCTTTGCTGGGAAGAGCATGGCATATTTCACTTCCCTATCTCGCAGCTCCTTCTTCACTGCTAGAAAGCTGCGACACGGGGCTTGGACTTTGGCGGTAAAGTCAGGAAAGAATGTAAGCACACTGTTGTCCAGTTTGAGTGGAGGACCAGCCCGTGCTGTTGGAAGTATCATGTCTCGGTCCCTATAGTTAAAGACACGGGCGATGAGTGGTCGTGGGGGGCCCCTGGCTTCGGTCTCCCCCCGGGACACGGTGAGCCCTCTCAATGGAAAAGTAGCTCGAAAGTCTTTTAGGCTGTAGGTGCTTCAAGATCAGATCCTCCACATAGAGGTCCGCCGCTGGCCCCTCCGCTCGTTCCGGCACACCTAGGATGCGTATGTTGTTACTACGCGCTCTACCTTCATATTCATCCAGTTGTTTTTCCATCGCGGTGTGTTGGTCTTGAAGTTTGCTTACTTGCTGATGGAGCTGAGAAGTATCTTTCCGTAATTCCGCTGTTGTATCTCCCAGGTCTTTTACTTTGGTGTCCATTTTACGAAGATCTGCTCGGAGAAGGGATACTTCTATATTCACTGAGTCAATTCGGGCTTCCAAGGAGGTACGTACCCCAGTGATTGCTTCCATTATGTCATGGAGCGTGAGGTCTTGCTGAGGTGGGGGGTTGCTTTGTTTATCTGGGGCTTCCAATTGTGCTGTGTCCTGCCCCTCCCCCGCTTTATTCCAGGCAAATTTGGCCAGTTTTTTCTGGGCCGATACTTTGGGCTCCTTGCCGCTCGCCATTGTCGGGCTTTGGTGTGGCGAATCGCGTATGCCCACCGAAACCAGCCCCGGTAGTCTCTGCCGCCTGCCCAGGGGAAATGCCGGTCCCACTAGCACCTGTCGGGTTTCCTGGAGTCTGGTCCCCGGCGCCCTGGCCACCTCTAACCTCCCGCCCCGCGTTCGTGTGCTGGGCTCGTGAAATATGGAGTTTCACCTTTGCGTGCCTGGGTCCTTGTCTCACTCTCCGGTGGCTGGTGGGGCTCAGATACAGGTGGTGGAAGACTGGCACCCCCGGGGGAACCAGGTCCGCCGAGTGATCTCCTCTCTCACCCCGCCTGTCAAGCCCTCTGACTGGGGTATGGGTTGCAAGCAGAGCTCCACTCTCCCTCAAACACTGGACCACCCCCCGGGTGCCGCCCGGCTCCATCCCGCGGGATGCCGGTCTTGTTGTGTTTGGCAAAGCGCTGTGAGACACGCGCTCAGTATGGCTGTTTCAGATCACCGGGGGGGATCTCCGACCAGGATTTCCTAGCCGCAGGCCTCTTTGGTATTGCCCACCCCCAGGCGTTCATGGGTGTTGCCGCCGTATACTCTGGGCCAAACAGGGGAGCGAGTGAGCGGCAGGCCAGTCAGGGGCCGACGTTATCAGGGTCCACGTTCAGAGCTCTATTCCGGCGGGCCCAGCAGGCCTCCAACGCCGGGGCCTCAATTACGGCCCTCCGCGGCTCCCTGCTCCCCCATACGCTGCCATCAAACCACCGCTGCGCAACCAGAGAGCCCGGAAGCCCAGTCTCAAGTCGTTCTTCGTCCTGCTGTGCCTACTGTCACTTCCCAGGAGGTTTGGGGAAATCGGCGGCTGCCACGGGGATCACAGAGCCTCCTCCGATGTTTACTCAATCGCCACCATGCTTACTGCGCACCAGCCGCGGCCGCCCGACTCCGTTGTCCTTCGCTGTTTTGCGGGGCTCTTTTTCACCGCTCTCATCGCCGATGGACTCAGGGGCCAGCAATCCACCTCATTTAAAGATATTTACTCCGCAGGCAACCGGATACATGCAGGATATTTGGCGAGGGCTCTGGAGCCTCGCTAGGGAGCAGCCATTCTTCTCAGCTTCTAGCCACGCCCCGAAAATCACCTACTTGATTGTCTACAATCAAACTTTAGATCCAGCTATCCTACATAGACTTTTAGATTACAAATAGTGGATGATGTACCCCACATCTTGGGTTAAGATGATCCTTGGCTTGTTATCCTTCTTGACTTGTTCGCAGCATTTGAAGCAGTCAATCATGCCTCTATTTTGAGAGCCAAGGAATTATGAATGGAAATATGTGGCACAGTGCTGAGGTGGTTCAAGCCATACATGTCCAACCACTCCCTACCAGCAAAACAAATGTGATTCCAATGAAGGCCTTCCCTCTTCATCAAGGCATAATTAAAGTATTGATTACTTTCTTAATATTCTTTAATTTGTGCTGTGAGGGTCTATGAACATTCATAACTCATTCATAAATCTTGTTCTACCTCTAAGAGGACAATACTCAGCTCCACTTGAAAGATATCGCTCCAAAAGACCTTGCAAATCAACCACGATACATAAAATACTTACAGTACCAGCACCACCTCAAAAGGAGCCCTCTGAAAACTGAATTTCTCCTCATATCTCATGAAAATGTTCAAAACCAATCTAGACATGAGTGAATGGAACAAAGACAGTGGATTGCTGGCATTTAACTGTGAATAATACTAACTAAATGTTTAGGCTTTTACGCTTGACAATAACGGAAATATGTAGGCTTAAATAAATGTTCTGACTAAAAACACACTATGAAGAAGGACGCAGATCATTCCACAAGATGAGATGACAAACTGGTGATTCAAGGTCTATAGCACTCAATAGTTGATGATGCATATCAGTGCTATGAGGAATTTCAAAATCAATCTTGCTCCTTTCAAAGTAACTCTCAATGCAGAAACTCACCTGATATTGGTTACCAGAAGATCAGACTTCATCATTTCACCTTGTTCTCACTTAGATGGCTTCCCATTGGGTTGAAACTCTTTTCAAACCAGCATGCATTATCCATAAGTCTATTCATGAAAACTCCCCTTTCAATCTAGCCAATAAATTGATCATCTTTGGTAGAGCACATGCACTCTGTACCACAGACTCTTTCCTCCTAGACACCCTGGCCTTCAAGAATGCAAGAAATCTGTACTAAGCTTTCTCTGGTAGCAGACCCAGAGCATACATTCCATATGCTCTCCAGTAAGCTAGCCTCTTCTTCTAACACTTTCAAATGATTACGCAAACTCTTCCTCTTCCAAAGTAATTTCAAAGCCGAAACTAACATTTGTTTAATGGGATGAAATGCAGATGAAAGGTCTGGGCTTTTAGGTTAGAGCTGCTTTGAGTATACGGACATTTTCCATTCTGGCTGAGCCTTATCATTCTCTATAGAGACTGAACAGAGGAGATTTAGGCCTTAAAAGTATATCTACCTTAAAATGTGTCTCTATATTACATCTATGCCAAAAGTCTAATCAAGATCTTACCAAAGTTTGCCAGAGTTCAAGAAATGGTAGTGCTCTTTCTACTGCATTGGCAGATGTTCCTGGAACATTGTGCTCAGTGGGTATGGAACACTCACACTGCCCAGAGTTCATGGTATCCTGGAGGGATGTTCTATGAGTCACCTGGAGCATAAGGTTTGAACGAGGTGGCAGGGTTCTGAAATCCAGCATGGAAATGAGGATGTCAAACTTGGAATTCTTCTCTTGGCTCTGAATACCATGATGTTCTCAAAAGGAACATGGGGAAGTCTTATAACCAGCCTGTTCCAAAATGCTTTACAGTCCATAGAGCATTATCATGATTCCCAATCTAATATTCAGTTAATGTCTCTGCCTCACTTTAACTTGCCCACTCCTGCATCTACCGAAGCAGAAGTTTGGGATGCTCCTTCTCACACATTACAGCAAAGACCTGGAGCAGCCTCCCCACACAGCTCCAGACCTTAAGCTCACTTCTGGAATTTCAAATGGCCCCCAAGGCCTGGCTGTTCGAATAAGCCTCCGGGACCTGCAAGCGCCTGGATACTGTATCGGGTGATTAGCTGCGCTTTATAAATGCTGATTGATTGATTCATTCATAATATGAAGTTGGTTCCTGTTAATCATACATAAGGACGACAATCATGAGAGGATGATGTGTTGCAACTTTGTTTGTTGTTTTCTTCACCCATTTGTCTTCAGCATATTGATCTTCTGGATTAGATTCAATGATCTATGGTACCACTGCCTTCCTTGCAGTCTGAGAATCAGATATAAAAGTATCTCATTGGGCCATGATTAAAAGGATCCCAGCACCATCTTTATAAATACCTATGAGACATTATCCATAGGAGTTACCAATGGGGGGGCATATTGAATAGTTGTACTATTATCACATCTTTTAAGGACATAGCGTTATTCCTAAGTTGCATTATAGCACTAAAATTGTAAGGATGTGCTGGGGCCACCAGGAGAGGGCAATATTAAGGCATGCTTAACAGATAACACGTTAAGTTAAGAGGGGGCAAATACATAATTTATTTTTAGGCTAGATGCTGTTGTTCTCCATGTCCCAGAAAATAGATGACATTGAATGCTAAAAATAAATCTAATCATTTTATTTTCATTATTCATTGGATAGATATGGCATGTAAAGTCCCCATACCACATGCAATTGACTGGTTCAAATTATTCCTATTCTTCAATTCAAATATTCAGGGAAAATATTCTTTCTTCATATGGATTAATGTCACAATCCCTCACAGCCCTGTGATCCTGCAATACAAAAGGAATCAGTCAGGATTCAGCCAGACTGGTCATCCATTTACACCAATTACTTCCCAGCTGAGTCCTCCCTCTTTCTGTGGTCCCAGTTGCCAGTAATTTAAGAGGTGGCAATCTGGATACGCAAAAATAAACTCAGTGTGCAGTTCCCCAAGACCACCAAGTCTCCAGTGAAGTGAGTGGACTCAGAAATATGAGTGGAGTGGCCATGAGACGCATCGTCAGCCCTCACCCACTGAAGTGGCATGTTTCATCATTGGGCTGTGCTTGTTGCTGGATGGATGTTGCAATACCCAGTGGGCCCTGCATGGGGAGCACAGGGACTCTTCAACAGAGGTCTTTTATCATACTCCCTGCCAGGTATTTGCCCTGTGATGCCCTTTGTTAAGGATTGAGAGGGTAATAGTAGATTGAGTGGTAACACAATTAAAATTGGCTACAGGCAATCCATGTTAAATAAGTTTTTATTTCAAGCATTTGCCCATGCCAAGATTAAAACTATAGCCTCAGAGAGACTTTGTATTTTATACTTAAGTATAGTGGTTTATCCTGGAAGAGTAGAGAACACTTTACCATCTACTTGTAGGAGATGCTGCACATGCTCTTTTAAATTCTCAGTACGCTGACAGTTTTTCACTACTGTTGATACAATCCTAGAGAGCTCATTGGACATATGTAATTGTGAGGGTTGATGGTTCTAGTTGTGATACCAGTGAGGTAGTCCACTGTAGGTCCTCCCATTTCTTGATTAGATTGGTATGGTAAGTTTGGATATTAGATTTTTGGGGCGTATTTACCAATGTGTTGCGTCCCCCTTGCACCATGCAATTGGGGGCCAAGGGTGACGCAACACTTAAGTAAGATTTATCACGTCATGCAAGGCCTCCTTGCATTTCCCTCCGTGGCTTGAAAAATCTAGAGTAACGCAATGTGGCGCAAATCACTGCGATGCGTTACTCTGCCCCAGGGAGGCATTCCATGGGTCGAGCATGGGAGTTCCTTCGCATCCACCCATGAAGTTTGGTGCATTCCCAGATTACCTTTACTGGTAGGCCTGGGAATGCATCATAATTCTAGGCCTCCACAGGTAACAAGGAAAAATATCTTTATTTCTCCTTTTTGTTTCCTCTTTCTATGTGTGTTACATTCTGTAGCACACAAAGAAAGAGGAAAATGCCTCAGGGGATTGTTTTGTGTAGGAACGTGCCCCTTCCTGCACAGAAATAATCCTGCTAACAACACAGGCACCCTGGCACCACGGTGCAAGAGTGCCTGCATTGGCACTAGCAGCACATTGTGTGCCAGCACTAGGAAAATGCAGGAATGTGCCGTACAATGCTAAGAGCAGTACATTCCTGCAGTTATCCTATTATGCAACACAGCGCAGCAAGGTGACTTGCTGCGCTGCACGATAAAATGATAAATATGACTCTTCCTTTCATACACTGTTTGCAATACCGGGCAGTTTCTGCATATCTCCAGGGTCAGAACAATAGGTGTAGCATCACCTATTGGGCTTTGTTGTCTCCCTGGTGTGCACCTTAAAGATGACTGTTAGCCAGTTTAAGGACTGTTGTTATTGTGGATCTTGGTCCCAACAGCTGTGCTTGCCATTAGATGTTGAATCCCAGTGGGTTGAAATCTAACCTAATGCCTCAATATTGATGAGATTGGTTGTAAATTGGGACTCACAAGGATTGGTGGCTTTCAAAGTGGACTTGCTGGGGTTAGAGGCCACCATGCCTATGATCACTTTTTAAATATATTTTTTTAATGCAACCCATTTTTTTAAAGGAAACAAGGCTGGATTCGATTTTTTTAAATGTTTTAAATGCTGGTTTGAGAGTAGACAGTTGTCTCCAGCAAACTTCCCAACAAACTTTTTTTACATTCACAAAGGGTAAGGAGTCACAATGAGACCCCTTCCATTTTGCAAATGGTTTACCATTCCATTTTGATAGTCGGTATAATTTCAATGTTTTAAAACCAGATTTATGTCTCAAAACATTGAAATATACTAAAACATTGATATAAATCTCTGTTTGGAAGGGATGCACTAAACATGCTCCTTCACAAAATGGGTTAGTAAATTCTAAAAAGAACCATTTAGCTGACCCAAATCCTATAATTTAGCAACCATTAAATAATTTTGCCCATCTAGACCCCCGATCTTTAACCAGTGAAATTCAACACCAAATGACTGCCAATTAAGATAACAAAAGTAATTTTAAAAGAGTATAAAGGCATTTTAGATCTGTCAGCCTTAGGGTGGTCTTTCCCCAAACGTTTTGCTCTCTTCCTTCCTGTTTGCTGAAATTCGTTTGTGTTGGCCTTAGCACTCTGTGCACTTTAGCACTGCTAATCAGTGCTGAAGTGATTGTGCTCACTCCTTAAAACATGGTAAAATTGTCTTAAAACTAATTGGCACATTTAATTTACTTATATGTCTCTAGTAAAGTGGTATTACATACCCAGGGCCTGTAAATTAAATGCTACTAGTGGGCCTGCAGCACTCATTGTGACACCCACTTAAGTAGCCATTTAAAAAATGTCTCAGGACTGCCATTGCAGCCTATATGTAGATTTAAACTGCCAATTCGACTTGGCAAAATAATCAATCTTTCCGGCCTAAACCTTACTTTTTATTGCATATAAGTCTCCCCTAAAATCCAGGACTTTTGTAAAGCACGGCAAATCACCTGTGAGGGTCTCAAGGCATTGAATTGTAGGTACGGGGAGATTAAGCGATTTGCCCAGAATCACAGGATGTTGTCGCCGATGCTGAGAATCGAGCCTGGTTCCCATCGGCTTCGAGGTCGGCAGCTCTGACCGTTACGCCACATCATGAGTAACCCAATGTTATACTAAGGGAGAGGTATACCTTGCAGTATTGGAAAATTAATTTAAGGGTTTTTCAGTACCAGGACATGAAAAACTTAAAAGTATATGTTGAACTTTTTAAATTCAATGTGCCCGGGGACAGCGTGTGGCCACAGATCCAGAGGCCCACCCAGAGCACCTAGATTGCCTTCCCAACGGTAGCTCCATGAAGGCTAGCAGCCGGTCATTGCCATGGCTATATCCTTCCCCCAACAAGTAGTGCCCTCTGACTTGGAATCCTTATCCACTGCCAGTGATAACCACCCTGGCGCTGACCTACCTACCTTTCTGGGGGTCTGTGACAGGCCCGCAAGTTACTCCACAGACAACCAATAACATTCTCTGACGGGCCTCTTTGTCTCGGGAGATCAGACTCTGTACTTGCATCTTCTGTTCCAAGTAGGGTTGGTGGCGACTCGCCCCCCCGTCTAGTTGAGAGCCTTCTGCCCCAAGCCTCCAGTAGACGCTACTATATCTTGTACTTTACCCCACCAGTTGTTGCCCCTCCTACCACACATGCGGGATGTGGGCCCCAGTGGTCTGATGCCAGATCCTTGCTCAGACTGGATGCCCAACTGCCCCTCCGGAGTTCACCCTTAGCCCTCTGAAGCCTTGCAGTATTGGAAAATGAATTTAAGGGTTTTTCAGTACCAGGACATGAAAAACTTAAAAGTATATGTTGAACTTTTTAAATTCAATGTGCCCGGGGACCTCTTCCAGCGGTGTGACTCTAACACAGCTGAAATCCAGGCCATGGTGACAGCTTGTGGCCACATATCCAGAGGCCCACCCAGCTCACCTAGATTGCCTTCCCAACGGTAGCTCCATGAAGGCTAGCAGCCAGTCATTGCCATGGCCATGTCCTTCCCCCAACAAGTAGTGCCCTCTGACTTTGACTCCTTATCCACTGCCAGTGACAACCACCCTGGCGCTGACCTACCTACCTTTCTGGGGGTCTGTGACAGACCCGCAAGTTACCCCACAGACAACCAATAACATTCTCTGATGGGCCTCTTTGTCTCGGGGGATCAGACTCTGTACTTGCATCTTCTGTTCCAAGTAAGGTTGGTGGTGACTTACCCCCCCCCGTCTAGCGGAGAGCCTCCTGCCCCAAGCCTCCAGTAGACGCTACTATATCTTGTACTTTACCCCACCAGTTGTTGCCCCTCCTGCCACACATGCGGGATGTGGGCCCCAGTGGTCTGATGCCAGATCCTTGCTCAGACTTGATGCCCAATTGCCCCTATGGAGTTCACCCTTAGCCCTCTGACTCCCCACCTTCTTTCTTCCCAGGCATTTTGA
Source organism: Calotriton arnoldi (assembly GCA_963921515.1). Taxonomy (NCBI): domain Eukaryota; kingdom Metazoa; phylum Chordata; class Amphibia; order Caudata; family Salamandridae; genus Calotriton; species Calotriton arnoldi. The sequence continues at coordinate 526,547 of CAWUFW010010013.1, forward strand.
TTCAACCTGCTAAGAGACGCTATCTCCACCCCCCATTCATGATAGCTATGTTGAGCTTCAGTTTAGATGAGCAGCCTCTCGCTGCCGGCTCTTGTCACGGTTTTAGCTCTGCCATATTGTTTCAGTAGTTTTCCCCTGTTCAGCGCGAGCGACCTTCAGCCTGTGCTACATACCAATGAAGCATTGAGGGAAGGAGTTAACCACCCCAGAGAGGCCCTTCATTCTCTTGTTTATACCACCAAGTCTACAGTAGATGACACACGGTCTACAGACACGGGGCCTGATTCACAGAACTAACTTACGTCAAAAACGTAAAGTTAGTACTTTTGGTATTCACAGAATACACTTACTCATTTGGTATTCACAGAATGAACTTACTCATTTCGGTATTCACAGAAGAACTGAGAAAAATCCTAACTTTAAGACTTTCGGTATTCACAGAAGGCATTTAGGAGTCCTAAAGTTAGGACTACCAACTTCTGTGAATACCGAAATGAGTAAGTTCATTCTGTGAATACCAAAATGAGTAAGTGTATTCTGTGAATACCAAAAAGTACTAACTTTACGTTTTTGACGTAAGTTAGTTCTGTGAATCAGGCCCTCTGTTTCTTACCCTAAACATCAGGGACATGCACACAGCGCATCACCGCTATTCCGTATACTCCTCCTTAAGGCATCAACATGCACATATGCTTCCTGCAAGAAACCCACTTTACCAGTGTAGAATTACAGCGCCTGAGAAAGCGGTGGGAGGTAGCGATATACGGCACAACTATATCTGTGTACACCTGAGGAAATTTGATGTGGGTCTTCCCAGGCACACCCTTTCAATTGTTATCCATGGTTATGGACAGCGAGGGCAAGTATGCCTTTGCAGAAGGGCACCTTGATGGAACCCGAGTCCTCCTGGGTAGCATATACGCCTCAAACACTGACCAGACCAGTTTCTGGACTACCCTGTCTGGAGTCCCGGTGCAATGGCCATACGTTCCCTGGATACTGGGTGGAGACTAAAACAGTGTACTAGACGTTCACCTTGATAGGTCTCATTCCCCCTCCCACAAGTGCCCACTCACCTCCACTCTGCACAGTTCACGCACTAGCCCAGGCATTGGTCCTTGTCGTACACCTGGGGGCACACCATTCCATTCACACACAGTATTCTCATTACTCAGCCCCTCACGACTTACATGTTCGTATTGACCGATTCACTGCTCCTCCACTATTCATCCACAGCTCCAACACTCAGACTATTTAGAGCGCATCATTTCCGATTATGCTGTGCATGTAATGAACTTGGTCTGGAGTGTGCCACTCACCCCTGTCCCTATCTGGCAACTCCCTCGGGACAAACTTGTAGATCCTAGTTTCAGGGACACTCAACTCGAACATATCAGCCACTGTATCACAGAAAACCATGCCACGGCCACCATACGTGCTGTAGAATGGTAAGCCTTTAAGGTGGTCACAAGAGGGGTGTGTATCCACAATACAGTGGGAGTGTGCCCGAGAGAGACTTGACCCAGATGGAGTTGGCCCTAATGTAGCAAGAACATCATGCCCCGCACAACGCAGACACCCAGACAACCCTCACTGACATCAAATCCAGACACGCAACCCTTTTGGAGCTACTCCATTGCTATAACTTTGCAGTTAGCCCCTGGGGGGTGATAGGCCAGGCCGCCTCCTAGAAAGGCTGTCACGCCAGGTCCCTGCACCCTCAATAATAGAAATTAGTATGGCCCAGGGTCCTACCCTCAGATCGCAACATGATATCCGTCAGGCCTTTTATGCCTTTTACTCTGACTTATACAGTGCGCTTCCAAAGGACTGTACCTTGGATGCTGGCTCCTTTCTGGCAGACGTAACCCTCCCCAGCATCTCAACGCTGGAAATGGCGAAACTAAAAGCCATATGTATACATTTTTCATTTTGCGATTCCTAAATAGTGAATCCGAAGAAATCACTATTTGGGAATCGCAAAATGGGATGTACGTACATTGCTATTTCCTAATAGCGATTCCCATGGATTCCCTTTCACTGTTAGGAAATCGCAATTTAGAAAATGTCGAAATTTCGATTTCCTAATAGAAAATCGCAATTTTAGAAACGGAGGCCCAAATGCTCCTGGAAGCAGGCTGATGATGTCAGATGATGATCCCAGGTGGAGGATATATACTGGGCGTGGCCACGATCCAGAGACATAATACACCTTTTGTAAGGAAGGAGTGCCCTTGCTTCACTGCTGCCAGTACTCCAGCACTGCAAACTACAGCAAACAACAGCATGGCTGCTGAAGAGGGGAAGAACGCTGGGAGCAGCAGGAAGCTTTTAATATTGCCTTCTTTCTGTTTTCAGCAAAAAAAGCTTTCTCGCATTTGAAAAAGGTTGCAGGAATCTTTTTTGGCACCAACACTTTTGGATTTTTATACACAAGTGTAATGAGGCGCATCTTTCCCTCGTAAGTGTGTTAGAAATGCGCGAGGACAAGCTACGCCGGGTCTGCAGTCACATAGAAAATGGACAGCTGTTAACATTCCCGAGAAACATACCTGCCCATGCGGACACATCATAATAAAGGGTGCTCCATTTTACTCTCCCAGGAAATCAGTGTTGGGATTATTCAGTGTTATCACTATGGAGTCCCCGCTCATCTCTTTCACATTAGACACTGCTTCCATTCAAGTGAAACCGTATTTGACTGTACGGATCACACACCTGCTGAAGAAGGTAGGTAGCACTATCAACCTGTGTAATCAAACTTCTGTTGTGCTGACTGAGGAGGTAATTGCAAATTGATCACAGTTTTGCTTCTAAAAGGAAAATTGTTAACGTGCGCTGCCTCTGTGATCATCAAACACCTGAGAGAAATTGACGCAGATCATCAACAAAACAAAGAGCGCCCCACACCAATATTGATACTAACATGGATCAGTTCAGCAGTGCGTCTATTGTGAACCCTTGCTTGTAAGTGAACCCACAAAAGGAAAAAAACTGCAGATTTGGGCACTGATTATTCATGCACCTGCAGTATTGATTAATCTGGTTAATTCAATTTGTAGTGCAATTAATTTATACTTTATAGCTCTTCTTCAAGAATTTAAATATCACGGAACAAGCAGTTGCTAATCAGTAATATTATGTATCACACGCCTGGCGAAGGCACGCAGTTACAATTCCATGCTGCCCACACCTGATAATAATAAATGACACAACTACAAGTACACGAGCAGGCAGAGGCTGAGCGCTAATGCTGCCTTACCTGGTCGAAGCCGAGGTCTAGGTTGTTCTGCTTCCCCAGCAGCTGTAGGAATGTCACCCTCTGCTACATGTCCTCCAGGGCCATGCTGTGCCGATAGTTGCTGACCGATTGTGACCTGAATCCGGGCCTAAAGGGGACCAAAAATTGGGGGCTTGCACCATGTTAGACCTGTGCACACTGTAGGGTGCTGCTGACAACTGCAGTTCTGAGCACCAACACAGATTAACCAGTTAGCTTGCTTGGATCTGTGTCTGTGTGACCAGTGTACCACGAGAACAGATCTCGCGTGGACTCCACAGACCTCTGTTGTGCACACTGAGACAGACAAAAGTTGTTTGAAGCCAGATGGTCATCCGAGCCCCAGCAACATGCGCTATCGGACTCGAAGCAAGACCGCGAGACAAGAAAGCACCCTGCTACCCCTGCAGCAAAGTCTACAGACAATAGACTGCAAGATTCAGCCGCTTAATCTATGCATTGGCCACATGGCGTCCAAACTAGATAAGCAGGAGGTGCGGATAGGGGAGGCAGAACAACGTTTCTCAACTGGGTCGGATGGGCTACATCGTTTACTACAAAATGCCTAAATATGGAGAAGGTGCTGGAGGTGATTCTGGTGAAAAATGAGGTCTTGGATGCGTGCTCCCGCTGTAATAGCATGCGCATTACAGCAATACCAGGGTCCACTAATACAAGCAGGATGGAACAGTACGTGGAACAGATGCTGTAGGAGTTCTTTTGATCGTTAAGAGAGCCCACAGAACACTGATCGCCCGACCATCCCCATGTGCGCTGCCACGCCCAAATCAGCTGCTGAATTACCATGACAATGACAGGGTGCTGGCACTGGCACACAGAAAATAAACCACACAATACCCAGGGAATGAAGCGGCATTCACCCAGAGTTTAAGGCGTCAGTTCAAGCAGCCTGTAAGGAATTTCTCCCAGTCAAGAAGAAACTACAGGCACTACATGTGCAATATGCAGGGCAGTATCCGGCCCATTTAAGGATTAGTCACAGAGACACGCAGAACATCTTCAATACGCCGAAAGCAGCAATGGACTTTGTGAAATCGATAGTAAACCCCGACGAGACGGTGAGACTTAGGGCCTGACACAATGTGGGCTACGGTTTGTGCAGATGTGGCAGGTGCCTGTTGGAAGGATGAGTGCACAGTAGCGGCAGGTGCCATGAACACTTGCCCCTGACAAAATTGCAATGTCCTTTCAAAAAAGAATGAAGTTCTTGCGAATGTCTGGATTCAAGTTTGATGCAAGTTACTGCATACTAAGCAGGCTGAGTTATCTGTGCTCAAAATGTCAAATGCTGAATTGTGGTAGGGTGGGAGGAAATATGGGGCATGACAGCGCACACGCAAAGAATCTGCACTATTTGCTTTAACGAGCTTCTAAAAACTGAACAATAAACCCAGGCCAGCTCTCATCACCGGAAGGGGATCGCAGCCTCTAGTATCCCTTAATTGGTGCACCCCTAATGTTCGTTCACTATGATGTTTGCAAATGCACAACTATGAATAGCTGTTTTTAATATGTCCTTGTTTGGTTGTTTACTCATACCGGGGATGGCTTTGGCATGATTGGGATACCAAAGTGGGTCGGGGAGGGTTTATGTTGTTCACAGAGGATGCCAAAAATATATGTCGATATGCTAAATGTCGTCCTGCTAATGCACTAACATGTAGCATAGGGAATAAATACTGCTGAACAGTCACACAACAACACAAAAGACGAGGGAGCAGCTCATATCGCTCTATTGACATGGAACGGCAGAGGCCCCAATAACCCCTAAAAAACACACCAGGTCCTCACCAATCTAGACCATCATCATGTACAAATAGCAGTGATACAGAAAACACTTCTCACACAGGTCACAGAGCAAGCCATAGGGCATAGATGGGCCAACATCAGGGTGGCATCATCCTATTCATTGTATTCAAGACCAGTGCTCCTATTGATTAAAAGGGGGGTACCCTTTGAACTGGTGCACTTGGAAAAAGATGAACGAGGCAGGTTTGACATAGTACAGGGGAACCTGTGTGGCACACTTGTCACTATTGTGAATGTCAAAGGCCTTAATATAGATGACCCCAATTGTTATATCCAATTGTTGCGTCTTTTTCAAAACACAATAGAGAGGCAATTTCAAACAATGACTTGAGTAACAGCAATATGCTATTTGATCACAGATAGATGAATCAAGAGGAGATTTTCTCAATTTTTGCAATACTTTAGTAAAAAATACTCTGGTTGAAGAAAACAATGCCGCACAGCCAACGAGATTCACCCAGTTACAGGCTTAATTGTGGCATTGCTTACATGTGCTACCGCCTTCGGCGATCCTATGTAAGGAGATCTAAATACATGCTTGGATCCCCAGCTAGATCACTCCTCTATGGCGTAGTGGCGTGGAAGTCAGACTGCAAGAGTAATCAGGGAGGTAATGCAGGACTCAGGGCTCATTGATTTATGCAGACTATGAAACCAGGAGAGAAGTGAGGGCACCTTTACTTTCTCAGTACATGGGTCGTGATCTAGGCTGGACTACTGGTTAGTTAAAAGGGAAGTGAATGCAGGGCCGGCTTTAGCGCTGGTGGCGCCCGGTGCAAAAATCATTTTTGGCGCCCCCACACCGCTCGAATTCCCTCACTACCACTGGGCAAAAGTGCCCCTCAACTCTCCAATCTTAAGTTATTGCTAAACACAGCGCCCCCCTACCCGAGGTCAGCGCCCCTTCCAGGTCAGCGCCTAGTGCAGCCGCACCAGTCCCACTGCCCTAAAGCCGGCCCTGAGTGAATGCCTGGCAAGGACAATTAACTTTTACAAGAACGTTATCAGATCACACACAAGTCCTGCTGACTGTTACAATGCCCAACCATATACCACCGCCATTTCAGAGGAGACTACAGGCTACCTCATTATTAGACATAGTATTCAAAGAAGGGGTGCGGGTAACAATCAGTGAGTTTTTTGAGAAAAATGTGGGCACGGTAGAAGGAGTAGACACTATTTGGAAGGCATTTAAGGTGGAAATGCTAGTGTTATGCATAGGGCACCAGGCCAGGGTTCTGAAAGCTTCATGAACTCAGTTGAGAACCATAGAGGCCGTTTTAAAACGGATGGAGCGTGAGTATGAAATACAGCCTTGCATGGCCACTTTGGTGGCAATATGAGACCAGGTCACTAATTACTATGACACAGCGGAGCAAGAGGTATGGCACCTATCCCGCAGATGGGTCTCAAGAGAGTATGAGGAGGAGTGATGACCTGGCTGAAGTCTAGTCACTAAATTGAAGAACCCATAGGCAATAGCGCACATTGTAAGGGTGTTGGAGAGAGGCAAAATGGCATGCCATGACACACCAGCAATTTTAGCGACCTTTGTAGACTTTTACACGCAATTATATGTAGAGCGGGAAACTGCTGGGGAGGCTGAAATTGCAGAAAACTTAGACTATGTGGCACTCGTGTGACTCTCCCTAGGTCAAAGGGAATATCTTGTCCAGCCTATCACGGCTAAGGAGATAAAGGAGGCCATACAAACACTTCCTAATGGAAAAGTCGCTGGTATAGATGGACTACCAAGCAAATTCTGTAAGGATTTTGCAGAGTATTTCGCACTGCACTTACATGCAATATATTAAGAAGCCTACAAAAAGCAGATATTACCACCTTCACTCAGGAAAGCACTTATTATAGTGCTTTTGATGCCTCACAAGCCACTTGAAAGGAATGAATGGTATTGCCCATTGTCACTCATTAACAATAACATGAAAATATTAGCTAAGAAACTGGTCGCCCAACTAAGACCCCTGCTCACTAATATGGTCCTGCCAGGTTTTATGCCCACTTGATCCACGACCCACAACTTACTTGTCCTCTTTGCAATTCTTCATCAGCTGGATCCCTCCATCCTGGTGGCAGCTGTTTTACTGGATGCTGCCAAAGCATTCGATTCACTCCAATCGACATATATGTTTGTGATATTACAGCATATGGGGCTGCCCCAGTTATTTGTGCATTGGATACAGCTGTTGTATACAGCTCCAGTGGCGAGGGTGAGAATTAATGAACACACATCCAGAGCACTCCAGATATACAGGAGGACATAACAGGGTTGTCTATTGTAGTCGATCTTATTTGCTTTGGCGTTGGAGCCTCTTGCGTGTGTGATTTGTCAAAGTCAAACCAACATTGCACTGCAATTTCACCAACGACCCTTGGCCATTTTGTTATATGCAGAAGATATGTTCCTTTACATTAGGAATCTTTCAACACACCTGGCTCCGCTCATACAAGAATATATAAGGTTTGAAAGGCTTTTGGGACTCAGAATCAACTGGTTGAAATTGACCATTTTCCCCCTAATGCACACTATGATGCTGCATGTGCTGGAGTACCCCCTAGAGTGGTGCACTGGCATGGTCAAATATCTGGGGGTATGGGTGCACCAGGATCTGGAATTAGTAGTATGCTGTAACTTTGGCAGAGCAGCCTTGAAATTGGAAGATCAGGTGAGCGATGGTCCCCAATGCCCATGACGATGGCTGGCAGAATAGCCATAATGAAAACGATAATACTACTAAGATTCTATACTTATTCCTAAATGTCCCTATAATTTTGATGCAGCCCTTTTTTAAAACAATCCGTTCTTGCCTGCTCAAATTAGAATGGGCTGGGAAACAGCCCATAGTTGGATGGGATATCCTTACACTTCCATAAAGCCAAGGTTGTTTTCAGGCCCCAGACCAGCTAACCACAACCCTCGCCCTGAGCCCACCCGCCGAACCCTCCGACCCCGACACCGCCGCCCGCAACCTCAGACAGTGGATCGACGACTGCGCCAACACCCTCGCCCCGCTCAAGAATCCGCCCAACAGCCACACCAGCAAGAAAGCCACCTGGTTCACCGAAGACCTCCAGGCCTCCAAACGAACATGCCGAAAACTGGAGAAGATCTGGCTCCACGAACGGACAGCGGACAGCTACGCCGCCCACAAGAGCGCCACCCGCAGTCACCATCACCTCATCAGATCCGCCAAAAGGGCTTCACTCAAAGACCGCCTAGACAACAACGCACACAACAGCAAAGAGCTCTTCAACATCGTGAAGGAACTCTCCAACCCCAGCTCCAACACCAACGACATCCAGCCGTCGCGAGACCTGTGCGACTCACTGGCCACCTTCTTCCACCGCAAAATCGCCGACATCCACAACAGCTTCAACACCACGACCGCCCCGGCAACCACCGAGACCACTGCCCCCACAACCACCAACCGCCTGCTCTCCTGGACCAACATCAACGACGAGGACACCAGCGAGATCATGAACACCATCCACTCCGGTTCACCGCTAGACCCGTGCCCTCACCACATCTTCAACAAAGCCAGTACAGCCATCGCGCCCCATCTCTGGAAAATAATCAACATCTCCTTCGAGACAGCAACCTTCCCGGAAAGCTGGAAGCACGCCGAGATCACCGCCTTACTCAAGAAACCCAAGGCAGACCCCAAGGACCTCAAGAACTTCCGACCCATCTCTCTGCTCCCGTTCCCCGCGAAGGTCACCGAGAAAATCGTCAACAAACAACTGACCCGCTACCTCGAGGAGAACAACATCCTGGACCCTTCCCAGTCCGGCTTCCGCAGCAACCACAGCACCGAAACCGCCCTCATCGCCGCCACCGATGACATCAGGACCCTGCTAGACAACGGAGAAACAGCAGCCCTCATCCTCCTGGACCTATCAGCCGCCTTCGACACGGTCTGCCACCACACACTACGAACACGCCTTCACGACGCCGGGATCCAAGAGAAGGCCCTGGACTGGACCACATCCTTCCTTTCCGGCAGAACACAAAGCGTCCGCCTCGCCCCTTCCGATCCAAGGCCACCAAGATCATCTGCGGCGTACCCCAAGGCTCCTCCCTCAGCCCAACGCTGTTCAACATCTACATGGCACCGCTCGCCCACGTCGCCCGACAGCACAACCTCAACATCATCTCGTACGCCGACGACACCCAGCTGATCCTCTCCCTCACCAAAGACCCTCACACCGCCAAAGCCCACCTCCACGAAGGAATGAAGGCCGTCGCCGAATGGATGAGGACCAGCCGCCTGAAGCTGAACTCGGACAAGATGGAGGTCCTCATCCTTGGTTCCAACCCTTCAGCCTGGGATGACTCCTGGTGGCCAACATCACTGGGAACAGCCCCGCCACCCACCGACCACGTACGCAACCTAGGGGTCATCCTCGACCCCACCCTCTCCATGACTAAGCAGGTCAACGCCATTTCCTCATCCTGCTTCAACATCCTCCGAATGCTCCGCAGGGATCTTCAAGTGGATCCCCACCGAAACAAGAAAAACAGTCACCCAGGCCCTCGTCACCAGCAGGCTGGACTACGGAAACGCCCTCTACGCAGGAACGACGGCTAAGCTCCTGAGACGGCTGCAACGCATCCAGAACGCCTCTGCACGTCTTATCCTCGACATCCCCCGACGCAGCCACATCACACCCCACCTGAGAGACCTGCACTGGCTCCCTGTCAACAAGAGGATAACCTTCAAGCTCCTCACCCACGCACACAAAGCACTCCACAACTCCGGACCAGCCTACCTCCTCAGACGACTCAGCTTCTACACCCCCACCCGCCAGCTCCGCTCGACCAGCCTCGCCCTCGCCACAGTCCCCCGCATCCGGAAAACGACCGCCGGTGGCAGATCCTTCTCCCACCTCGCCGCCAAGACCTGGAACACCCTCCCCACCAACCTCCGACAGACCCAAGACCTACTGGCCTTCAGAAGACTCCTCAAGACCTGGCTCTTCGATCAGTAGCAGCACCACCCCCCTCTTCCCCCAGCGCCTTGAGACCCTCGCGGGTATGTAGTGCGCTTTATAAGTGACATGATTGATTGATTGATTGATTGAGGTTGTTTTCAGGCCCCAGATTTGCACCTTTATTACTCATGCGCGCAAGTCCATCTTGCCCTATACTGGCACTTTACATCAAAATACACACCACATGTGGCGGACAAGAGTGACAATGTATACCCTATACCACTGCAGGCAATATTACAGCATGCGGGTACGGAGATAGCCCACAAGGAAATTAACACAGTACACTGTACCACTTGGGCATGGAAAGTGCTCAGTAGGCGGGCGATACAAAAGGGGATGATGGACGGAACGTTTGAGCCAATCAAACACTCACCCCCAGTCAACTGATCTGGGTTTAATCCATCATCATTCTTTAGCTCACTCCACCACCCCAGTTCAGACATGGCCATATGCAAATCAGTCTGACCCTGTGCCTCATGGGAACAGTCCAGCCCGAACTGCCAAGCCATGTCTTCCCTGGACCGGAAACAAGCATCCTAGGACCGGTTTCTGGCATTTCAGCCGTCATCAGCCAGGCTTGCTTGAATCCAGTGGCAAAGTGAGCAAGGGACCCACGTCTGGGCATACCCCCGCCAACTTAGGGCGACCAAAGCGATACAAAAGGGGATGATGGACGGAACGTTTGAGCCAATCAAACACTCACCCCCAGTCAACTGATCTGGGTTTAATCCATCATCATTCTTTAGCTCACTCCACCACCCCAGTTCAGACATGGCCATATGCAAATCAGTCTGACCCTGTGCCTCATGGGAACAGTCCAGCCCGAACTGCCAAGCCATGTCTTCCCTGGACCGGAAACAAGCATCCTAGGACCGGTTTCTGGCATTTCAGCCGTCATCAGCCAGGCTTGCTTGAATCCAGTGGCAAAGTAGGCGGGCGGCTGCACAACCTATCTATGCACCAGTGATGCCTTGTGTGCATTACCCGGCCATTTCGGTTACGCAAGAGTTGGGCGCCTGGCTTTGCTAAAAGAAGCGGGATTGCAAACCATTGGGGATGTTTATCCGGAGGGGATGTTCATAACATTTGATGAACTACACCATGATAGACACATGACCCTACTATTCACTTTTATTTACCACAGGCCCAGGGCAGCCCTGAAAAGCTTATTCCCACAGTTCCTAAATGCTCGCGACACACTGTAGGGGTACTCTAGGTCTTACTCACAAGCACCACACGTAAGATACTAGTCACTAAATTATACTCCACATCCCATAATGCTAAATGTCTGGCTCCAACTAAGCTATTAGATGCATGGAAAGCTGTGCCAGATACACTTATTAGCTAGGAAGACTCGGGTTTCTGTTGTGAGTTGACAGGAAAGCTTACAGCAAATTGTAACCTCAGAATTATGCATTTTAAGTACCCACAGCAAATGTATTATACTCCTGCCAAGTTATGCAAGTTTGGACTGCGGGTGGATGCTGGGTGTGTGAGATGTAGGGCCCCTGAGGCCGATTTTATACATTTAGCATGGAATTGTGAGCCAATACAGCAGTACTGGAGACAGGTAACAAGCATACTCTCGGACATGGTAATTGAGCAGGTGGAAGAGACTCCCCAGATATGGATATTGGGACTTGTGAAACACCTCGAAACCATCCAACCGTTAACTGGTAGCAATAACTCTGTTACTGATGAGGAGAAGAGTAATAATAAATTGGGGAAAGAGGGAGTACACAAAATGAAGCGCTGGCTACAGCATTCTGCAGGGATCCATTAGAATATTATGAGGCAGAATTACCACAAGCCTTGCGACTGAAAGATTTCTGGAGTTTGTTCACTGCATATTTATGATGATCCAAGATGATGATTACCGAAATAACTCCTGCCATTGATGCATCACTATGGGTTTGTACTTTATGAACAATTATATATTGTACAGAATTGTAAAGATCAGGAACGATGCTATAATTGACAAAGATGGCACTGTCTGTTTGATTTGATTTGAACATCTGTATAGCGCTCGAATGCCTGAGGGTGTCTAGGCACTTATGCCAGAGAGAACCAGAGGTTGCCGATGAGAAATATAATGAGAAATTTTAGCTGGCGAAGAGCCAGGTTTTTAGTGATTTTCCGAAGGATAATAGCGTTGGACTGTTCTTTATGTCAGCCAGAACGAGTTCCATATCTTAACCACCCTCAAGATGAAACGTCTTCCACCCCAACAAGCTTTCTTAAATCTGGGGGCCTGTAGAAGTTTGCTGTGTGAAGAACCTAGGTTTCTAGAGGGCACATACCAAATCAGATGATTGTTCAAATATTGAGGACCGGTACTGTGCAGTGCCTTGTATGCTAAGCATTGGGATTTAAATGTAATCCTTTTTCTAACTGGGAGCCAGTGCAATGTTCTCAAACCGTGGGAGACTGGCTAAGATCTAGAGATATCCAGCAGCAATCTGGCTGCCGCATTTTGGAGTTGCTGTAACTTTGTAAGTACTGCGTTTGAATACTCATGTAAAGAGCATTTTCATAATCCAGTCTGGACAGGGCTAATGCTGTCACAAGTGCTTTTAGGGTGTCTGTAGGTATAAAAGGACACATTTTTCTGATTATCTTTGAAATGAAAAAAATGGTAGAGGTAAGAGTACTGATCTGATTTTTAAAAGTCAGATTGTCGTCAATGATGAACCCTAGGTTTTTCACCTTCTTCACTGGGACTGGAAGGTCTCCAGACTAGATGGCCACCATCTGGGTGACCAAAAGGAGGTATCTGTACCTTGCAAGAGAACCTCAGTTTTTCCTGTTAAGTTTTAAACAGTTGGAGCTCATCCACTGATTTACCTGGGTCCTACAACTATTACATCAATCTGCAGTTTCTTCCATGTTACTAGAGACTGATACTACTAGCTGAGTATCATTGGTGTGAGAGACGACTGAGAAGCCGAAAAATCCCCAATTATTTTAGTCAGAGTGGTAACATAGAGATTAAACAGCATAGGGCTCAAAGACGAGTCCTGTGGTACCCCACATGAAAGTCTGAATTGCTCAGATGAAATAGCTCCAGTCTCTACTGATTGAACCCTATTAGATAGAATTGATTTAACCAGTTTCAGGGCAGTGCCTCTTATCCCTAGCTCTGATAACCTATTGGCCAGTATTTCATGATTCACTGTGTCGAAAGCCGCCAATAGATCCAACAAAATCAGGGCGGCCTTACCTCCAGCGTCCAAAATTGATCTTAGCTCTTCAACAGCCATGACCAATGCCGTCTCGGTGCTATGCCCCTCCCGGAATCCGTATTGAGACAGAGCTAAAAGTTTCTTTGAAAAGACGAATGACGTAAGTTGTATATTTAACACTTTTTCCAACACCTTTGCTATGAAGGGTAGTCTAGAGGTTGGTCTATAGCTACTGGGTTCAGATGGATCTAAATGGGATTTTTCAAGAGAAGGAGAATCAAGGCTATTTTCCAAACATCAGAGAAAATACCTGAGCTGATGATCTCTTTGAGTACAGCTCCCAGTTGTTCACTGATAATTTCAGAAGCAAGGTGCAGTATTTTTGGGGGGCAAGGATCAGATGGAGCCCCAGATTTGGATGTCCTTACCATCTGAGTGATCTGTTCTGCGATGGGTGGGGAAAAGGAGACAAACAAATTAGATGGGGAAGGTGTTGTGACTAATGGGTGATTTCCATTTGTAGTTAAGTCACTGTCCCTAAAGGACTTATATACTGCCTCCACTTTGTCCTTGAAAAACTGTGCTAAGGAGTTACACAATTCAACACTGCTATCAATGCTAGTGGGCTCTGGTAGTTTGGCTAGGCTTTTTACTGTCAAGAAGAGCTCTTTCTCAGTCTGTTGTACTGTCATGTAATATAAAATGTTAATAACAAAATAAATAGATGATTTGCTCATATGAGGCCATCTGGTGCATGGCTGAAAGCAACTCATAATGGGGGGGGGAGGGGTGAGCACCAGTGCTGGAGGACTGGAGGATGCAGATTTTCACTTGGCCAGCTTGTGTGCAGTAGGCGGCCCTGAAGGCGTGAGATGTCTGGGGAGTCCGCAAGGTCCTAAAACAGGACGGGTCAGGGGTGTCCTGTCTGGCAGGGTCTCGCTCAGGGTGGTGCTCAACTGCCTCCCAGAAGGGTCAGACCGTGGGACAGTCACAGATTTTATGAACCAGGTCTCAGTGGTCATGATCCCAGCACCAGCAGATTGTGTGGAGCAGTAGGTCTGGTGCCCGCAGTTTCATAGGGGTCCAGTGCCAGTCATGTAGGGACTTAAAGAGTCAGAACCTCAACAGTGCCCCCTGGGCACCACGATCCAGCACCTCCAGAAGTTGCTCCCAATTCTCTGTCATATTCTACCTGAAGTCTGACTTGCTATATGATATGATGATTATTCAGGAGGAGCAAGGAAAATAAATGGTGACTCAAGAGGATGTTGAAGCTAGACATCACCCCTCGAAAGTGACCCCACTCCCTGAGGTAGGAAACTATGGGGAGGTCTGGAGGGACCAGGGTCTTGCACCCAAGCATCGGATGAGGCAATGTAGCAGCTGTAGATACTGCCAGGGCTGATGGGGTAGGAGGGTGAAGTCATTGTGGAGTACCACAAAGTGTCTGAGGACACCTTGCTCGAACATTTGTTGGAGGGTGTGGATGCCCGCAGAGCGCCACCCACCCCAGTTCAGTACCTCACTGCCTATATGGAGGCAAGAGTTACACCATAGAGGTGCATGCTCATGGAGAAGTGGGTCCACCTTAAAGAGGCGGTGGGCTCACTGTCACGATTTGGCCATCGCTTGGAGCATTGGATTCTTGGGGCCTGATATGGTTGCATCACTCTTATAGTAGGGTATTTAAGGCGCGAGGACATCCACTGAAAAGGGCAAATGGATATTGCTGTGTGGGTGGTCACCACGGACATTGGCCATGCCTCACTTTTGTACCAGTTGCCAAGGTAACCCGAGAGCGCCGCAAAGCCAGAGATGACTTCCAAGATGGCTGGGAGCTAGCGAACGAGGTCCGAGATGGTAAGCAGGATAAATGTTCGACATCCCTCATCATCATCATCAATATTTCTTTATTCGATTAATAATTAATAATCATAAAAGTACAAACAAGAAGTGTTTGACAATACAATTTTCATCCTAAAAACAACATTAATACTATTTAAAAAAGTTAACAAAAGGTATAAAAGATTTTATCTGGCATTTTCATTAAAACTACAATGTACAAGAAGCAGCATACTTTGGTATTGGGGAAAAAACAGTTAGGCATGTATAGCAGCATTAATTTTTAAGACACACTTTATAAAAGACACAACAGCTAAAATAACACTTGGATCTAATAAAAATTGTAAGCGCAAAAAAGCTGGTCTTTATTGGTAAAAGCCTCTAGATTTTAAAATAGGAGACAGATATGTTTTTCGCGGGAAGTAATATGTCGGACAGAATAAAACCAAATGGACCAAGGTTTGTAGAGAGGTTCCTTCACAAGGACATGTTAAAATGGAATTACTGTCATATTGACCAGGAGGGAAGCAGAGACTACGGGGCCAATTCCGATTCGGGCCGGAAATCTCTCCGACCGAGCCGGACCCGGAGAGATTTCCGACCGAATCAGACCCTAGCAGCCCGACTGAATGAGTACGATGAGCACGTATGCTATCGGACTCGAGTCGGTCGGACTCCCATTGAAGTCAATGGGAGCCGGTCGTACAACGCGTACGCGGGCTCGCATTGACTCAATGGGTGCGAGGCGAACAAGGGCACCCCCTACAGCGGGTACGCCTCGAAGCGACACACGGCGTACATGCACAGGTAGGGGGGACCCATGGGTCCCCCCTGTGTGCGACTCGCACAGCAACGCATACAGGGGGGTCCGACACGGACCCCCAAAGTACTGCTCCGAGTCATAGCGCTATCGGACCTTAGCTATAAAGTCCTCACCCAGACCAAATCTACAAAGGGTGAAAATAGTTATCCCCAGTAGGCCTGGGTGGGAAATTCTACCCTGCTCGTGGAGTTTGCAGAGCTTTTCTGAAAAACTCTGCTCTACATAGAGGAGCAGAGTTTCTTCCTCCCTCACCAACATAAGTGAGCGAGGAAAATTTTACTCCAGACCACCTCCCTGTGAGATTTCTCAACACTGGCGTTCACAGATAATCGCTACCACTTGGTTTGAGAAACCTTCCTTTCGCATTGAAGAAGCTGCTGCTCGAGTAGAACGTCTACTCGAGCAGCAGAGAGAAGCAGCACCCTCTTGCGTTGCGCGTGATGCCATTTACACTGATTATATAGCGGAAGACAAACATCTGGCACTAAAAGTCAGCGCAAACGGTACAACGTATCACATTCTGATCCTTGCAGAACTCTGCATAGCATGGCGGAGTTTTTTGGTCACTTCATGGAATTCCTTTTAAACTCCGCCAAGGCCTAATCCCCACTCGATCCTATCAAACGCCTTCTCTACATCTCGGGAGAGGTCAAGGGCTTGATCGTGCATGTCCTTGGCAGCCCACAGGGCATGCACAAGTGTGCAGAGGTGGTTCCTAGAGGAGCGCCCAAGGATGAACCCCACCTGCGTATGATGGATCAGCGACGGTAATCACCACTCGGAAGTGGGCTGCAAGGACTCCCGGCTGGTATCTTAAAGTCCCCGTTAAGCAGGGAAAGGGGCCTGTAGCACCTGCAGACTAGGAGATCTTTCCCTTAATTAGGAAGGACCAAGATTACTGCACTTTTGGAGATGGAATCGAGGGAGCCCAACTATTCAGCCTCAATGAAGTTCTCATAGAAGTAGTCCACCACCTCGTCTCTTACAAAACTCTGCAGGGAAGCCGTCTTCCCCGGGGCCATGTGGTATGGGAGCCTAGAGATGACCTGAGCAATCTCTGTCTTAGTGATTTCCCCCTTGAGTAGAACCTTGACTGACTCTTTCAGAAATAGGGAGGCACATGGTGTCAAAGAAGGCCTTCAGGCAGCAATGATTGTTTGGCATCTTGGCAAACGAGTCCTGAGGGCGATTGAAGATAGTGCCATCCACGCATTTGATGGCAAGAATGGCAAGATGGCAAGAATGGCATTCTGCCACCTGCTGATGCAGCTGGACTGCCATCAGCCTCTTTGCTTTCTCGCCCTATCATAATGATGACCTTTCAACAGCTGAAGTGCATATTCGGTGTTATAAGTGAACAAGTTGCTGAGGTCCATGAGGGCCTTTTCCACGCAGTGGCAGAGCGGGGATGAGGGGCTGTCAGTGTAGAGGCAGTTGGAGAGATGTAATATCATCCTCAAGGGCCTACTGTTGCGTCGCCCACTGCGCGTTGGTTAGGGCCGCATCTCTCATTAGCTGGCCACGGATGCCCGCTTTGGGGGCTGTCTACAGGATTTGGGGAGAAGTGACAGACCCCATATTGTGCTCCAGATATGTGGAGACATGGGACTGCAGCTGGGATGTGTCCTGGGGGTGCGATAACACAAGATGTTAAGGCACCATGGTTTGTGGCAAGGGGAGGAAAGTTCCAAAAATATGGACCCACCTTTTGTAGATCCAAAAGGGTTGCACAGCCTTATGCACTAGTGTTTGAATTTCTTCCACTTAAACCACAGTAATCAAGTCTTTATTCTTGTTAATCACGCTTTTATTCACAGTTAATCCATCACGCCAAAGACTCGGAATTCCACAATCTTATGCATGTTGCTTATTATTATGGAACGGAGCATTATAAGGGTGCATGCACGCCGAACTTGATGAATTCAGAAAAGAACAAGTGAGAAATAATATGGGTGTGCTCCAGACTATTCAAGGGGAGGAAAGTCCCAGGTCCAGGGAGAGGAGTGTTTGGGTGTGGTCAGAAAGCACGCCCTCCAGAATCTGGGAGTCTCGGGAGAGGCCAACTACTGGCTGGGAAACCAGGAAGTAGTCCAAGTGGGACTGGAAGCCATGCACCAGTGATAAACAGTGTATTCCTGGTCCCCAGGGTGTGAGAGGCGCCAGAGATCCACGAGGCTGTGGTCTGATGTGATGTCCCCTAGGAGAGCCTCATCCGCATTATTTCCCATGTCCAGGGGGATGGTGCAGTCAAGGATTGCATCCTGACCCAGGTTCCAGTCCCCCTCCTGGGCCAAAGAATGGCCCCGATTTCTGTGAGGAGGCGGTTGAGTTGGAGGAAAAACTGATGCTTTGGTCCCGTTGGTGCACACACCAACCCAACACACAGCAGTTGTCGGGGTCCATCCAGGTCTTGAGGATAGTTAACGGCAGGGACCTGTGTAAAATTATCGCAATGCCACATTTCCTAGGTTGCTGGACAACTGCTGTTAACTTCCTTCCCCACCCAGTCGCTATGCAATTTCTCAAATTCCTCATGGCTGAAGTGGGTCTTCTGTAATAAGGCCACCTAACCTGCAGGTAGGGCAGAACTTTCTCGCGTTAAATTAAGTGTGTCAGACCATTAATGTTCTAGGTGATGGCTTGCAGGGGCAAATGGGGCTGGGGCACTGGCGGCCACTGTAGCGCAGCAGCGGCAGAGGGGAGTGGAGGAATCAGAAAAAACGACAAATAAAGATATACTCAGCCATCTGTCCGAAGGCAGGGTTTCAGTGGGGAACAGGATTTGTCACTGCACCAGTCCTCAGTAAGGGAAGCCTCTATTTTGTGGGCCAATTAATTGCCATCCAGTGATTGAGCTAAGCGGTCCTGTGCCCTGTCTCTGTGGATCCTCGGTTTCTGCCAGTTTGGGGGGGGGGGTTGTCCAATGGGTGGAGCACATCTGGGGAGTCCAAAGGTGTAATGTCCATCCCCTGCTCGGAGAAGCCATCCAGGAATTAAAGTTAGGAAAAGAGGGAGAGGAGAAGAAGAGGGAGAATACAAAGAAAGAAGGAAGAAAGAAAGAAAGGCTTGGGTGAGGAAGGAGATTCATAGGGCCGGTGAAAGGGGTTACACAAAATGGGGGATAAAAATACAGGTTAGTGGTGAAGGCTGCTTGCAGACTCAAGGGCAGGGATAAGACCGGTGGGAGTGAGGATGAGCAG
The DNA here is from genome assembly GCA_963921515.1 of Calotriton arnoldi. NCBI lineage: Eukaryota > Metazoa > Chordata > Amphibia > Caudata > Salamandridae > Calotriton > Calotriton arnoldi. Next base: position 545,714 of record CAWUFW010010013.1, read on the forward strand.
GAGAGAAGGGAAAGGGAAAAAGGAAAATTAACTGGTGCAGAGACGAGGGTGGAAGACTCAGTGGCAACTGGAGACTGTGCACTGTAGGTCTAAACCTGGAAGCCCGGGCAGAGGTACCAATGGAAGGGGAAAAGAGAGCACGAAATAATTTACAAGGTCAATGGCAGGGCTGTGGGGCTGGGACAAGACAGGGTGGGGGGATGCTGTCCAATGGGTGGAGCACATCAGGGGAGTCTAAAGGTGCAATGTCCATCCCCTGCTCGGGGAGGCTATCCAGGAATGAGAGTAGATCCCCAGGTTGAAAGAGTCCTTGGCTCTGCCATCCTTTGTGATCCACATATGTGCCTGTTCGAATAGTCAAAATTTGATGCTGAGCTTCAGTAGCTGGGGCCGCAGACCCTGGAAGGACTTCCTCTTATCGTTGGTCTCTCAAGAAATGTCAGTGGCAATGCAGATCTCATGCCCCTGAAGTCATACTTGTTATAAGAACAGATTGCAGCCAGGAGCTCCAGGACCTGATTATGGTGGAAAAAGCAGGCAATGAGAGGGCGCACCCTGTACAATGTTGCCAGATGGGGTGGACCTAGATCATGAGCCCTCTGGATCTCCACAGGGGGACAAAAGGTCTCGGAGGAACACCGAACATCTGAGCCTTCAGCGCATTCCGGGAAGCCAAAAAAAAATGACATTGCCCTGCAGCCCCTATCCTCCAGGTCTGTGAGTTTATTTCGCAGGTACCAAAGCTCCTTGTCTTGGTCTGGGAGGCAGTTGAGAAGCTCTTCCTCTGTCAAAATGCAGTGCTCCACCCTGTTCTGGAAGCATGCTATGTCGGCCAAAATGGATTTGGACACCGCAATGAGGTCAGAGATTTTGGAATCCATTCCCTCCAGGCGTCAGCCAACTGAGGGGATCTCTTTAAGGATGAAATCCATCATAGGGTCCGGCTGCGGACAGGAAGCAGTCATAGCAGCTTAAGCAGCAGACATCGTTGGGGGCATTGTTGCAGGACAATAGTGGGAGATGACCTCTGTGAAGGATAACTGGTGGGAGGGCTTGCCGGAGAGAATCACCAAGGTGTCTGGTAGAAAGGTAGGGAGTTTGGTCACCCGGCGGGATGGTGCAGGTTGTAGATGGTTGATGTGCAGTCCCCATCCATTGCTGGGGGGCGAAGCCCCTCAGGGGTAGATGTGGCATGGGAGGATCATAGCTCCTATGGAGCAGTTCACTCACAGCTCAGCCGGTGCTCGCTGGGATTTGTCACTAAGTGTCCTCAAGCAGACTCTGCTATGCAGCACACCTCAGACTCATCTGGGACTGCTCAAACAAGAATGATACCGCCCTCTTGAAAAAGCAGGCCGGTCCCGGGGCCAATGGAGTGCAGCATTAAGGGATGCGGACAAGGTCAGATCCAGTAGGCCAGAGAAGTACGGGAGGCCAATGGCAGGCTGGAGTACCAAGTGGGCCAGCAAGGGAGCTGGGGCATGTCAAGAGAGGACACAACCTTGCAGGTTCACAAATTGTAATAGGATGAGGAGGTCCTCTTCAAGAAGCAGGGGAGGTAAGAGAGTGTGCCACCACTTGTCATTATGAAAGAGGCTCCTCCGGACGTCCTGGCCAGGTCCAAGCCAGTCTCCAAGGCACACAAACCACTACCAGCTGCTCCTCCCAAGGTGCCCAAGGGACACAGGAACTCCATGCTTATCATGAAACGGGAGCAGGTGGGGGACAGAGGAGTCAAGGAGAGAGGGTAATAATGGGCAGCATGCCACTGTCCAGCTTCTATGGGGGGGGCACATGGGCTCTAACGGTGCAAAGGGATGGTGTGGGGGGATGAGGAGGTGAAAATGGGGCTCATGCATGCCTGGGCAGACCACCTACTTGTTGCTCCTGGGGCTTGGAGGAGGAGCCGTGATCGGGCCCTGCCAAGTCGACAAATAAAGTGGAGGTTGAAGGGTGCTGTGACACACACCTTGGGGAATCCAGGGTCCTGCTGCACAGGCGCTGCACCGCCGGGGCCTCAACTCATTGGTGGGATGCCACAGCGCCACTGTCCATATGCTCTTTGGTAGACCTGATGTGTGTCTGAAGGGCCTGGGGTGTTGTCAGTGGAAGCCAGGGGAGTTAGCGGGCCAGAGATAGTATTGGACGGGCCTCACCTCGGGCCCTCCAGGCTTCATGCAATTCTCAGGGGCAAGAAGTGTCCAGTGCATCAGCTGATGGGCCTCTAGAAATGATAAGGTAGGGGCCAGGGATTCCTCCATGCAGGCCAGGAAGTAGAATTATTGCAGTGTAACATTGCGGCCCGAAGCTATTCCACAATCATTGGGGTCCACAGAGATCAAAAGATTGGCCAATCATGGGTCCGAGTGTGTGGTTGGGGGGGCCAATGATGAAGTTGTCCCACCCGATGATGTGTGGCTGCAGGGAGTGAGCTGTGCAGACCACGGTGGAGCCGCGCAGCCTAGCCTAAATCAAGGGCGCTGCTCCTGGCACCGCAGCAGGCCCTCCAATGGAGAGGGATAGCCACACAGCCGGTGGCCTGTCAGATATGCTTAAACAATGGAGATGGGGCCATGGGGTGAGAGGGGATCGGGTGCTGGAACAGACTGGGCACCCACAGCTCTCATAGCTTCACCACCATCCCCCAGATTGCTCTGGTTCACGGAGCTCATTCACCAAGCAGCCATCTTTGTCCGTGACCAGGCTGCGCCCCCTGTTTACCACCCTTTACCTAGAGGTGCACTAACCACAGCCAGCACCAAAACACTAACACTACAATAATTTATGCACTCTTGCCCAATAATAAAGCAGCACATATAATTAATTATTGACAATTATTTCAGAAAACAAATAATTACAATTCACAGAACATTGTCATGTACTTTTACCACATAATGATTTTAACAGTCCTTGAAATATATCCTCATACAGCAACACATTAAATTTTATTTCCATTTCAATCAAGCTTTTTGGAATTAACACCAAAATTCTACCTTAAGTATCAACTACCATGTCTATGCTAAATTAGCTTTTCAAATAAAATAAAATGTATGGCCTTAGCATATATCCTATCAACCAGTGTTGCAAAACATTCCAGCTTATTTCTAGAATCACACGTCTATCTAGCAAATGAAAAAAACAAACTCCCTTCTTGGACTACTTTGAAGAAATTTAGGTTGTAGGAACGCACTGTTCAGGCATAGGTATCAACACATTTTTCACACTCATGGACGACAGTACTCTAAGACAGAAACTCAAACTAAAACTAATATTGAAGTGGAAGGGTGAGCTAACTCTTTCCAAAGTACTTGTGAAAGAAGTCATTCTATTCTATATCAATTTGTAGACATTTTAAAATAGAAGATCTCTATTAGCATCAACAGTTATGCCATAAAGTGGCGGAAGAATTATGAAACACTAGAAAAGATCTGTATAAAGCTATGTTGGCAGATTACAAGAAAAAGCTAATTGCTGAGAAGAGCCAATACTTCACATCACAAATAGAAAGGGCGGGTAAATCTAGCAAGGAACTCTTCAAGACCATAAAAAATCTGACAACAGCTACTAAGGATGACTCCGCCAATTGTAATCAAAAGTTCTGCAACACACTTGCCCAATCCTTTAAATCTAAGGTGGACCAAATATACAATCAGTTTGCCAATTATAAAACAAACGCTAGCAGCATAGAAGAAGAAGCTACAGTCAAAGCGCCCTTCCTTAATTTTACCCCTACCCCTACCTCGCCAAATCAAATAGCAACGCTTCTTTCTACGATCAAATCAGGTTCCCCGGATGACCCTTGCCCTCCCAGGATCCTCCAAAACATTAGCCATCTTATTAGCCCGCAGCTATCTAGCATGTTCAATCAGATGCTCTCACAAGGGCTCTTCCCTACTATGTGGAAACAGGCTTGTATACTGCCACTCCTAAAAAAATCCAATTTGGACATAACGGACCTGGCTAACTATCGTCCTATCGCGAGGCTCCCGCTTCCAGCAAAAATCGTGGAGAAATTAATAAATGTCGAACTCTCCGCATTCATCGCAGAGAATCAAATTCTAGACCAGAGTCAGTTTGGTTTCAGAGCTAGTCATAGCACCGAGACGGCTCTGATAAAGACCACGGATGAAATCCGTATGGCCCTGGATGGCGGAGGGTCTGAGGGTCGGCGGCCCTCGTTCTCCTCGACCTATCGGCAGCATTTGATACCGTGGATCATACACTTTTGGTCGAACGTTTAAAGACCATAGGCATTGGAGGAAAGGCCCTTTCCCTTCTAACGTCGTTCCTATCTGATAGAACTCAAACAGTTCACTTGGCCAATTTTAAATCAGCACCTTTTGTTTTGCCTTGTGGGGTGCCGCAGGGCTCATCATTGAGCGCTACACTCTTTAATATTTATGTTTCTGAACTAGCTCCTCTGATCAGAAGCTTTGATCTAATACCTACCTCTTATGCTGACGACACTTGGGGGCATATTAACAAGGCGGCGTTAATGAATTATCGCCGCTTTAGCGTCCGTTTTCGGACGAAAAGCGGCGATAATTTTATCGCCGAATTAACAAGGACACGCTAGCGCGTGATTCCTGACTTAGCGTCCGTTTTCTGCACGCCTCCCATCGCATCGCTAATGAGATGCAAAGGGGGCGTGCCTGTGAAAACAACAGGGGAAATATCGCTAACCCAGGTATCGCCATATTAGCAACGTGGGTTAGCGATATTTTAAATTGCGCTAAGTATGCCTTAACGCAGGAATTTAACGTCTGCTAAATTCCTGACTAAGGCATACCTAACATGGGGGTGGATTGTGTGGCTAAGACCACAGGCCCTATCACCAAGTATATCGCCGTTTTCCATGGGACATCGCTGGAAAACCAGCGATGTTCCATGTAAAACATCGCTATCACTGGAAAATTATCGCCTTTGCGCTAAGCGTTGTTAATACAGCGTTAGCATGGCGATAATTTCCAGCGATAGCCGGCGATAGGATTCCTCACGCTAACAGCGGCCAGCGATAATTATCGCTGCCGCTTGATAATATGCCCCCCAGTTGGTTATCTCAACAGTGGACACGGATGTTAATTATTCCATCAAACTTCATGACTGCATGGTCACTCTGAGCAACTGGATGAATAGGCATTGATTAAGTTTAATTCAAGCAAGACGGAGGTGGTGTTGTTCGGAAACCTCTCTCCACTGTGGTCGCCAGCTTGGTGGCCAGATACTCTTGGCCCCCCACCTACACCAGCTGCCAAGGCTAAAAATTTGGTGGTCATCATAGATGAGAAACTAAATTTCAAGTCTCAGATCTCGAAGGTGGTGTCCTCCTCCTTCCACACCATCAAAACTTCATTCCCATAAGTACCAGAAAAACAGTATTAACCTCCCTGGTTTTATCAAAATTGGATTACTGCAATGGCTTATATATTAACTTACAATCCAATCTACTCAGAAGGTTACAGGCGGTACAAAATGCCACCGCTAGACTAGTCCTGGGCGTTCCCAAATTTCATTCCATCAGATCAGGGATTGAGGAACTGCATTGGCTCCCGGTCGGTCAACGCGTTAAATTTAAGGCTCTCTGCATTGCACATAAGGCACTGTACAGAGAAGGACCACAATTTTTGTGGGATTCCTTTGCTGGTATGCACCAAATAGACCGCTACGCTCGGCCAATGCCTACCTGATGCCCACCTCCAGATTTAAAAGGAAGAACTGGGAGAGAAGGAGCTTCAGCTACAATACTATCAAGGAATGGAACTCCCTTCCGCTTTCTCTTAGGAGGACTTCCTCCTTGCTTGAGTTTAGGAAGCTACTCAAGACATGGCTTTTCAGGAACTAGCTTTCCCTGACACAGTATTGGTAGACCGGAAGCTCCTAGACACCCACGGGTATTAGTGCGCTATATAAATTGTTATAACATAACATAACATAAAGTCTGCAAATGCATGAAATGCAAACTGCCAAACTGCCAAAGTATTGCTCTTTCTAAACAACCAAGGACTACAGTACCTGGAAACACCGAGACCGCCCTTATCGCAGCCACCGACGACATCAGAACCCTAACCGACAACGGGGAAACAGCTGCCCTCATCCTCTTGGACCTCTCCGCGGCGTTCGACACCGTCTGCCACCGCACCCTAGTGAAGCGCCTCAGCAACATCGGAATCCGAGAGAAAGCACTGGAATGGATCATCTCGTTCCTCGCCGGAAGAACTCAGAGAGTCCGCCTTCCCCCGTTCAGATCCGAAGCCACCGAAGTCATCTGCGGCGTTCCACAAGGATCCTCACTCAGCCCAACCCTCTTCAACGTCTACATGAGCCCCCTCGCAGCCATCGCACGCCGACACAACCTCAACATCATCTCCTACGCCGACGACACCCAGCTGATCCTCTCCCTCACCAACGACCCCACCACCGCCAGAGCCAACCTACACGACGGGATGAGAGACGTCGCCGACTGGATGAGGAACAGCCGCCTTAAACTGAACTCAGACAAGACGGAAGTCCTCATCCTGGGCTCATCACCCTCCGCCTGGGATGACTCCTGGTGGCCCCCGGCCCTGGGCACCGCGCCCAAGCCAACGGACCACGCACGCAACCTGGGCTTCATCTTGGACTCCTCCCTGTCGATGACCAGACAAGTCAACGCCGTCTCATCTTCATGCTTCAACACCCTGCGCATGCTCCGCAAGATCTTCAGATGGATCCCCACTGAAACCAGGAAGACCGTCACCCAGGCACTCGTCACCAGCCGACTGGACTATGGGAACACCCTCTACGCCGGAACCACAGCCAAACTTCAAAAGAGACTCCAGCGCATCCAGAACGCCTCCGCACGACTCATCCTGGACATCCCCCGACACAGCCACATCACCGGACACCTGAAAGACCTGCACTGGCTCCCCGTCAGCAAGAGAATCACGTTCAGACTCCTCACCCACGCACACAAGGCCCTCCACGACCTGGGCCCAAAGTACCTCAACGACCGCATGACCTTCTACACGCCCACACGCCAGCTACGATCAACCAGCCACGCCCTCGCCACCGTACCACGCATCCGCAGAACCACCGCCGGAGGAAGATCCTTCTCCTACCTGGCAGCCAAGACCTGGAACTCCTCCCCACTCACCTTCGGCGAACCCAGGACCATCTCTCCTTCAGGAAGCAGCTCAAGACCTGGCTGTTCGAGCAGTAACTTACCCCCTCCCCCAGCGCCTTGAGACCCTCCCGGGTGAGTAGCGCGCTCTATAAATGCCGTGATTGATTGAACAGTACCTCAGAGTTTACTAGTACCTATTCCACCATTAGGACACCATGCTAAAAAATTTGCAAACTAATCCATACAAAGTACCTACAAAAATAATGTATACTTTTTAAAGTAAACATAACTATAATTTATTTTATACCATCCTCAAAAAAAAGTAAAAATACAGCATGAAGTAAAAAACAGAATGATAAAACAAACTAATGTTTGCTTAGCTTTGAAAATATATATTCATTATTAGTCAGTGATTTTACACAAAATACTAATGAAAGATGATTTTTTTTTAAAACATATTTTATTAGTTTTTAAAACTGTGGTTTCCAACATAGCCTATTTGGACTACATAGTGCAATGATAATACAAACAGAAAGAAAATACAAACCAATAATACAAAGAAAATGCACCTGCCCTTCAAATTTCCCTCCTCCTTCCTCCCGCTCATCTATTGCTGTACATAAATGTAGTCTAAGTGATGCATTGACCATTGCACCCCTGTGTATTCTACGCTCCTTCCTAGAATGTCTGAAGTTCTTCATCAATTAGGTAATGTATTGGATGGACCAGTGCCAGCGATATACCCCTATAGTCTGCCCACCTCTTCCAGATTTTAGGATGTTTTTGGAGTCAGCCCCTCACATTGTACACTACAATTTCCAATCCCATACAGTGGTCCATCACCCTCTTACATGCCGCCAGCAACGAAAGGATCACCCCCCCTCAAATCTCTAGCAATATCTCTTTTGAACAAGGTTAATCCTAGATACAGCAAGGACAATTTGGATCTATTCCCACCTAAGTCATCCCTGAAGTGAAGGAGGGCAAGTCGCGGGTCCGTCGGAATCTGCCAAAATAGTACCACACCTCAGCATGTCCCCAACCCCTGCCAGAATCTCTCCAGCTCCAAAATGTATGGAGAAACATGCCCTCCTCCACGCCAAAGTGAAGAGAAGCTTGGGAGGCAATCACCCCCATGTGTGAAAGGCGGTGACGTATGAAGTAGACCCTGTAGAGGGATTTGAATTGGATCAACTAGAGCCTGGCCACTATGGCTGCCTCTCGTGGCTTCCCCAGAACTTAAATCCAATCTTCATTGTCCATCTCCCCTTCTTCCGCCTCTCACACTGCAGATAGGGCACCAAAGACGTCCAGTTGATTAGCAATTAGAGTTTGGAAATTTTTCATGACTTTCTGGTCACCCAGGTCACCCATGACAAGCTTACCCTCCAAGGGATTAAATTCATGAAGATTGTAGAGTGTATATATATTGGATCAGCGCATGGCAGAGCTGGGGGTACTTAAAGAATTGACCTTGATGGAGGTAATATTCAGTCTGCAAGGTTTCGAATGATTTAAGCATCGTGCCTTGCATAACATCCCCCAGAATGGATATCCCAATGAGGTCCCACCTCCGGAATCCCTCTAGGGTGGCCACCTGTAGAAGTGCTCATCCTTGCCATAGTGGCGTCTGCTCCATCAGTCTGTCCCACCAACCCATGAGTCACAGTGACGCCGGCCATAAGTTGACCACCACTTTCGTTGCCGGGATAAGTCCCCCACCATTGCTGTGTAAGTAGGCGATTAGTGGAGTAGATCCAATTGGCCATTTGTCCAGTGCATATGCCAGATACCCCTGCACATCATACCACCAGTCATTAATAATCAGGAGATGAGATGCAATGTAGTATGACTCAACATCTGCAGCATCAATGCCCCGCAGTAGGCAGACTGAAAACATTTGCTGATGGCAGCACTGGGGTCTCTCCCACTCATAAGAATGCATCAAGGATAGAGTTTATTTGTGGAACCACCGCCTTAGGGAAGTTCTGCAACTGGTACAGGAATATGAGTAGAGAAACCATCTTGAAGATGGCAGATCGTCTGGTACAAGACAGGGGGAGCACCAACCAGATTTTGATGTCCTCCTTCAAATGAGCCAACACCCTCTCCACATTGGCTGCGAATGCCACCATTTCTTTCAGGGACACAAAAACTCCCAGGTATCTGAACCCATCAGTGGCTATCCTGATCCTAGTCTAGATGCCCACCCTAGTTGATTGGGGATACAGCCAATTGCAAACATTGTGGACATTGATGTGTTAATGTATATGTCAGAGGTCTCTCCAAAGATATGCATGATATACAGTATTGTAGGTCTTGAGGTGTCTGGCGTCATAAGGAAAAAAAGTATGTCATCAGTGTACAATGCTATCCTGTCTGATAGTCCCTCCCCCACTCAAAGCCCTGCACCTGGGCTTCCATTTTTACCCACACCGCCAGTGGCTCCATGGCAAAATCAAATAGTAGGGGGGACAGAGGGCAACCTTGTTGTGTACCCGCTAGATAGGAAATATGCTTGATTGGGTCCTCGCCACCATCACTGATACCGTTAAGTCCATGTATAGTAACCTGGTGTAAGAGAGGACCAAAGTTGAGGCACTGGAGGAGGAGAAACAGCTACTCCCAACTTACAGAGTCAAAGGCCTTGTTTATGTCCACTAACAGGACTAAGAGGCCTAGCTCCCCCAGCCAATTCTCTAATGTAATTGTATTATATATCATCCGGATATTGTGACGGGTTGCCCGGCGGGACATAAACCCCGCCTGGTCGGGATGGACCAGATCTGGGATATGAGTTATCATCCTATTTGCTAGACTGAGGGGCATGGGCAGCAGTGCTAATATAAGCTCCTGGAAGCGCGAGACAGCTGATTGCTCGCCTGTGCAGCCTGTAGAGAGGCTATAGGATAGGGGTCCTGGGGTGGGCCGTGGCAGCCGAGCACTATTGTGAACACATATCTACCCTTCTGCAGACCTGGCAATCTACTGGTGATCTCACTACGGCGAATGACTGGCTGGATCCTGGAGGGACGACCTGTCCCCTTGCTCCCGTGAAGTGGCTGTGCATAGATCCAACAGCAGGATGTGACAGCCAGGTCAAGACGCAAGGTGAGGCGAGGACCCCAGGAGTATGTCAGAGGATCTCCATGGAGACTCCTGCCCAAGCTGGTGGGTGTGGGCAGAGCGGAGTGAGAGAGGACCGATGAGTAAGAGTTGACCTGGGTGGACTGCATGAGGATGCCCAAAGCTGCAGTGAGACAAAGCGAGGTTCCTGCCTGGTGAAGCTAAAAGTGGCCGCCAGGCTGCCCCGACGACCTTCGCCTGTCAAGCGAGGAAGAGAGTAAATGTTTGGGCCGCGGAGATAAGACCACCTGCTCTGTTTCACACTCTTCAGTGTTGAGCCTACTGACAACTTGTGGTGGGGAGTGCTTTGACAGGCCCCAGGAAGTGTTTCTGGCCATGATGTGAGGGAACGTGTGACACTATGAAGTACCGGAGAGCACCCTAATTCATTCTGGGGCACAGGTTAGGAGGTGGGTAGCAATGGCCTCTTGCTGATATTGATACCGCATGAGTGCCACTAAAAGACTGGACAATAGCCAAGTGTGGTCTAGCTGGCAGGAACACTTATCTACTTACTTATGTGGGCAAAGCACTAAACACTGCCTGAAATTTAGTGGACAGCTGGGCGGTGTGAAAGGCTTCGGGGGCCCTCCGATTCCCTGCCTGGGCCTGCCGCCTCAGTGGGGCCAGTGTGCCTCAGAGCAGGCACTCGGCCCAACTGCCTGGGATTGCAAGCTACTACTGGTGGATGCCCCTGTGTGAGCCATGCCAGAAATGCCGCAACTTCACACCCGTATACATATATCAGGGAACCGCATCTCAACGATCAACAAAAAGACTCTGTGTGGCCCCTGGGCTGAGGGACCCAAACACGATTGGTGGCACACATGGGGCATCCTAGGGCCAAGAATGACAAAACTGTGCCCCACTAGCGCTCCCGCTCACCAGCCAAGTCCACCAACAACAGTGAGCTTTCCTCTATGGCGACTTCCCCTGTGGATAAGTAGAACATAATCCTTATACGTGATTCGCAGGCGGCCTTGGAACAGTGAATGGGGACCAAAACAACGGATATAAACTTGTTGAAAGATGATCAACGCAAACTATCAGACATAAACAAATTTAACAAAATGGAGCTATCTACTTTGTCCCCAGGCCACAAAGACCACTCCTTGAAACTCATGCAGCTCTAGTGACAAGTGGATCAGTTACAAGAACAGGCAGAAAATGCAGAGGGCAGAGCCCGTCGTAACAATGTGAGGATCATTCGGATCCCTGAGATGAAATAAGGCCATCGGCTCACGCAGTATGTGGCGGATTGGCTTCGGACAGCGATGGCCCCTGATGGACTGTCAGACTCGTTCATAGTGGAGAGGGCCCATGGAGTCAGAATCCTAAACTTCAAAGACAGAGATGTATAATTGCAAGCCTCAGGGGAAAGAGCGCCTAATCTCATGGATAAGGCAGGAATCTGCCTGCTTCTTAACTATACCATCATAGTGCAGCTCAAGCGTACATCCTTTCAAGATGTTAAGCGTCACCTGCACGCAGCTTGTTTAATATATGTCCTTTGCTCTTTCCGGCAAAATTAATGGTGATCCATGACCAAAATACTCCATTTTTCGACACCCCGGAACAGGCCTAAAAATGGATTGAACAGCATTTCCCGGACACCCAAGGCAAAACACACTACAAGTCAGAGACGCTGGGGAGAGAGTAACCGGGAGGACAGCAGGGGGACTCCTTCCCCGGAACATGCATTGGAGAGACAATTAGCAGCAGTCAGTTCTGTGACAATGCTGCAGACAACCAAGCCACCCATCAGTCCCAGCATGTCGAGTGGCAGTCTCTCGGATTCCAAACCCAATGGCAGCGTGGCACTGTTCCTGTTGATTGCACCACAGACTGTCAATGACCTACTGGGGTAAAGAAAGTGAGTAACATGGGTTTTCAACTAAACGATTGAATAGGTAGGGTCCTGCAGTTATGGTCTTGCCAAACACGTGTGTACACATGCTCCAATATGTCTCATAAAAGCCTTATGTTACTATACTATTGTTATTGTTGAGATGTCAATACACTGCCTGTTTCCTTGGACTAGCTACGGTTGGGCCTTTCTTTTTTAGATGTACACCATATAGAGGTATTGGGTGCAGGCCCCCCACTTCGACCGTAATGTACACGCTATGCACTAGCAGTGCTCTTCTTGGGTCTGAGAGGGGCTCCCCCAATAGCGAAGGCACAAAGTTGATAATGTTTATATTGTTACTGTTTATATTCAAGTTTGTACAGTGTATTGGTGGGATGTTTTATACAGTTTGCCAAAGTGACATCATAAGAATGCTGGTAGGTACACTGAAATGTGTGCTCAAGATGTCACAAGTGAATATGGTGTTAATTCAAGGATGTCTTCTGTGGCCAAAGCCCATAATGTGAACAGGGAGGTGCATTTGCAGAGTGCCGGAGAAAGGGGGCGGGGCCTCTGATGACCTCTCAGCAATCCCGATGTGTGGGATTTGCTTGAGGTACCAGGAGGGGTACTTGACTCATAAGGACCCTCAGGAGCCAGGGGGGCTTTATCCCCCAACTAATAGTGTGACAGGAGGTGTGTTTCCAAAGTGTTGGTGATTGGGGGCAGTGCCTCAGGCAACTTTCCGGGCCGGGCTTTTTAAAGATTTTTAAATTTTATTAGGGAAACGGGGCAGCATAGTCCCCCTTCCCCAGGGTGATTTCAGCCCGTGGGCCCCCATCCCCTGGGGCCAGGCCTTTCTGCAATGGGGGAGGGGGCCACACGCCCTCCTCCCCAAGCCAATTTCAGCTCCAGGGACCCCATCCTGAAGGGCCCAGCCTTTTTATTTATTTTTCCTAATAGGGGAGGGGGGCCATGCAACACCCCCCAGCCCTCTGGATCCCATCCCCTGGTGCCCTGCCTATTTGTAATAGGGGAGGGTGGTCATGTGGCCCCCTCCATAGGCTAATTTCGGCCCGGGAACCCCAATCCTCCAGGGCCTGGCCTATAATATTATTATTTTTTTGGGGGGGTAAGAGGCCCATGAGGCCCCCTTCCCAGGGCTAATTTCGGCCATGAGTACCCGTCCCCAGGGGCCTGCCCTTTTTCAAATAGAGGAGTGGGGCCATGGGCTGATTTTGGCTCTAGGGACCCATTCCTCGGGTCCGACCATGTCTGCTGGGTGGCCCCAGGCACCCAGTCTTCACTGGGATTGCGGGGGCAATCCGGAATGCCCCTTCCGGCTCCCAGCCTCCTGCTGGAGCCAGCATTGCTTTCAGATAAAGGGAGCTGCTAAACATGCAGCTACCTGTGTCTGAAAGCAATTCTGCTCCACTTCTGGCAAGCAAGAGCATTTCTGATCTCTTGCTTGCTGGAAGTGGAGCATTCGCGGTGACTTGGTGGGAGTGGTAAAGCTCCTGCCAAGCCACAGCAAACAGTTATGTCCCGGGGCTGGGCACCCCGGGACATAGCAGGAACCGGCCCTGGAGGGTGGCACCCCCAGGGCCACCCATGGCTCCAGGAGGGAGGCCAAGCGAGCCCCCCTTCATTATACTACACAGCACCAGGAAGGTTGTGCTCCCTAGGGCTGTGGGAGGCCATGTGCCCACCTTCAATTTTAAACAAGGACCCAGGGAGGTGGCAGGTCATTGTGCTGTGGGGGTGCCCCACTGGCCCCCCACAATAATTTCATTTTAGCCCTGGTGAAGTGACAGTCCCTGGGGCGCGAGCATGCCCACCAGGCCTACCGGCACACATTATAAACAGTGCCCCAGGGAGGTGGCGGTCTCCAGGGCTGTGGGGGGGTGCACAGGCCTGCTGCATTCATTGAATTACTTTTACCCGGGGGAGGTGGCGGTCCTTGGGGCACAGGAGGGTCGAGTGGGCCCATCTGCATACATTACAAGCAGTGCCTTAAGGAGGTGGTGGTCTCCGTGACTTTAATGAGTCCTAGGAGGGTGGACCAGTGCACCCCCTTATATTTTTAAGGTGTTCCGGTAGGCCTCCTGGGCATGCTTGCGCCCCAGGGACTGTCACTTCACCAGGGCTTCAATGAAATTATTGTGGCAGATATCAACAAAAACTGCGCCTTCAAAGAATGTAAGCAACGTTCTACATGTCATTTCTATTATGAATGCTGCACACTTTGAGATGTTCAAGGATATTTGGAGCAGCACTGTGGGACATTGTGTGTATTGCTTACAACAAGTATTGGCAGCAATTTTATTTTCAACTACAAAACAGTTTGCTTTTTTTTTATTTGGACATGACAGCGTTTGATTGCAGGCAAACGAAGTGCACTGTCTGCACAGTGTTTGGTATTGTGCCTGCCCACTGTTCTTCTTTGGATTACTTCAAGTTCATGCCTGCATTATTGATCGTTAAAGGTTTACTGGAAGAACTTGATGTCTGTCACTACATTGCCACCGTTCTTCTGTGACCACGGTTGTGAGGCACTCTACATTTTTGTTTTGTGGATGCTGTTGCCGTTTGTATTGGCAGTGCCTGGGGCCAAGGGAGGTGAGACATTATTGGTCTATCATTTGTAAGATGGTGTGAGACTTCATTGTCAGCGGGCATTGGTGAACCGCCGTTTTTTCATGTTTAAAAAATGAGGCACGAGTTGTACACAGCGTGCATTCCCTCAGCGCGTGCACAGTCACCAAGTTTAAACGTGTGTATCCAGCGTGAGCACTCTTACCTGCGTCATGTTTCCTGGAGTTACTTCGTGGGATCTTCTCTTACGATGTGGTATCTTCTATGTCTTTAGCTGCTGACGGACGCACTGATGCGCAAGCGTGCTGTGAGCCACTCAACACGACATTGACAGCGTGCCGCCATCTTTTGGTTGGCTGTGGCACATGTGACCAGTTGGTGATCAGCTTTCACTTCGCCAACCACGTTCTCCGCGCTTGTTCAGATGCGGAAAGTGAGGCGTGTTGGTTGGAGAACATGTGTCATAAATTTGACAACGCAGGTAACTACATCTGATTTTAAAGCATATTTGTATTCTATTTTGTTTTTCACGGAATACTGCTGTTCCGGTCCGTTTTTGAACAAAAAGTACTTCGACACAATTTTGTGACTGTCGCTGTGCCTTCCTCATTATAACTGCCTGCAAAGTGTGGGACATTTGATTAAAAGATGCTGTACAACCATTCCAGGACAGAAGTTTGTGCAGTCACTTGTGACGTGTTTTTGGTGTAGACTGCACTTGAGTGTACAACTGACTACTCTGTGGGGGACTAAATGAGCGCGGTTGAAGAAACTTATATCCTACAGTTTTTAAGTCAGCATACCATACATTTTACGTACATCTGGCATCTATGGGCAGCACATTAAACTAATGGTTAGCGGACTGTGAAGTTTTTAAAGTGGGTAAAGCTATTGTGCGTGAACCATATTTGTTCTCCCTCATGTTTATTGTTCACTACATGCTGGTTTGAAAAATGTTTACGATTCAATGTTTGATCTATGCTGATGTACGCAAATGTATGTTAACTATGCCCATATTTATATGTTAGGTGGCTTAACAAGCCTTACTTGAGGGTGGCATATTTGACGTGTTTTGGGCTTTTACAACTTAGGTATCCCTTACCTTGGGGTGGTATTGGGTTTTTTCCCATATGCACACTTTTTGACACAGTACCCTTACATGAGGGTTGGCTCTAAGGGTTTTGTTCCCCTTTTCACTTGTTTCAAGGTGTTTGTTCCTTGTGTGCGTAAGCCACCATGTGCTGCACGTTCAATTTTGTTGTAGTGGGTGTTTCCCTTTTCACACAAAGTATTGATTTTAGTTTCACTTGTTGCAAGGTGTTTTTTCCTTGTGTGCGTAAGCCACCATGTGCTGCACGTTCTAATTTGTTGCAAGGTTTTTGTTCCTTGTGTGCGTAAGACACCTTGTGCCGCACAGTCGTTTTTGATGTAGTGGGTGTTTTCACTATTTTTCATGGGGGGTTTCGTTCCTTGGGTCCCTTATTTTGGGGCTGAAAATTGGGTTCCAGTCCTTTTTTCCACACTACTGGTCTCCTTACATTGGGAGTATACACGTTGTCCCTTATTTGGGGGGGGGGGGCAGGAATTTGGGTTTCAGTCCCTTTTTCCACATTTTCACATTTTAACTTTGTCTTTCTCCCTTGTGTGGTTTTTTCCCTCTCGTGATGCAGTTTCTAATGTTCATCCCTGGGTTATGAACCATTGACTTTTGTTGTACATTGTTGTTTATAGTTTTTAAAGTTTAGTTTAATTATTCTTCTGTTTTATAGGAAAGAGATAATGTAGTATTCTCATGTTGTGTTATTATGTACCGTGTTATCTTGCTCCTAGCTGCTCAGCCAGTGTGAATGTTCTGTGTGGAATGTTGGTGTGTGGGCCATGAGTGGAATGCTTGAGTGACTGGGTATGAGTGGTGACAGTTGGTGGAAGGGCTGAGCAGCTAGCAGGCTGCTCCTGGTGGGGCTGCTGTACAGGATCTAAGCTACATGTTTATCTACTTGAATAAACCAACTTAAATTACATCTACCAGTGTGGACTACGTTACTACAGTGTGGTTTAAACTGAAAGCGTACTCTGTCAAGTTTAAATGTGTGACTGGTACCATGTCTCAGGTATGTCTGTACTTGTACAAGTTGTCTGACACATGTGCTGCAGCTGATGACCCTATCTTAAAAACTATACAGTTTATCATACCCCTGCACAAATTTGGTCAGAGCTACTTCAGCATTCAGTCCCAAAGAACAGGTCTCTTAGATAGGCAGGCATCACGAAAGCACTTAAACACACATTGATACAAGGCTGCCCTGTCTAATGAGCAGAAAGTGATCCAAGCAGATTCTTTTACACACATTTAGAGAGCATGTAGTCTGAAACAGATGTAGTCTAGCACGTATAGGCCACTTTACATATGTCATCTTACCCCTAAAAAGGCACTAACACACTCATTGAGGTCTTTAGAAAGATACTTAGGCCTGACATTGAGAGCTCTGTCTGAGGTGTGTTGAAAGATGCTGACACTAATAAGAGTAACAAGAGAGGATATGATGTTCATTTTGGGTTAGGTCTGGCTCTGTGAGCTTTGTCTCTCTAATGAATGTGGTGCAGGAATGTGACTTTATAACATGGTCCAAGTGTATTAACCTCTAAACTAGACCATATATTTCTCCAGAAAGTAAAATTACATATAGGTCATACATAGTAATATGTGTGCTTGAAACTGAAGGTTTATTCTGTCAAGTTTGAATCTCTGACTCGTACCATGTCTGAGGTATGTTTATTCTTCTATGCGTTGTTTCACACGTGTGCTACTTAAAAAATATACGGTCTTTGATACCCCTAGACAAACATTGTCAGAGCTACTTTAGCATTCAGTCCTAGAAGCAGAGATAACTTACCTAGCTCATCATGTCTTTACTTCTATACATAGTCTGACAGCTGTAGTGCTGTTGATGACCGTAACCTAAAAACTATATAGTCTATCATACCCCTAGGCAATTATTGATAGACCTAATTCATCATTCTGGCCCAGAAGCACAAATGTGTTTGCTAAGCAGACATCATAGAAGCACTTGAACACATAGCTTCATACCTGGCTGCCCTGAATAATAAGTAGAATGTGATCTATGCAGCTTATTGTACACATATTTAGAGAGCATTCAATTTGAAACAGAGGTAGTCTAGTACTTATAGGCTACTTTACATGTGTCATCTTACCCCTATTAGAACATTGGAATGTTGAGCACTTCTTTGCAGATAATGGAGTGATCTGGGCTCATACTGGCTGGTAGAAGCCCGGAGAGTAACATTCTAATGTTGCTTTTATTTCACAGCTGTTGCTGTGAACAAAGGCCTCTCGGATCCCGAGGGGATTTCATCCCCCTCGGGCTCCGAGAGGCTTTTATTTTTACTAATTAGAGAATTCTGCTCTCTGGGGTTGATTGTTCTAATAGCCTTAGAGCCCTTCATAGTGTGCTCTACTAGCCATTAATGGCCGGCTCCCTTGTTAAAGGCCCTTGCCATCGATTCGGGCCTTTAGATCTTGAGCGGGCCTTTAATGGCCGGTAGAGCCCACTACGTCGGGCTCTAACTCTATAAAAGACACTGACACACTCATTGAGGTTTCTAGAAAGATGCTGACACTTAGAAGATTGGCAAGACAGGAGTTGGCCTTTTATTTTGGATTAGGCCTCGCTTTATGAACTCTGACTCTCTAATGAAAACGTAGAGAAAAGTGAGGGTTAAAAGATGTTTTCAAATGTATTAGCCTCTATCATAGTCCATATATATATAACTCTTTGTGAAGGTTATATATATAACTCTTTGTGAAGGTGCATTGCAAGTAGGCCATTGCTAGTGAGGTGTGTGCATTAAAATGAAAGTGTATTTTGTCAAGTTTTAATGTGTGTGTGCTACCATGTCTCTGGTATGTTTGTATTTCTATGTGCAGTCTGACACGTGTGGTGCAGTTGATGACCCTAACTTAAAAACTATACAATCTAGTATACCCCTGCACAAACATTGTCAGAGCTACTTCACCGTTCAGTCCCAGGAGCACAGATGACTTAGCTACCGTGGCCCTGTGAAAGTACTTGAACACACAGCTTAATCTCTGCCTGCCGTGAATAATAAATAGAAAAAGATCCATGCAGCTTCTTTTATACACATTTACAGAGCATGTAGTGCCAACCAGAGGTAGACTACTATTTATAGTCCACATTACATGTGTTATGTTATCTCTAAAAGGCAGTGTCACACTCATTGAGGTCTCTTGAAAGATGCTGACATAAATAAGAGTGGTGTGAGAGGAGACAGTCTTTCATTTTGGGTGAGGCCTGTCACTGTGAGCTACGTCTCCATAATAAAACTGATCGACAAATGTGAGATTTAAAACATGTTGCCAAGTGTATTAACTTCTCTATTCTAGTGCATATAACTTTATGCAAAGGTATACTGCAAGTAGGGCGTAGATAGTGATGTGTCTGTTTGAAACTGAAAACGTATTCTGTCAAGTTTGAATGTCTCACTACAGTCATGTCTGAGATATGTCTGTACTTCTACAAGTAGTCTGACATGTGTGGTGCAGGTGATTACTCTAACTTCAAAACTATATGTTCTATCAGACCCCTAGACAAATATTGTCAGAGCTACTTTAACTTTCAGTCCCATAAACACAGATCAGTTTGCTAGGCAGGCTTCATGAAAGCACTTGAACACACAGCTTCATCCCCGGCTGCCATGTATATTAAACAGAAAGTGATCCATACAGCTTCTTCTACACACATTTACAGACCATGTGGTGTGAAACAGAGTTGGACTACTACATATAGGCTACTTTACATGTGTCACCTCACCCTTAAAAGGCACTGACACACTCTTGGAGTTCAATCCAGCCTTAGCAAAATCAGGTAAGGTTACAGGCATGCTCTGAAGTCCTTCCCCTTGAGTTGATGTTCCAGGCTGTGCATCTCCAGAACCTTGTGCACCTTCTTGCTCCTTCCTCCTGATAAACTCTGCTCTTGCAAGCCGGGTACTGTGCATGATCTTCAAGTGTTTATACATGAAAAATGTTCCACATGAGTATTTTCTGTCTGACCTACGTGACAGCACTTTCTTGCACAGCAGGCTGGTAACTCTCTGGGCATTTACTTCCTTTTGCCCCTCAGAAATGCTGAAAATTTCCTTACCAAACTTTCTTTTTTTGTTTTTAGGTGGCTCTCCGTCCTCCTTAAGCAAGTTCTCTTCATCCTGCTCTTCAAACTCTCTTGAAGCTGCCATCTTCTTTTTCAGATAAACAAAAATACCAAAATACCTGCAAATAGTTTCTGCTCTAATAAATGTGACTTTTGCCAGCCACACCCTGATGTAGAAGAAAGAGGGTGGGATCTGTCTAGGTTTATAATGGAAAACATGTTTAACTAATCATATCTTTTTGTTTTTGTGTCACATGGGGTGTGCGACTATTACATGGCAGGGTCGAGTACCCAACTCGATCCCGTAAAATATTTTTGTTTTACATTTAAACTAACCTTGGTTACATATCATAGTATTTCATTGACCTATAACTATACCTCTTCATTCAAACTAAACTAAATAAATCTTTAAGTACATATATTATTAATGTAAAGAAATTTGTAGAGCCCGTCCCATGCGGGAACCCTGAAATAAGTGCAGGCGCAGTTCGCGGACGTATCGGCGACTCCTTAAAATAATATAAAATATAAAAATATTTTCTATTTAATACTATATAACTTTCTTTAGTATCTTAGTGAAACTCTAACTTTAAAATTAACCACACAAGTTCACATTTGTGTGTTTTAATACTACAAAAAATATGTCAGGGTTGCGTCTCTTCCACGACTCCGCAATTGCATTCTGCAACAAAACATGGAGGTAACACATGTTTTAAACAAAACTGTTAAAGTAACACACAAATTTAAATTATGCACAACCACAATTAATACTTTAAGAAATCACACTGAAGCCACGACCCCTGATGGACCTGGAAATATGTGCCGGCAGGGTGCACGACAGCATTGCGGCCCCTTAAAATCCCTAAAATACATTTTTAAATTAACTTTAACATAACTTCATATTCATTTCACTACTCTACTTGTAAACCACTACCCTTAAAATGTATATAAAAAACACATTTTACTGTATTTTACACTTTTAAACATATAACGGATTCTGCACTTCAAATGCAGAGACCACGTCCTGTATGTAACTCCATTTTTATATACAAAAAATAATTACAAACAAATAATATTACCACGATATTATCACCTATCCACTCATATTTGGGGACAAAGGTTTTTGGGTGTCCCCAACAAGGTGGCCATGCACCGGGGGATCTGGTCCCCAGGGCAATATTGGCCCGGGGAGGGGGACACACAAGTCCCATTCCCCATTTATAAAAAAATAGATGAAGGCCTGGCCCTGGGGATGTGGTCCCCAGGGCCAAAATAGGCCTGGGGAGGGGGGCCACCCAAACCCCCTCCCATTTAAAAAATAAAATAAAGTAAAGGACAGGCCCCATTGATGGGGTCCCGGGGCCATAATCGGCCCGAGAATGGAGGACGCGCAGACCCTCTCCCCATTTAAAAAAAAAGACTGGTCTTGGGGATGGGGACCTCAGGGCTGAAATCGGCTGAGGTAAAGGGGCTATGCAGCCTCCCTTCCCTAAGAAAAAAATATTTAATAAAAAAAAATCTGGCAATTCTATGGAGGCCATGCCCCCTTCACCACTGTACAAATGCGTCTTCTGGTGCAATGGTGGTTGGGGAATGAAATCCCCTTGAAGGCTGAGGGTCTGAGATCTAAAGTGGACTACTTTTGCCAACCAGTAGTGCTTCAGAAGGAGCATTTGCAGTGTGATGGAGAAATGGGGTGTGGCCTCTGACAACCTCTCAGCAATCCAGCTATATGGGTGTTACTGGGGGTGGCAGGAGGGGTAGTTGGTCCCCAAGGACACTCAAGAGCCAAGGGGACATCATCCCCCAAATAGCAGTGTGCCAGGAGGTGCATTTACAGAGTGGTGGAGAAAGGGGACATGGCCACTGAACATCTCTCATCAAATACACTGTGTGGGACTTACTAGAGTTAACAGAAGGGGTAGCTGGCCCCCAAGGATCTCTGGAGCAAAGGGGGCTTCATCCCCCTACTAGTAGTGTGCCAGGATCCACGTTTGAACTGTGGTGGCGACAGGGGGCATGGTGTCCGACAACCTCTCAGCAATCCTGCTGTGTGGGACTTAGTGGAGGTAACAGGAGGGGTAGTTGGCACCCAAGGACATTCTTGAGGGCCAACTACCCCTCCTGTTACCTCCAGTAAGTCCCATACAGCGGGATTGCTAAGAGGTCTTTGGAGGCCACACCCCATTTCTCCACCACTCTGTAAATGCGACTCCACTCGTGGTGCACTACTTGTTAGGGGATAAAGTCCACTTTACAACTGAGGGACCTTAGAAGCCAAGAAGCCCTCCTGCTACCTCCTGTAAGTTCTACACAGCGTGATTCCTGAGAGCTGGTCAGAGGCTCAGCCCCCTTTCTCCACCACTCTGCAAACACGATTACTAGTTAAAAAACTATAGAAATTCACTGAAAAAAACAAATGTTACAGGCATGTTATAGTTAGGAATTAGCTTTTAAAAACACTTAGAATTTCACTAAAAAGAACAAAGGTTACAGGTATGTTATAGTTCGGAAACAGCATAAATAAACCTTAAAAATTCACTGGAAAATACAAACATTGCAGGGACATTATAGTTAGGCTAATGTTTCACTCATACAAAACCAGAGAAAATCAGCAGTTATAATCAGCTGAGCTAACTATAACTTGCACCCTGGAATGCACTGCTTATGACCTCACATATTACATTACTCATGATATGGTCAGTGACATCACTGATGACATCACTGATGATGTCACTCGTGACATCAACCATGGAATCTCTGACACACCCACTGACACCCCAATATAACCTTTCATACAACCACTCCAACTTCTATACTAGCATTCTCAAAACCATTGACACGCCCTTACCAGTACTTATACACCCACTCACTGATTCATAGGTCTACACACACACACACATCCACTCAGTTACCCATAGAGTCACTCCCACACCAACTCACTCACTAATACAGCCACTGATATATCCACTCTTACAGCCATCCTTCCACTCACACAGAGTCAGTCACTCATAGAGCTACTCACAAACCTTGCCTCTCACCAAAAGAGTCAATCACACAACCATTTACTCACCTATACATTTATACACACACCCACCCATTTATTCATACAGATACTAACACATACTCACTTACCTATACAGTCACTGACACAAGCACACACTCACCTATAAAGCCACTCTTGCAATCACTCAGTCACACATACAGCCACGTACTCCAACACTCACCTATACTGCCTTTCACATATGCAGTTACTCACCAATATACCCCTGACACATTCATTCACTCACTGACACAACCATATATACACTCACCCATACAGCCACTTACACACACACACACTAACCCATAGAGCCACTGACTCACCCACACACTCATCCATACAGGCAGTTACATACCCCCTCACCCACCCACACAGACATTGAAACACCCATACACATTCTCAGACAACCAATCACTCACCTATACAGAAACTCACATACACACTCACACACCCATGCAACCACCTATCTACCAACTGACAGACAGATACAGAAATTCACACAAGTCACTCACCCATACATTCAATGCACACTTAACTATTCACTTATACAGTTAATGACACACCCACTGATTCACCAATACACCTTGGTATGTACATTAAACACTCATAAACGTTTTAAAAAAACACTCACAGTCACTGGAAGATGTCATCAGTGGTATCATCAGTGATGTCATTTGAGATGTCATCCATGATGTCATCAGTGATGTCACTGACCATGTCATGAGTGATGTAATATGTGAGATCATAAGCAGTGCATTGCAGGGGAACGAGTTATAGTTAGCTCAGCTAACTATAACTGCTGAATTTCTCTGGTTTTGTACGAGTGAAACATTAGCTTGACTATAACGTCCATGTAACCTTTGTTTTTTTGAGTGAATTTCTAAGGTATTTGAAATGCTATTTCCTAACTATAACGTCCCTGTAACCTTTGATTTTTTCAATTAATATACATATTTATAAAGATATATATATATAAAATAATATTATATTTTTGTAACTAAAATCCCCAAATGTTAAAAACTATTGTATAGTGAAACTGTTTCCACTTGATTGATCAAATTAAATAATACTATTTCAAACCCACTCTTGTTCAACAAACAATAAAGTTTTGAAGAGGTAAGATTTACCTTTGTAACTACACATCCTCACTCATTATGGAAAGGATATTTAAATGAGAAGTTCAGGCTTGGGGCCTGATTTACTTACAGTTGTGGCAATGCTCAGCAGCAGCCAAAGTTGCTCTGTTGCATCAAAGGGAGAAAGCAAAACAGCTCCGTATCTGCTAAAATAAAGAGCTTTTTCACTCTCACCCCCCACTGACACATTTTAGGATGCAATGCACCACACATATATCCTTGCACGATAGAGCAAGTATGTGTGTGTGATGTCCCGCATTGTGCAAGTGTATGTGTGTGATGTCTAGAAAAGGTTTTGTATTGAAAGGATACCGATTTAGTAGACAGGGGTCAGCATACAAAAACATGTGTGGTTTCTTGGGAGTAGCAACATTCTAATGGGATGCCCCATCAACACAAAGTAAAGCAAAGAGGTGCAAAGTACTAGTTTATTTTACTTTAGGGATACTTTCCAGTGGAAATCAGGAGTTCCACTTGAAAGTAAACCCTATTGCAAGACTTTGCACTGGCTTGCTCCAGTTTTTGTGCCACTGCACTGTGGTAAAGGGTTGATAAATGTGTCCCTTATTATGCTATCTCCAAAACCACACACATTAGGAAATAATTCAATTTTTGGGAGCTCAGATTTAATATCCTATCTCCAACCCCACACTCAATGGAACAATAGTTTAATTACAGGAACATAAAATCTACTATTCTAACTACAACCTAACACCATTGAAAAAAGTGTCTAACTTTTGGGTGTTCAGATTTACTATTTGAACTCCAACTCTACACTCACTGGGCAAAGGGTTTTATTTATGGGAGTTCAGGTTTACTATTCTAGCTTCAACTTTACACCCATTGGAAAAACTGTTTCATTTTGGAGAGTTCCAGGTTACTATTCCCCTTACAGTCCTTCAATGAGGAATGTTTTCAATGTTTGGAAGTTTCATTTTGGGAAGTTCAGATATACTATTCTAAATCCAGTCCTACACTTATTAGGGAAAGTGTGTTGCTCGGGAGTGTTCTAACTTGTTATTCTGATTCCAAACCTATGTGCTCAAAAATAGTTTGAAAAAGAAAAAAATCATACCCTCATTATTTATTAAAAGACTGAAATAATAATTTTAAAGATTTTGATTTTTGCATACATATTTATGTTTATATTTGTAATCAATGTATTCATTTACTTACTATTA
Organism: Calotriton arnoldi; assembly: GCA_963921515.1. Lineage (NCBI taxonomy): Eukaryota > Metazoa > Chordata > Amphibia > Caudata > Salamandridae > Calotriton > Calotriton arnoldi. Next base: position 570,935 of record CAWUFW010010013.1, read on the forward strand.
TAATGCATCAGGTTGTTTATTATTGAATTTTATTATTTATTTATTTAAACTTTTAATTTAATTTTAGAAAAATGAACACATTTCTCTATTAAAAAACAATAAGCGTTTTTAAAACAAATAATTAAATAACTTAATTAAATTACAAGTATATATTACATTAAAATTACGTGATCAACTCTTTAAAAAAAGTAATATCTTCTTTATTTAAAATAACTTCCAAAATGTTTCTCTTTAGAAACCACAATCCATTAATTTATAGGTTTAATTATCTGAACAATTACTTTTTTTAAATGATTGATCTACAAAATTAGTTCTCTTGTTATAAAATACTTACCGCCTTATTCCTCTTTGAAATCCAACTTGTTAAGTTTTTGTATGAGGTTAATAAATAAATTAACTGTTTATTCTAATTAACTTACTGATTAATATATCAAATATTATTTTGTAACACATAGATGTAAATACCTTTTTTAAAGAGTGTCCACCCTAATCTCCTATAATATAACTCCACTAATTATCCGTACAACAGATAGTGGGTGTGATTATATCAATGGAAGAGGCCCATAAACAAAGACCCTCACAGGTTTGTTGGGAGGTTCCATCATAAATGGATGTCAGTCTCACACCAAGCAGGGACAATTAAAATTAATTTTGTAGACCCTTTAGAGACTGGGACTGTCTCACTTGACTTTGATCCTCTCATTTGTTTTGTTTTAACTGTGGATTGTATGTTCATCAATTATTGATTCATGATGCCAATACGAATGAATTTTAGTGGTGGTTACTATATAGTATAATGTGGTTGTGATTGCCATTAGAAAAATTTCTGTATGGCAGCTTACTGAGAATACATAATGCAATTTATGTTCAATTGAGGAATTTGTTTGCATATATTTTGTTCAAAAGTCCCATCCCCAGTTATCCTTAAAGGTCAAACCCTATTACAATATGGCCAGAAGATGAAGGCCAAAGTGTTTGACTTTGTGGTCTGCTCATTCTGACTATGAAGGAAACAGTCAAGGTTTCTTCCTCCAGTGCCTAACTAGTGGAGCCCAGGACAAAGCACAGCCATTGATGCCACCACCACAGACAGTTGTGCTTATAGTCCTGCAGAGCAACCCACCCCTTTAACTACAAAGGTCCTCCTCTAGGATGTCTTCAAATTCCTGGAGGAGGTGATGGACGCTCAAAGAGACATTACTCCGAGACTGCATTTTAGACCGGCATTTTAATTAGGGAGAGATGGGACCTGTTGCCTGTGGAATGAATGGAAACAGTTGGGGAAGGGTTAGTTTTTTAATGTTTTATAGATTACTTTGGTTCTGTAGGAGTGTGGGCCTTTTGAGGGTGGTGTATGGGATCAGTTGAGGATGGCATAGAAAATAAAAATTAGGTTTAGTGTTTTTTAGGGTTTAGGAAGAGGAATGAGCCTGTTCCGAGTGGAGTGGAGTAGTAGATGTTTTTGAATAAAATTACTACTTTTTAGTCAACTTATGGGTTCTTATTATTATTATTGTATGCATTGCCTTCAATTAAAATCATGATGCTCCACCTACCTCTGATTGAGTCTGAGCCCCAAGCTTGACATATTACAAAGACATTGTTCAACTGTCCACACTCATCATCCTCTTCCTGTTCTCTCACTGCTTGACCTGATCTGACATTACCAGGCTACCCCCATGAGGAAGCGTGCAGGCTCCCTCTGCCAATCAATGTTAGAAAACTGACCATGCTTAACCTTTACCCCTTTCCATCATGACTTGTTTTCACTTGAGATCCCGCCATCCCATCAGAAATATTTGTGTACTGCCCTACCCTCTGCAGTCACCACTAAACTGTACCTACAAAGCACAGACTAGAGATGTCACATTATGCATTCTGCCTAATCCCGCCAACAACTCCTCCACTCCCTCCTTTTAGTTCTTACCTGAGCATAAATGTAATGTCTGCCACCTCCAATAATATGTCAGTACCAGTAATATGATTGAGGCATATTACCAAATGAACTAGCAACTGGTGGCCCTAACAGGTTTAAAAATTGAAGATGTCAGATTCAAAATAAGGCTATTATATTAAGAATGGATCATGTGAACCAGTTACTAAGGATTCTGATTTTGCAAAATGAAACCAAAACAAAAGAAAGATAGAGTGGAAAATGCAAGACAGAGACTAGCATAAATCATGACAGTGGACAGAATCATTTACTAAAGTAATTGTAATGAACATTTAATTCTCTCATTGAGGTTACTTTGGTAGATTTGTCAGACACATTGAATCTCTTTGGGGTTTAGACTGTGGAAAAAATACACTCTACTTGTCCTTGTTAATATTTATTTTCTGCACTATGATACACTTGAGGGAAGAATGTTAGGGATTTCATGATTGGACGGGTAAAAACAATTAGTGAAATGTTTAGAGAGTCAAACACAGCTTTCATCAGCTCCATGAGCAAGGTCTATATTTCATAGAAGGAAATGGCAGTTAATTTAACATATTTATATAGTCTTTAGTTGTCCCAGACTCTTAAATTAATCCCTGGCTAGAATGTAAATAGTATTAATAATAGTAAAGAAAATTATACCACATTCAAACAGTGCAACTGTATTCTTCTGCAGTGTCCATCTTGGAAAGAGTGCTGAAAAATAGAAGGAGAGAATGATGGAGGTTCTTTGTAGAAGCAAGACCTGAGGCATGGAAAAAAGAAAAGGCAATATTTGATAGTTGAGTTAAGCATGGTTTGTGAGGAGACAAAGAGTGTGTAGCATAAGCTGTCATGCCATAAATTAAAGGCCAATGTAATACTAATCCCAGTCAAACAGCCAGTTGCATGTGCCTTGGATGATTGATCACCAAACATTAACAAGCATTAGTTATGTTAACATTTTCACAATCACTTAGAATTCACCACTCGATACACTAGTATGCATTATTCCAATTATCACCTTTCAGTCCACAGCAGTAGTCCTCTTTGAGCCGTGTTTCACATAGAAGTAGGCAGGAATGTTTCCTTCTGCTAGATGTTGTTGATAGGACTTGAAGATTTTATTTCTTCAAAAAAGATCCAGACCTGTTGAAGAAGAAAATAAAAAGAAATTTAGCAATAGTCTTGTTTATGTAAATTTAGGGTATCCAAAGAGCCAAGAAATACCATAGTTCAGTTAACAAAAGGACGGTCAAGTAATGCTGCAAGCAACACATGGAAGTGTTTATCCAGTATGATCACTTAAACATTAAATACCAAGTTTACCTAAGCCCCTCCCCTCCATGACATGGCATTCATTGATGCAAGTTACCTATTTCAAGTGTGGTATCCATCTACCTGTCTATGTGTCTTTTTCCCCATGGAAGCAACATACATAAGCAGTGCAGTCATTTCAATCTTCACTGGTAGCTGAGCCTGGGAATGAAAGGTTAGGCACTCAAGCCCTAGATTCCCCCTTTGAAGAGGAAATAAGTGGGAGATCGCTACATGAGATGATGTCAATTTAAGAGAGCTATCAGCGAGCAATAAAGTTAGTGTGAACACTGTAGGAGACATGCCTGATGTAAGGTTTATTTCCTGGATTGTTGCAGGCATAAAATCCCAGCTAAATTATCCACTTTGGGGGGACTTTGTTAATAAATACCACTTCAGTACCCTTCAAGAAACATCACATGGGCCCTGAAGCTCGCTTGTAGAAGGAGAGGATTTGGCTTACTGGCTAGAGTGGTCAACCTCGAAGCTGGGGAACTGGGTTTGAGTCTCGGCAGGAAAGCTCAAAATCCTGTGATTCTGGGCAAATCACTTTATCTCCCGTGCCTAACAGAATTAATGTGTCCATTTGTAATGCAACTGGTGCTCATGCAAAGTGCTCTGATACCTTCGGGTCATGTTTACGCTATAAAAAACAAAAACAAAAAATTGAATTTGTTTCTTCTAACATTAATGCCTCTCTGTCAAGTGCAGGAAGACCCTCAGGAGGCCTTCTCATTTGGAATAAAATTGTATTGAGTCGCAAGATAAAAAACCGCAAAAGTCCCTCACACGATCTTCTGGAATTGTTGTTACACCAGTGTCAGGTATTTCATTCATATTAATAGATTGGTGCTGCTGAGTAAAGGATCCGACTCTCCTTTGTCCTGAATTATTTTTAGAGTAAACTGGCCTTTACTGGTCACTCCTTTTAATTAGTGATTTCAATACTGAATTTGAACTTCTAGACAGTTGTGAGTCCTTGCCACAGGCACAGGATGATGACTGGGGCATAGCGCTCACTCCCATCAAATTGTGGCAACACAACTGACTGCCTTGATTCTCTCATGAAGGGTAAATGCTTGCAAAGGTTGTTCTCAATTGGATATCAAGGGTGCAAGCACATTTAGAAGGGTAAACTCAGAGATCAGATTTGACTGTGTCATGGTAGACTTTCGGCTGTAGTCGTTCTTAAGGGATATCACAATTATAGAACAGTCAGACAGTGATCATTATGCACTCTCATTAACAATGTCAGAGTCCATAATACCTGCACTGGCCTACCAAATTGAAAGCCAAACGTTGCCCCATAACATTTACTTACAATTGTAGCAGTGTTAATTGCCTGTAATTGCTAATGAAACAAAAACCCTGGTAAATGTTTACACTGCCATTCTAACCTTAAATAAGTGCTATGCATCTGTACCAGTAGGCAAGAATCCTATTGTGCAGATTTATACTGCCCTATTTGACTCACTCAAAACCTTTTTGTTAAGGATTGTAAAGCACATATTAAAAAGATGAAGCAAAACCCCTGGTATCCAGCAGAGTGCAAAAGGGCTCATTTTGATTTAATATTAGCCATTAAGAGCTGTAAAAGAGACGATGAACATGGAGCTAGAAGGGTTTAAAATAAATTGCTAATTAACAGCAAGAGAGCATGGCTGATGCAAATTGGCGTGATCTATTGGAAACTTCTAAGAATAAAGATAGCCGCTCTTTCTGGCATAAAGGCATATAATTGTCTGCAATGCTGCATCTTAGGCAAGCTCCACACAGTGCCAGAGTCATGGAAGAAAAGCTTTTCAGATCTGCGTTCAGCATGCCAAGAGACTAGTTTACAATCCTTAAGCAGTATATCTGACCTCCCGGGGGGGGGGGGGGATCACTGTCTATTATTATTAAATACTATCTGAAATGGTCCATCTCAGAGACTGAAAACGCAATTTTGAGCTTGAAAGCACGGAAAGCCCCAGAACAGGACAATATTCCTGGTGACTTATACAGATCAGAACCATTAGTTTGGGCGCCCTATATTAACTTGCTGTTTAAGACCATTGTTGAAGATGCAGGAATACCAGACACATGGAAAAGGTTGGAAATAACCCCAATCCATAATTAATGCCCAAAAATTAGTCCTGCAGATTATAGACCTGTTTGTCTCCAGAAAATCTTTTCCCGACAGACAGCAGGACTGGATTGCAGAGAATTATGTAATTTGTTACCTCCAAGCATAGTTTCATAAGAGCATAAGTACCACTGACCAAATATTTCATCTCATCTCATTATACTGGTCATATAACCATAAAACATGATCATCTTTATATTGCATTTCTTGATTTGCAAGCAGCCTTTGTCCTAAAAATTAGAGCGCCCTGTAAAAGAAATTAAAATTACTCTGGTACCTGATACCATCTTGCCAGTTGTAATCCACTTGCATGATTATGCACAGGTGAGAAGGGGCAGTCACAGAGAATTAACCAAACATATTCCAATCATGAGAGGGGTAAGGCAGGGTTGCACCTTCACCCCAACTATTCTCCTTATTCTTCAATGGAGTTGTCAATTTATTACTGGCTTGTGTTAATCATTCTCCTAAAGTTGTAGGTCTTAAAATGCCTGACCTCCTGTTCGCTGATGCTACTCTTTTTCTTTTTTGATCTCCAGAATACTGATGGGTATGCAAAAGCAATAAAATAAGTGTAATGAATTTTGTGTCAAGCAAGGGCTGAAGAATAACTGAGAAAAACCAAACAGTATGCACAGGACCCACATCTGGGCATACCCTTCCCACTTATGGTGACAAAACCAAAAAGAACAAATGATAGACGGAATCAAACATTCACCTCCAGTCACGAATCTGGGTTTGATCAATCATTTTTTTGATCACCACGCCACCCCAGTTTGGACCCATCTATATGCAAATCAGTCTTGGCCCTGCTCCCCATGCCAGACCAGGTTCTCCCTTTTTTGCATTTGTCGCCCTAAGTGGGAAGAGTATGTCCAGACGTGGGAACTGTAATTGCCATGCCACCAGATTCAAGCTAGCCTGACTAATGAGGGTTGATATCTCGAAATTGGTCCCAGGATGCATGTTTCTGGTCCGGGGACCTGGCCTGGCAGTTCAGGCTGGGTCGTTCCCATGGGGACCAGGGTCAAGACTGATTTGCATATGGCTGGATCCAAACTGCGGTGGCGTGGTGAGCCATAAAACGACTGAATAAACTATGATCTGTGACTGGGGGTGAATGTTTGATTTGTTCAGGATTCCACCCATTAGCTGTTCTTTTTACAAAATGATGGTCAGCTACATAGCAAACAAAGAGGAAGGCCTGGAGAACAAAGACAAAATAGTCCCCTGTGAGTTACACAGACACACACACACACACACACATGAAAGCAGGCATGGAGAACAAAGGAAACATGGCTGTCCTGCCCTGGCTGATGTCCGTTCCACCCACAGCAAAAACGTGCAGCATTGCAGGTAAAGAATTGCACAAATATATACCCAAAATGTACCTTATTTACCACTAATAGAGCAGCCAAAATAAAATATATAGTAGCAGCATAGCAAATATGAACACTGTCAAATTTTACAAAATAAACTTTAAATATTCCACACAATCAAACAGTTCCAGGCAACAATTTCTTCATCAAAATACCTTTAACAGTTGGAGAAAAACAAATTAATCAATCATCTCAAACATAAACTAACTCATACTCTGAGGACAGTGTCAGAGGATAAAGAAAAAAGTCTTCTTACATAGCCTGAACTCTTGGTGCCACCTCCACGTTAGCTACCAACAACAGACACAAGTAGAGAAAATAATAATCTAAATTTGACATGAATTCAAGGCCATCGATAGGCCCTACAGTTACAAAGAAATTCTTGCACAGCAGCAGTGAGAATGTGAAAAATACAAATTCGCCAATGGCCTACTGTACACTAGGCCCCATATAGTAAAACAGCATAGTATAATGATAAATCTGGATGACATTCACAGCAATACAAATAAAAGGAGGAAATATGTATAATCACAGAGCTTCACCATCCCCAAACATCCATTCAATTAAATACTTTATCCAATCCTACATGGCCCTGACTGCACCCCATACTCCAGACTCCAGGCCCGCCGCCAACAAACAAACAAGACTATAAAAAAAGAAAAAGTAGTGGAACCTGCACACCCTCAAACAACAAACATGGTGCAAGTACTGCACTAAATGTACTTGATTTTGCCATCCATAATGGTAAACAAATTGAGGGCAAAAGCCTTTACATTACAGGAATTACCATGCAGTGCATTTACCACACATTGTTTATCATGCACATTTTTACCACTCTTATGCCCATATTAAGTATAATGTTTTATGTGTATATATATATATATATATATATATATATATATATACATACACAAGAGTTGCCCCCAATGAAGACGCCAACACACAGGGAGAGTTCACCCTTTAATCCGAGGACTGCATGAAGATCAGCCTCCCGCCTCAAATCGTATCCATAAGGCCAGACGCGTTTTGGACATAAACTGTCCTTGTTCACAGGCCAGCAGAGAAAACGGCAGACGTAATTTGATCCACCTACTTTGTTATAAATGTCCTGCCCCAGTGGGCGTGTATCAATGTCCCGCCCCAGTGGGCGTGTGCCCCATTGCACACTGGTTATTGCAGTTCACAAAATTAATCAGACCCCAGTGGGTGCTGCCGACTCTCATAATGTTGCAAATCAATACCCCCAGTGGGGTGATTAAAAGCAGGAAAAGCAGAAATCCATGCCAATACTCCGTCACTCGGAACGGACCCCCTGTTCTTAACAGCGTCTTGGTTTCAAAGGCGTTGCAGAGCCGCTCGATCAGCAGCGGGGCGTCTTCGCGGCTGGAGCAGCCGCTAAAAATCCATACACAAGAGTTGCCCCCAATGAAGACGCCAACACACAGGGAGAGTTCACCCTTTAATCCGAGGACTGCATGAAGATCAGCCTCCCGCCTCAAATCGTATCCATAAGGCCAGACGCGTTTCGGACATAAACTGTCCTTGTTCACAGGCCAGCAGAGAAAACGGCAGACATATTTTTTTGAACCACCTACTTTGTTATAAATGTCCCGCCCCAGTGGGCGTGTATCAATGTCCCACCCCAGTGCCCCATTGCCCACTGGTTATTGCAGTTCACAAAATTAATCAGACCCCAGTGGGCACTGCCGACTCTCATAATGTATATATGTATATGTATATATATATATATATATATATATATATATATATATATATATAGTTTCAGAGTTATGATTGGAGCGGTTTTAGGTTTAGGTTTAAGTAGGGGATTAGGTAAGGGTAGAAGTATTGGGTGGTAAGGGTATTTTAGGGTTTAGGGATAGGTAGAAGTATAGGATGGTAAGGGTAACTTTAGGGTTTATGTGTGGTTAAGGGTATTGGGTGGTATGGGTAGGGATATAGGGTGGTAAGGATATTTGGGGGTTTAGGGGTGGTTAAGGGTGTTCGGTGGTAAGGTGGTTTTAGGGTTTAGGGTGGGCAAGGGCACTGGGAGATAAAGGTATATTAGGGTTGAGGGATGGGTAGGGGTAACGGGTGGTAAGGGTATTTTTAGGGTTTGGGGTGGGTAGGGGTATTGGGTGGTAAGGGCTATTTTTAGAGTTAAGTAGTGGGTAAGAGTACTAGGTGTAAAGGGTATTTTCAGGATTTAGATGTCATCAGTCATATCATCAGTGATGTCACTGACCATGTCTTGAGTAATGTAATATGTAAGGTCATAAGGAGTGCATTGTGAGGGATAAGTTATAGTTAGCTCAGATAAGTGCAACCGCTGAGTTTCTATGGTTTTGTGCTTGTACAATCTTAGATTAACTGTAACCCACCTGTAACCTTTGTTTTTTTAGTAAATTTCTAAGGTTTTTAAAATTCTACTTCCTAACTATAACATCCCTGTAACCTTTGGTTTTATCACTGAATTTCTAAGGATTTTTTAATTCCAGTTGCTAACTATAACGCCCCTCTAACCTTTGTTTTTTAAGTGAAAATCTAAGGTTTTTAAATGCTAAATCCTCACTATAATGTCCCTTTAACCTTTGTTTTTTATCTGGGAATTTCTAAGGTTTTTCAAATTCTATTTCCGAACTATAATGTCCATGTAAGCTATGATTTTTTATTGAATTTTTAAGGTTTTTAAATTGCTTCTGGAGATTCCAAAACTGTGACAAAAATTGTGAAAACCACAATTTGTGAGAAAAGGTTGTCCAGAGGTACAAATAAAAATACTCTACCAGTACAAATAAAAAATGCTCTACCATCTGAAAACTTTCCACAACAATCGATTAAAATCTTCAAAGAGACAACGAGATGCTGAACGTCCATCTACATCTTTAGCAAGTGCATCAATACCTGGGCAAAGAGTGCCTTCTGAAGTTCAACAACATTCTTAAGACATTGCACCTGAATGCAGTTGAATGGCCACTTATTGTATGGACTGTGGATTTGTGGTTAGTGCTGGTGAGCAGAGCATAACAGCTTTCCGCAACAGTTGCAAGATCATTATCAGTACCAGCCCTGCCTAGTACCACACATCATTGGTTAGATTATTGCGTTTTAGTGTGGTGTATGCAACATCTCACTAAAATGCATTAGTCACTGTTAGATCTGGCATCCTTGGTGTAGTTTTCCCTGACATTTTGCCTTCAGACCTACTGTTTTTGCTGACTTCGTTTTTGCTGGCCTTAGGATTCTGCGACCTTTACGACTGCTGACCAATGATACAGTGCTTGTGCTCTCTACCTAAGCATTGTAACATTAGCTTATCTACAATTGCTGTATTTAATTTTACGATTGGGCCTGCAGCACTTGTTATGTCACTCATTTCTGTAGCCCTTCAAACATGTCTTAGGTTGACCATTAAAGAGCCTGTGTGTGCAGTTTTAAACTGCCATGTCGATTTGGCAAGTTAACCCTCTTGCAAGGTCCAAACATTCCTTTTTAATACATATAAGTCACCCCTCAGGTAAGCCCCGGACAGCCCAAGGGCAGGCTGTAGTGTATTTTGAAAGTAGAACAGTAGTTTTAAGTTTTACATGTTCTAGTAATGAAAAACTTTTAAATTTGTTTTTAACTACTGCAAGGCCTCTCTGTCCCACAGGATAACATTGGGATTACCTTATTACTTTTTATAGGTGAAATTTCCAATTGGGAAGAGATTTGATGCCCCAAGTTTGGTGTTTCTGGAATCACAATTGAAAATCACAACTTATGGTGAAGACAGATTTTAAATTGCGGTTCTGAAAATGCTACTCTTAGAAATTTGGCAATGAGAATATTTGAAGCAACAATACATGCACTCAAATTAAACTAGTAAGTGTAACAATATTCCAACTTAATCTAACGAATCTTATACTAGTGTGCACTTCAAGAGTGGCTTCTGCAGACCACTTAATTTCAAACAGAACAATAAATATCCCAGTGATGACTGGGAAAAATCAGCGCACTACTATAAGGATCACTTATCCAAGTGTACTAAAGTAAACATAAATCCTTAATAATACGTTATCAATCTTTTTGAAACAATCATCCGAATATCAACAATAGAAAATTACAGGAAAAAACGATGCTTAAGTTCTTCCATAAATAACTTGAAGTCAAATGTTCTTCGATGACTCTGCTTTTAATTTCATATGCAGCAGGTAACGAATAGCCAAACTTAAAATAGATGTTCAAATACAATTCTTCTTGTTTAAACAAAAACGATCAAAAAAGATCCCAATGCATTTCGGGCTGATCACATAGCCCTTCCTCAGGGGAATCTAAAATCAAAATGTAAACAAATTACAACTAGAATGAAGTTGATATTTACAAGGTTCTTTAGAGAATTGAAGGTTGAATAGTAGCAAGAGCTCATAAGAGGGGACAAAGCAATAGCCATACTGAAAACCCATAAGACAGCCAACAATAGACGCACTGATGAAATAATAGAAAAACATGTGATACTGAAAGTACGTGCCTGTCCTCAAAAACTAAAGAAAAAAGAAAAAAGAGAAAGAAAAGATTACCACCACCTCCAATTGACGTGAACTTAACAAACAATTAAACCTCAAATCCACAAATCAAAACGTACCTTACTGATACAAGAACTCACAAAATTACGGTGCTCGTGTAAAACGTGTCCAAGATTATCTAAGAAAAGATAAAATAAGTGCTGGTGTAAGTTGATTGCCAAAACCTTACAACCAATGCTAAATCCAAAAAAATACGAGCTTACCCTTAACTGAAGCTCAAGAACCTAAAAGATAATTATCAGGCAAAATCTTTCTCTGACGAAGCAACTGTGGAAATAGAAAGCAGCAGTGAGCTCGTGCGTTTCAAGGTTTCGTTTGTCATAGATAGAAAAAGGAGAAACACAACTACAATTCTTACCCGTATCTCGTAACGCGAAACCAGCTGAAAGTTAGACGCGAGGTGAACTATCCAAATGGACGCAAACGTACGGCCCGGCATGTCCCGCTTATACGTAAAAAACGTGAAAATAAACGTGAAAATAGAAACCGGACTTAGGTGCGTAAATCAATGTTGTGAATCACACTGAATAAACGTGATGAATATAAACCTCAAAACGTGCCAAAAATAAAAATACAATGTAAATACCACAGGTTCAGTGTCAAAGAATAGAGAGTAAGAGAAATGATGAAAACAGAGAAAAGACTAGAAAAAGGCACTACATGAATACAGATCATATGATTACCAAACATAACAAATAACTAATACATCAAACAAACAGTAAATATGTGAAAAAACTGATTCTAAAGTACATATGTCATGATGATACTATTAAACAGCAACATAATTTCAGAAAATGCAAAAATCACTACAAGACAAACAGTCCATAACATAAGACTAACATAAATATAAACAGTATCCAATTTCACAAGAAGCAGGATAATTTATAAGAAGCAAGCTAATTCATATTTATCATTCAGACCTTTCGGATATAATGATTCCATGAACCAAATCCAATGAATTTCTCTTTGTGACAACAGTTGAGTCATGTCTTTATCTGGTTGTACCTTAACCAATTCTAGAACACTAAATTTTAGTTGAGAAATAGCGTGTTTTTGTGCTAACCAGTGCTGTGCCAAAGGTGAACTTAGAGTATTGTTACTGAATCCGACTCTTGTGTTCAGTAATGCGGATACGCAAACATCTTTCTGTTTTCCCAACATAATACAAACTGCAAGGACATTTATTCACATAAATCACATGATGACTATTGCAATTTGCAGAAAATTTCAGCTTGATTTGCCTTCCAGAACGTGGGTGAGCGATAGTGGTACCAACCATCACATTGTTACAGTGTGAACAATTAAAACATTTATTCATGCCCTTATGTTTGATTGTAGAAACATCTAAAGGTTTTGACAGTATTTCTTTAAGATTATTGGAACGTTTGTAGGCAAAAATCGGAGGATCGGAAAACAACCCTTGAAATTCAATTTCTGACTGTAAAAGATCCCACCGTTTAAGCACTATTTGTTTGATTTGATAAGCAGTGGAAGAAAATGTAGAAACAAAAACTTCCCTAAGCACATTCTGTGATTTATGAGTCTTCTGGAGTAAAGTGTCTCTATCCAAAGCAACAGCTCTTGTTGCTGCTTGCTCAATGATATGTTTGGGGTAACCCCTAGCCACAAATCTTTCTTTGTAATCTTGTATGCTCAAAGCATACTGGGTCGGATCTGATGTGATACGTTTAATGCGAGTGAATTGGGAAAAAGGTAAATGATGCTTTAGAGATTGAGGATGAAAGCTCTGAAAAAACAGAGCGTTATTGCGATCAGTCTTCTTCTGATAGACACTGGTGGTAATAAGATCACCCTGACGAGTTATGTTCACATCAAGAAATGATATATGTTGTGCATCCATGATGTATGTGAACTGGATTCTGGGATTGATGTCATTTAATTTCAAAATACATGCAGTTAAATGCTCACGACTCCCTTGCCAAATTATAAAAATATCGTCGAAGTTATTTATGGAAGAACTTAAGCATCGTTTTTTCCTGTAATTTTCTATTGTTGATATTCGGATGATTGTTTCAAAAAGATTGATAACGTATTATTAAGGATTTATGTTTACTTTAGTACACTTGGATAAGTGATCCTTATAGTAGTGCACTGATTTTTCCCAGTCATCACTGGGATATTTATTGTACTCTTAGAAATTTGGCATTTTCTTATTTTAGCCATTTGGTGCCTGCTGCTTGTCTCTGATCACTTGTCTGGGGTGGGCGACAGCTGGGCTTTGTCTATTCCCTCATAAACAGCCACATACACTGGGAGCTTAAGTGTGACCTGATGTATATCCTGGCAGGATGAGAGGGAAGAGCTGGGCTCAGCTTCACTAACAACTGAGTAGGTGGTGTCCTGTCCCAACACAAAGGGCTGCATCCCACCTATAGTGAGTCTGGAACAAGGGCAGGAAGGGCAGGGCTTCTGTACACTTCAAGGACCTCTTTGAAGTCTTCCCACTTCGAAGGCACCACTGGGTATAAGAACTAGACCTCAGACTCCACCACTTCAGTACACTTCTGGACCTTGGGATACTCTGACAAGAAGAAGGACTTCTGTGCTGCTGAGAAGAATGCCACTCTACTGGACTGCTACTCTGAAGGAGCTGCAGCCTTGCTGTGCTGACCTGCTGCCTGCTGCCATCTTGCCTGGGGAAGAAGAGCTGGACCTGGGACCCATCTTGAACCAAGGACTCCAGAGTGACTCAAAGGGCCAAGTCTGCTGGCCTCCTGATCTGAGCCTGAGGGACCTGACAGGCTTCCCACTGCTCCTGGACCCATCTTCAATGAGCTCCTGACCCCCAAGAACATGCCTCACAGGTCCTGGGCCCTTGAAAGTAGTTTTGACTCCGTAATTCAAGCTTCTGGACTCATCAAGAACAGACCTGTTTGCTCTGGAACCACACCGCTCGCCCAATAATCAGCACGAGCCGTTGCAAGATTGTCTCTTCGCATAACAAGCATTGTCCGCTGGCCTGGATCACCCGTACACGGCTCCAGTCTGCCCATCCACAACACCTAGCCTTGTCTTCGTGCCACGCCGAACACCGCAAGCGATGCTCTCCTTGCTCCCGATGACCTGCTTCCCCGCGAATGGGATTCTTGGCACAAAACTTGAGAAGGTGAAATTTCAGCCTGACTAATCTGGGACTGTATTCTACCCGTGCTTCATTGCCATTGGCTTAAAATTTTGGATTTGACCCGGTCTAGCGTGACCAGTTATCCCCGGTTGCTGCTTTATGCTTCTAAGCACATATAGCAGTTTAGTCTTTCAATTCATAACTCCGGTTATACTAAAGGTATTTTCGTCGTTTTGCTCTTGTTTAGTTCATTAAATTGATCTCTATTTTCGTAACCATGGTGTGGGGTCTTTTTGTGTGGTGTTTTCACTGTTTTACTGTTGAAAGTGTTGCACAAATTGTTTACACATTACCTCTTCATTTAAGCCTAACTGCTCTGAGTGAAGTTGCCAAGGTTTGAGCACAGGTTAATGTAGGGTGACTTACACTGACTAGGATTGTGGTTCCTGCTTGGACAGGGTGCATACCTCTGTTAGTATTTGTAAACACGATGCCAATGTATACCATGATATATGCAGGCCCAACAACGGCAATACCAGTAAATGCAATGTCAATGTATGCCATAAACTATGCCCCCATAACATTGTCGATAGCAGTAGAAACAATGTCAATGTATTCCACAATCTATGCACACATAACAATGTCGATACCAGTAGAAACAATGTCAATGTACGTCATGATCTAGGCATGCATAACAATGTCAATATCAGTGAAGACAATATTAATGTATGCTATGACGACTGTACACATAACACAATACTGAGGATGTTGGTAAAAATGATATCAATGACCGCCATATTATTTGTAGAAGTTCTAACGAACTCGTATCATTGCTGTCGGATTCACCCAAGGTGACCTCCCCATCAACCTTGAGTCAGAGAAACATGGTCAGACAGACCTCGCGACCCCAACCCATGCCTATTGTGTGACAAGTCGTAGGTGGGGTCTCACTTAGCCCAAAGTCAAACGCGCACCCAGGGAAACTCTGAATGATTCCACAGATAGACAGTTGCACCGCCAACAAGTCTGAGGAAATTTGCCACAATAAAACACGTTTGGCCAGAGGCGCATATTCCCCACAATACCACAAAGCTAGATGCCATATGTAGTTAGGAACACTCAGCCAAAAAGGACACACCATGCACACCACAAGTAGTGATCACGTACTCCCCACGCCAGACATCTGGAGACATACAAACTGGCCCACACTAGCTCTCCCCAAGGTCAAGAACCACTACTGTCCCCTTGTCATATGACTGTGCTTGTTATTTATGACTAAGATTCTTTTCCAAGAATGCGGAATTGGTTTATTGTACCTCACGAGATGTATATATTGTTGGCTGATACTCTGTACAGTGAGAGGCTTTCTTTAGATGCAACTCTGCTGATACTCTCCCGGCTGCTGCGTTTAATTAAACCAACTTGTTCCTGTTTTACCAAACGTCTCTTGTCTTTTCATTTATTTAAGGTAAATTCATATCTGAGCAACACCTCTGCCAACCAGAAACCCAATGTCTAACAGTCACGCATCTTATAGCGCCCTGGCACCACCCTACAGTGCACTCTATTATGAGGAGCTGCAGCACTATGAGCACACTGACAATAAATGCCGTGTTCTGCCAGAAGAGAGTGCAGTGTGCAGGTGTGTCTTGTTAACTTGTATTTAGCAGATCCGTCAGTGATCTGCTAGACACACACAAAGGAGAATTACTTTCCATAATCACCCACTAGAATTAAAGCTGGTCCAGTTACCGGGACTCTTTGAGCATACCACGATTGTCAGCAACTTGTGGCAGCATGGATAAATCATTGAATGTGCCCTGGCAGTGTGACCTCATGTGGATTCGGTGCGCGCTAGCGGCTCCCTGCCTGTTGTTTTCCCGCAAGGCGCCTGCTCCACTGCCACCACACATGGTCTGTCTGATTGGCTATTGTTATTGTTATTGTTATTGTTAACCAGATTTATATAGCGTACAGCTGCCCCAGCGAAGAGGCGTCCCGGCGCTACCAGCCACAGAAAGTAGCAGGGTAAAGGAGAAACTGGTAAGCAACAGGAAAAAAAGAGCAGGCGGCCTAAGCTGGTGGAAAGAGGAAGGTTTTGATAGCTTTCCTGAAAGCCAACAAGTGAGTTAAACAGCGAATCTGAGGGGGCAGAGAATTCCATAGCTTAGCGGCCATGTAGTGGAATGATCGACCACCAGCCCGGACGCGCTTCACACGGGGGACAGTGACTAAGTACTGCCCCGAGGATCGCAGCTCACGAGTGGATTCGTAGGGGTTAACATATTGGCAAGGAGGCTGGGTGAGGCTAGTTTCAAGATCTTAAAAGATAGGCAAAGTGCCTTGAATTGGATCCGTTTGGCCACCGGAAGCCAGTGAAGCCGCCGAACGGCGTCAGAGGCGGAACAGTGACGTGGGAGCCCTAAGAGGGCTCTAGCAGCCGCATTCTGCACATGCTGTAATCGCATTACCTCAGCCTGATTGGCTCCTAAGAGGAGCGAGTTAGCGTAGTCCAGTCTGGATAGAATAGCAGACTGGACAATCAGCTGGCGTAAAGGCGGGTTGAAAAACCTCAGCAACGGCTTGAGACCCCGCAGGAGGCCAAAACAAATGCCCGTGACTTTTTTTGTATGTTCTTGGAAGCTGAGGGTGGAATCCATCCAGACCCCCAAGTTCTTGACCGCCATCTTAGGGGTGGGGGTGTCTCCAAGCACACTTGGCCACCATTGCTCATTCCAGAGGTTCCTGTCCTTCCCTACCAACAGTACCTCCGTTTTAGTGGCTATGACACTTGGGCAGGTATGTTGCAGCAACTTTGTTTTTCCTTCAGGGACTACCATAGACTAGCTCCTTTACAGTGCATGCCATCTGTCACTGGCATGATTGAGGGGGTGGAACCAGTTTGCTGGCACTCGTGCTCAGAGAGTGGCACAGAGTCTGCAGGCACACAGTTTTCAAACCCTGCATCCCAAGCCTCCACAGCAGCCCCCAGCGTTGGCAAGCAATTGCCGTCCTTGCTGCATTTAAAACAACATATGGCTGGGTCCAAACTGGGGTGGCGTAGTGGGCAAAAGAACGATGGATTTAACCCAGATCTCTTGACTGGAGGTGAATGTTTTGATTTGTTCTGCATTCCGTCCATCATTTGTTTGCTGTAACACTTTTCGCCCTAAGTGGGATGGGTATGCCCAGACGTGGGTCCCTTGCTCACTGTGCCACTGGATTCAAGCTAGCCTGGCTGATGAAGGGTGACATACCCTGAAACCGGTCCCAGGATGCTTGTTTCTGGTCCAGGGAGGACCTGGCTTGGCAGTTCGGTCTGGACTGTTCCCATGGGGCACAGGGTCGAGACTGATTTGCATATGGCTGGGTCCAAACTGGGGTGGCGTAGTGGGCAAAAGAACGATGGATTTAACCCAGATCTCTTGACTGGAGGTGAATGTTTTGATTTGTTCTGCATTCCGTCCATCATTTGTTTGCTGTAACACTTTTCGCCCTAAGTGGGATGGGTATGCCCAGACGTGGGTCCCTTGCTCACTGTGCCACTGGATTCAAGCTAGCCTGGCTGATGAAGGGTGACATACCCTGAAACCGGTCCCAGGATGCTTGTTTCTGGTCCAGGGAGGACCTGGCTTGGCAGTTCGGTCTGGACTGTTCCCATGGGGCACAGGGTCGAGACTGATTTGCATATGGCTGGGTCCAAACTGGGGTGGCGTAGTGGGCAAAAGAACGATGGATTTAACCCAGATCTCTTGACTGGAGGTGAATGTTTTGATTTGTTCTGCATTCCGTCCATCATTTGTTTGCTGTAACACTTTTCGCCCTAAGTGGGATGGGTATGCCCAGACGTGGGTCCCTTGCTCACTGTGCCACTGGATTCAAGCTAGCCTGGCTGATGAAGGGTGACATACCCTGAAACCGGTCCCAGGATGCTTGTTTCTGGTCCAGGGAGGACCTGGCTTGGCAGTTCGGTCTGGACTGTTCCCATGGGGCACAGGGTCGAGACTGATTTGCATATGGCTGGGTCCAAACTGGGGTGGCGTAGTGGGCAAAAGAACGATGGATTTAACCCAGATCTCTTGACTGGAGGTGAATGTTTTGATTTGTTCTGCATTCCGTCCATCATTTGTTTGCTGTAACGCATTTAAAACAACAGCTGTACAGCTCCACGTGTTTGGGGATGGGTGGGAACACTGAGTGCAGGCACTGGCAGAATGCTTTTAAACTGCAGAGGCCGGGGAGGATATTTTCAGAACTCTGCCTCAGGATGTCGCTGTAGCCTGGACAACTGTCCCTGTATACCTGCCAAGCTGAATTCCCTGGCAGCTCTGTGGCTGGCAGCGACACCACTTTCTGAGCAATGGGCGACAGACCATGAAAATGCAAGAAGCACGGAGTGACCAAATGACTGCAAGTAACAGTTCCTATAAAACAAAGCACTAATAAAAGTAATAATGAACTTGTATCAGAAAAGGAGGATATGCAGGTGATGCCTGGTGGACTCCTTCTCTTTGGGGCACATTTACATGGGGATTGCGCCACCGGGACGTCACTTTTACAGATGTTTCAGTGGCGCAAAGTCCTGAACCATATTTACAAAGTCACTTCAAGCCACTTTGCGTGGCTTAACGCTGCTTTGTAAATATGCTGCCCTTTCATGCAGTTTTCTGCATGAAAGGGGAGTACAATGAGTGTTGCTGTGGGCATTCCACCGTAACACCCATTGCTCTTTGAAAGGGCACCATATTTACAAGGATCTATAAATCTGAGGCAGTGCCAGAAACTAACACCATTCAAAAAGCAGGCATTAGACTGACATAACAAGGAGAAATACATTTATTTCTCCTCATTTTTGCTTTTTCTATGTGTACATAGAAAGAGCAAAACTCCATTAATTATTGTTTTTGTGCAGGAAGGTGTCCCTTCCTGCACCAAAACATTCATTAGATAACGCAGCACACATAGAAGTTGCGCATCACCATTATTGATTGTTTATGTGCAGGAAGGGACACCTTCCTGCACATAAACAATCATCCCAGGAAGGGACACCTTCCTGCACATAAAAAATCATCCCTGCAATGCAGGCACCCTTGCACTATTGCGCAAAGGTGTCTGTTTTAGCGCTAGGTTGCTGTTTTTAGCGCCAGCGCAAGGTAAAACACAGGGGTGCGCCGCATTCTTGTCAATATTGCATTTTGGAAATGACGCAGTGTGGCGCTGCTAAATTTGCCGCAGCGCCGCACTGCCCCATTTCCTCGTAAATATGCCTCTTTGAGTCATCCTTACCTTCAACACAGTGAAATATGGTATCCTATCAATACTCGTGGCTTTGGCTCGCATTATCCTTGAGCTATTTTAGTATTCTGAGAGAGTGACAGTAGCCGGTATATGCATACGATTCCCTTTTCTACCAGCAATCACTACTTCTTGCAAGAACAGCCTCAAGCTCCTGATGCCATGAACATGTCCCAGCTTATACAGAAGAATGATTTCATATTGCCAAAGACGATTCCTTTCACGTACAGGTTACGGTTCCTATTGCTTGAGAGCATTACTAAAACTATGCATTGATGAGCCCTGAATACAAATCATTTTATTGAGTGGTGATAATATTAACTCATTTGCCTACATATAATTAGTTGTTGTGCGTTTTTATTTTGGGATGCTTGGTTCCTGTTTTAAAATCTAGTGCTAACCTAATTCAGTGGGCAGGAGCACCACAATTTCACACTGGCATCAATGCCAATGATGGTGTTTGAAAGTCTGTGTGACGTACAGTGGAGCAAGCGAAATTTAAATGTTTAGTTTGCTGTTTTTTAGGCGTCTTGAGCCCCTTTTATGATTCAGTAACAAAGTTATACCACAAAACTATTTTTAACAGGCGCCATTTTTATACAAAAGAGATCAATTGCTCCTTTTCTAGGTAGGATTGGCTTAAGGCTTTATATGAAGCTTTTCAACCCCAATAATGGTAGCTGGTGGAACATCTTTTAAATGTACGCCATGGATAAATAATGCATCATGTTAAGGGTGAAGCAAAGTATAAACAGATTCTCGTCTCCATGCCTTTCACTTTAAAACATTGGTAAAATTAAGCAGTAAAACACATTTGCTGTAAATGTATTTACTGCTTTTTTATATTACCAAAGGGCAAGACTACTCGATTCCCCATATTTAACACACTTCCATGGACCGAACTGATCAAACTGCAAATCCCAGAAGGTGCCTGGAAGCTATTACCTTTATTCTTTGGCTTTTATTTATGATTGCCCCTTTCTTTAACAGCTATGCTAATTTTGAACAATAATGCTCCAGGGGATTGTTCTAAACACTCCGGATATGAGGTAATGATTTCATAATCTTTTTAAATATTATTCACACTGATAGAGCGGTGCCTGATCGGGCATCATTACATCGGGATTACTCTGACGTAGCCTCACACCAGATGTACAGAGAATGCAGGGTAAAAATATTACCACGGTTCTAACATGAAGTCTTCTAAAATGACTTTATTATGCTGAAATTGACTGCGAATCGTGTTGGCGTCGCTTAAAACTCATCTCGCTTCATTTTTTAACACCAATTCCAATTTGACTACTAAAACAATTCTGTTAACGTTATACAGTACCTGGAATATTTGCTGTTGAGGTGGCCTACACTGCTGGAAATTGTTAAGTAAATTGATCTCCCCTTTGATTTATCAATTACAGACGTAGGCACCATAGGAAACAACATTAATAGGTTTCTGCACGAGGCGAAATCCGAAAGGAAGAAAAGAAACAAAGAAACAGATGCATGCATTTAACCAGCATCCTGTGTTGCACATGTCTTCCTAATTATTAAGCTTTGCAGGGTGTTTTTCTTGATCGCAGCGTCTTGCTCTTTCATCCTTCCAAGCAAAACAAATGTGTTTACCTGGACGTGCATGAAACGGAAATCTGTCATTATGTAGTTTATGAAAACAGGCCGCAAAGAAAAAAATACGCTCATTAAACATAATGCATGAAAAAACATTTGTTAAAAAGTCAGATGTCCTCTCCGCTAATGTTTAACAATTGTTTTGTAAACTGACAGGCATAAGAGACCATATTTATTTCTTTGCTTTTGAAGCAAATGATGGAATGCTTAATCGACAAGAAAATTAGAATTTCTTGAGACATTGCTATTAGGATTAAACTTAATTAAAGTGGGCTCTGGCACGCAGCACCCTACATGGGTGATATGTTTCAGCTATATGCCACTCTGAGACTTTGAAAGCAGTCTGTTTATTCTGACTTGGCTTCCCATTCCGATTCTACAACAATCTGTGTGGGGGGGAAATACTATGACTGCATGGTACTGTTATGGCACGGTACCTATACCATGGAACGGACTTTGCAACTGGTATTAACTAATGTACTTCCTTTTGTGCACATCTTTGGCCCTACAAATTCCCCCAGCTGTTATCTGGCGGACTTTGGGGTTGAAATAAGGTGGAAAAAGAGCAATTTTCTCAGAAACGCGAAAAATGTTGGAATGCTGTGACGGCCCATTGTCAAAGAACAGTAAAGCACCACAAGAATTCACCAATAACTCAAACAGGATGACTGAAGTAAAGTAAAATTAGATGACAGACATAAGGGACCACTGTTCAAACTATTTTAAAATGCTATGTCATCAGTGTTTTACCTCATTTATAAAAATCACATTCGATTTGAGGCACTATGTTAGCTTATTTCTACGAAAAAAGAGTTTCCAACATTTAGGGGCCGATTCCGATCTCGGCCGGTAGGGCTCCGAATCGGATTCGGCATAACTGGATCCGATTCGGAGCCCTATTTCCCGACCGATTCGTACGCGCGTCCGGACGAGCGAGTACGATGCGAAATCGCCGACCGACTCGTTCGGGCGTCCCAACCGCTCCGACCGACTCGTTCCCGGGTCGAACCGCACCGACCGACTCGCTCGGACACGACTCGCACCGCGCAATGGAGACGTTCCCCGGCCGGGTAAGTACGATGCGCGCCGCGAGCAGTCCGACCGACACGCGCCGCCCGGCTCGAAAGAGCAGTCGGAGCCGTACTTCAGGGGTCCGTGTCGGACCCCCCTGTACGCTTAGCCGTGCGATTCGCACACAGGGGGGACCCATGGGTCCCCCCTACCTGTGCGTGTACGGCGCAAGTCACTTCGCCGCGTACACGCTGTAGGGGGCGCCCTTGTTCGCCTCGCACCCATTGAGGCAATGGGAGCCCGCGTACGCGTTGTACGACCGGGTCCCATTGACCTCAATGGGAGTCCGACCGACTCGAGTCCGATAGCATACGGACGCATCGTACTCGTTCGGTCGGGCTACACGGGTCCGATTCGGTCGGAAATCTCTCCGGGTCCGGCTCGGTCGGAGAGATTTCCGGCCCGAATCGGAATTGGCCCCTAAGTATCCAAACTTGCTCCTGGTCGGGATTTGCTTCCTGAGGCTAAGGGGCACATGCATCAAGCTTTTTACTGGTCGCAAACGGGCCGATTCCGTTTGCGACCGGTAAAAAGCCAATTGCGATGCATCAACCCAAAATACATTTGCAAAATAAGTAATCACAATTTTTGCGATTACCTATTTTGCGAATGCATTTAGGGAATCGCAATTTGCGATTCTCTAAATGTAATGCAAGAAGCATTTTCAAAATGCGACTTTGCATTAAGGAATCGCAAATTAACATCAACTTCAAGTTGATGTTAATTTGCAAATCCTTAGAAAAATGCACAAAATTGAATTTTTCTAAGTGCCATGTGGCGCATACACATGCCCTTAAGGCATGTGTGTGCGCAACATGTGCACACTTACCCTTTTTGGGGGTGCATCAGGGGGGCCTTAGGCCCTTTAGCACCCTTGCCTATTTGGTAATCGCAAATTGCGAATGCTTTCCCATTCATTCCTATGGGCCTCATAGGAATGAATGGGAAAGCCTTCTCTAATAGCGAATCGCAATTTGCGATTCGCTATTAGGGAATGTGTAGGAATCGCTATTAATTTTGCGAAACCTACATGCATAAGGAATTGCGACTCCTGAATAGCGATTCCTTAAAAATCGCTATTAAGGAATCGCAATTCCTTATCTTGATGCATGTGCCCATTATTGCTCGGGAAGAGAAGTGCGGCTGGAGCAGAGTGGAGGAGGATCGGGGTGGGGAGCAAAGGGGATGGGGTCAGAGAAACATGCAAACAGGGGTGAAAACAGATGGAAAGCGCTTCTGCCACATTCGAGCAAATACTGCACAGGTTATTGAGATGCTATGTTTGTGAATATCATTTATCATTCCCTGCGATTATTTGCAGTAAATTACCTGAAAAAGATATTGCAGTATTCTCGACTTGACAGCACAAGGGTCCCACATGTCCTGTCCGAGCCTCCATCTCATTTTGTGTCTGCTTAACCTCCTCATGCTGTGCCCGCATCTGAAACTATGTCGTCCTGAGAAGGTGAGAAACCTGATGTGCAAATTGTAGCAGGAACATCCAATGCTGCTGCTGTTCATCCTGGTGCTCCACCGGCACATGCGTTGGTAGACCCCCTCTCCCTGATTGCACCCCTATTCTTCAGTCTCTCTGATCCCAACAATCTAGCTCCCGGGGTGAATCACGATGCGTGGGCCTGTGTTCAAGTCAGGGAAGTGTTTGCCTGCATCAGTTTGTTATCTGACACATTGTTTTGTGACAGAGAGCAATCAAAAACTGCCAAGATTTTCTCAACGGGTGAAGATAATCCCGGCCCCCTGATATACCTCCGTAAAAAAATTGTTGTCCAGAGATTTTCATTTTTGATTTGTGTTTTTGGATCATTAGAGAAGGAATTTAGCTTGGGTAGACATTGCTGATCTGGGCCGGATTTTTCTGGTTGACATTTTTAAAAATGGCAGATGTGTTGCAGTGATGATGTAATAATTCAGGAACCATGAGACCTATATACCTCATTTTAGTGTCAAAACATAGGTTTTAGGGGTCAAGTAGTCTAATAGAGACATAAAATAACTCCTCAGAGCATCCCTTCTGCTATTTTCCAAAATGGCGCTATAATAGAGGGAGAAGAGACATATATAGAAATGAAACAAATAATAATGGTTTTGAATCCTTTTATGTATACACCAAACAATGTTTATGATCTGAATATGAAAATAAAAGGTTCATCACTCCTGTTTTAGACACATTTTCATGGCTCACTTCATTTTATTTGTGTTGGCAATCTCTTGTGGTACGTTTGCAGAATGTTGAACATTTGAGAAGAGCATATCGACAGGGACATCTTTTTGCAGCACAGGTTTTGCAAGTACATGTATGTGTAAGTTCTGTGGGTAGAGGCTTTAGAAATGTAATAGGTTTTAGCCAAAAAGAAAACGCTCTTTTAATATGTCCATTCACAAAAAATAATGTCGGTGGAATGTCACTGAGTGGGACTCATCTCTTGAACTCACTGTACCGAAGATCGTCAAATGTGGGACAGTCAGAACTCATTTTTCACACAAGCACAAGGTATTTTTCTACGTCTTTAAAGTCACATTCTACTTTTGTCTCAGCAAATCCTTTCAGAAACTTCACAGGTTCAGCAGTTAAAGCTACAGGCTTTGTGCAAGTTTTGCTCATAGTGTCATCATCTCTAAGAATATGTGCCTTGATAAGAACACTGCTGCAGCAGCAAATGATGGATGGTTTGCTGAATGAATCAAACATTCACCCCCATTCAAGAGATCTGGGTTAAATTCATGCTCTTTTTGCCTTTATCACCCCGAGAGGGACGGGTATGCCCAGACGTGGGTCCCGTGCTCTCCATGCCACTGGAGTCAAGCTAGCTTGGCTGATGAGGGGTTAAACCCCGAAACCAGTCCCAGGATGCTTGTTTCTGGTCCAGGGAGGACCTGGCTTGACAGTTCGATCTAGACTGCTCCCATGGGGAGCAGGGTCAAGAATGATTTGCATATGGCTGGGTCTAAACTGGAACAGCATGGGAGCAAAAAAACAATGGATTTAGGCCCAGATCTCTGCACTGGGATGAATGTTTGACTTTGTTCAGCATTCTGTCCATCAATTGTTCTTTTTGCATTTGTCCCGCCCCCCCCCCCCCGGACTGGGCCGGTATGCCCAGACATGGACCCCGTGCTTTCCATGTCACTGGAGTCAAGTTAGCCTGGCTGATGAGGGGTGAAACACCGAATCAAGTCTCAGGATGCTTGTTTCCAGTCCAGGGAGATCATGGCCTGGCAGTTCGGGCTGTACTGTTCCCATGGGGAGCAGGGTCAAGACTTATTTGCATATGTCTAGGTTTAAACTGGAATGGCATGGGGAGCAAACAAAATGATGGATTTTGGCCCAGATCTCTGTATTGGGTTGACTGTTTGACATTGTTTAGCATTCTGTCCATCAATTGTTCTTTTGCATCTTTGGATAAAGATTATCAAATTCTACTGGATTGCTCATACAAATGTCAGCTACAATACAGAAAACACCCTCATCACAGAAAATTGGCAGGATAGGCTGGAACATGCACATTTTGGAAATTTTTTAGAGCTTATATACTTTTGCACAGTTTGTGACTGGAGATGGTATTACTGGTAATAACACAACCTTCTTCAGTAGGACAGTATTCTGGGAGATCGGAACATGAGATCCAGCCCACGGAGGAACTGTCTATACTTCATACCTCAGTCCACACCGAAGAAGCGATATGATAAAATCAGTTAAGTCAGCTTTGCGGACTGCAGCATCAGGTAGAAGAAGATCCACATCCTCAGCCACTTTAAAACTTTCTGGTAGACTGTGATATTTTGATGGCTTGTAAGGATTTTTCACATGTTGGCAAAGCAGTTGGGTTATAGGTTTACAGCTTCATTTGTTTATGCCTACAGCTGACACAGCTTGTTTTCCAGCAGCTACTTCATTGGTACAGTCTGGAGAAGGCACCATGGCAGTATTGTGTGTGCTGGATGTTCCAGACAAACAAGAGCTGTCTTCAAAATCAAAATTATCAAGAGCTGCAATTGAAAATCCTTTCCTGGTAAAGTGACTTGGAAGTGGTGTGCTGTTGGATTCACAAGATTTCCCAGCATGAGTTGCTAACAAGTTCCTGCTCCATACTATGTCATTATAACTTTTTGAGACACCAATCCCATTCATTGAAGTGATTAGCTCTCTACTTTTGCATTTGTCATAGATTGTGTGGGAAGTCATCAAGTGTAGCAAAGTTTTCTTTTTTCCGTGATGTAATTCATAATTTGAAAAAGACAGTATATTTGCACAGCATAAGCCTGTCGGTTAATGGGATTGTCTTCCATTTCTTTGCTTATATCTTCAAAGCCATCATCAATGTTGTCAGCTTCTTTTCCAAACACAAGAACTTTAGTTTGTAACTGTTTTGCTTTACTGATATTAAACAATGATGTAACAAATGTAAAGACAACATTAGGCAGTATTGTTGACTGCCATGATTTCAAAATTGAAATCTTTCAGGACGTTTCTTAAAATGGTTCCTGCTGTTTTTACTACATCCTGAGATCTTATTTTGCAGCAAGAACTTCAGGAGTCAATTCAGCTGAGAACACCATAAGTGGCTCATTCTTTTTGTTAGACTGACAAAAATGAATTCTGTCATTGTACATTCTCACCAGAAAAATCTTAATTTCATTATTATGGATCAATACCGTTTCATCAATGTTGACCATTATTTCTCTGATCTCACTGAGTGTGAACCAATAGCCAGCACTCAAGAGTGGCTTTAAAACTTAATTTGCTTTTCCAAAGAGAGCAAACTTAACTGAAGGCTGGTGGTAACGTTGTTGCTGGGAGATCATTGTACATTCATATTTTCGAATATATGTACGCATGCAATTTGGGTGGGAGTACAAATCTGCTGCAAATACATTCACCTCGCTGTTTAGATCAGCTACTCGGCTGAAAACGTTATCTTAGAAGAAACTAGCTGCAGATAAAACATGTTTGCCCTTTGAAACTCTCATACTCTGTTCATTGTTCTTTTGTCAATCCCTATGGCCCTTGTTCTGGCCAAACCACAGATAAAACATTGAAGATCGTCTGCTTTCTGATCGGTTTCTTTGAGGTCGATGAGAGATAGCCATTGATCTTCTGAGTGGGTGGTCATTGGGTCTGGTTGTCGTTGCTTTATCAGAAGACTCAGATTTTTGTTGTAATTCACTGGTTTCTGCTATTTTTGATGGATATTTTCCAGGCTCTTTTCCATTGTATATGACTTGTAGCAACAGGCGTGACTGGTTCAGATAAGAGCAGTGGGCGGGGGGGAATGGACAGATGACAGAATAGGGGGAAAAAAAATAGAAAAATAAATAAAACCACTTACCTTGCGCTCGCCACATCGCCGACTTGGCGATGCGGCGAGCACAAGGTAAGTGTATTGTATTTATTTTTCTATTTTATTTTCCCCATTCCGTCATCTATCGACTTACCCCTGCCCTGCCCCTCCCCACTGCTACCTGAACCACTCACGCCTCTGTAGCAATTGTTGTTATACTGATAAAATATTTGATCCTCTTCAACCATCAGTTTAAATCTTTTTCGAGCTTCGTCTTGCCATAATGCTGCAGCATCTCAAACTCTCTTCTGTCCTGTTGCAGTTGATGTTAGCTTTTTTTTCGGATTAGTTTGATATATGACTCATTTTTGTTTGTTGAAAGAGTCCTCAGGTTTTGTAGTTAGCAACACTCTGACAGAAGGTAAAAATCCTCTGCTACCACCTGCTTCACTTATGTTTACGAATAGGAATCAACTGAAAACCTGAAGAAAAAAACATTATTAAAATTAATTACCAATATGATGGCTAAAACACATCATTATAGAGCCGCAATTTTTGGAAAATGGCAGAAGGGATGCTCTGAGGATTTATTTTCTTTCTCTACAGAACTATTTGACCACAAAACCTATATTTTGGAATCAAAATGAAGTATATAGGTCTCATAATTCCTGAAATATTACATCATCACTGCAACACATCCGCCATTTTTAACAAGCATTGGCATAGCCAATAGGTCTCGCCTTTTAGACCTTATAAGTGTTTAGCCATGCATCACACTATCCTGGGTGCTGTACCGCCAGGGATTGAAGAGCTATAGCAAAGCTGTACTGGTCACTTGTTTGCTTTTTATTGCTATATTTGGGTGTTAAACTGGTGCTAATGAGGTGCAACCAATGTCCATTCAGTGTTACCAAGTTTAGAAAGGACGAAATAATAAATACTTTTAAAAGATGTGCCAAATTATGCTGCATAATTTGACTTTTCTTCCACAAAATTTACTCAACCCTGCCGCATATTTTGGCCCCCTCCTGTCGCATAATTCCAGTGGGCCTGCTCATACACGACTGCCAACCTGCTATTGACAGACTTGCCACCCCAAAAATGTACATGATGTGAGCCTTTATCAGACTCGAGGGGTGAGGTGCTGTGTGTTATTTGGAGCCTCCCTTTGACACCTATCCCAGCTGGGTCACAACATTAAAAGTTATTCTGCTAGCAGGAAGTTTGTCTGCTTCAGCCTGGACCAGATTAAGTGCTCCTCTTGGCCAGAGTATCTTGAGCCCTTGATATCCCTTCACTGCTTCTCCCCCACGGGCACCCGCACCACAGTTTGAAGAGCATCACTTGTCTGCTGTGGGTGAGTCTTATTACTCGGCATTATGGCGCTACTAATAGTTCAAGAACACGTCGATAGAGAGCTGCTGCCCTCATGGCATTGTAAAATGGGCTCTAAAATGGCAAAACTTTGTATATTTGAAAGATAATACATTTTAGAGTACTAAAGTTCATCCATTTGTAGATTACGTTCAACGATATTTGTATTCTTTTTTAATTAGTTGCATATGAACGCTGGTCATGGCAAATAACTTATAAAATGTCAATTACACAAAATAATTTGCTTTGCACTTAATTGAACGTGAAACAGATAGAGTCAGGATTTAGAGAGCTACAAAAACGTATTAACCAATAAAAGATTTCTAAAAAAAGGTTCAGTAATAAAATTCCAAGGAACAGAAGCAGAAATAAAGGCACATCTGCCTTTGTTTACTTATATCGCGGGGGCAACCACGGGGGGAAATGCCGAGTGCCTTTGACTAGGAACTTCTCTCACCATCAAGTCAGTCTCTGAGTCTGGGGCGTAGTTTCCATTGGTGCAGCAGGTGCAGTGGCACCAGGGCCCACTAAGCCCAGAAAGTGCAGCGTGAGTAGTGCACTTTTCAGAAACACTGAACGGGTTTTCGAGGAAATCTTGACTCTTTTGAAAGCTGTGGGTTTTCAAAGGCAGTCCAAAAACATCTGAAAGAAGGAGCGTGGGTCAGTGCAGTGAGTAGAGATAGAACCCCAACAAATGGGAGGATTAGAGGAACAGCTGAATGATGTCTTTGTCAAGCAGCACGTAAAATTAACAGGTAGCCCTTTCTCCGCCACACCATGACAGCCTTAAATAAACCAGGTAACAGATATCTCATGTTTCTCAGTTCGATGCATGAGTAATGCAGCAGGCTTCTCGTTGCATTCTGGGAATTGTAGTCCCATTGATTATATTATAAAAATAAACTACAAGTCACAGGATGCAAATAAAAACGATTTACTAGATTATTTACTCATGAAGGGGCATGTGAACTTTAGAGCTCTGCACGAAAAGGTGTAATTAAATGGAAAAAAAAACGTTCTTTTTTTCCTCTCTCTAAGCACTTCGCCCCAACTAAACTTTGGCCAAGCAGTATCTGTTCACACCTGAACCACAGTGTGTGAGTGTTTAAGGGCCCTGATCCAGCAGCCAGGACACCATCACTTTATCATGAACACAGACAGAGTAAACTCAAAATTAGGACGCACTGGCTCGCGTGATGTCTTAGCCACTTTGGGGAGGCGGGCCTGATCTATACTTTCCGTGCAGCTCCCACTTTTCAAATCCAAGGGAGTGACAAGAGGGCTGGACTCTGCGAGACAGAGCACGGTGGGGCAGGTGACGGCCATCTTTAAATGACCACTGCACCCTTGTAATGTACCGCCTGGAGACCAAGTGCCTGGCAAAAGTAGCGCATGTTCAATGTTAAATTACTTTAAATGGATTATTTGCTCACTGAGTATCGCAAAAGTGTAAAGATTAGAAATATGAGAAAACTTTCTCCAATTACGGTGTGTATTTTGCTTTACTGCATTGTTATAAATATAACCTATACCTCACCAAAAAGTCACAAATGTGCTTTGTAGTCTGCATGCTTCAAGAGTGACTGACTCGTAACTTTATAGACTGCACCTTCAACCCCTGTATCTCTTGGAAGCTCTTTCTGGCTCATCTCGTTTCTCCTCCCATCTCTACAGTCACGACAAAACATACCGCCCTCCCCGCCCACTGGCGAGCTGATCCTAAAAAAGCGATATGACACTGTCAACCTGGACACATCATAGTGCTTTTTTCTTGTTTCTTATTTTATTGCCCAGCTGGCCTTACAACCAGAAGGAGCATTCCTTCAGGTTTTGAGCTCACAAGATTTATTTCCTCACAAAGTGACTAAAGGGCGGAAGTAGCCCACAAAGAGCACTGTAACCCTGAAACATCTGTGTAAGTAAATTTCCCTGCCAGCCCACTGTGATCCTGATTGTGTTGTCCAAACAGGATGTGGTGGTTAAAGCGCTGCACGGCCTGTGCCAGTAATAGGGTTCCGTTGCCGAGCACCCGTACTGAGCAGCGGGGGTACCAGCGCTTCTGCGCCATTTATCCCGGGTGGTTCTTGTTGAAATGAGGATTCTTATGCAAAGGTTTGGTTTGAAGACCTTTATTTGTTAACATGCGTGGGAGAAAGAAAAACCCACAACCGCTCATACTGGTGTTCCCGCTGCAAATGCCAAACCTAAAGCAACAGCAGAGTTGGAACGAGAACTCCAGAATGAGTGACATACTAAATAACAATAGCGCCCGAGAGACGGCACGCAGAACTGACAAGTTGTCCTTAAAGGAACAAGGACAACTTGTCAATACAACAGTTCTTCAAACCCATTGACTAGTAGGTTTAGAATGACACTTAATTTCAAAAGGTGACACACAATACTCTCCACACTAGCTGCCTTCAATTTACGATTATTTTTATGAATAACAAACACTGGCCACATACAGAGAAGATTTGCGTCACCTGCTTGATAACGGAGATCTACTTTTAAAAGAAACGCACGCAGCGATCTCACAGATCATTGGGCACACTTTTCAAGCGTTTTTTATTTTTCTGCAGTGCCCATTAACTGCGAAACAATATGAAGTGATCTTCACTTTTTCCGTCCCTAGAGCATCTTCCAGTTTACATGCCACTCGGCGCCCGTGCACATAAAAAAGTTATGTGCATGGCGGCCACTGTGGTATTAATAAAAATAAAAAAAACATTAACACAGGCACCATGCTCAAAAATAAGTATTTATCCATGGAGAAGAAAGAATACCAATTTGGCGATTAAATAGTTACAGTTTCTGCACAGATGGAACTAATTTTAAAGCTTAGTCAAAAATCCCACACCCTGCCTGCCCAAAGTAATGTTATGAAATTAAAGGATTGTTTAGAAACTCACAGCGCTGCAAATAAGTACATGGTAGGGGTTAAAACCGAACATGTATGGGATAAAAATGTATTTATTATCCTCAGCAAAACAAGGGCCAGAGAATAGGTTCCGTGTGTTGGAAGGAAAAATAAAAGGCCCCGTTGATGATAAAGCATTAGCATTTGTGGCAATGCTGCATTTATGGTGTGGTATACAGAAGGCATCTTTCCGAAGTCAGGCCTATCACATGATTTAGTAAAAACAAGTAAACTTTATGAAGAGATTATTTCAAAACACTATCATTTATCATACACTTTAGGAGCATTTCTCCTGCAGCAGTCCACTATTTCCCCCTGCCAAAGGCATGAACTAACCAGACAGCGCATTTACAGAAAAGAGGTGCTGTACCTGGGTACCATGCGTGCTCCCCTCTGCAGTCCCACTTTTCAAAGATCTCCATAAAAGAAGCCTGCTAGTCTGTGTGGCTGCCAGCCGGGTTAATTATAGCATTGAGTCACATTCATCCACGAACCACAAGACTGTCAGGTGACCTGCTGCGGGGGTCTGATTTGAGCACCAAAGGGCTTGCCATGCTGCAATAAAACCTGCTCCGCTCTCACCAAAGCGAACGGCCGACCAGCCCTAGAGGACGCCTGTCAAAAATGCGCCCCTTGGCACGAAGATCCATCGAGCTACCCAGCCCTAGCAGCTCACAACAAGCAAACTGGCCATGACAGGCCTGTTAAAACGCCCATCATTCTTGCGAAGGTTAACGGGAGCAGTTTCCCCCTCTGTGGCTGACTTGGCGAGGGCTTCACTTCCAAGAATAAGCAAGCCATCGAAAAACACACACACTCGCTTAGTCGGTTCGGGGTAGCTTACCTGTCGCATCTCAATTTATCCTTGCCTCAGAGAATCCAATACGGGCTCAACCTCCTGACGCACTCCTCTGGCAGGTAGAGCTGTCGTGCGCAGCTCCCGTCTTCAAATTTGTCAGGAAACCGCTTCCCTACTTGTGCTGTCTCTGCCTCCCATTGTGAAAACGCCACTGTTTTGTGACGCATGCGTACGATGTAAGGCATCGCGCGCATGCAAGACAAAGAGTGCAATTCACCCACCAATCACACGCCAAACAAGCATTTCTTAATGCAATAGGACGCGTTTTTACGCGAGACCTATTGCATTGGAAATGGGAGGGTGGGGGTCCAGGAAGGCACGAACGGGAGTGGGGGGCGAAAAGTCACGGACTGCGGGAGGGGGTGGGGGGACACAGGGGCAAAAATAGTTTTGGAGTAAAGGGGCCAATAGCCAGGGAAGGATATAAATGACAACATGGCCGTCAGGAGGAGGGACTAACAACCTGAAAACAAATCAAAATGCAGCATCTATGATTGAAGCCAATGGAAAACATAGACGGAAAGTGGGCGGAGCTTCCCCCCACAATACTGTATACAGCATCTCTCGACGAGACAGCGCATGCGCTGCCTAGCCGAGACCTAAAAATGGTGTCCAGAAAATTTCAGTCAGGATTAGCAATGTCTACCCAAGCTAAATTACTTCTCTAATGATACAAAAACACAAATCAAAAATTAAAATCTATGGACAGCAAATTTTTATGGAGGTATATCAAGGGGCGAGGACTACGACGTAAAAGAGCTGTTTGAACTAGTCCGAAACATCAACATAGAAGGAGTAAAAGTCTCTTTCCGTGTGGACACTGGCACAACCATCAACGTCATAACAGATGTTGCCTTTGCCACAATATCTAACAATCCTCCATTGATGCCTGCTGATGTTCACATCAGGCTGAAGGCTCTCCAATACCTGTAATGCTCAAAGCTACCTCATCAAACCTATTCCACTGACAGTGGGATTTATGATGAAGAATAAGCATTCCACAGAAGATGTCATTTAAGCATCACGTTCTCCTGGGATACTAACTTCTGACCTGCAGGCAACAAACAAACATCTTCTGTCCTATGCGAATATTCAACCAGTTGCACTTTCCTTCTAAAACCTGTTACCTACAGCACACACACACACACCCTCTACCACACACATACAATAACCAAGTGACCCACTTTGATGTGATTAAAAATGCATTCTTCAGGTTATACGTGGTGTAAGAACTTAAGTTATTATTTGAGAGGGTGGATGCACCACTCAAATAATAAATACAATCCTTGTCAGGGTGAATCACAAAAGTCACTAAATAAACCTGTGCTTAACCCTCTGGTAGCTTAGCACAAAAGCAGTCAGACTTAACTTAGAGGCAATGTGTAAAGTATTTATGCAGCACTCAGACAATAGCAAAGTGAAAACACAACACAAGAAGGCAAACCAATTTAGACAAAATAGAGTTAATTTTAATAAATAAAATTACAGCAAATCAATAAAAATCCAACCAGTGCCAAAAAGCACAAAGCACTAAATGTGGTTATCTGTTTGCGCTGCACCGAGTCAAAGTCTCAAGCTCAGGCTGACCACGATGAAGCCCAGGTCGGACACAGGAACCAGTTTTTACCTTTTCTGAGTCCAAGTCTACGTGGGGATCTGCAAAGGAGCTTCACATTGGTGATTGCCATGAGGAGACTACTGTTGGTGTGAGGAGCAAATTGGGCATTGTGGACGGTCACTGGTCAGCACAAAGAGATGGTTGTCGCTAGAGTTTCAAGTTAGCAGTGAACGCGGACTGTCGGTGTTGGCTCTGGATCTTGGAGCTGATGCGAAGAGCAGGTTGTCACTGGCGATTCACACTGGCAGGCATCACTATGGCCGTCGGGTGTTGTGAGGAGTCTGTTTGTGGTCCAGAAGACTCCAAAAACTTCTAGATCTTCACCTGGAGCTCAGGACTTGGGAATTTGGTTCAGGAGGTGTACACTCCAATGCCAGCCAAGGGTCCAGTACCTGAAGAAGCACTTGTGGTGGAGCAGGAATGACTCCAGTAGAGGCTAGCAGCAGGGTTCAGGCAAGTCCAGTTGGTGCTGGTCAGCTGGGCAGTTACAGTTAGGCTTCTTGAAGCTTGTTGTATCCCTGTAGCTCAAACAGGAGGTTAACCAACTGACCCTTGCATTCACTTTGGGGAGCCTGGACTCAAGGCAAGCAGGTCCAATTTTCCTTCTTCATGCAACAGGGCAGTCCTTCTTCTGAATCCTCCACAGGTACAGAAGTGTTCTGATGAGGGGTTCTGAAGGTGCCACTTTTTTATCCAGTGCCAGCCTGTGGATGGGGGATGCCCCATTTGTCTAAGCTTCCCACTTTCTTGGGTTTGACTTCAAACTGTCTTTTGTAACAAAGGGCAGGCAGGCCTAGGTGTGAGCTGCATTTGTAAGTGGAAGGCAGGCAGCCTTTGGAAGTCATAAAGGAGGTGGACATAGCCCTGAGGCTATCCTTCGAAGCTGAGAAAGGGCTAAGTACAACCCCCCAAGACATCCTGCTCAGGAGAAGAACATCCTGCCCCACACTCAGAGACATTTTGTCTGAAAGGAATACACAAAACACTACAGCAGAGCCATTCACAGACATGTGATCCTGAACACTGGCAGAAAGACACATTTGGTTTAGGCAAAAAAAAGGCACATTTTCTGAAAGTGTCATTTTCAGAATAGTAACTTAAAATCCGACTTTATCTTTAAATAGGATTTTAAACAGTAATTCATTTAGGTTGAAGAAGCATTTCTCCATCTGTTCCCAAACTATAGTTATCACTTATTAAGTCCAATAAGGTAACCCTCAGGGACCAAATCCTTACTTGTGGTTCCACGCTGTAAAAAAGCTCGGCTGGGTGGTAAAGCCTTCTTTCACTTAGCCCCTATCTATTGGAACCAATTACCCATCCATCTGCGGGAGTGCTCTGATCACCTGCAGTTCCATAAGTACCTTAAGACTGCATTGGTCTGATCTGCTCCTCTTCTCTGGCCGACGAAAGCAGTTCAGTAGCACGGAGATACCCCTTGGGGGGTGATTCAGGCACTTTATAAATCAATAAATATCAAACCCAATGTTTGGTCGATGGGAGAGATAACTTTAACCAGTGAAAAATGACTTTAGGAATTTTTCACTGTCTGGACTTGTAAAACCTAAACACACATGTCCAACTTTTTAAATTCCTTGCACCAGGCTCTATGAGTGGTTTGAGCCTTCCTTAGGTGTGACTTGTAACTACTAAAAATAGAGATTTAGGCCTAGCAAAAGGTGTAGTTTGCCAGTTTGAAATGGCAGGTTAAAACTGCACTACAGGCTCCAATGGCAGGCCTGAGAAAGTTTTACGAGGCTACTTTATGGGTGAAACAGTAAGTGCTACAGCCCACTAGTAGCAAATTTACAGGTACTGGATACATGTAGCATATTGTATTAGTGACTTACAAGTAAATTAAGTGTAAAAATCAGGTGTAGGACAATTTTACAATGTTTAAAGGAGAGAGGACGAGCACTTTATTGCTAGTTAGCAGGATTAAAGAGCACAGAGGCTTTAAAGCTAACAAAAACAGGTTAAGCAAAGGAAGGCAAATCTCTGGAATGACCCTGAAGAGAGGGCCCAGTCCAACACATAGTTGTCTGTAGCTAAAGTCTTTGAAACCTGTGCCCTCTAATTGAGATTGCAATCTGCTACTTGCAGATTACACATTACTTAAAAAATAATGACCCAGAGGGAGTTACTCCTGTGTGGGTGTGGCGATATGCCTCTTTAGAATAAAGAGAGTATTTATGTAAGAGATGCTTATCTATCAGCCACTCTCACTATCTAAGTGTCAGTAGCAGCAAAAAGAGATACCTTATAAACTGAAGTCATTAGTTAAAAAGACACCTCTCAGGATCACCAGGGGTAGGTCAGAAACATATTTAACATACTCCTAGGCTTTTCATGTTCTTTGGTGCATAATTGGTAAATTGATAATAGGTGGGACGAGGAGTACTATCCCAAAAGTACCTACAACACTGTCCCTGTCTTAAGTGTGGTGTGTCGTCTTATACAAACACAGCTAGGATATCCCTGGTCAAATCATATTTGAATCATCACTGAATCTTAACATTGTCTTCCTATTGTATACAAAATGAAAATGTTGTGTCAGGCAGTGGCGGCTGGCGTGTATGTAAAGTGTGAGCAGGCAAAATATGGATGGTACTAAAATAAAAAATAAAAAATTGCACTTACCTTCCTGGCTTGCTGCACAACATCCCCCATGATTGAGGATGGCTACAACCGCTTGCATTGAGAAACCTTCTGTTCGCGTTGAGGAAGCTGCCTATCGAGTAGAGCATCTACTCGAGTGGCAGAAAGAATCAGTACCCTCTTGTGCTGTGCATGTTGCCATTCGCGCTTGACAAACACCCACCAATAACAAATCAAGGTGAATGGCATGCTCTAACACACTTTGCCACTTGTGGAACTCCGTGTACTGTGGCAAAGTTTTTTGGAGTTGCTCATAGTGGAACTTTGCGAACTCCGCCAAGGCCTCATTTTAACTGACTTAAATTTCTGAGTTTGTTTCATTTTTAAACTTACAATTAGTTGTAAAAATCAGAGTTACTACAGGCTTTAACTGAGCCTGTTGATCCTGTATGAGGACCATCCGCTGTGAGATTCAGGAGCAGGGCGGCTGTATTCAGGACATGGCTAAAAGACATTCTCCCCAATCTATACACTGATTGTCAAGACCAAAGTATGTGCCATGAAGACGTAGGAGGCAAGTCGACTGGGTTCAAAGATTAACCAGATTAAGATCTGGTGTGAATTATCATGTGCTTAATGTCTGCTGTGCATAAACAAAACTGTGCCTCGAATTATCTGGGGAAGTGGGTGCAGGCTATGTCCAATGGTCATGTCTTGCACTGAAATAACTCCATGGGACCAGTTGACTGGGTACAAGGTATAGCCAAAGGTCATATCCTAAGCCGAGAACCCACTGCAAGTGACTAAAGGCCATGTGCAGCAGAATCGTGGGGCAGGAGAGCTAAAGGATGGCCATGATCAATGGTCATACCCTCTGGGCAGTCTGTCTAGAAGAGTATTGGGAGCATGGAGACAGAGCATGGCAATCTCCTGTGCTCAAAGCATTTTTACAGACTCATGAGCAATGCCTAACATACCCGGGTTCAGGCGCGGTGCGTCCATTGGGGCGTTGGGGCGTAGCCCCCCCGCCCGCAGCTCCCTCGGCGTATTTGAACTTCAGTAAACTGAATCAGTTTACTGAAGTTCAAAGACGCCGAGGAGAACTGATAATCATGTCCAGTCAGCATGACGTCCGGACCGCCCACCCCCTTCAGAGTCTGAAGGGGTGGGCGGTCCGGCGTCATGTTGACTGACATGATTGTCAGACGGACCAGGGGCAACAGGCAGCAGCACAAGTGCGCATGAGTGGGGAAGGGCAGCAATTTCCGCACCGTGCCCAGTCATGCGCACTTGTGTTTGCACTGGCTTCGATGCCCATTAGGAGAGCGAGGTTGAGCAAAGGCTCAAACCTCGGTCTCCTAATGGGCAGGCGGGCGAGTACTAACTGTGCCCTAAGCCAATCCTGGCGCTGCTGGCAGCGCCAGGATTGGCTGAGAGGGGCTGTAGGCGCCAACGGACCCGAGGCAGCGCGGACGGCAGACCTGCTGCTCAGGTAGGATAAGGATTTCTTTTATTTATTTTAAAACTCCCCCACCCCCGCGCGACACCCCCCGCGAGCCGCGACTGCGAGCTGTCGTCAAGAATATTATTTATAAATGGCTGTCACTGGGATTTTGGTCCACATTTTCCTTGATCGCCAGGTGTTCGTTTGCATAATGCTGAGCCACAAAAGCACATATTCATTCAAGCAGCCAGAGTAATGTTTAACCCCAAATTTAAAAAGCAGGTGGGATATAAAAAGGGAAAGTAAGGTGACCACAGGGGCCATCAGAGAGATTTGGTGGCCCGTCAACATATCTGATTTTTCTTAGCTCAATTATAGCGCCAATAGATGTTTACATTTATCTGCCTGAAAAGTATGAGAACTCTGGTGATGTTAAATACAGAAAGATCAATTTAAAACATTCCTCCATATTTACATTTCAAATCCATATCCGCTGGAACGACAGGTCTTACATTATTCAGAATTTTTTTAAGTTAGATCCAGACCATTCATATATTATTGTTGTCAACTAGTTTTCGTTGGCAAACGACAACCCGAAAATGAGCAGTTCAGATGTAAAAGAGACCAAAACATTTTTGATTTGGGATTATGTGGTATTTGCGGGCTTTTTCCTAATTTCTTCAGGCATCGGAGTCTTCTTTGCTGTTAAAGAAAGGAAGTTTTAACAAAAACAAGGGAACCCAATTAGGTAAGCAAGGACCTTGGGTATCAATTTTTATCTGGACAGTGGTCCTTGTCGAAGGTAGATGGAACTAACGAAATAAATATAGAACAGAATCGATTCTATATGATTACTATCCAGCCGGATAGTCGGATTTAATCAGACTTATTCTCAGATATCAAAGCACACAACATTATACAGTGGGATACAATCCTGTATCCAGGGACATAAAAAGTGAGGTAGTTTGTGAAAAATAATAATAACACATAAACATAAACAAATGAAACATTGAGGCAAAAACAAAGAGCTTGTTAATGGATATTAAAAAATGGAACAAGCGTGATAGTTGACACAGCCGTGGCACATGGTATACAATTAGTTTGTGTGCACGGTGTTTTAAAAGGTCGACTGACGTTTCGATCCCGTTTACACAGATATTGGGATCATCATCAGGACAGAAAATGAACAATGCCTGAACAACATTTAGGACTAATTAATTTACATAAATAAAAGGATAAAGGGAAGGAAGAAAAAAGAAAGAAAGAGAGAGTATGCTTATTAATGAAGGAAGGATCCCTTGACGCAATTTGCAGATGGCACAGTGAAGGGTCCTTCTATGTGGACCCTATAAATTGGTGTGAAGGTGCGCAGGAGAGTGAGGGTGAGCGCGCAACAACAGGGAGGAGGTGAAGTGCTCTGGATAATGACAAGTTACTAAGGGAACGGCTGATTAGAGTGTAAAGCGTCCTAATTGGGTAGAGGCCTATCGTGCAGATCCTGTACTTAGAATGAGCAATTACGGTGAAAAGGTGGGCTAGGTCTAATTACCTTGGTAGTAGTGCCGGTGGACTGAAGTGTTGACATTATTTGTTGAGCTTTGGGGGCTGCCCTGGGACGCAGTGAATACCTAACTGGGTCTGCGCCGGTGGCGTCGAAGATGTGCAGGATAAGGGTGAGGGCAACGACGGTACTGGGGGAATGCTTGCAACATACCTAGGAAGGAATGGTGGAGCCGCTGTCGAGTGGTCCACGGGTGATTCTTTTACATCACGGATGATTTGATCGAAGCCAAACCGCTGGGTCCTTAGTCAAAATCGGGAAGGGAGCCTGTAAGGGGGAGGACTGAGTGTAAGGGGGGGTAACCTGCGGTGCCTGATGCGGGCGAGGTTGCGCGCGGAGCGTGGGCTTCTTACCTTGGTTGTATGTAACCACGGTGGTGCCGGTGGCTGTAGGAGCGGTTAGTACATGTCAGGGGAGAGCTCGGTGGATCAAGGCAGATGTCGGGACGGTGGACGCCGGTGAGTTAAGTCAAAGAAGATGCCTGTAAGTAGGAAAACTAAGTCAAGGGAGGGGATAACCTGCGGTGCAGGGTGCGGGCGGGGCTGCGCTTAGAGCGTGGGCTCCTTACCTTGGTTGCGTGGAATCACGGCGGTGCCAATGGCTAGGGGTCCTAGGGCGGTCGATTACCATCTGAGAGAAGCTCAATGGCTCAGTGCTCCTGTTGGGTCAGAGGAAGCGGTGAGTTAAATAGCGCAGGAATTCAGGTTGAGGGAGGGAAGCTGGGACGTTAACCTAGGCGGCCATGTTGGATGTGAAAATGGAACCTATGGTCAATTTGTGACGTGGTGCAGTGAAGGAAGTGATGTTAACCTAAACAGGACAAGCGTACATGCAAGGATAGTGTGATTGAGAAGGTCGGCGAAGGTGCACCATTATTGTAGATACAACAGAGTGCACCCGGCATGGATATAGAGGGAAGACTGTTGTTTTAACTGGAGTAGGCATGCAATTCATGCGCAAGTAGAATTCAGGTCGAGATTACATAGATTTCTTTTTAGAAAGAGAGAAGGGTTGCGTTTTGGTTATGAGACATTTGGGAAAATATACAGTTGGTGATTTACAATAAGGATGTCCAATCCTCATTTCTGTTTAATCCATTTTTATGCTCTGGGTACGCAGAATCCATTTTAGTTCCTCTTTGTTTAGCAGATTACCAATGTCTCCGCCTCTAGGAGGAGGCTTGATCAAGCTGATAATAGTCCATTTTATGTCGTCTTCATTGTGACCTGCATTGAAGAAATGTTCGACCAATGGTGCATTGGCAGTTTTGCAAAGAATCCTGCTGCGGTGCTGGCTGATCCTGAGACGGGCTTTCTGCGTTGTTTGTCCTATGTAGATTTTTTGACACGGGCATTGGATTACATAAATCACATTACATGAATTACAATTGGTAAAGCTTCTGGACGTGATCTTGACATTATTGAATGAAAATTCTTTTCCTTCAATAGTGAAATCACACACGCTGCACATCCCACATTTAACGTGCCCTATCAAGGGGTTAAGACCCCGTAGTTCAGTGAGCGTCGTTGCGGGTTTAGGGATTGGTAGTGCTGCTCTGACCAAATGGTCCTTTATATTGCGGCTTTTGCGGAAAGCAAATAAAGGGCGTTCAATGTTTAAGGTGCCTGCATTTAGGATCGTCCAGTGTTTAAGGACAGATTTGCGTATGATATTTGACACAGGTGAGAAAGTTGTCACGCATACCATGCGGTTGGAGTCAGTCTTAGGTTTGGGGGATAGGAGGACATCCCTTGGGCAATACCATGCCCTTTTCAATGCGGTGCGTACCAATCGTTTTGGGTATCCGCGGGTTTGGAGCTTGGAGGAGAGTACCGCAGCTTCTTGAAAGTAGTCTTCTTTGAGAAAACAATTCCTTCTGATGCGTAAAAATTGTGAGTACGGAAGTGAGTCACGCAATGCCCGGGGGTGGTTACTGTTATATTTGAGTAAGGTATTGCGTTCTGTGGGCTTTCTATATAAACTTGTAATCAATTCGCCATTGGAGTGATGGATTTTGAGGTCCAAGAATGGAATGGAAGTTTTGCTATATGTGAGAGTGAAGGTGAGACCCTGACAGTTATTATTAAGCCAGTGGAGGAACTGATTGAGACTGTTTTCATCAGTACGCCAAATTAGAAAAATGTCGTCGATGTATCTCTTCCATAGGGTGATGCCCGTATGAAATGGATTGTGGGGTGTAAGAATTATGGACATTTCCAAGTGGTCCATAAACAGTATTGCTAGATTAGGGGC
Source organism: Calotriton arnoldi (assembly GCA_963921515.1). NCBI lineage: Eukaryota > Metazoa > Chordata > Amphibia > Caudata > Salamandridae > Calotriton > Calotriton arnoldi. Next base: position 613,237 of record CAWUFW010010013.1, read on the forward strand.
GAAAACGGACCCCATGGACGTCCCCTTTACCTGTTGGTAAAATTCGTTGTCAAATGTAAAGAAGTTCCTTGTGAGACATAGTTCAAGCAGTTGTAGTAAGAAAATTGTGGGTACATTGTGGGGGCGTGGTCTTAAATTTAGAGTGCGTTCAATGACTAACATTGCTTCGGTCTGCGGTATATTAGTGTAGAGCGATTCGACATCTAAAGTACATAGAGTGTCAGAATCCGTGTTGAATGGGTGGTGCTCTACTAAGTTGATCATGGCCATGCTGTCTCTAATGTAACAATCTGTATTGCGAACAAAGTCCTTAATAAAGTAGTCAACATATTGGCCTAATGGTTCTAAAATAGACCCACAGCCAGAAACTATGGGGCGTCCAGGTGGTGTGGTGTCATTTTTATGAATTTTGGGAAGGGTGTAAATCACCGGAGTTCGTGGTGATTTGGTGTTGAGGAATAGAAACTCTTTGGAGCTGAGAAAGCCTTGTGTCTGTGTGTCAGTAGTGATCTGTAGGATCAGTTGCTGGAGCTCTTTAGTGGGGTTGGTGGGTAACCTGCAATAGTGGTCAGTATTGTTAATTTGTCTAAGAATTTCTTCTTTGTAGAGGTCTCTGTCTTGTAAGACTATTCCGCCGCCCTTGTAATAAAGTCTGCTTTCTCAGCTCCAAAGAGTTTCTATTCCTCAACACCAAATCACCACGAACTCCGGTGATTTACACCCTTCCCAAAATTCATAAAAATGACACCACACCACCTGGACGCCCCATAGTTTCTGGCTGTGGGTCTATTTTAGAACCATTAGGCCAATATGTTGACTACTTTATTAAGGACTTTGTTCGCAATACAGATTGTTACATTAGAGACAGCATGGCCATGATCAACTTAGTAGAGCACCACCCATTCAACACGGATTCTGACACTCTATGTACTTTAGATGTCGAATCGCTCTACACTAATATACCGCAGACCGAAGCAATGTTAGTCATTGAACGCACTCTAAATTTAAGACCACGCCCCACAATGTACCCACAATTTTCTTACTACAACTGCTTGAACTATGTCTCACAAGGAACTTCTTTACATTTGACAACGAATTTTACCAACAGGTAAAGGGACGTCCATGAGGTCCGTTTGCGCCCAAATCTAGCAATACTGTTTATGGACCACTTGGAAATGTCCATAATTCTTACACCCCACAATCCATTTCATATGAACATCACCTATGGAAGAGATACATCGACGACATTTTTCTAATTTGGCGTACTGATGAAAACAGTCTCAATCAGTTCCTCCACTGGCTTAATAATAACTGTCAGGGTCTCACCTTCACTCTCACATATAGCAAAACTTCCATTCCATTCTTGGACCTCAAAATCCATCACTCCAATGGCGAATTGATTACAAGTTTATATAAAAAGCCCACAGAACGCAATACCTTACTCAAATATAACAGTAACCACCCCGGGCATTGCGTGACTCACTTCCGTACTCACAATTTTTACGCATCAGAAGGAATTGTTTTCTCAAGAAGACTACTTCCAAGAAGCTGCGGTACTCTCCTCCAAGCTCCAAACCCGCGGATACCCAAAGCGATTGGTACGCACCGCATTGAAAAGGGCATGGTATTGCCCAAGGGATGTCCTCCTATCCCCCAAACCTAAGACTGACTCCAACCGCATGGTATGCGTGACAACTTTCTCACCTGTGTCAAATATCATACGCAAATCTGTCCTTAAACACTGGACGATCCTAAATGCAGGCACCTTAAACATTGAACGCCCTTTATTTGCTTTCCGCAAAGCCGCAATATAAAGGACCATTTGGTCAGAGCAGCACTACCATCCCTAAACCGCAACGACGCTCACTGAACTATGGGGTCTTAACCCTTGATAGGGCACGTTAAATGTGGGATGTGCAGCGTGTGTGATTTCACTATTGAAGGAAAAGAATTTACATTCAATAATGTCAAGATCACATCCAGAAGCTTTACCAATTGTAATTCATGTAATGTGATTTATGTAATCTAATGCCCGTGTCAAAAAATCTACATAGGACAAACAACGCAGAAAGCCCGTCTCAGGATCAGCCAGCACCGCAGCAGGATTCGTTGCAAAACTGCCAATGCACCATTGGTCGAACATTTCTTCAATGCAGGTCACAATGAAGACGACATAAAATTGACTATTATCAGCTTGATCAAGCCTCCTCCTAGAGGCGGAGACATTGGTAATCTGCTAAACAAAGAGGAACTAAAATGGATTCTGCGTACCCAGAGCATAAAAAATGGATTAAACAGAAATGAGGATTGGACATCCTTATTGTAAATCACCAACTGTATTTTTTCCCAAATGTCTCATAACCAAAACGCAACCCTTCTCTCTTTCTAAAAAGAAATCTATGTAATCTCGACCTGAATTCTACTTGCACATGAATTGCATGCCTACTCCAGTTAAAACAACAGTCTTCCCTCTATATCCATGCCGGGTGCACTCTGTTGTATCTACAATAATGGTGCACCTTCCCCGACCTTCTCAATCACACTATCCTTGCATGTACGCTTGTCCTGTTTAGGTTAACATCACTTCCGTCACAAATTGACCATAGGTTCCTTTTTCACATCCAACATGGCCGCCTAGGTTAACGTCCCAGCTTCCCTCTCTCAACCTGAATTCCCGCGCTATTTAACTCACCGCTTCCTCTGACCCGGCAGGAGCACAGAGCCATTGAGCTTCTCTCAGACGGTAATCGACCGCCCTAGGACCCCTAGCCATTGGCACCACCGTGATTCCACGCAACCAAGGTAAGGAGCCCACGCTCTAAGCGCAGCCCCGCCCGCACCCTGCACCGCAGGTTATCCCCTCCCTTGACTTAGTTTTCCTAATTACAGGCATCTTCCTTGACTTAACTCACCGGCGTCCACCGTCCCGGCATCTGCCTTGAGCCACCGAGCTCTCCCCTGACATGTACTTACCGCTCCTACCGCCACCGGCACCACCGAGGTTACATACAACCAAGGTAAGAAGCCCACGCTCCGCGCGCAACCTCACCCGCATCAGGCACCGCAGGTTACCCCCCCTTACACTCAGTCCTCCCCCTTACAGGCTCCCTTCCCGATTGTGACTAAGGACCCAGCGGTTTGGCTTCGATCAAATCATCCGTGATGTAAAAGAATCACCCGTGGACCACTTGACAGCGGCTCCACCATTCCTTCCTAGGTATGTTGCAAGCATTCCCCCAGTACCATCGTTGCCCTCACCCTTATCCTGCACATCTTCGACGCCACCGGCGCAGACCCGGTTAGGTATTCACTGCGTCCCAGGGCAGCCCCCAGAGCTCAACAAATAATGTCAACACTTCAGTCCACCGGCACTACTACCAAGGTAATTAGATCTAGCCCACCTTTTCACCGTAATTGCTCATTCTAAGTACAGGATCTGCACGATAGGCCTCTACCCAATTAGGATGCTTTACACTCTAATCAGCCGGTCCCTTAGTAACTTGTCATTATCCAGAGCACTTCACCTCCTCCCTGTTGTTGCGCGCTCACCCTCACTCTCCTGCGCACCTTCACACCAATTTATAGGGTCCACATAGAAGGACCCTTCACTGCGCCATCTGCAAATTGCGTCAAGGGATCCTTCCTTCATTAATAAGCATACTCTCTCTTTCTTTCTTTTTTCTTCCTTCCCTTTATCCTTTTATTTATGTAAATTAATTAGTCCTAAATGTTGTTCAGGCATTGTTCATTTTCTGTCCTGATGATGATCCCAATATCTGTATAAACGGGATCGAAACGTCGTCGACCTTTTAAAACACCATGCACACAAACTAATTGTATACCATGTGTCACGGCTGTGTCAACTATCACGCTTGTTCCATTTTTTAATATCCATTAACAAGCTCTTTGTTTTTGCCTGAATGTTTCGTTTTTTTATGTTTATGTGTTATTATTATTTTTCACAAACTACCTCACTTTTTATGTCCCTGGATACAGGATTGTATCCCACTGTATAATGTTGTGTGCTTTGATATCTGGGAATAAGTCTGATTAAATCCGACTATCCGGCTGGATAGTAATCATATAGAATCGATTCTGTTCTATATTTATTTTGTTAGTTCCATCTACCTTCGAGAAGGACCACTGTCCAGATAAAAAAAGTTAAAGAAAGGAAGAACAAAACCTCGAGTGACTTTTTGGTTGGGGGCAAACAAATGACGTGTGGACCAGTGGCGCTATCCCTGACCGCCAGCTTCATGTCCCCTGTTACTGTTTTGGGCGCACCGTCAGAGGTGTACCGCTATGGGGCGTCTTTTGTTTTATTTTTTATTGCCTATGCGTTTGTTATTGTTTTTACTGCTGAGCTCTTCGTACCCGTTTTTTATCGATCTGGAATCACCAGCACGTACGAGGTAAGCCGTTCCGCATTCATAACGAGTCCCAATTCCGACATGGCCAACACATCCTTCCATCATTTTGAGGTTGGTAAATCCAGCAGCAATAAACTGGGTAAGTGTAACGTGATATTTGTGAGATTGTATTTTAAGCACACATGTTCATTGGCGGTGAAACATAATTTTATTCTGCTTGGCTTGAGGTGCCAGTTTCATCTCGTCAAGCTGCAGCTACACTGACATCTTGTTTGTGGAAAAGCTGCTAGCTGATTATTGGCTTTTTTAATCTGGTCAACTTTCCACTGGGGGGGCGTTTATTTAACCCTGCCCCGAGGTAGCTAGTTTCATTAAAGATAAGTAAAGGGAAAACACGCATGCAATTAAAGAGTTGTGCTTTGTACTCACAAATATGCGCACAAGCACGCAGATGCACACGGGCATTCACTGATAATGCACACAGGTAAAGTGGTTGCAGAAAGTAAACTCATGAATTGCGCAATGGATGTATACTGTATACTATGAAGCAGCCTGAGGCATCTTGAAAAGTGGTGAGATTTAATTTATATGGATACTTGGCACTGGCATTTGTCCGAACTCCTTTTTGTTGCAACTGAAAGCCATGCAAAAAGTGTTAATTACTGGTTTTATTGTTGTGAAGGCATACATTTTGAGCTGAAATATTTTCACCCCAGTCATTGCTGCCTGCTGGAGTGTATAGAGTGAAAGTAAACCTAAATAATGCCATACAGTCTTGACGAAGGGAAAGCTGGTCACAGTCGGTGACATTCACATTTAAAGCAATTGAATTTGCCTTCTGTATTTTCTTTATTTGTTAATTGACAGTTATGTCCAGCATTGATGGTGAGATTCACATTTGAAGCAAATAAATTTGCTTTCTGCGGGTTTTCAGATTGCTTGTGTGCGACATTTCCATAGTTTCAGCGTACTGTACAATTTGCACACTACAGTAACAGTTGAACATATTTAATGCAGGAAGATATGGGGCAGTTTTTAATGTGTTTAGAAAGTTCAAGACTACATGGTTGCAATTACTTTATAAACCTCCTTTCTTTCTCAAATTTTCTTTAAATGCACCATTTGCGACTGTTTTCTTCAAAATTTTCTCTGGAGGAGAACTGCCAAACACCCTTTCTGTTGATAGTGCTGGTGCGATTCGCTTGCTCGCGATGTGACACTCATACACAACTTTTACGCCCCCACCACTTTCAAATGTCACCAGCCACCACTGCCCGGGTTTATGGGTACTGCGTTGAAGACATCCTTGAATAATAAACCCGAGTGCTAAAGAAGGCTGTGCACGTTTGCTGTTCATGGCAGAGTACTTCATGAACGGAGAACTACAGCAGTATTAACCATTGTCTCTGGCATGAGCCTCCTGTGCACTGGAAAATGTTTTGCCAGAAAAGATGTGGGGGTAAGGAGGCTGAGTGCATGAAGTGACCAAAATCTTCACTCTTAACCTTGAATATCATTGCAAGGCTTGTCAAAAGACCATGCCCAGCAGGATGTTTGGTTTGGTGGATTGTGAAAGCACATAGCTAAAGATGAAAGGGGTCATTCGAAGCCCACTGGCAACAGTTTTAGGTTTTTGGAACAGAAAAAGGTGTTGCATAGGGGACAGCCTGCATCCAGAGCTTCCTGGGCTTGACAAAAAGGACTTCTTTTTACTTTGCCTTTTTTCTTTTGTGAACATACACAAGAAGTTGCGTTATCCATTTCGCCTAGGGTATGCGCTGTGACTGGATAGCTGAGATGAACAAGCTGATTCACTGCTAGTAGTCCGCTGTTGAGGAAACAATGAAAATTAGCGTTTCAAAAGGAATTATAATCGTTATGTTATACACTCAGTACCTCTTAGACATGCTAATCTTAACATTAGCCTCATAGTAATGTTGGCTTTGTTTCAACTATGGGCTTGACAGTGCTGTGGCTGTACATCTCATCATTGGACATTGCAATGGATAGGCCACTATGAGCATATTTTCACATTGAGTGCAGGTTACCATCCATGAAGCTGCTCAGGTATGCTAGGTGATTTCAATAAAACTACACGAGTTTTAAAGTTTAGATTTCGAGGGCTCTAGCTATTTGCCCGTGTTATTTCAATAAACACACAGTAGTTACAGAGGGACAGTGGTTCAGCTCCCAGGAAATGTTGTTGGAAGTGCCATTCGCATTTTGCATCTGTTCTCACAAAAACCATTTTATGTTGAAGCTGCCACTGTTGACAAATTCAGTTATGCCCCTTTAGCGGCATGTGTCCAGACTATGATGTCATTGGTGTTGAAGACATACGAGTCCGGCTGGGCTCACTTCACAGAATATGAGAGACGATCTTGAAAACTAGATTGCCTCTCTCTTCCTCCAGTTTTCAAACTGATAAACAAGTCAAGATGGAGTATCAGGAGGGCTTGTAGCAATGCTTCAAAGTAAATGCTTCATTCTTTGACTGCCATCAAAAGTACAGCACAGCCATGATCCAGGCACCTGCCCTGGAAGAGTTCATACAATGTACGGTACCGCTCATCATGGGTGAAAGCGATGTTCCTCGTATATTTGTATTTATATATTTGTTTCTCCAGATTTTCTGAAAAGGTCTGTCCCTTGAAGCCTCCCACTGATATTCACTCAGTAACGACAAACATATGTTATTCCATTGGTTAGTAGACAACCACGTTATTAAGTTGTGCTGTTAAAATCCCCTACTGGCCTTACACTCTTAGGACTACTGGCTGATGAGTCCTGCACGAGCTGCCAGGCTCATACCCCAGCCTCAGAAAGCTGAAGATGGGCTGGAGGCCCCTGTCAGTCACTCACCTGATGGCACAAAACCTGCTTCTGCTGCTCCAGAGCACATCAGCCAGCCCAGGGCGATGTCAATTTCCAGACAACACTGCATGATGCAGAAGCTACTGCGTCCCGGACAAGTGATTTGTAGGTACAATGAGTGAATATTTGTAGTTGTATTTATAGTGTTAAGCATAGAAAAGCACTTTAAGTAATCACAGGAAATGGGGTGAGGGATGTGGCCCAAAACCTGATAACTATACAGAAAGTAAGTACCCTGTTTTGAGCCTATTTTAAGTCTTAGGGCCATATGCACAAGGACTGGCGAAAACTACCGCTAACGTTAGTTAGCGGCAGTTTTCTTACCGCTGTGTACCAGTGAAAACTATCGCCTTGTTAGCGACGTATGTACAAGACGTCGCTACATGGAGATAGCTTCAGAGATCAGCAGTGAAAACTGCTGCTAACATTAGCGTGATGGCGATAGAAATTCCGGCGTTAGCGGGCGAAAACCAACTAAAGGCCCATTAGTGGCAAAAAAACGCACGTTAGTCAGCCCAACGTGAGTTTTTTTTGCCTCTTCTGGAAAAAATAGCCTATCAGTCGACCTCCAAAAGAAAATAGGCAAAAAAAACAATGCAATGCAGAATGGAGCAGCCAGAGCCAAGTGCAGCACACATCAACAACCCCCTCAAGCCACCCAACATCCAGGATGACCAGGATGAGAGCCTGGATGCCTCGTAGGACCTGCGTCTGGAGCCTGGATGCCTCGCTGGACCTGCATCTGGAGCCTGGATGCCTCGCAGGACCTGTGTCTGGAGCCTGGATGCCTCGCTGGACCTGCGTCTGGAGCATGGATGCCTCACTGGACCTGCGTCTGGAGCTTGGATGCCTCGCTGGACCTGCGTCTGGAGCCTGGATGCCTCGCTGGACCTGCGTCTGGAGCCTGGATGCCTCGCTGGACCTGCGTCTGGAGCCTGGATGCCTCGCTGGACCTGCATCTGGAGCCTGGATGCCTCGCTGGATCTGCGTCTGGAGCCTGGATGCCTCGCTGGACCTGCATCTGGAGCCTGGAGTGGGATGCGGAGGTGCTGTGGAGTCGATGAGCCATGGCGGTAGACATTGAGGCGTGGCGATCACCCGTGCCTGGTGGGGAAGTCTGGCAGGTCGCATGGAGACACGTTGCTGACCTGTGTGAGAAGACCACCTTGAGCCCCTTGGAGCTGTAAATGGTAGAGGCACCCCTGCGCACCAACGTAGGGAGGTCTTCATCGCATACTATGATCCACCACTACACCGGGGTGCATGTAGGGGATTACCAACGGTGGGCGGCGCCTCTCTGCATCACAGGCCAGATGATGTTGCGCTGGCCGGATGCTGTGGAGGGTGAGGCCCCTGAGCTGCGCCGAACTTGTGTGGCAGGAGCGCTGCATCTTCACGCATAAGGGGGCCCTGTTGCATCACCTGCATCGGGAGGTTCCCCAGCGGACTTGGCGGCGATTGCTGTACCCAGGCTTGTGAAATCCTGCCGGGCTGAGGCTCCTGCTGGCTGAGTCACAGATTTGGAGAGAGTGTAGTGGATTGCGACACAGTGTCAATGTCTAGGTAAGAAGAAGGTGGGACGAGTAGCGGAGGAGGCCTTGGGGACGAGTCACCCAGGCCTAGCACCTGTAGATGACGCACACCCAGTGGCGGCTCATCCACTATGGTGAAGAGTGTCGCCCCACTGCTTTCAAGCAGTGCAAGAAGAGGAAAAATCATCACATGATGATAACTTCCTGATGTAATCGTGCCATGTTTCCTTTGCGGGCGGGAGGGTGGGTCAGGCAGCTCCACTCACGGAGCAGGTCAGGGGCAGAGTGGCATGCCCACTCAAGTGTGCAGTGACTGTTTGGTCGGCCTGCTCAGGCCACCCAAAGCAGTCATGCGCACTGTCCTGTTCGCAATGCAGGCTGCATTACAGCCTGCATGGAGAAAATGCCCACCCCTCCAGCCCCTGGCCGAACGCCTTGCCCTGGCGCCAATGACCAATCCCAATGCCGCATTGCAACATTGTGATTGGCTTAGGGGAGTGAGCCTGGCTGCCTACTTCCTGTTCCTGGAAGCAGACTCAGGAGAGCAGAAGCAACGAAGACACGGGCCCCGGCCTTGAGGTAAGATTTCTCTCATTTAAATATTTACAACACCCGCTCACCCACACACCCACCCGCCCACGCCCCATCCAGTGTTCTTTCCGACGTTTCCCACCTCCCAGCTGTCCAGTCCCCCCTGCAGAACTTCTCAATGGCAGCCGCTGTGCGGCCATGCGCAGTGGGCGTACCACTGGTGTGCCAAAGATATATATGAAGTTATGAAGCATACCATTACATCGCATTCCATTACAATGCATACTAATACTAGGCATATTGCAACAGTAGGGAAGGTGTTGGATAGCGGAGATGTAAAAATTACTATTCCCACTTCAGTGAGTGCAACCCTAAAACTAACCCTTGCACCCCAAAGCAAACACTGGACCCTAAAATTCATTTTTGAGCCGTCAAAACACACCCTAAAAATCATATTTGACCCAAATGCACACCCCAATTTTCATATTTGACCCAAATGCACACCCCAATTTTCATAAGTGACCCCAAAACACACACCAAATTTCAAATTTTGCCCCATAATGCACCCCAAATTTCATCTCCGACACACGAAACCCATACCCACCCTAAAACTTAAAAATACCCCATTACTGACCTCACAATGCGTTGTAATGGAATGCGATGTGAAAGGCACCTGCGTTGTTGGAGTAGCATTGTAAAGGCATTATGATGTAATGCCTGCATTGTAATGGACGTCTCCCGTGCCAAAGCAAGCCATAGGCAAGCCCGTCTGCGTCCGTCTGCCCCTGGACTACGCTCAGCACCAAGGACCCTTCCTCTCGGACACTCCACCGCTATGATGCCAGCACCCTCCTCGCCATCAACCCTGGACGCCACATCGCCTGCCAGGACCAGCCTCTGCTCTGGGACGGACATCACCATTGCCATCACTGATGGCTACTGAATCACCTGCAAGGACCACCCCGACCGTCCAGGCGGAGGCATTGCCATCACCTACAGAAGCACACTCCGACTGACCACGCACTCTAATGACCCAACGGTGACCATGGAACACCTCAACTTCCAGATCCAGAGCAACCCCAAGCCCATCCTCTGCGGCACCCTCATCTGCAGGCCCCCCGTGCCATGGAGCCCCATTCTCCGATACCATTGTAGACCTCATTGCGCCCCAGGCTCTCCCATCCACCGACATCCTTCTCAGTGAACTCAAGTTGCACCTGGACAACCCCAGTGACCAGAACACCACCCCCTCCTGGGTAAGCTCCCCAGCATCAGACTCAAGCAGCTGGTCACCGCAGCAAGTCACATAGCAGGACACACGGTCGAGCACCTCTCCTCCGCCAGCATGAACTTCAACTACAGCCACACCACCGGACTCTCCTGGACCGACCATCATTGTATACATCACGTCTTCACCATGCCCACCGTACACCACCGCCATCATCGCCCCCCCTCGCAGCTGGACCAAAGCTACCGAAGAACGTCTCCTCAACTCCCTCAGCACCACCACTCCGCCAACACTTACAGACGATGACACCGCAGCGCGCAACCGCCACTGACGGATCTCCAACTGCCCGACACCCGGGCACCCCTTAAGAACGGCACTGCGCCCGTACCTTACGCCTTCCTGATGGCAGGCGTAAGGGTGACGCAGTGCCACAGGGATGCATTGCTGGAGTTGCATCATGCTTGTGACACAACTACAGCAATGTGTGACTTTAGCGCTGACAGATGCGTCAGGATTCCTGACGTATCTGTCATTACTTGCGACTTGGAGCGCTGTCCAGTGAATCCAGCGCATCCATGGTGTCGCAAGAAGGGCGTAGTGGTGTTGCAACGCTGTCTTGTCGCAGTGCTGCAACACTTTTCATGAATGAGGCCCAGGAATGCGCACTATCTTATTGATGGAGTGCATTCCTGCCCTGTAGTTTTGTCTCAGGGCAGCGCAGCGACATTGCTTGCAGCGCTGTCCAGCAACAAAACCTGCTGAAATGAGGCCCCAAGTGTTAGCTCCATTTTTAAGACCAGCTATTTTCTGGTCATAAAAAACTGCCTCTAACTACAGTTAGAGGCAGTTTTTTTGGTCTTCCACACTTCAAGGATTCCCTTGTAAATATTGCGAAGTGGGGTTAGCGGCTGTTTTTGCACGGGAACGCCTCTCTTGCATGTCATTATCGCTAACAGAAGTGGAGATCTTTAAAATTGACGTTTTCGCCAGAAAACTGCCGCTAACAGAGGTTAGCGACAGCTTCTACATACGGCGATAAAAATATCACCGCAAAACCTTCGAAAAAGTCCCCCTAAAGTATCTTTCGACTGATCAAGAGTGAGCCTGTTCTATAGAGTGAGAGAAAACATATGTTAATAAAACACAGGGGGGCATATTACCAAGGGCAGTATCGCCACTTTAGCGGCACTTTTTGCCGATAAAGCAGCGATATTTTTATCGCCCTATTAGCAAGCTGTCGCTAACAGCTGTTAGCGACAGCTTAATGGCGATAGTGGCCGTTTTGTTGCCGCTTTGCATGTCAGCGATAATTATCGCTAATGACATGCAAAGTAGGCGTTCCCAACTAAAAGCGACTGCAAACAGTCGCAAACACAACTTCCCCCTATTACCAATGCCCGCGAAGCGATAAAAAAAAGTCGCGCTAACAGCGATTATCGCTAGAATTTAACACCTGATAAACTTGACTTAAACCATCTTGTCAATGGGAGGTGGATTGTAAGGTTAAGTCCTCACTTGCCTATTAGCGAGCTTTTCATTAGCGCAGTGAATTTCTCGCTGGATTTCTCGCGCTATTGCTGGGTTTCGCCGCTATCGCTGGATTTTTTATCGCCTTGGAGATAAGCGTTGGTAATAACGAGGTATCTCCGCGATGAAATCCAGCGATAGCCGGCGATAAAAAAAACAGCGCTAAGCGCGTTTTGCGATAATTATCACAACTCCTTGGTAATATGCCCCCTGATACCTGAAATCACACTGCATAAGTCAATATTAGCTAACACACACAGGACGTCTACTCAATCCCTCTCTGTCTACAGCTGAGCAAATGTTTAAGAATTCTTCACAATTTAAAGTAATTTCGCAAACTGTCTTAAAATGGAATGACTTCTTCAGTCTTTGCCACATCGAGGTCATTTGGAGAAGAGCACCAACACATTTCTGAAGCAAAATATTTTATCGGAGAAATAAAAGAAACAAGTCCACAGTTGGTTACGACTTCATCAGATGGTGCTTCTTTTCTTTTAATTCTCCCTCCGTGCAATCTTTTTTCATTTGTCTGCTCATTCCCACTTGCATTCATTTAATTTCTTCTTTCATTGATTTCTTTCCCTCCTCCCCTCTTATGCCTCCCTTTTCTTATTTGCATCCTTTACCTCCATATAGTTTGGTCATTATAGTGCCTTGATCCCTTCATTTTGTCTTTCCCTTTTCTTACTTTCCACTCTTCCTTGCTTCCCTACCTTCTTTCACGCATAGCTCCTTCCTTCCTTTATTTAACCACTTTTTTTACATAAATACATTTTGACTCCCTTCTGCATTCTTGGTGAGTCCTTCATCAACATTTCCAGAATTACGGCGCGATATATAACAAGATAGAAGCACAGGGTTGTCATTGGAAAGTCAAGTAGATTGGCAATGTCTTGCTTACCAAAGGTAGAGTTTATATGTTACACTTAAATGCTTGAGCAAAACAAATGCGTTATATGCTGCTAAAAAGAACCATTTACATGTTGTTGATGCATTTAATTTTAAACCTCTCCCGTGCAAATTTCCATGAGATAGTACTGTTTAACTTCATGAGGGAACAGCTTTAGGGATGTATGTCAACGGCACAACATAAGCCAAGTTTCGAGAGAAATATCTTCTTAAATTTCATTTTGGTAAACAAAGATCGAATGTAGATCATCTTGGGTGTATATTTGTAAAATTAAAATTTGTGTCAGAGGCACACATGGATATTAGTGGGGGATGCCTATTTGCTCACCGAGTTATGATGCCTTATTTTTTTGTTTTCCGATGTAGCCTGCGGGTGAAGAGTGCTACCTTCAGTATGCCCTGTGGATAGGCCAGAAAAGATTAAATGGGGACTCTGCAGTATTAGTTTTCCATCTCAAGCACAAACTTATGCCCACGTAATTTGTGTTGGAATCAACTAAAGGCTCTTATTTCAATCACACTTATCCACCACCATGGGTTTTACAACTACTAATCAGACTCTGTAGCGCCGGACCAGAAGCAGTTGCTGCTCGTGCTGAAATTATTTTTAAACACATCCTGCCCACATTGACTGTGTTCCTCTCATGCTGTCCTCAAAGACAAATGGACTCAAACTGAACTGCCAATCAACATCCCCCCTATCATTTAGCGTCCTCCTCTGTTCACTACCTCTGGGGCCAAGGTGCTGTTCTGGTGATACCTTCATCTTGTTGTACTGGTCATGCACTGCTGTTCGTCTGGACTAGGACTTTCTTAGCCCATCTCAAAGCTAACAGAAGCCAATAGTCCCAGCTCACAGTCAGGCCCAGCAGCCTCAGCTTTTACTCTGAATTGACCATCCAGCCAAGGTACCCACTGATATTAGAAGACACTGGAAGTGTATTCGACTAAGCCACGACTCCTTTCTTTTCTGCATTCTTCCCGATTGCTTTTTAACTGAACGCAAAATAATAACATGCTACGTATCTAGTAGGTTGTGTACAAGAAATGGTAATCCTGCAAAGTATTAAAACAATTTGCTCCATGGTTAAACCTTGTCTACCTTACTTTATTGTAGCATGCCACAGTGGCTCTACAGATTTGGAATACTAATGATCCCCCAATGCATATCTTCATTTTTAGTATAATGATGCTTTAAAATTCTCTTGAACAATGACATATTATGAAATTTTGATGATCATTAAATTAAAGGTAGTGAGATACAATGGATACAATAAAGTTCAACGATGACCTTCACATTCAGGACCAGTCTCTGATTGTGCCCCAATCATCACTAGTTATGAACTTACATTTTCACGATACATTAAATGGCATAAATGATGGCATCACTCATGACACTTCTGTTTTAGCCTCCAGCCAGACCCTACATCTAGTCCGCATCAGGACTTGGACTCAGTGCCTAGGGTCCAGCAAGGTCCAGCAATCAACCCTATGGAAACATCAAACTTCCACTGCACATGATTTTCAGCCATACGTATGGCAGATTTGATACAGTGCTTAGCCTGTGGCCAGAGTCCGTCCCACTCTTTCACAAGAAACTAATCCACTGACTTCATGCTTGCATTAACACCTATCTTCTTCAGCCTGCTCCTCAGGAAAGGATTTACATTTAACATCTCCTATACAACAAAATAGCATCCAGGTGTGTCTCACTTTTCCCTTAAATACAAAGGGGCAGATTTACAAGCCCCTTGCGCCACTTTTGCGTCACTTTTCCCATGTTAAAAGTGATGCAAAAGTGGCGCAAGGGGCTTGTAAATCTGCCCCAAAATGTTAGCACTCTAGTTATTCATTAGAACTCAGTGGTGAGGCTGATGTCTAGGGAGTTAGCTGGCAGACTGCTGATGTTGTTGGAAGGACATGTTTTGGTGTGCATGGCAGAATGTTTTACTGAAATGGAGGCGCTAGGTATTTGAGAATCAATATCATAGAAAATGTGTCCTCAATTTAGCTTTCTAGAGCATTGCAAACAATTTTTATGACAAAAAAACGAATTTTGTTCATTTCCCGTAGTATCCTCTGTAGGGAATTTCTTTAAGTTTTACAGATTTGAATCTATCAAGATAGCTTTCAGTTATGCCACACTTTTGCCATAAATTCAGAATGGTAGTAATCTAGTTGTTGACTTGAACTTTGTGGTGAAGCTGAAGTTGATCACTAGGAAGTTAACTGACAGACTGATGCTGATGTTGGAATTACATGTTTTATCAAAAAAGGCCCAAAATGTTTAGTGAACAATAATGTTTTTCCTATGGAAATGCAGACTAACTTCAGATACACAGCAGTAATAGCCACTGTGAAATGTAATGTACATAACTTATGTAGCACTTTAAGCGTGAAAGGGCATTGCTTTCATTTATACTGGGTGCTCCCGTGTTTCTGGACAAAGCTATGTCTATCTGAGAAGCTCTAGTAAGAGTGAAACACTTCAGTCAGGGACTGCTTTTATTCTTTCCAGGTTGGCTTGGATGGCATTTTACCAATACAAAGCTATAACACTGTGCCTGAAGTGGTAAAATACTTTTGTCATTTTTAGGCTCAGTGTGGCTGGTACTAGCTAATCCTTTGCTTAAAAACTGCTAGAAAAACAGACTTTCGAGGTGAGCAGTTTTAAAGTGTCGGGGAGTTGTAGAGCAGTGCTTCCCAAACTTTTTTATGATGACGACCCAGGGGCAGATTTACAAGGCCCTTGCGCCACTTTTGCGTCACTTTTAACATGTTAAAAGTGACACAAAAGTGGCGCAAGGGCCTTGTAAATCTGCCCCCCAATGTTTAAAATGACAAACTTTCACAACCCACCTATCTTTAATAAATGTAAGGTGGGCAGATTTTTTAATATAACAAAAGCATCATGTTGTAGCGCATTGTCATTTACAGACAGCACTCTTCCATTGATTCGGCCACTACATTTTCACTGACATTCAGTTTTACTAATACAACTAAATAGCACACAAATGATAATGTGTGAAAATTTGGTTTCTGTGAATGTTTATCATTTGTGCATTACCAAGTACAGTATCTTGATTTGTTTTGATCCTACTAAAATCTCTGTGTTCAGGACACTTCAGAATTGCAAAACAATATGCTTCATTATTTCTTTGCTAACTGCAAAATGCATACACTTTATTTACATTTTGTTGTGTGTTGAGAAAAACAACATCCTGCAACATTTCCTTTCACACTCCATGTACTAAAACATGATTGTCACATGATTCACTTTAAAAACTCCTCTTATGTTGCAGTAAGAAAAAGAAAAGTAAACGCCAATATCCAAGTTAAAAGAATAAGCAGCAATTTATCAGAAGACCTGGCCTGACATTTGACCTCTGTCATTGAAGCATGGGCACATATAATAAGATAAACACAGAATTTAAAGGCCTCTTTATTTATTGCTTGTACTTTCCCGACCCAGCAAGAATTGGCTTGCAAACCACCAGTGGGTTGCAACCCACAGTTTAGAAAACTCTGTTGGAGAGTGTGCTCCACCTAAAAGTTGGGAACTACCCTGAGTTCTCACTTCCTTTTTGCATAATTCATGCAGAACTCTAAGCCTGAAAGCATATTGCTTTGACTTATACTGAGTGCTGTCTCGTGTCTGGACAAAGCTATGTCTCTCTGACAAGCTCTAATAGGAGCAAAACACGTGTCAGAGACTGCTTTGATTCAGTCCAGGTTGGCCTGGATAGTATTTTAGCAATTTGAAGTTGTAATACTATGCCTGGAGTGGTAAAAGACTTTTGTCATTTTTCAGCTGAGCGTGGCTGGCACTAACTAATCCTATACATGAAGACTTTGCTGCAGAACAGGCAAAGGACTTTGTCACTTTTCTAGCTCGGCATGGGTGGCACTATGCAAATCCTATCCTTAAAACTGTGCTAGAAAAACAGACATTTGAGGTGAGCAGTTGTATAGTGTTGGTGGTGTTGTAGAGTGTTCCACATGAAAGAGCTGCTCTCCTCCCAAAACTCGGGAACTACCCAGAGTTCCCTACTTACTTTTTAGCATCTATATACATATATTTTAACTGAAAAAACAAAGGCTAAAGTGACATTATAGTTAGGTGATGAAGTCACCCTCAATATAACATTTAAAAAATGAAAAACTGAAATTAGCCAGTTATAGTTCAACAAGCTAGCTATAACCCTTCCCCCTCCACCCCGGCCCCTCTATGCACTGCTTATAATCTCACAAATTAGATCACTCATGATAGGTTAAATGTCATCAATGATGACATCATCCAAAATGCTGCTTCTCAAATTACTGTATAAACCATTAGATCCTTACAAAAACAAATTAGATAGTGAAGGGTCCTCAATCATAATCAGCATAGATTGACTGTATGTGCATATGTACATGTACAAAATAGAAATAATGTAGTCCTGGAAATAAGTCCCATTCAGCATGATAAAAAGTTTATGGTGCACACTATAGTTACTAGTGAATCTAGAAGTGCAAAAAGTACTTCATTTAAACAGGGTAGAAGCTGGCGCAACTAGTGTGAGTTGCAGACATATTTTTCAACTAGTTTGTGGCTTAAATCAAAGTTCTGTTGCTATACATATGTGAGATATACTAAAGAGAAAAGGTTCTGTCGGGGTATCACTTAATTAGAACAAGTAGTAACAACTTACTTATAACTCAATTGAATAATTTCTACACAAAATGAAATAAATACAGATATAACACACACCAAAGATTTTTTTAATCAAAATTATATTAGGAGAAAATCAAATAATAAAGTCTGTCGCAATTTATAATTTCAATTGCAATACGTGACTGTAGTGCAACAGTGACATGTGGTGAATAGTGATAAATACAATCTACTATATACAAAAACAATTGTGCAAAAAATGAGGAGGGGGGAGGGAAAAAGATTTCATGAATGTCCTTGTTATTAGCACATATGCTTAAATGATCCAATGACTAATGGGACTGTGATCATCAGCGTTGCGTGGACATATACAATACGCCGACGTTTATGCAGGTAGATACATATGTGAGAAACACTAAAACTTCTCCAAACAATACATTTATGACCTGTGGATTTTAGAATAAATGCTGACCTAAAGATTTGTCATGTGCTGCTATATACAATTTCTATATAAACTGAAGATTTATAAGGTACAGATATTTATTTCTAGAAAACAATGAAAGTTTGGAGACATTATGCATTGTGCATTATGCATTGTTGAAGAATATGTAATGTATGTGTGATTCACAGATGGTTTAAGTTGTGGTATCACTGTAAGCGTTGTTCTCATGGTGTACACCTTTCTGCTCATTTCAGTAATTTGCTGACTATGCAGGGTTGTCCATGGGGCCTGGATGTGCATGTCTTATCAAAGGCTGATGCATAGACTTGACTTTAAATTCTATGTGAGATGAGTTATTGAACAGCTACATCTCATTAAGGTAAATAATGACCAAACACTCTTTTGAACACTAATCAAAGTTGCATTCATGTCTGCAGAGACACAAAGGGGCTGATTACGATGTCAGGTGAAGTTTCCTCCTCCCGACATCGTCTCGGTCATGGGACCGACCAACTAATTAGGATGCGACTGAACACTGTTCGGTCGCATTCCTATACTTTACAATGGGAGCATGTATTCCGGCCGTAAACTGGCCGGAATGCATGATCCGATAGGAGATGCAGGTTATCCCTGCACCCCGTGGCAGGCACCTCAAGGTGCCAGCCATGGGGTGCAGGGATCAACACGGGGGCACCATAGGTGCCCCCTCGGCCTCCAACCATAGGCCGTACACCCAAGGGGGCCCTGCTGGGGGCCCCCAAAGGCAGGTTCCGACAGCCTTTCTGTGTTGGAAAGGCCGGCATGGAAAGGCTGCAGAAACCTGACATCGTAATCCCAAGGGCGGAAAGAGCCGCCCTTGGGATTACTGGCCACATTCAGACTGGCAGACGTGCTCTCCGAGCTGGTCGGAAGCCAGTCAGAATGACGATTCGGATTCCTTTCCTACTACATGTGGGTGATTTCACAGATATGCTTCATGTCCTGAATGTTGTGAAAGATTACGCCCATGAAAACTACAGAGGTGATACAAAATTGTTCGTAGATGTAGCCCGCTAAATATCTTCCAGAATTAAAAGCATAGAGCAAACTGTCACATTCGTTAAATTATGTCATCAGTGGTGTCATTTGAGATGCCATTAGTGATGTAATATGGTTATAATCAGTGCAGGATGGAAGCACAAGATATTGTTAGCTCTCTGAAATATAACAGGCAAATGTAGGCGTCTTTTCGGTTCATGAATGTTATGTTGTGCAAGGATTTGTCACCGAAGTAAAAAGTCACTCTAACCTTTGGTTTGTTTAGTTAATATCTATGATTTTTTGTTTAACATAAGGTAAACCTTTATTGCCATACATGAATATAGTGCCACTTTAACCTTTGGTTTTTAAAATAAATGTAATTTTTTTTTAATGTAAGGGAAGATTATATTACCATAACTATAATGTCTCTTTACCATGTGCTTTATTCAGTGAATTTCTTGGATTTTGGTCATATTCAGCCAACACCCCCACTACACATGGCCTTTGGCCATGAGCAGCAGGTGATTGAACGAGGCCCACCCCCCATGGGTGGCCAAACCCTGATGCAGATGGTCTTCAGACATATTCAGCAAGGGTTGGCCACAGGGCCTGCCTCTGGCCTCGCCCTAAGGCCAAATCCTCATGACAGTGCAATAGGGGCAGTACAATGGACCACAGAGAGCAGGTGAGAGGGGGCAAGGGCAGCACATGGACAATAGAGGGCAGGCCAGGGGAGCGCAAAGGCAGCAAGCTGACTTGGAGTTAAGCAGGGAGATGCAACTGCAATACAACAGACCATGGAAGGCAAATTGGAGGGTCTGGGGCAGGATACAGCCTATGGTGGGCGGGCTGAGGGGCCTAGATCAGCAAGCTGACATCTGAGGGTAACAGGGAGGGGCAGGGGCAGGGACAGCACAACAGACACAGAAGACAGGTAGGCGGTTGCAGGGGTAGCACATGGACCTTGGTGGGCATTCTGGAGGGTCAGGAAAAGCAGCTGGCCTCTGAGGGCAGCCGGGTGTGGCAAGGACAGACCATCAGATCACATAGGATAGGCAGGAGGGGCCAGAGGCAGCACACGGAACAATGAGAGAAAGACTATGGCCCAGGAGCAGCAAGCAAACCTCAGAGGGGCAGCACTTTGGACCACAGAGGGCAGGTGGGTGGAGCCAGTGTCAGCACACGGACTATGGATGTCAGCCAGGCGATGAGGGGTAGCAAGTTGACCTTGGAAAGTTTTAGGGAGGGGCAGAGGCAGCATAATACATTATGGAGAGCAGGCACAAGAGGATAGAGCAGTACACAGACACGGGCAGGCCAGGGGCCCAGTGGAAGCAAGATGGCTTAAGAGGGCAGCAGGCCAGGGGCAGGAGCAATATAACATACCACTGATGACAGGCAGGAGGGGTCATGGGCAGCACATGGACCAAGGAAGGCAGGCTGGGGGCCCCAGGAACAGCAAACTGCCCTTGGAGGGCCAACGGAGAGGCAGGGGCAGTAGAACATACCACAGAGAGCAGTAGAAGGGTCCAGGGGCTGCACCACAGACCATGGTGGGCAGAACAGGAGTGCCAGTGAAACAAAGCTGACCTCAGAGGGCAGCAGGGACTCTTAAGGTGGTCACATCAGACTACAAAGGGTAGGCGGTAGAGGTAAGAGCAGCACATGCATTGTGGAGGGCAGACTGGGGGCCATGGGCAGTAAGCTGACCTCTGAGGGCAGTAGGGAGGGGCAGCACAAGAGGCCAAGGAGGGCAGGCAGGTAGGGGCAGTGGCATTAGACAGATCATGATGGGCAGCCTTGGGGGCCAGGGGCAGCAAGCTGACCTTAGAAGGCAGCAGAGAGATACCAGGACAGCACAACGAACCAAGGAGGGGATGCAGCAGGGGGCATGGTCAGCCCACAGACCACATGGCCAATTCAAAGTGACAGGAACAGGGCAATGGGAGGGACAGGGTCAGCACTGTGGTCCATGATGGGCAGTCAGTAGTGACACAGGCTTTACCCAGACCACTAAGGGCAGCTGGGAGGGGCTGGGGCAGAAATCTGACAACAGAGGACAGGCAATATTGGCTAGGGCATCAGACCCTGAGCCAACTAGCAGGACATAGGCCAAGCACAGTAGGGGTTGGCAATTTGCTGTGGGTCAGGCTCAGGGCTAATGCAGAGCTGTTCACTGCTTATACGTGAAGGCCATGAACAGATGGTGGTTGCCCCGTCATAGCACCTCACCCCCTGCTCCTAAGGCCAGTCGAGCAGCAATCTGCCAGGGCTGGTTTCTGTTCCCAGTCCGGCCCTTGTTTCGCTGCTATGGAGAATTGCACCCAACAGGAATTCAATCTCCTGTGTGTCCATTAATAATAATGGGAACTTTTTTAAATTGTATAATGTTGTCATTCACACTCACATGTAGGGGTCAATCTGTGAATCTGACCCAATACTTTCATTCTCTGTTAATCTTCATAATGATACAGTAATAAAAGCATGATATGGGATGTTTTGATCTCTTTACTACCGTTTTCTCAACCTCTGCTTTGTCCAAATGTAACATATCAGTACTTGCATTGTTGTAAAGTACATTTTATGTTAGCTTTCTATAAAATAATTTCTGCACTTTTAAAGATATTTAATACATATCAAGTGTACACAACTAATACATCAATAAACTCATGATATCTATGTAGAAATCTCAGTTTTCTATAACCATGCCTCCTACCTTGCCATTAGGGTTTATGAACCTCAATATTCATTTCGGAACTATGATTTGCACCATGCTTTATAGTGTGTACTCTTATTTATGAGAGTCATGAGTCACTTTTGCACCATGGAAAGTCGTACATGCGTGACGCAGAGCTCTCATAAAGATTTATGAAGCTACGCAAAGCCACCCTGTGTGGCTCTGAGTGGCCTCATAAATCATAAGTAAGGCGATGCAGGGGAAATCGCTGCATCGCCTTACTCCACAGGGAGTTGTTACGCTGGGTTTTCCCTTGCAGCACCTATGGATTTTGATGTTGCCCCAAATTTACAAAGTGATGTAAATCTGCGGAAGTGCTTATTCCATACGTCTCCCGAGGTGTGATAAGTTTATTTCTCCTCGTTCTTTCCTCTTTTCATGTGTGCTGCATTCTGCTGCACACATAGAAAGAGGAAAATGTCCTATTACTTACCGGTAATCTTCATTACTCCTGGTCCCGTTGTCCTCATCCCATTCCTTTACTAAGTGGAGATGACCATCTCCGCGACAGAAAAAAAGAACAGGAGCATGCAGGGATACCCAACCCACTCCCTCCCACTGGGAGTACATAAGCGGTACCAGCCCAGCATGCAGCCTGAAAATACCAAGCCAACAACTGGAAGGCCGGCCGCCAGGGAGGGAGGGAGGGGCGTAAGGAATGGGACCAGGAGTAATGAAGATTACCGTAAGTAATAGGACATTACCCCCAGGTCCCTCCTGTCCTCGTCCCCTTCCTTTACTAAGTGGAGAATACCAAAGCAGAGAACCCGGCCTTCCAGACCCCCACCAACACCAGGGGCACCAGACCAAAAAACGGCACCCCACAGGAGCAAAAGGAGCCCACAAGAAAGGAGGAAAACGCAGGCAGGAGCACACAACCAACCACTCCCCCAACCAAGCGGACAGAGCCGAGACCCCAAAACCAGCAGGGGATGACCAGAAAAAAACACAAGAACCCCCAGGCAAGCCAGAAGGGGGCCCCAAACGCAGAGCCAAGCCCCAAGGGAACAACCATAGGGGCCAAAACAAAGCCCCACCCCCCCGAACCTGACCAAAGGAAGGCCAGGAGAAGCGGAAGTGCCCCAACAGAGCAACAGAGCCAGAAAGGACCACCGACCAGGGAGAAACCCCCAAGGGCGAAGCCCACGGCCCCAGGCACCACCACGCAGCCACCCAACCAGGGACAAAACAGGCCAACTCAGCCCAACGGCCAAGAGCAGAGGAGAACAGGCCACACAGGGCGGCAGGGCCGAAGGCCCAGGAAGGAACACAGCAGAGGCAAGACAGAGAGAACCCCCCCAAAACAGGTAAGAAGGGGAACCACAGGCGTAGGAACCCACAAAGGACGACACCAAAAAGCGAGGGGAAGGAAGACGAAACCAAAGAGGCACGCCAAAGCAAGAGAGCAAGGAAAGAGACGACCAACCACAGGACCACCCCAACACACCAGGGGAAGCCACCAGCAGAGCCGCAAAGACCAAAGAGGGCAGAACCGGACAAGAAAACAGGCACCGACCCAGAGGAACAGCTAGGAAGAAAAGGGGGCAGGGAACCCAAGCAAGGCCCCCTCCCAGCCGACAACAGCAGCAACAGGGAACCCGGAGGCCAGAAACACACAGAAGGCCCAGGTCACAGGGCAGGAACGACCAACGGCCAACCCCAGCCAAGATACAGAAGAGCCGCAGGAACAAAAAGGCCGCCACACCGGGAGAAGAACCCGGGGTACAGGAACCGGCCAAGCGGCCAGGCCCGAGGCCAGGCACGGCCCATGGTAGGAGTGCCGGTCGGGCGGTGACGTGGGGCGGGGCAGGGTGGGGGGGTAGTAAACTACGGATTAAGGCCGAATACAGGTAAGTGAACATTTAAATAATTAAAACGAATTTCGTTGTGAGCGCTGCATCGCCAAATGCGCCGGAGACACCAAGGGCCCAGGACCGAGACAGCAATTGGACCCACGCATCACGCAACCAGCAAAGCACAGAGGGCCAGCACGCAGGAACAGGCACCAGCAAAGAGAAGCCCCAACAGGAATCCACCAGCACCGGGAGAGACCGAGGACGACGGGATCCAACAGCACCTGAAAGAAAGCAAGGAACCCACACGGCAAGGCCACAGGGAGACCAGCCGAGCCCAGCGCAATGACGTAGGGCACAAGCAGCGCAAGCAGGAGGCCCTGGGCCCAAACCCGGTATCTCCTAGAGGCCCAGGTGTACATCGCGGCAGCGACCAGAAGGCCACACAGGCAGCAACCCAAACACCCGAAGAGGGCATGGGGAAGACAAACAATCCAGGGCCGCAAGCGAACCCCAAAGAAAGCCCACCGAACCTGGAATACCCAGGCGATCTCCCATCCAGTCAAGAACCAGACCCGAACCTGCCAAACCACTGACAAGAACAGGTGCACACAGATAGGTATGGCCGGAGGCCAAAACAGTAAGGAGAAAAAAGGGGCCGCTACGCGGTACTCACCAAGGGGGCAGGAGGGGCACACCACAAGCCCACCGTCCCCCAAGAGCCAGCCCAGGCGCGCACCAGGAAACCAGCGCTGGGTGGAGAAGCCCGCCGAAAACAGCCTCCGAGGCCACAGCAAGGCCCGCCCCTGCATCGACCCAACCGAGCGTCAGGGGCGCCAGGAAGAAGAGGAGGCCAGCAGGACATCAAACGCCAGGCAGGGGGCCCAGGAGCATCACCCAGCAGAGCCCCAGGACCCGCCAAACAGCCGCAGGGAGACCCGCACTGCAACCCGGAAGAGACCGGGAGGAACTGCGCCCCAGCCGCAAAGGGCCGGTCGGCAATCAACGCGGCTCCTGGCAAACCCGGCAGGCCAGGAGAACGCGGAAAGAGGACAGCCCAGCAGCCCCGACGAGACATCCAGCGAAGAATCCATCAGGTAAGTCCAAACACGTCCCATTCTGTCGGAAGACAGAAAAAAACAGGCTGCATGCTGGGCTTGTACCGCTTATGTACTCCCAGTGGGAGGGAGTGGGTTGGGTATCTCAGCATGCTCCTGTTCTTTTTTTCTGTCGCCGAGATGGTCATCTCCACTTAGTAAAGGAATGGGACGAGGACAGGAGGGACCTGTGGGTAATGACTCTTTGGATTGTTTTTGTGCAGGAAAATGGCCCTTTCTGCACAAAAGCAATCCTTCCTGCAATGGAGGCACCTTGAATCGTGGTGCAAAGGGGCCTACGTTGGCGTAAGGCTGCCAAAACAGCACCAGCGCAGCAGAAAGGATAGGAATGCACCATACTGCTTACATACGGTGCATTCCTTCGCTTTCACTTTGGCGAAGGGCAGTGCAGCAAGGTGCCTTGCTGCGCTGCTCTACTCCAAAATGCTATAAATGAGGCCCTGTGTTTCCTTCTGTACCTGGTCTTAATTCACTTAACACTTTTAAAATAAAATCGGGTATCTACTCATTTAGGTTTGTTCATAGGCCTGGAGTCGATTTGCAATTTTCATGGGATTCACAAAATCCTGAGATTAATTCTGGAAATCTATGGTGATCAGAGATTTCCAGATGTATTCCTTTACTTCTAGAGGTATTCATGTGAAGTGTCCACTGAAGTAAGATTGTGTTTTTTGTAAATTAAAATTTTGTCTCTTTTTCTCCACAGAGAAAATAGTTAAGTTTTCATAAATTCCTACTTCTACAAACCATGAATGGTTACTTTATTACTTTTCCTAAATAACACAGTTACCCCAAACGAGATGGGAAGTACGTTCACAAGTGTGTCTGTGACTATTGTCAAACTTGTGATTTTGTGGGTGTTCCAAGACGCATAGCCCGCCCAAGGAACTTCATAGACTTAGCATCCGACTAAGCGTGGTACTGTAAATTAGGACGTACACAGCTAGGCGGACTCAAAGAGGTTGTGAATAGATCTTTTGTGCTGAAGACTGCCGAGATATTAAAGCATCTAAAAAAATGCAACGCCATTGTTTTACCACGCGCATTATGTATTCTATTTAATATAGCACCGCAATAAATGCGTATTGGCTACATTGTTGGCAGCGCTAAAGAATGCTTCTTTAAAAACACATTCATTTTCAGGATTGTAGATTTAAGTAATCATTATATATATGCTAGTCATTATGTCCTCCCACCTAAACAGAAAGTAGATTTGTTCTTGCAATAACCTTGAATGATTCTATTGAGAAGGAAAACACAATTTCAAAACGATGGTGTGAGTGTTTGTATTTAGTCATAATCACCACCTATAATCCCATTTATAACCGGATATTGATTTGGCCGAAATTGTTATTGATGTGTGTGCTGGTACACAAATAAAATAGCACTTTGTCGAGTTAAGTTCATTATGTCAGAGCTAGTCAAAATATCAGGAATAATACTTGCCTCTTTATTAATGAGTAATTGACAAGGTAATTAGTTTGCTATTGAGTAGACCACATCTGCGGTCAATGAAGTTGTTTTATTACATGAGAGAAATCGCGGTCCAGTAGATTTTTTGTCTACAGGAGATAACCGCATTTACTATAAAGCCCTCGGCTCTTTTTTCAAGCTAAACACGTCTGGTGTGTTACTCACACAAGCAGTGGCTAAGAACTACCCCTTCTAAATTTGACCCCCAAAAGCTTCAGTTCACATCAGCAGCATATACTAATAGGAAAATGTTATTTGTGCTTATTGCAATGTAGGGACTAAATCTAGCTTTTAACTAGGAGTTTTGTTTGGTCATTGTAATGAAAATTTCTATCTCTATTTTTTATTTCTCACTATTACCAATTGTACAGTTATGTGGTTATCAGACATACATGTAGTAATAAGAACTAATATTAGGTTGGAAATTATGTTTTCGTGTGGATAAGATACAGTGAATGGCTGAGTTGGGTAGGTTACTCGACCAAATCGTATAATTTTTAACATATCTTAACAACAATCTGACGTGTCTCCCACATAATAGCATCCTTATTTACAATCTTCAACATTGCTTTAGTAAGAGACTGGCCTGGGCAACCGTTCACAAAAGTAGAGTAAACCCTTTAATGAGACTTAAAAAATGTCCTACACATATTGTCAAAGAATGAATTTCTGCTGCACGGAAAAAAAGACTTTCCTGGACAAAGGATTTTTCTCTGCAGCTTGTTATCCACCATGACCACCCCCGCCCATTGCTATTGTTACCTTGACCCAATATGGGGAAAACTTCAAAGCGTCAGCTTTAGGTTTGAAGCTTGATCCCACTCCACAAAAGTCTTGGAGATTTATTTTGCGCAATTTCTATTGCTTCGGAGTAAAGTCAAAGAAATAGCTTTTTCCTGTGAGTCTACGCACTCCAGAACAAACTCACCACATTAAAAAACACACTGCTTCCACTACCAATTCGCCACACCCAAATAGGTTCCTCATGTCTTGTGAGTGCTGTACTCCTTTTAGCCCTTGCTGATGTTTCGTTGCCTGGGATTGGGGTAATAGTGGCTCAACTCAATGATAAACACTGACAGCACAGCAAGAGAGAAGTGAGCCACAATTAAGAAAGAATACACGGTAAACATATCAGCATATTAGCTGACCCACAGTACTTGTTTGAGATGAGATTCACTTTCAAGATGGATTGCACGCCCTTGAAAAAGCTGTAAGCATGGAAAGAGGCAATATTAAATTCTGGCTCGCCATTTCTTTCCACGGATTGGACCTCATGCTACTAAACAAGGCAGGAAACCTTCTAAAGGTATGTGTATTTGAGTTGCAAGGAAGATAAATGAATGTGCAAAATTTTATAGGAGAGGAAAAGGGCCTCAGGTCGAGAGTATTATGTGAGAGGCGTGTTGTAAGAATGAAAGTTTGCAGGTGTTATACTATCTGACTCATGACAATAATTCTACTTTCTCCCACTAGGTTTTCTTGTATTCAATTGGTCTCCCATCCACTAATGCACAAGGAGGAATCCCACTTCACTGCTTTATCCTATGTGTTGGCTGGTAACATCCTTTTGCAGATTTCATCATGCAACAAAGCTGCGCATATGGAAGAAGTCTGTTTGCTTTTGGAATAAACCTAAGCCCACTGATCTTTCGTTATATGACTTCTTTTTTGTTTTTTTTTTCATGTGCATTAATTGTTAATTTTGATATGTTTGTTAATAAAATTGTGATTGGGAACGCAAAAGAACGAGTTATGACCATGATTATCGATGACACCATTTGCGTATTAGCCAGGTGTGATCAGAAACATCACTGTTTGGAAATGACAGCCGTAATATGGAGGAAGAATGGTATTATAAGAAAATAACAGATTCAACACATACCGACCTGTTCTTCCTCGTTTTTCTTCATTAACAAACTAGTTGTGATACATGTTGATTCTAACTAGAGTAGCACCCATTCGGTATTATCTTTGCATGGCAACCCAAAGCTGTCAGGCTTTGAAAGTTATGCCAACCAGTGGCAGGGCATGTCTGCTCTGCCAAGCAACACAACCTCCTTGAAGTTAGAAACTCTTTCTCATCACGATCAACACTTTCTCTGAGTATGCATCCAAAAAGATTGTAAGTGGCCTGCTACCAGCTGACAAGCAATGTGATTAGAAGTTGTAGACCATCCACAAGACATTGAAGAACTATGTTGTGACCAGTTTTGTGTGGACCCTCCTGTGGTACTCCCTCGATACCAGAACTGCGAACCTAATGCCTCAAGGCTACAACTAAACTTGATGTTCTGCAGCTGTTGCCTCCTACACTGGAACCTCTGAACAATGACAAGGAATCACGAGATGCTGAACATGAAAGTTTAGGGGCATATTTACAGAGGTAAATGTTTGGTCATCACTTTACTAATGTTCAAATGTACTCTTACACCTATGAATAACTTTACTACTTTTCACTATTAACAATCTTCAAGTATAAAGTTACCCAGATGTAGACTTACATATCTCCACCCCCTTATGTTTAGTGGGTTGAGTCTGCATAAACGTAATTTACAAAGGTAAAGTGCTAGACCTGGCACCATTGGATTGGGTTTCCCCTGTATTTTTGCCTTTTGCCTCCTGTGTTTTTGCTGTGTGTTGGACTTAGTTTTGCTGGTCTAGATGCTTTGGGCACTTTGCCACTGCTGTTCAATGCCAAAGTGCAAGTGCTCCCTTTGTAAATTGTTGTTATGGATTGGTGATTCCATGACTGGAATATTTGATTTACGAGTCAGACCCTAGTACAGTGCACTGTGTCTGCCCAGGGCCTGTAAATCAAATGCTGCAAGTGGACTGCAGCACTGATTGGGCCACCCACATAAGCAGCCTGTAAATGTAAACTCTGGCCTGCCATTGCAGAGCCTGTGTGCAGTCTAGTACTGTCATGTCGACTTGGCAAGTGCACACACTTGCCAGTCCCTAACCTTCCCTTTTCTTACATGTTAGTCACCCCTATGGTTGGCCCAAGGTACCCCTGTGGGCAGGGTGCAGTGTATGTGAAAGGTAGGACATGCCCTGATGTGTGTGGCATGTCCTGATAGTGAAATACTGCCAATTTCGTTTTTCTATATTGCAAGGCTACCTGCTCCCATAGGATAGAATGGGGAGTTTGTTTATAACATCTTATAAACATAACTACCCCTGGGAACAAGGTAGGAAAAGAAAGTTTGATATGCCTGAACTCAGAATGTTACAATGCATCTTTTAGTGTGGGTTATTTTTACATTCTGTGTTTGAAAATACCACCTTTAGAAAGTAGGTATTTTCTTGCTTAGCCATCCAGTATGCCTCTGCTAGGTTTGTGTATTGCATGTCTGGCTTTGGAGTATCAGGGGCTGGAGAGGAGCAGTGGCACCAGAGAGCCTGATGAGTCAGGGCTGGGCTGAATAGGCCTGGTCTGCATTTGGAGTGGTGGGAGGAGTAGCACCTGCACCTGAATAGGGCTGTGCCTGCCTTCCACAATGATGGCTCCGCCCCCCTGTGGTGTGTCTGGAGCCATGGCTCACACTGACAATGGTGGTTGTTGTGCACTTGCAAAGTGTCCCACAGAACTTGTTTTGGCTGGGTACAGACACTCTCTGCCTTGAGAGAACAAAGGATTTTTGGGTATAAAAAAGAGGGGCCCAGACCCCAGACTTTTAGATCACTTCTGGGAAATCAAGAGGAACCTTTGCCAAGGGAAGAGCCGGAGAAGCTGAGGAGAAATACTGCCCCTGTGCTGTTTGCTGTCTGGGGTTGGCCTGCAGTGGCTACTTGCTGCCAAGGAAAGGAGAAAGCACTTTGCTGTTTGCTGTGTCCCCTGCTTGAGGAAGATCTCCAAGGGCTTGAAACTGAGCTTGCCTCCTGTTCTGAAGTCTCAGGGACACAAAGACTTCACCACCAGCTCCCCTGAACTCCCTTGCTGGGAGTTCTGACCTGCAAAGAGGTTCCTGCTGTTGTTTTGGACCTCTAGAGACTGTTTTTCGCTGGGAGCTGGAAAAATCCACGCATCGTCCCGGATCGTCGCATCGCATCGAGGCGCCAAGTTTGTCGCATCGTTGGGGGATGCAGTAAGAAACCGCCGCATCACCTCCCACGTAGTAAGAAACCGACGCATCACCTCCTCTCCGGGAAGGAACCGACGCATCACCTCCCCTGCGCAGCAGTAAGGAACCAACGCATCACCTCCCCCGGGGCAAGGAACCGACGCATCACCTTCCCTGAGTGTAAAGAACTGACGCATCACCTTCCTTGCGGCCCATTTTGTTTGTTTGCGTGACACAACCCATGTACTTTGTGTGAAAAGTGTTGCATCTGCAATTTGCTTTGAACTGATCTATTTCTACCATCTGAAAGTCATATTTTTATTACTGTAGTGTGGATTTTTGTCATTTGGTCTTAATTTGGTTTAGATAAAGATTACTTATCTTTCTAAACCGGTGTGGTGTCCATTTGTAGTGTTTTCACTGTATTACTGTACGTGTTCACAAATGCTTTACACACTGCCTCTGAGATAAGCCTGTCTGCTCGTGCCAATCTACCAAGGGGGTGAGCAGGGGTTATTTTAGAAATGTATCCCCCTTACCCTGACTAGAAGCAAGGGTCACTATTTGGACAAAGGTACCTACCTCTGCCAACTAGAGACCCCCATTTCTAACATAAAGTTACTACTGGTAACTTTAAGATGGTATTTAGCAGAGAACTGCAGAACTGAGTTAGAGATCTCTACATGTGGGCGGGAGATGTCTGCATGAAAATGAATAGGAGAATTACATATAACTGAACCAAATCACACACACCTGATACCCATTGCCCTACAACCAACTAAATACTGCCAAAACATGGGATCTACTTTTTTCTGTTCACCTTCCAGATCATACACCCCCACATTATCCTGGAAAAAGGCAGATCCTGATTTGTAAGAGGAAAAGACACTTCACTACAGAGGAGGTAGCCTTTGTAGTTAAACATTTGGTAAAACACTACAAACTACAAATACTACAAACAATTACATAGGTAGCTTGGTGCCTCCATGTCATCTTTTGAGGACTTACCTGTCACAGTTGATAGACCTGCCATACTAGTGGAGTATCATTTGTAACATTTTTATGTGTCTGAACACAGGAAAATAGAAGATTTATTATTACCAATTAGATTTCTCTAATTATGCTTCCAAACGTAAGTCAATAGCAAGATATATATTTTGAAGTGCTAACATATACTCAATTTAAAAATATATATTTAAACTTAATAAATTAATTATTGATATTTAAATTGGTGTTTAAAATTCATCTAATTCCAAGATTCAAATTTAAAACAATTACATTTTAAAATAGCTATAATAATAAATGCAATTTACATATATTTATTTAATTATTCATTAAACCTTTAATTTTGTGAGCTATTGTTCTGTAACCTTCCAGTATTTAGTTCTAATTTAATGACAATTATTTTAAGTTTATTTACAATTTTTTTTACTCAAATGTTTTGTTAATATTTTTTCTATTGATTCCATTTTTAATAATGAAACCTTTTTGCCTCAGTGGAGGAGACCACCGCCTACATGTGAAAACTTACTAGCAGTAACTTTACACTCAAATCCAGACTTCAGCCCTGGGTTTGAGGAGCTGGCGATGTATAATCCCTAAAAAGCTCCTAAATGAGTGAGGGACCTAATTATTTTGAGGATTTTTCCTCTGTTGAAGGTATTATGATGACCTCTTGATTTGTAAATGGGTGTAAAAATAATGCAGTTTTGTGCAACATCCCCAGAATAATAAAGTGACAATACACTTGAAAAGTTATGGTCCTTCAGATGATGTTCGTTGCTGCCAGCAGCTCTTCTTTTATGAGCTTCACATCCAATAAAATTGATAAGATAATGTTCATCTTGAGGCTTCTGTAATTTTCGCTGCTCTTTTGGTTCAACTATGCTTGTTGTAGGGCAATTTATCCCATGTACGTCTGATGCTCTATTTACTAGTGCAACTGCCCTGGACATGGTTGGTAACTGACCCGTAAATTGTGTATGCTCACTATTATCTACATGAATATTTTTGATGTTTTGAGCAGGCAGTGGGGGGGACAATGGACAAGGATTCTTACTAGGACAGAGGCCTTTAGAATAACAATATTGTTACAGATGTTTTACTTATTGATGATAAAATCTTGGGGTATACTGGGTTCACTCTTTGGTCAGGTTTCTGTCTTGAATAGTAGAATATATAAAATCAAGTGAATTAGATTGGACTTGGACAGTCAATTAAGGTGTCAGAGGTAAAGCAACTCTCACTGTTTTGTATAGTGTTTATTGGACGATAGCACCGGATCTGAATTTATAAACTCCTCTTGAAATTATGGCACAACAGTATATTTTGGATGTTTACAGCTTCCGGGACTTCATGTTGCAGGGAATTGTCTCTATCAGATGGATTTGAAGTATCCTGCCATTTTTCCAGCTGATGAAACTTTGTTTGTATATTATATAAAAAAAAAAGGAAAATACTTAATTTCCAAGAAATACATTCTTATAGAAATATTACACCAATTATCCAATTCATAAAAATAGACAATTATAAATATCCTAAAACAACAGTACATAACACATGGTTGGATCCATTCAACCACACACACTTACAAATTACACAAATACAACCATATGAACATTAGAATTTCTCCATACCATGACTCAATACAATACACAACCCATAATCTCACATGTGCTTAAAACATAGTATCAGTTTAACCAGTAGCAAACAACTAATTTTACCCCAATAAACATTATAAAGTGCAATGTGCATAGCAGCCTATCACAATCTCAGGGATCTCTCTTAACCGTGCTTCTATCAGTGTCAAATCTCCCATCTCCAAACATATTCCTCATAGGAGATCATCTTATTGCACTTAACATTTAAATACTAAGTAGGAGCACAAAAGTGATAGCCTAGATCTTAAGCTCTAAGGGGGGGAGTTTAACCTGAGTTTTAATGCTTTTACACAAATATCGACTGGTGGCAATAGCTACATCCTGGAATCTGAGTTCATAAATCAAGTCTAAACCCATTTCCCTCGATTGAATCCCGTATTTTTTAAATACCGGAAAGAGAACATTTTTCCTTTCCTCAAGGAAGAGTCCACACTCCATCAGTGGGTGGCTCACTGAATATTTCCTACTTCGCTTACAGGGGCATTGACCATTATTCTTAGCTACTTCTGTTTTTAATCTCTTAATAGGCCACCCAGGGTCAAACCCTGAAAAGCAAGACTTCATTTCGTAAGCGCTTATCTGAAATATTATATAAGTACAGAAACAGATCCATGCTCATGTGTGATATAGGAAAGGAATGATAGAGCTCATAACTTTAAGATAGTGCAAGTCCTCTCTCCAATTGGTTTCTAAGGCATTTAGCTTATGCGCACTCTTTATCTGACTAATTCAAACTAATTCCCTTCCTTCAGTGCGCATCTTTGAAACCTACAAATGCTTTAGCATCATTGTCACAGGGTTCCTTTAACCAGGGAAAGCTGACAACATCTCTGGTAAAATTTGCACCAACAATTTGTCGCCAGTGATCCTATATTTAAGAGAAAAATAAAAGCGCAAGGCTCTGGTATCCACCAGCGCACTCCAGGTTATAGCTCTCAACTCCCTCCTTATAGCTCGAATCATAGACTTTTTGGGGAGATCGAGAAGCAATTTCAGGGAAATTACCTTCTAATCCTTCACGTGGGATTCGCCTATCCAAAGCCAAGACCTCTACTCCATAAAGGGCCTGAGGAATTAACTTACCCTGCATAACTTTACTTAATGACATAAAGGTATAGCTACGAAACGTACGGTCAAACCTTTTCAAGCCATTAACTACTGTAGATAGAACACGTCTCCGGGAAGCCATTTGTTTGTCCCACCTCAAGTCATCTGAAGAGGTCAGACCCGGATACTTATACTCTGTAACCTGTTCTAATCGCATATTACCTAAGAACCACACAAATTTCCTTTTCCTCCTAGCAAAACACATTGGGGCATATTAGCAAGACCGGCGATAAAATTATCGCCGTTTTAGCGGCAGGAAACTGCCGCTAAAACGGCGATAATGGGCTTGCTAATATGCGTTATAGAATTCAATAGAAGCCCAGGTTAGATGTCCTGCACATCTAACCTGGGCTTCTATTGGAATTCTATAACGCATATTAGCAAGCCCATTATCGCCGTTTTAGCTGCAGGTTCCTGCCGCTAAAACGGCGATAATGTTATCGCCGGTCTTGCTAATATGCCCCACTGTTTTTATCTTGTCAACAATTATCGTTAACTTATTTTCAAGACAATAAGAATTTAAGGCATTAATTTTCGTTGAAGCCCTATAGGCGTGAGATCCATCACCACCAGATTGTCTGCATAGATAAGGCAACTAATGTGCCTACCTCCAACGTTTGGAGAATAACTATGCGTATCGCGTAACATCTGGGAGAGATTTGCAATGAACAGACTAAACAGCAGGGGTGCTAGAACTTTCTTGGATTTCTTATGGGCATTATGTGGCCTCATCCTCAACCTGCATTTGTGTCTATTACGCTGCTTCATGAAAGTGGAGACTTGTGATTGCTCCTGGGACTTCCTGGTATCATCCACAGTTGGCCCTGTAGATTGAAAAGTGTATATGCGCTGCCAACTTGCTGATTTGCTGTTGCTTTTAGGTTTATTGAGACACCATTAGCCAATGCCCTTTTGCAATCAGTAAGTATAGAATGTATTGCATCCGGCACTATGCTAACGTTTGCAAGTATTGTTGCACATGTGCATGGCTCCTTGTTTGGTGGACACTTAGTCAGTGTCTCTTTCCGTGCTTCTTCCATTGTGTTCATTCTTTTATCAATACTATGGGGTCGATTCCGATCCCGGTCGGAGGCGCACCTAATACCATTCGGTCGGGAAAAAATCCAGGCGAATGCCTGTTTCCCGACCGATCCGCACATACGTCCGAACGAGCAAGTACGATGCGCACAACTGCCCAAATCCCGACCCAGTCGTACTCACCCAATACAGGACCTGAACTCAGACCGAGGCAGATCCGGAATCGTAGAATCGAGCCGCACGGAAGCAAAAATGCAGCCCCGTCCGGCCGGACAAGTACGATGCGCTTCCCGTATGCGCCGAACTCGTCGCTACTCACGGCACGTCAAAGCATCCGGTCGAGGCGCACATAAGCTCCGATTCGCGCCACAACACGATCCACGGCTACGAGACGAACACGCCAGCGACGAGGACGAGGCGAAGCAAAGAGAAAGACGAACGAGACGAACCAACCATGAACCCCTTCGTGCTGATCCTACCAATATTCTACCTCTATTACCGGAACAGGCACGGACGCGTACGGCGCAGAAGGTAAGTCAGACACCAACAACAAAAACAAACTACACGAACCCGACACATCACACACAGAGGGATTCAGAAATACCTACACCAGCAACAGCAGCACCATAGGGGCGGGATGGCCCTCACCAATGCCACACAAACACATAGGGGCCTGTATGCCTACCACTACTACCACCCCTACCCAGGGTGGGCTGGATGCCTGTCACTACTACCACCTCTACCCATGGGGGGACTGGAGGCCTGTCACTACTAACACCTCTACCCAGGGGGTGCCAGATGCCTACCACTACTACCACCCTTACCCAGGGGGTGCCAGATGCCTACCACTACTACCACCTCTACCCAGGGGGTGCCAGATGCCTACCACTACTACCACCCTTACCCAGGGGTGCCAGATGCCTACCACTACAACCACCTCTACCCAGGGGTGCCAGATGCCTACCACTACCACCACCCTTACCCAGGGGGTGCCAGATGCCTACCACTACTACCACCTCTACCCAGGGGTGCCAGATGCCTACCACTACTACCACCCTTACCCAGGGGGAGCCAGATGCCTACCACTACTACCACCTCTACCCAGGGGGTGCCAGATGCCTACCACTACTACCACCTCTACCCATGGGGGGCTGGATGCCAACCACCACTACCACCCTTACCCAGGGGTGCCAGATGCCTACCACTACTACCACCTCTACCCAGGGGTGCCAGATGCCTGTCACTACTACCACCCTTACCCAGGGGTGCCAGATGCCTACCACTACTACCACCTCTACCCATGGGGGCTGGATGCCTGTCACTACTACCACCTCTACCCAGGGGGTGCCAGATGCCTACCACTACTACTACCCTTACCCAGGGGGTGCCAGATGCCTACCACTACTACCACCCTTACCCAGGGGGTGCCAGATGCCTACCACTACTACCACCTCTACCCAGGGGGTGCCAGATGCCTACCACTACTACCACCCTTACCCAGGGGGTGCCAGATGCCTACCACTACTACCACCCTTACCCAGGGGGTGCCAGATGCCTACCACTACTACCACCTCTACCCAGGGGGTGCCAGATGCCTACCACTACTACCACCTCTACTCAGGGGGGGCTGGATGCCTACCACCAACACCACCCCCACTCATAGGATGGACAATGCATGACACAACCAGCACACTACAACCTAGGGAATGCAAGAAAAAGACATCCCCCAACACCATGACAAGCGTGTGTAGACTGTGTCAAATGCCTACAACACTGAACATGACTTTGAACATACAATGTGACTCCCTATCACATGTGCCACACATATATGTGTGTGGCCCCCACAATGCAAGCAGGCCATGACCATTGTGGCAATGGGGATCAAAACCCCATCATCACAGTGAGCAAAATGTAAGTGTGGGGGCCCATAGCTGAAGCACATTCAGAACATTGTGGCAATGGGGTCTAAACCCCCATCATCACAGTGACCAAAAGGTAAGTGTGGGGTCCATAGCTGAAGCACATTTTGAACATTGTGGCAATGGGGTCCAAACCCCCATCATCACAGTGACCAAAAGGTAAGTGTGGGGTCCATAGCTGAAGCACATTTTGAACATTGTGGCAATGGGGTCCAAACCCCCATCATCACAGTGACCAAAAGGTAAGTGTGGGGTCCATAGCTGAAGCACATTTTGAACATTGTGGCAATGGGGTCCAAACCCCCATCATCACAGTGACCAAAATGCAAGTGTTGACAAAGAAAAAGCTGCAACTGCCAAACTGCATGGATGATTCCTGGTCACAGAACATAAAACACATCAGTGGCAAAGTAGTGCATGTGTCCCATTGCAACATAGATTGGGGGAGGCAAATACTGCAGTGCAAATAAGACATACCTTTGGCCATGTGCAGACAAACATCACCCATGTGGGCTGACACTGTCAACATTCATCAATGACACAATGACAGAAGTGACCATCAGAATGCAGACCCACATATTTGCACCAATGGGCACACAAATGCAGATACCCTGTGGAGACTGTAGATGTGAGGTGAACAGATACCATACCATGGCAGCAATGGGACACACAAACCATGATCATTGTGCTGACCGATGACCTAGGAGTCCCAGGGACAGCAGGGGAAACCCACCAAACAACATACAGCCAATGGCACACCAAATATATGCCAATGCAGTGGTGCAGATGCACAAACACAAACAGGAAGACCCACACTGCACATCAAACACAACAGGTGAGGGGGGGGTGCCAGTGTCCCCAGGCAACCACACAACACATGAGGAGGCCTGAATACCAATTACACAGATGTGCATATAGTGCCACACAAAGGTAACTCATGGATCCAAATCCCCTATGTGGGCAATCAGGCATTGTCAGATGAGAGGGAACACAAATCACACATGTCACACAAGCATGTAGGAACAGCAACTGACACAGCAAGACACAGACAGACCACAGCACTACCCCCAGGGCCCCCACAATGTGGTGACCCTGGGCTGCATTACAATCCCACTGTGATGACAAAGCTAAATGTCGTTCACACTGTGAACCACAGTCATGTGTCCTGAGCAACAAACTACCATCACACCTACACAAGCACAAATCAATCAGCACGGCCAGTAAGCCAAGGCCAACATGGAGGCAGGGGTCTAGCCGGGCAACAACTCTCATCTGCACACACTCAACACCACACACCTCGACCTCCAACAATGTGCAGCAGTGAAGCACACATGCACTGGTGACATTGCACATGCACCCATGACAATCCCAGGGTGGTGGGTGGGAACCAAGGTGCAGAAACACATCACACATGGCCACTCAACAAGACTCCTGAATGTCTGACACACTGCACACTACGCTGTACATGGACATGACGGCAATACCACACCAACCAATGGGATCCCAGCCACAGTCACACACCAATGAAGAAGCCAAGGTCACCCACAAAGAACACACATAGACAACTACCAACATTGCAGCCCGGACCCTGAGGAGTGCCAGCAGTCACACACACAACGTGTCACAATCACTGAAAGATAACACAAACTGGAAATCACATGACAGGTGTAAACAACAAGTGCCAAGGGGAATCCTGACTGTGACCCATCTGCGTCTGCACACAAACTCAGCCCTGACAGCAAACACACCTATGGGTGACACCCTGATGACCAGTAATGTGCCATGCACCCACATCACAGAGAATCCAGGGAGAAGACTTGGGGGGAACATAGGTCAACTCAGCAAGCATCACAAACAGGTACAACACTAGGGATCCCAACATGCACAGCAAAACGGAAGTGAACACACAGACATGCTCATACAACACACACCTTAGGCGCAGGCAATGTCACAGGAGTACACACTGCCATGAGGGGACTCCACTCCTGTGTGAGGAAAGCTGTGCCATATGTTGCCTCAGTAGGGCTCCATCATGTCAGCTGAGCACTTGGTCACACAGTCAACAATTAGCACCAAATGAGGGCTCCCGTCACATCAGCCTGGTCATGGGAGTGCCAACGAAATCATCAGCACAGATCCAACACACTTGTATAGCAATGTTGCACTGACAACACAGATGAGTCCTTCCCCATTGATGCCCAAACCTGCATGTCCAGTGGAGATGGCCACACGGTCAGGGAAGTAGACTAATTGAACAATGGCAGGCACAACAGATGTGCAGGGGTGGAAGCCACAGATGTGAAATTGCTAATGTAAGTAGGAAATCCCATTGCCAATTATTGAACACATGACACCCTCAGATGCTGCTAAGGATGACATGGATACACCACACGATAGGACACATTCCCCTGGACCACATGTGTTCCTGCACAGTAACACTTCATTATCATGAGACCAAATATCACCATCACTGCAGCAAGGGCATGGTTAGCATCATCAACAACATGTACATCAGAAGCAAAAGCACTAGAGAACAGAAAGGTGCTTTATTCAGCATATGTGGGTCTAACAGTTGATGTCCAGCAAAAATATTAACAATGGCCAGTCCAACATGAAAGTCAAAACAGGGTGACAGTGGCAGATGTCACCCTACGCATGCCTGCACTGATGAAAACCAAGGACAATCCCCTCGGAGGGGCATACGGGGGGGCAGGCCAGGCACCGCAGGGACAGGATCATGGTTCACCAGAAGGAGGCAGGGAAGGGGTGGTGGGTGCTGGAGAGCCACTCACAACTGCAGTGGAGGTGTCTGACATGGTGTGTGCCGGCACAAGTGGGGGGCATGACTCTGATGGTGTGGGTGCCGGCAGGACTGCAGGGGACCGTGCAGATGGAGTGGACAGGTTCCCCACTGCAGTGCCCAAGTCAGACAGGGTGGTAGTGGACTCCACTGCAGTGCCTACCTCCAGGGGAGGAGAATGGGGATCAGGTAAGGTGGGCAGGACAGAGGGGGAGGACACCGTCTCCACACCAGTGGCACAGACAAGCGCAGCGGGGGTGTGGGGCCGGAAGAGCAAGTGGCAGGGGGAGAAGGCCTGATCTTTTTGGGGATGGTGTATCTGTGGGTGGGGGAACCTGGGGCAGGGTGTGGTGGGGGCACCTGTGGAGTGGGGGCCTGAGGGATGGAGGAAGGAGACTTGGTGCCTGAGCTGCAGGGCGGCGGTGGGGTCTTGCTCTTCCGGGTCCGGGGGGACTTGCGGATGGGGGCGTCAGTCGGTCTGTGCCTGGGGGAGGGTGTCCGGGGGCGAGGGGCACTCCGCTCCGTGTGGGTGGGCTTCCTCTTCCCCCTGAATGCTGGATCAGCTGGATCGGAGGGGAAGAGGCTGAGGTCACTGAGGAAGAGCCGCTGGGTCTTTGGGGTTGCAGGTGAGGCAACGGAGGGGGCTTTGGAGGGAGAGGCAACTGTGGACTGCGCAGTGCTCGTGGGTGCGTGTGTGTGTGACTGGGCCCCATCCCCTGTGAGTGTGGTTTCAGTCCCCTGACTGTGCGTGCGTGTGCGTCTTGTCTGTGGCGTGTGTGTGTGTGTGCTGCTCGTGTCTGTGCTGGTGTGTGCCTGTGCCGGTGTGTGTGTGCTTGGGACAGGTAAGGTGCTGGGGAGTGTGGATGGGGCAGAGGCAGGAGGGGTGAGGGACTGTTGGAGGAGGGACACTGCTGCCGTCAGGGAGGAGTCCATGGACCTATTGCCCCTCTGTAGGGCAGACATGCCCGATGAGATGCCCTCCATGAACGCCACCAGCTGAGTCAACAGAGTGGTGTGTGCATGGAGGACACTCAGCATCGCTGTCTGCCCTACATGGAGCTGGCGAAGGAGGTACACAGACTCCTCACTCAGGGCAGCAGGGGACGCAGGGGGTGCGGTGCCTGGCCCGAAGGAGACACGCTCCCAAACATGGGAGCCTCCACGGACCTCGGGAATGGGAGCCGATGGGAGGGCGGTGGTGGTGGTGGTGGCGGGGACAGCAACACTAGCTGGGCTGTGGTGGCTGCTGACACCCGCCTCCATAAGGGAGTCATCCTCCAAGCTGCTGTGGTCCTCAGCTGAGGTGGATGGTGCTGAGGACTCCTCGGTGTGGCTCCCCTCGCCCTCCGTGCCACTGGGTCCCCCCGACCACTCCTCGGCTGCTGACCCAGTCTGGCTCTGCGGCTCCTCCTGGTCCGTGGAGCTGTCCCCTCCTGTGGCCGTGGATGTATCTGCAAACAATAGGGAAACAGACAGACATCAGTCACCTGCACCGAACGCACACACCACAGTAAGTACAGCACAATACAGAGCAAGGCCTGGCATCCTTAGTTGAACATTGCTAAAATTGCCCAAACAGAATAGGAGAAGCCAATTGTCAGTCTGATCGTCAACCATGGCACTCACATCCCACCTGGCCTTGCACCCATCTGTCTGGCGTCCGTTGGCTGGCAATACCCCAGTGTGGACACATGCACCATCTACACAGTAGTTGGACGGTGCAGAGAACACGGTGAAGCATGTGAACATGCACACATCACAACTCTTGCCACTGAGTCAGTACAGGTGTCCGGATGAAAGTGATGCCCAGAGTCAGATATATGAAATGCATGTGATGCATACCAGCGACAGACACCATGATGCACCCATGTGCTGATAGCCATTGCCACTATGGTGTGCATGTAGCACATGTCACTCCCCTGCAGGATCACTCATAGGAAGTCACATGCCATGGAACAGGCATGCCCGCTAAGTCATACATCACTGTCTCCAGTCACATGGGCAGGGCAGCCACACAACGACAGTCTGCACTGTGTCACAATAGTAGGTCATGGGGAATACAAGTCCTGGAGCTGAACAAGTGCACATGTACATCCCCCACACACCACATCATCTGAACCCTTATCTGTCCAGGTCATACTGATTGGACATATGGGTGACCTGTAACACAAGCCTCTGAACCTGAGCACCTCACAATCTGCTGTGAATGGGAAACAGCTGCATGGACTTCACATTCGCATACCCCAGTCTGCACGGTCAGGTGTTCAAACACCTATGTGTCACACAAGTATCGTCTCCTATGGTCACATCTCCGGTGGCATGCTGAGCCCCAACCGATAAACACCCCAGCAGTCCTGACATCGAAGCCACAGCACACTGACACAGAGGCTGACACCTGAGGGGACATATCACTGGGCACAACGTGTCAGCTGATACACGGGAGTGGGAGTACAGAGTGCATTGCATGGCCTGGAGTAGGCATGACTGTCCTGCCCCACATGAATGAGGGATGAACCCTGGACAGTAGGCAGCTGGCTAAGTATGTGTGACACACGTAATATACACACTCCTGGGGCCCAAACATTGTTCCCACCCGCAGCTTGGGTGTGTGCCAGTTACCCCAGGCACATGTGGTGGATCAGCTCAGCAATTGGACCACATACCAAAGTAACACGCAGATTACATGTCAGAACACAGGCATTGTGTAAGCAATGGACCCACCCATGATGCCCACCACAGTTAGGGGAACAGATGCTGTCCCCCACCTTGAGTCAAGCAAACTGCAAGGACACAGTACCCAAGTGACACAATTCCCTGGCTGCAAGGGCCACACCTGGGTATCAGATGAGGAGTGGGCAGTGCACAATCGAGGGACATGGGTCCTGGACCACATGACTGATGTGCTGTGGAAGTTTAAACAGGCCAGAGGAGGGCACATAGCATGGCAGACAAAGTTCACAATGCAGTCATGGACTCACCCCCTCCGTGCTGCTCCCTGGACTTCAGCTGCCCATCCAGATCAGGGAAGACCACCGCCAGGATCCTGAGCATGTGGGGGGTCAGGGTCCGGTGTCCGCCCCTCCTGCGAGGAGGCGACAGCTTCAGCTGGACCCGTGCGATCCTCCGGGTCCAGCCCCAAAGGTCCTGCCACCTCTTCTGGCAGTTGCGGATCCGGCGCTTGTAGTCCCCCACGGATCTCACTGCCCGGACGATGGTCAGCCATATCTTCTGCTTCTGGTGGGCATCAACCTGTGAGGATGACAAAGTGAGAATGCTATTACTACACAAGCAACATAT
This sequence comes from Calotriton arnoldi, assembly GCA_963921515.1. NCBI lineage: Eukaryota > Metazoa > Chordata > Amphibia > Caudata > Salamandridae > Calotriton > Calotriton arnoldi. The sequence goes on from CAWUFW010010013.1 coordinate 656,330, forward strand.
CCGTGCATTACACAGTTGTGTATACATGTCTCAATCACAGGGGCACATGATGTACACAGGCAGTGCAACGATGGCCATGGACAGTATGCCAGCAGTTACTACATGGCATCATTGCCTGGGAAGTAAAACCTTGTTTAAATGCACTGTCACTGCACTATACCTGTCCAGTGCATGTAACTACACACTATGGGGGTGACAACTACTCAGTGAGCCTGCTAGCCAGTGGCGTGCAGACTGTTAGCCTTGCTAGTCAGACAACATGCACATTTAGGAAGGCAGTGTTCAGAACACTCACCTGCTCCCCTGCTTTCCCATACAGCTTGCTGTACTGTGGAAGGAGGCTGTCCATCAGGGCCTGGTTCTCCTCAGTGCTGAAGGCTGGGGCTCTCTCCACAGTACGTGCCATTGCAGGGTCCAGAGGGTGCAGATACAGCAGCAGTGGTGGTGGCAGATGTCGTCCTGGAGCATGTAGTGCAGGCAAGTGAGCTCTCAGGGGAACAGCCAGCATTATATGTGTGCTGCAGAGGCAGTTACTGTCCCATGTGTCCAAAGTGATAGGTCCAAGTCGTTAGCATCTTCTGAATCTGGCCAATCCATGGAATTGCACCACTTACACACGCCCACAGCATCCTTCAAAAGTTCAACTTCATGACACCCATGAATTTGCAACATTGTTGTGGGTGACCAACTGAATTTCCAGCATCAGACTCGTTCAAGATTTGAAAACGCGTCCGTTGCCAGGCCAGGCCATAGCCAATGGGTGCGCACCGATCGGTCCATTGCTGTTCAACGCGTACCTAGGATACAACGCGTACCCGCACACATTGAATGCAATGGGCCGGCCGGGCACACCGATCGGTCCATTGCTGTTCAACGCGTACCTAGGATACAACGCGTACCCGCACACATTGAATGCAATGGGCCGGCCGGGCACACCGATCGGTCCATTGCTGTTCAACGCATACCTAGGATACAACGTGTACCCGCACACATTGAATGCAATGGGCCGGCCGGGCTAACCGATCGGTCCATTGCTGTTCAACGCGTACCTAGGATACAACACGTACCCGCACACATTGAATGCAATGGGCCGGCCGGGCACACCGATCGGTCCATTGCTGTTCAACGCGTACCTAGGATACAACGCGTACCCGCACACATTGAATGCAATGGGCCGGCCGGGCACACCGATCGGTCCATTGCTGTTCAACGCGTACCCGCACACATTGAATACAATGGGCCGGCCGGGCTAACCGATCGGTCCATTGCTGTTCAACGCGTACCTAGGATACAACGCGTACCCGCACACATTGAATGCAATGGGCCGGCCGGGCACACCGATCGGTCCATTGCTGTTCGACGCGTACCTAGGATACAACGCGTACCCGCACACATTGAATGCAATGGGCCGGCCGGGCACACCGATCGGTCCATTGCTGTTCTACGCGTACCTAGGATACAACGCGTACCTGCACACATTGAATGCAATGGGCCGGCCGGGCTAACCGATCGGTCCATTGCTGTTCAACGCGTACCTAGGATACAACGCGTACCCGCATACATTGAATGCAATGGGCCGGCCGGGCACACCGATCGGTCCATTGCTGTTCAACGCGTACCTAGGATACAACGCGTACCCGCACACATTGAATGCAATGGCCAATGTGTGCGCACCGATCGGTCCATTGCTGTCCAACGCGTATTGCGAATACAACGCGTACCAGCACACATTGAATGCAATGGCCAATGTGTGCGCACCGATCGGTCCATTGCTGTCCAACGCGTCCCTGTACATGTCACTGGCATAAGTCACCATGCCTGTCACAGGTGAACATATGCCAGCCACATTTACTTCCCAGGGAGTGAGGGTACACCTACAACACCACAGCCTGTCCAAACTGTATCCTAAGGCATGTAAGGCTGCATTACCTATTCCGTGTATGGGGGTGAACATGTTGTTCTGTGGGTGTCACTTGGGGCAGCCACCCCCAGGCTGTGCACGTGTTCATGGGGACAGTATCCTTGGTGTTTCGTGTACATGACCACTGTGATGTGCAACTGTTCATATCTGAGCATGTGCTGGTCACATTTCACGGTGGTGTATGTGTATGTCATGTCACATGCCCCCTGAGTCCCATGTGGGACGGTATGTTTAACCCAGGGTGACCCATTGGCACAATAGTGATGGTCCTCCACAGTCTGTGTGCATGTTGTGTTTACAATGTCTCGGATTTCATGTGCACAATGGGAGACAGTCTCCACATCCACGTTGTTTGTGCATGGACTTTGATGTTGTGCGTGTGTGTGTCACAGACGTCCATGTCTGTCCTGCCGAGGCAACAGGGACCACTACCTGTGGGGGTCATGGTTGTTTTGCTGTGGTGTATACATAATACGCCATGTCATGCCAGTGTCCAAGTGGCAATACAGGGTTCCTGGGAATCTACCTGTCGTTGAGCTGTGATGCCTGGGGCACATCTGTCCTCACATGTCACTGTGGGGTGTGTTTGTAACGTGGCAGCAGGAGATGGGAAATGTGACACGTCCTCATGATACCCAATGGCACAACCTGGGACTTATTGATGCCACTTGTTGAACTGTGATGTTGGATGTTGGCCATGTATGTGCCATACATGTCCTTACGGAACTGCACACATCATGTACTTGTGCCTCATAATGATGTATCGTGTGATATTGAGTGTGTACAATGCCACATATGTGGGGTGAGTGACAATCTTTCTTTCTTCACCTATGCACTGCAGGGCACCAGCTGTCCATAGACCATTCCCAGACCTGGCAACGATGGTGGAACGTGACAGCATCCGACGGTACCGCTTCACCAGGCAGCTGATTGATGATTTGGCAGTGCGCTTGGCACCACACCTGCAACCTGGCCGGCCGTACCCTACAGCGCTGACCCCCAAGGTGAAGGTGATGGCAGCCCTACACTTCTTTGCCACCGGTACCTTTCAACACACTCTGGCGACTGCTGGTGGGATGTCACAGACCATGTTCAGCCGTGTGCTCCGCGATGTATTGGAGGCTATGTTGATATACCTGAACCAGTACATCTATTTCCCTAGACTCCAACAACTCACTGACGTGAAGAGTGACTTCTATGCCCTGGGGAGGATGCCGCATGTCATTGGCTCCATTGATGGGACACATGTGGCTTTGGTACCACCACAGGCCCAGGAGCAGGCATACAGGAACCGCAAGCACTACCACTCGGTCAATGCACTGGTGGTCTGTCTTGCAGATATGACCATCTCACACGTGTGTGCCCGTTTCCCCGGTTCTGCACACAATGCCTACGTGAAGAGGAGTAGTCGCATCCCGAGGATGATGTCACAGATGCGGAACCAGCGTGCCTGGCTTGTTGGTGTGTACTGACTTTGTATCATTGTGTGTGTTCTGCAATGTAGTGTTCCACCCTCTTTTCCAACTCAGCTAATGTGCAATTGTCTGTATGTAGGTGACTCCGGATATCCCAACATGCCGTGGTTGCTGACGCCCCTCAGGAACCCTGTGACACCAGCCCAGATGCGCTACAATGAGGCACATGGTCGGACGAGGAGAGTGATTGAGCGGACATTTGGTCTCCTGAAGAGCCACTTCCGCTGCCTGGACAAGACAGGAGGGTCCCTCCCATATGCCCCGGCAAAGGTGTGCAAGATTGTCATCGTCTGCTGCATGCTACACAACCTGGCAGTGCGGAAGGAGTTGCCTCTCATCCTGGATGACGATGACCAACGTCCGGCACCTGTGGAGGATCCTGGCCTGGACCATGATGCCAGTGATGATGATGGTGATGTCCGCACACAGCTCATCACCAACTTCTTCAGCTGAATGTAAGTATCCAGAGATGTCATGTAACTGATGTGAGCTTGCATGATATGTGTTGGTGGTGCTCTGGTGCTGTTTGAGTGTGTCCATGTGCTACATGACTGTATGCGTGTAGCGATGTGTCCTTACAGGTAGTCTGTACTCCCCAACAGTGTTGACATGCTAACTTGGTTCTGGGTGGGTATCTTGTGACATGTATTGGGCATGAGTATTGCAGTTCTGTCCTGTTCTTCAGTGCTTTTGACTGTGTGTCATTTCTGTCCTTCACAGGGTACTTTCAGAGTGGTTTGGTCAACTGTGATCCCCGACACCGTGATTCGACTTCCAGGGTGGTAGCTGTTGTGTCCCTACAGGTGATGTGCGCCACACCCATGGACTTCCTTCCTTCTACACTTGTTGACTGTGTGCCCGCTGCCAGGTGGGATTACCTTGCATCTGTAGTGGTTACAACATGTTGCAAATGTGTTATAAACCTGTGCTTCACTTTGTGATGTGCGTTGTCTGTGGTCACACATTTGACTGACATTTGCTTACTGCACCAGTGGGCTAGTTGACTAAGACTGGGAATAGGTGTTGTGTCTGTGCATTGCACCGTATTTCCTGGCAACATCAGTGTAGGCAATGAGTCAGATGGCCTAGGTGTGTATTTGTTGTGTAGCCGTGGTGGTGAGTCCCCTCATATGTGTCACGTTACCATGACTCACATGCCTGTGTTGTACTTGCTGTAGCAGTTAGCATGCACAGTGTAATTTCGCTGGTCATCATCTCCATGACAGTAACCACGTTGGAATCACGACAGAGGCAGGTATGGTGTATTAGTGTGTTTATTGTAATACATGTGTGCGAATAGTGCACAGGATGGTGAGTGCTGTACATTTTGATTGCAATCCTAAGTTCCTAGATGAATTAGAAGTCCTGGTAGCAGAAATGTCCTGTATCAAGTCCACAGTTATCTGAGACATTGGTCCAACTTGTACTCCCCATGTCATGTGGGGGGTTGTGTTGCAGTCAACAGGGTGAACAGTTTGCGCACAAAGGTGATTATCCAGAACAGGTGTTGGCTTCCTGGGGGTTGCACATGGCCATCGGCCTCTCACTTGCCCCTCCTCGGACGACCCCTCTTCTTTGGGGGGACCCTCAAGTGCAGGCTGCTGCGGTGCAGGGGACTCTCCGCCAGAGTCATCCTGCCTCCCTGTGGCAGTTGCAGTTGTTTCAGCAGCAGATGTTGTGGGCACACAGGGAGGTGTTGACTGGTTGCTGCTCATCTGGCGGAGGCATTGTAATATGTCCCTATGCACCGCCGTCATCTCTTGCAGTGTGTCCCACTTGGACTCCACGCAGGACATGTGTGAGTCCAAGCGGGCATGATGGGCAGCCTGCTGCTGTTTAATGTCCCTGAGGAGCCCCACTACCTGGCTGAGCTCTCCGGTGCTGGACTGGTATGCATCGGCTATGCGTGCCAGTTGTGGGTCATCATGCAGTCCAGACCCCTCTGCAAGCAGCGACCTATGTCTCCCACCCCTCCCACCACCCCTTGCGACACGTGCAGTACCTGAGGTGGGACGCACAGGTGACCCTGGGCCCCCTTGGGGGTTGTTGGTGGTGTTGGTGTCCATGGCCCCACGTTGGTCCAGGGTCCCTGTGCTGGTGGTGGTGGTGCTCCTTGGTCTTTCCATGTCGGCAGGGGTGGTATGTGTGTTGACAGTCGTTGGAGGGGTGGGTGCAGGGGGTGCAGCTGGTGGTCCTGCTGGTGCTGCATGATGACTTGCTCCGGAGGTGCCAGGTTGGTCTTCTTCATCCGAGGAGGGCAGAGGCTGTTCCACACCAGTGAGCTCCGTATCCTCTTGAGCCTGGGACGGGGACTCCTCAGCGTCTGCTGCTGTGTCCCCATCATCACCTGTTTTTGGGAGACACACACAATGTATGTTATGTTTCTGCAGGCATCAATGGTTGACACACCTGACAGTTGTGACTGTGCCTCTGGATGCGGGCCTGTACATTGCATTGTCCTAAGTTGTCACAGTCAGGGGTTGATATTGGTGTAGCACATTGTCCTGCATTATTTGGGCATTTCTATGTGAATGTTGGGGTGTGTACATGGTCTGCATTGGTTGTATTTGGTTGACATCCGGCCCTCCTTCCCACCCAGCCAGATATCCCACCATGGAACGTGCTTCCATTGCAGGGAGTGCAAGTTGTCTTTCAGGATGTCAGTCAGTGGTGTCCTGCTGTTGGTTGGTGCACAGTTGCCAGCAGGGCCTTGTGCTCCCCACAGCAGTAGCCAGTGTCAGCCATCTTGTCAGTTGTTTTCCACTCCCTGTGATGTGGGCATGGTTCATGGTTGTGTTGATGTGCGCATTGTGAGGGTGAGCAATATCTGTGACTACCACTCCCATCATGCTATTGCCTCCACCCCCTTCCCAGCATGCCCATACTTCCTTCCTTTTGAGTGTACTTCACTGTGTGTGGGTGTGACAGCAATGGCAAGATGGCTGACAGTGGTGTCCTGCTGTTGGTTGTTGGCCAGTTCCCAGCATGGCCTTGTGCTCCCCACAACAGTGCACCAGTGTCAGACATCTTTGAAGTGGCTTTTGACTCCCTGTGAGGTGTGCATGCTTGAGTGTGAGCTTGCTGGGCCAAGTGGGGGGGGGGATGTTGAGCTGTGACTACCACTCCCATCATGCTATTGCCTCCACCCCACTTCCCAGCATGCCCATACTTACTTGCTTTTGGGTGGACTTCACTGTGTGTGAGTGTGACAGCAATGGCAAGATGTAAGTCAGTGGTGTCCTGCTGTTGGTTGGTGCACAGTTCCCAGCAGGGCCTTGTGCTCCCCACAGCAGTAGCCAGTGTCAGCCATCTTGTCAGTTGTTTTCCACTCCCTGTGATGTGGGCATGGTTCATGGTGGTGTTGATGTGCGCATTGTGAGGGTGAGCAATATCTGTGACTACCACTCCCATCATGCTATTGCCTCCACCCCCCTTTCGAGCATGCCCATACTTCCTTCCTTTTGAGTGTACTTCACTGTGTGTGGGTGTGACAGCAATGGCAAGATGGCTGACAGTGGTGTCCTGCTGTTGGTTGTTGGTCAGTTCCCAGCATGGCCTTGTGCTCCCCACAACAGAACACCAGTGTCAGACATCTTTGATGGGGTTTTCCACTCTCTGTGAGGTGTGCATGCTTCAATGTGAGCTTGCTGGGCCATGTGGGGGGGGGATGTTGAGCTGTGACTCCCACTCCCATCATGCTATTGCCTCCACCCCCCTTCCCAGCATGCCCATACTTCCTTCCTTTTGAGTGTACTTCACTGTGTGTGGGTGTGACAGCAATGGCAAGATGGCTGACAGTGGTGTCCTGCTGTTGGTTGTTGGCCAGTTCCCAGCATGGCCTTGTGCTCCCCACAACAGAGCACCAGTGTCAGACATCTTTGATGGGGCTTTCCACTCTCTGTGAGGTGTGCATGCTTCAGTGTGAGCTTTCTGGGCCATGTGGGGGGGGGGGATGTTGAGCTGTGACTCCCACTCCCATCATGCTATTGCCTCCACCCCCCTTCCCAGCATGCCCATACTTCCTTCCTTTTGAGTGTACTTCACTGTATGTGGGTGTGACAGCAATGGCAAGATGGCTGACAGTGGTGTCCTGCTGTTGGTTGTTGGCCAGTTCCCAGCATGGCCTTGTGCTCCCCACAACAGAGCACCAGTGTCAGACATCTTTGAAGTGGCTTTTGACTCCCTGTGAGGTGTGCATGCTTGGGTGTGTTCTTGCTGGGCCATGTGGGTGGGGGATGTTGGGCTGTGACTACCACTCCCATCATGCTTTTGCCTCCACCCCCTTCCCAGCATGCCCATGCTTCCTTCCTTTTGACTCTGCTTCCCTGTGGGGTTGTGTGCCTGTGCTGACAAGATGGCTGACAGTGTTATCCTGGGGTTTGTTTTGCTACAAGTCCCATGTGTTTCCCTGTTCTTCACACTGCATGACCCAGGGTTGTGGTTCTTTGTGGGATATTTGATTGGTGTGTGAGGCAATGCTTTCTCCCAGGTGAGTTGTGTGTAGTTTGTGTTAGGGGGGTGTGTGGGTGGGGCTGCTGGTGACTATGGTCAGTGCTGTGAGTCCACCTTCCCACCCAGCCAGTTATCCCACCATGGAACGTGCTTCCATTGCAGGGAGTGCAAGTTGTCTTTCAGGATGTCAGTCAGTGGTGTCCTGCTGTTGGTTGGTGCACAGTTGCCAGCAGGGCCTTGTGCTCCCCACAGCAGTAGCCAGTGTCAGCCATCTTGTCAGTTGTTTTCCACTCCCTGTGATGTGGGCATGGTTCATGGTGGTGTTGATGTGCGCATTGTGAGGGTGGGCAATTTCTGTGACTATGACTCCCATGATGCTATTGGCTACACTGACTTGCCCAGCATACACAGTATTCCTTCCTTTCAGTGAGCTTCCCTGTGAGGTGGTGTTGTGGTGGTGGCTACATGTCTGACTGTGTTTGTTGGTTAGATTTGTGCCACTGCCTAGCTCTATTTGTTGTTAGGTTTGTACATGTCATGACACAGTTACATTTCACTATGAGCTGGCATGTATTGTGTTTATCTGGCTGACATACACATTTTGGGATGATCTGTTTTGGTTGGTGTGTATTTGCTAAGGGTGCATGGTTTGACTCTCCCCTTGACAGTGATGTGTGTGTATTGTGTACATTTGTTGTGTACTCACCAGGCTCTGGGATGTTTTCTAGTCCATAGATGCTCACTGGTGGTAGGATGGCCCGCACCTTCTCCTCCCAGGGCCTGAGGTATACTGGTTTGGCAGGAGGGCCACTGCCGGTGTGTTGGCTCACGATGTAGTCCTTCTTCAACAGCTCCTTGACCCTCCTGCGCACGTCATACCACCTGTACTGGATGTCTACCTTTGTGCGCAAACATGGTGATTGTGCGTTCACCCTGTCGACGATCCTCTCCCACATCTTGGTTTTCTGCGACATGGGTGTCTGTTGGACCAATGTACCAAACAGCTGTGGCTCTACCCTGAGGATCTCATCTACCAGGACTTCCAATTCACTATCTAGGAACTTGTGATTCTTCTTTGGGGGCATGGTGTTGGGTGGTGCTGGTGTGTGATGTGTGTGTTGGTGTGCAAGTGAGGGTGTATGAGTGTGTATTTTGCTGGGTGTATGTGAGGGTGCTATTTGTTGTGGTGCTGCTGGTGTGTGGCTTGTGTGATGGATGAGCTGTGAGTGTGTGTGTGGTTGCTGTCTGTTGGTGTTGAGTGCTGGCAGGTAATTTGAATTTGCAAAGGATCATGGTAGGGATTTGTGTCCTTTATATGGGTGGAGTTGTGGGTGTGTCTTTGTTCCCTGTTTCCCCACCCAGTATTTATTTGCTTTGTGATTGCTTGTTTGGCCTTTTTTGTGTTTTTTTTCCCTTGGTTCTTTTTGTGCATGTAGGAGACGTTCTTCTGACCGAGTCGGACCCTCCAGTTGTCTCGTGCGAGCCTCTCAGATTCGTTCACGCTGTGTTTTTGCTGTTTTCTGTGCTGCGTACGCGTCGGTCGCGGGTTTTGGGTTGCTTCGGCTCGCAGTTTTGAATGCGTGTCGGTCGTGCGGCATGGGCCCCGTGCTACTCGGTTGTGTCTTCCACGTGTTGCATCGTACTTGGCGGGTAGGAGTTAGCGGGTACGTTTCGTTCGGGATTCTTCCTGGTGCGTGTCGGTCGGTTCGATTCGCATGCTTTTCCGGCCGGATGGCTGTTTTCCGCGCGGTTCGGTCGTTCGGCTTGTGTTCCGTACGCGTCGGTCGTATTTTGCACGCTTCTCATCATACTTTGCGGGTCGGGCTGCACAGGTACGTGTCGGTCGGGATTTATTCCGGCTCCGAGTCTGTCGGTACGTTTTCCGGCCCGAATCGGAATCGGCCCCTATGAATTAAGGTTGAGGATTTGCACAATACCGCAATTTTCTCATCCAATTTAGCTGACTGAGCCATTACTGCTCCTGAAATTATATGATCGTGGAGAGGTGCACCCTCGAATTTATGTTTCCAATCAAATAGACTGACAGAGTTCCTTTTGTATATGGATTCCTTTATTTCAATAATATCATAAAATAGACTCCAGCCAACGCGCTTCGTTCAATTACGATTGAACTTCATCAGGGCTTGTATTTTATGAGAACAGCGAATAATCCAATTAAAGATGCAATGATCGATCGACAATTCATAGTGCGGTGCGCAATATAATATTATCCCAGTGTTCTGTAAATGGGATACTGTATCAGTCTGTATACATCAAATTAAAGAGGCTGGGGCTCCCTGATAAGGGCCCGACCTCCGTATCTCGCACACATATAGGGTCAGCGTCTGATCACCGGACCGGGTAAATAAAAAATTGTCGATCGATCATTGCATCTTTAATTGGATTATTCGCTGTTCTCATAAAATACAAGCCCTGATGAAGTTCAATCGTAATTGAACGAAACGCGTTGGCTGGAGTTTATATTATGATATTATTGAAATAAAGGAATCCATATACAAAAGGAACTCTGTCAGTCTATTCGATTGGAAACATAAATTTGAGTGGTGCACCTCTCCACGATCATCTAGTTTCTGATCTGCTTCGCAGTTTGCACCCAACAACGGCAGGTTCAGGAGGTGTATGTGCACACTTTTTGAGATCATTTAACTCACCATTACAAAAGGAACACAGCAGTGAGGTGCGGCTTTTCTGGTCCGCCGCTGGTCCGTTGTGTTGTTGCTCCTGAAATTATATCTAGTGTCCTGCACATTGATTTCATAATGGCCAAAATGGGTTGTGCTGGTGGATTAATGAGTACCTTTGGACTGGGATTACTGGTTATGTGCGCACCTAACAAGGAGTTTGGGCAGGTAAAACACCTCATCATTCTGTTCAGGCAATTAGAAGTCAGCTGAGTCATGTTCACCAATCTTATAGCTTCTTCATCCAATTGGAATGAATCGCCCTGCATTGGTGGAGTTGTAGAGCGATAAGCCTCTAACAAAAAAAGTTTAGAAAAAAGGGGTGAGGAACGATCATCTATATTTGGCGACTGTGGGCTATTTAATGAGAGAAGTACTGAATTGCTGCTGTCCATTGTTTTGTGAATCTCCATTATTGTGATGTAACTTACAGTACTTGCTTTTGCTTTTGATTTTGATCTTACCACATTAGTGGACGGCAGAGAGCTGTGCGGATTGCTTGTAAAATTATGGCCCTTGTTTCGCCTTTCATAAGTGGGTGTGTTGTATCTTACCAAACGTAGCCGAGTTGAGTTATATAAGTTTCTTTATTTACTTCATGTTGCAGGATGGCAAATATGTACATTAGTCAATCAGCCTGGTGTTCCTTAATCTCCAGCCCCACCAGGAGCAGCCTGCCTGCTGCCCAGTCCATCTTCCAACTGCCACACTCATCCACACAGGCACCCAAGCATTCCAAGCTTTGCAATCACACCAACATTCCACTGTCAACACTCACACTGGCTGAGCAGCAGGGAGATAGCTAAACTGGGAAACATATACTTAAATAATCAGGATATAACATATCCCCCTCCTTTTAAATGAAAAATGAAAAGAACATTACAACACGGGAAGAACTATAAACAAGCATATACAAAAGCAGAGAAAAAGTTCAAGACTCAGTGAAGCAGCCTAAAATACGTCGCAAGAGTCTGAACACTACGTAACCTGAAAGAAAAGGTAAATATTGACAAGCAACAATAAAACATTGACAAGCAATATAACCCTTCCTCCCCCAAAAAGTTTTTGGGGAAAAAAACGTAAAATGTAGCAAAGGGTGGACCACACCCCTAGACAAACACCCATGACCCACAACTGTCGAAAGGGTGAAAACTAAATGTGAATGGGACACGACCCATGAGACCTACCCTGTGTGAGGGTGCAAAACCAAAGTACACGTGTAGCACCAGGTGACGTACACACCATATGTACGGAAAGTGAAGCGCGAGGCGACTTACACACCCAATAACAACATGTGTTGCGCAAGGCGGCTTACACACTAGACAAACAAGAGGTGTAGCACATGACGACTTACACACCGACAAGATGAGACATGTAGTGCATGGTGACTTACACAACGAACCAACAAGACGTGTAGCGCATGGCGACTTACACACAACACAGACAACATGTGTAGTGCAAGGCGACTTACACACAGTCAACAAAACACAATATGAAACGTAGTGTAACTACAACACAGAGACTCACCAAGAAACCAGAATCACCATCATGTAACATGTAAGGGAGTGCAGAGTAAAAATGGAACCAAAGTCCATACCCATCCCTCATGTAAGGGAGTGTAATGAAACCACCACCCATTTAAAGACAAGAATCTCCCTTGTGTAAGGAAACCAAAACTGTGGCATCACTAAAACAATATGCTATAGATAAATAGACTCTAAAGAATGCAAACTCTTATACTATTCCTCTTGTAAATTTGTTTTCAAATCTGTAACCCTCGCCGGTGAGCGACCTCTCACCCGAGCAGTACAACTCTGGGCACACACTAGTATAGTGCACCCCAACTGAAACTTGTTGATCAAACCAAATGAAACATGTAGTACCTTGGCATCATAAATACAGATGCCCGTGATGACAATAACACCAATAAGAACTCTATAACAAGTAAACACACTATCTTTGTCTCTTGTGTTTGTTTTTTTTGTTTTTAAATTGTAGTCAGACCAAAACCAGCCAAAACCCCCTGTGGGCGATGTCTCACACGAACCGAACTTTAAAAAAAAACATCTCTCTCCTGGCTCCTCTTGCAGCATGAGACTTAACAGGTTACATCCAGAACCGGATTATGGACCAATGTTGAGGGCCGGCGACAGTCACATATGCATAAATGTACCTTTTCTTTTACCGCGAAAACTTCAACCAATCCGGCTGGTAACACACCTAAGCCACGGAACCCCTTACCAGGTGCAGCAGGAAGTAGCCCAATTATGACAACCAAACCACAGTATCTGCCATGCACTGAGAATGAGCTGCAGATCAAGTTGTAAGTTCTCAGTCCTGAGCTCTACCGCGCCGCACTAGACCTTCCTTAGATGCCGCTTGCAATTTCTAAACTCTGAGCTTCGTCATAAATTACAATGCGTCGATGAAGTATTCCTCGACCACGTCTCTTCTGCCTTGGTTGCTGCAACCAATACCAAGAAAACGGCACACATGTGTTAGATGTGGCGGATGGCATCGGGTACAGCTAAACAAGTTGAGTGCTGCCGTCAAACCCAAGATGGCAGCACGCACTGTTGACGCACGCCGGGTGGCTCAAAGTGCGCTGATGCCAGCAAGCGTCCCACGGCAGCCAGCAGCTGCGTAGAAGAATAAACGTCAAAAAAGATTCCTCAGCTGCTCCGCGCGACGAAGCTGCAGGTAAGGTTGCGCGTGCTGTGAACGACTCGTGCCATCAATTTGAATGCACAGCAAAGCGGTTAAACTGCCATCAGTCCGGGGGACGCACAAATTAAAATGTATGTATTTTCCATTGATCACCAAAGCGGTAAACGTAGAAGATAAATAAAAGATCTCACCGCAAAAGGCTTGATCCTGTCGCCGGTTCAGAGACCATGTTCCAAAAAAATAAAACACTGCATTCCCAAGCAATGGAAACACACGCTGAGAAGACAGGTCGGTGCATCCTCAAATCCAACATTGTCAAAGACGTTTTCAAAAGGCACAAAGACACAGTGTGCAGCATTATCCCTTCTAGGGCACACGTCCATATGCCCATGGTGCTTGTAAACGCCACAGATGTACAACTTGTATGCTTCTAAGCACCACCAAAACGTGTAGATCCATTTGGATGTAGAAAATACCCAAATTGAGATGTGGAAGCAGTGAGACTCGCACCACTTACCCACATGGATTAATGTCATTTTTTGAAGACCCATGGAGCATATCCAGGCTGGGGCTGTCTGCCGACAAGGACTCTGGTGGGACTGGCTTGACTTGAGATCCATTCTTCACGCTTTATTCTATGTTTCTGTAGGTTTCTCTGGGTTCTTCATGTCCATACCATAGACAGGTTCTTTAAATCTTGTAGCACGCTTGAGTCTTGCTCCAGGTCATCGCCAAAAATATGTTGTATCTTACTAAACGTAGCCGAGTTAAGTTATATAAGTTTCTTTATTTACTTCATGTTGCAGGATGGTAAATATGTACAATAGTCCATCAGCCTGGTGTTCCTTAATCTCCAGCCCCACCAGGAGCAGCCTGCCTGCTGCTCAGCCCATCTTCAACTGTCACCACTCACCCACACAGGCACCCAAGCATTCCAAGCATCACAGTCACACCAACATTCCACTGTCAACACTCACACTGGCTGAGCAGCAGGGAGATAGCTAAACTGGGAAACATATACTTAAATAATCAGGATATAACAGGGTGTTACCAAGTTCCTCAAAGATTTTGAGGCAAAATTATCAGGTAGTCCTCTTGACTTTTGCTGTGAGCCTGATTCATTTTTCCTGTGATAATAATTTGTTATTTTATTTGACATAAACTTTCTTGGTAATCCTGTTGAGGGAATTAGCCAAACATGTCTGCGAAAGGTGACGTAGGTTCTCCGGATTCTGTAAAGACTAGCTTTTCATTGAGGTAGAGGAACTGGTATCAACTTAGAACCTGTGCCACAGATAAGCACTGAGGAAGGTTCTTCTTCTAAAACCCCTGCACCAATGAGCTCTTTATTTTGCTTTGTGCAAATGGCATTATGAGCATTCCTCATTGCATGTGGCCACTTCAGCCTTGTCTGCATCAAATTTTGAAAATTATATAATTCATGGTTAACTCTTGTTAGGTACATGTTGTTTTATCTTTGTATAATTCACAATGGGAAAAATGTGCTGGCTATGTACAGCTTAATGTTGAGATTTTTAGAGTTTGATCTAGGAGCACTACAACTTGTGGCAACTCAGAATTTATGTTTTAATTTGGAACTCTTCCTGGAATTTCTCTTGCAACTACAAATACAAAAGCACTCAATAAGTGGGTGAAGAGAGCAAAGCATTCTGCATTGATACCTCATTTACAACCTGGGGGCCACAGCTACTTATGAACTTGTACCCCATTCAAAGAGTTGTGCTATTTTAATTGCAGTTGAAACAAGGGCACAAGCACCCCTGATTAGGATGATGTCATCTTAGAAAGGAATGGGGCTGGGGTCAATTAGCTTTCAAGTCTTGGTGATACTCTTGTCTTTTTCTTTAGACTTTCAGAAAGGTGCTCAGGAAGAAAAATCCTCTAGCCTTAGCCCGCCCCTGCTGTAGTTGCTTCTAAGGCTGTTGGCATCTGTTGCCTCTACTCCCTCTGAAGCCAATAACATAATGGCAATAATGGCGGCCACACAGTAACAACAACCAGAGCCTTGCAGACATACAGGTGTATCGGCGCAGGGAGCAGGCAGACAACCAGAGTCTTCTTACTCCCGCTCCTGTTCCTCAGCCCCACTGCTGTAGGTCAAGACTAGAGTCTGCCCAAGGAAGTAGAGCAAGCAGAAAATGCAGCGTAGAGCAAGAGCAAAGGCTGGCTGTTAGAACTGAGTCACCGGCTGCCAAAGAAACAAAACAAAAATGCCGGGCTCCGCAGCTCCACCACTCCCCTCTTTCCAATTTATAATTTACACCTTTTAGAAAATTTACACTCATAAATGGTGACTAGTAGTGTAAAGTTATTACTATGTGCAGTAGTACATTTACACCTGAGTAAGTCTACACGTGTGAATTTACCTTTGTGTACAGGGCTCCTCATTTACAACAACTTCCAGTAAAAAGACACTAGACAGAAAAGACTGAACAATCTACATACCTATCAACCAAGGGAAGGGAAAATGAGTAAAATAAGATGTCATTGCCTCTCCCCATGCCTTGAAAGAGACAGGCAACGCTGAGAGAAAATGTATGCTCACCAACCTAAAAGATCTGATAAAGTGGTCAAGGGTTAGTATTGGCATGTTTAACTTAGTCGGAGTAGTGTCTATGCCTCATTCACAAAGAAAGAAACCTCATAGCCAAATTAAAGAAAGTTTATATCCTTGGTGTCATTTTAAGGACAATGGAATTGGCACATGATCCAGTTACTGACACATGTTGCTGGCTAGAGATCAGACGAGTATGAGACAATGGATTTTTGAAAGAAGGATTAATTAGCTATGAATAAATCAAGGAGTTACATTGTTGCACCAAATCCACTCATGTTTCAAAAACTAATCATAAAATTTAGAAATGTAAATAAATATCCCTCAAACAAATGATGTTGGAAGTTGTGGTGATGGAGCAAACTTTGTGTGTGCTGGCATTCATCGATAACCGAGAAAGACTACATTTTTGTATTGACTGCATCCTCATTTTTGGATGTCTGAAGACTAAGCCCCTGAATTCTGCCTAAGCTCTCATGTACATTAGTTGTGCTAGTGAATAAATCTATCCTAGTTACAGACAATATTCTAAAATTTGAGATTCATGGCACAACCCAGAGATGACTGTATACAGACATTGATATGTTTGTAGTGCACCCCAGTTTTTTATGTGTCAGAAATACTCAAGCAGCTGCAGTGAAAATTCAGAAGTTAACCTAGAGGTAACTGGTGATCTTTTTCTATTTATGTGACCTATATTTTGTTATGCATCTGCCATCACATGATACACAATAAGGGACATATTTATGAGAACTGACACATCGCTGCAGTAATGCAGCGAAGCGTCAGAAAAAGTTGTGCTGCGGTGCCACACTTTGATGTGACAAGGATGCAATGTATTTATGGTATGCCAAACCATGTCGTAAGGTCCCAAGCTGCATTAAAGAAATGTACGCATCGGTGAGAAGGATGGTGCAAAGTGTTTGCGTCTCCCAATGTGACACAAAGCTGATTTGTCATAAAGCAATATTTACATGCCGCAAATCACCCTTGCATCACATAGGAGCGCGTCATGTGGCGCAAAACCTCAAAAAAGCAACACATTGCTTACAAAAAAAGTTTGCAATTCAACAAAAGCAAGTAATGGATGGAGCAGCAAGTGCAAGCAGTGAGGGCAACAACCCCAACACCAGCAAAGTTGTCCAGACAGATTTCCTGGGGAAGAGCAATTTCAATGTGGAGAAGAAACAAATATTAATATCTGAGATGGCCAAAAATGAATACCTTCTCTTTGTCACCACCAAATTGCCATTAGGGTAAAGGGAAGCCATTTGGCAGTCCAAAGTGGGTAAGATGAACAGTGTAGTCCAAAAAAAAAGGACCGTGCCAGAGTGCAGTAAGCACTGGCATGATTATAAGTGCAGGACTAAGGAGAAACTGGCCAAGAACCTGAGGGCAACACAGAGGACCGGAGGAGGACCTGGGGACCAGGAGGAGTCGGACCCATTGGAGGAGAAGGCGGGATCACTCATCCCAACAGAGTTGTTGGAAGGAGTGGAAAGACAGGGTAGTGCTGCGACAGAGGACCTGGAAGATCTACAGGGTAAGTGTCAACAAAGGATATTGTAGTTAATACTGTCATGCAGTGCAGCACAGCAAGACACTTTGCTTTGCTGCACTGTGCTGTGTGAAAGGTAAAAGGCAGGAATGTCTCACATGTTAACTTATACATCACTTGCTCAACCTGTTTTGCCATCGCCTCTGCACTGGACTTGAGCCGTGCCAATTAAAACCAACACAATGCAGAGTTTGGGTCCGATCCATTTTTTGCTGTTGTTGCCAGTGTTCTGGTTGATGGTGTATTTGGCTTCTGTGAGGCAAGACTGCCCTCTCTGGAAGTTAAAGGCAGCACCCCAGAACTGCAGGGTAGGACTTGTAGTTCCAGTCGTTCTTCTTCTAATTCTCTGGCTTGCTGTACAATCCACCTCTTGTATTTTAAAACATCCCCTTCAGTAAAAAGAATGAAAGTGGGCAGAATTTTTTGTACCATGAATCAAGTAGTTTGGCACAGATGTACTCTTTGGATGCGATGATGTCATGTTGCAGCCTTGTATTAGAAGCTAAGCAAAGGATTAAGGTCTCAACCAAGGCATGTGCTTCTGCGTTTTCATTCACATCTGTGGGGGCAAACCTTTCAGGCACCTTCTTTACCTGGTTCTGTAGGAGATTTAACAATGGGATAACTTGGCCCATCACACTGTCCTCCTTGTTAACTTCCCGTGTGAAAACCTCTAAAGGGGGTAGCATCTGTGTCAGACATTTGACTAGGCCCCATTTGTCTGCATTCATGGTCATAGCTTTCCCAACTGCATCCTCTCCTCTTTGAATGACATAGTCATTGATCTGTTTGTATCTGCTCAAACAGATGTTGCAACATGTAAAAGGTCAAGTTCCAATGTGTTGGCACTGCCTGTATCAGGGCTTCAATTAGTGCTCTATTATTGTGCTGAATAATCCCCATATGGTTCAGGACTTTAAAAAAATGGCTGAAATGAGTTCAGATTCTTCTGCAGGTGGTCAGTATGTTGCTGACTATGGGTTTTTTTTTTAGGAAGTCTCTCACCACCAAGTTGATGCAATGGGACAAACACAGAGCCCTGAAATAGCCTCCGTCTGACATGGCATTGACTATGTTACTGGCGTTGTCCGTGGCAACAAATTAAAATTCTGAGACCTCTGGGTTGCAGCCATCCATACACCTTGCTGTTAAATTCCTCTGATATGTTTACAGCTGTATGTGATTTCTCCATGGCGAACATGGCCACTGTTGCATGACGCTGAATGTTCTTAAAACTTTCTTCAGTGCCATGACCTTCAGATATCTTTTGCTTTGCCCCACAAAAGAGATCCAGTGTGTCGTGATGTGCATGTAATCAGTCATCAGACAACTGGTCCACATATCTGTCATCAGGTGGATGGTGTGAACAACACTTTGCTGCAAAGCTTGTTTAAACAAAGTAGCACATTGTGATGCAGCGCTGGAACAGCAACTCTGGAAAATAGGTCCGACCTGGTACCTTCCATTTTGAGCAGATGGCTACCAACAAATTCTAAGAATCCCCCTCCCTCCACAAAAGAAAAAGGGAGGAGGTCCAGCGCTAAACTTTTTGCCAACTTCTTATTGTACAAACCTGCAGTTGGGTGGTTCCGCTCGTAAGGCCCCTCCTGCCTAAACATGCCGTAATAGCAGCCTGGATTTTCTTCTTTTCTGAAGCCACTGACACAGGCGTCTTTCGAGAAGTAGATGGTGGTGGTAGACTCAATGTGCATCTTGGTGGGGCAGTCACTGTATGCTGTGGTGTCTCCATCTCACTCCAAATCTTGTGAAAGTCGCAGAGGTGGGTGAATCTGCTGGTGCACTACTGGTGACAGGGATGATGTCACCCTCTTCTTCCTCATCGTCACCTTCCACTGTTATTGGACTTGTGTCTGATGTCCCCTGGCTCTCCTCACCACCATGACCACGTTCAGCAAGTTTTTTAAGGTGCTCCTCCCACTTGATTGTGTGTTTTTTTAAAAATTTGGGTTGTTTGGCCTCCAGTACCAAAATGTGTACTAGACTTACCTCGACGATCATTTGTGTGGTAAATGGTTCATACTGTAATGTGCTCCACCCTTTGCTAACTGTAACAAAGCCCCAAACTGGAGAGGAGTACTTTTTTACTGCACCACTGCCAATGTCTGATGAAGAACTGGAGGTAGGCGGGCGTGTCATCGATTGCCTCTCTGCTTCGCCTGAGGTAGAGGATGGTGTAGGTCTCAGCTGGGGCTTTGCAAATGTGGAAGCTGGTGGCAGTGCTACAAGTGCCACATCCCTTGGAGCAGGTTGAATAGCAAAGTCAGACTCCTCTGTGTCACCTTCTACCATGACTGACTCGTCATACTCCTTATCACCCCCTTCCATAAATCTAAGTCTTTCAGGAACATTTATTTTCCCTGTTGTTTCCTGGACTCTGCCGGGGTCCACTCCATGTCCTTATCATCATCATCAGAAGTGGTGCTTGGATAAAGTGGTTGAGGAGTACCCTTCCTTTTCCTTGCTGGAGATCTGGAAGCCAAGGATTTTAAAAGAGGAGGTTCTTGCTCGGAAGGATGCTTAACCTCCTGTTCTGCTCTAACATCAGGCAGATGTACTATTGCCGGCTGCTGCCGCAGTCCACTTTGCTTTGTTTCCTGAAACGATTGTGTACTACTTTGTGAAAGGGACAAATCCCACGTTGGTGTTGACATGATTGCAGTGGCCGCCTCACTAACAGACAGGGTCCTGGGCTTAAGTTGGGGGAGTGGTGCTGTTGATGCAAGAGAGCTACTCTCAGCTTGCTTGCCGGAGGCCAATGCGGCAGGCACACATTTGCTGAAAAAGGATCTGGTTGTCACCCCAGTGGTGGAAATCTGCTTCTTCTCCTCCCCACTGGCCACTTTCTTGGCAGCACCTTTCTTTGGGGTCATCTTGAAGCTGTCAGTTGGCAGTGGAACTTAGCTTCACAAGCTGAAGAGATGTCTGGGTTGCATAGTCAGTCACGTGTCATGTCATGCATAGGCCTTCTGTCTGGCAGTACTGTTGGTGATGTCTCTTCTCTTGTGTACCTAAAAGCAAACAAGCAAGAACAACATCAGTGAAACCTGGCATTGTTGCAGTTCAATTAGTAGTACAAACAAACAATATTATTTAGTGTGGTTACTTAAGTTATCATAAATAATTAGCAATACAGTGTAAGTATTAATTCATAAAACCACATCAACATAAGTTTCATGGTGTACACTCAGGACGGATAAAAAAGAGCAACAACAACAACAACTGTTTGCTTTATTGTCATCAAGTTGGTATGTGGCACTCAGGGAGGTACAAGTAACAATGGAATAATCCTTAGACAATGAATGCTGTTGTGCACCTACAGCAGACATGGGGTTGATGCCGGATGTAAGGAAAATGGGGGAAAAAACTAAAAAAAGTTTTTAAAACACTTTTAACAATTCCAATTAAAACAATTAAAATACAAAAAAATTAGATAAAAATAATCAGATAAAAAATTAAATATAAAGGAAAAAAATTACAAATAAAAAAAATCTAATGTTAAAAATAAAAAATAAAAAAATTATAAATAAGTGACGTTATCCTCAAGCATATCATTTATTAAACTGATATCTCAACCATCCATTCAAGCCTATGGCAAAGGGCTACACTGACAGGGTGCACAAAATGGCTGCCAGCGAATGCCACATGGTCAACAACAACAAATGTGAGCAAGAAAGCATGGGGAAAAAAGAGAAAACATGAAGGCCTATGGCAAAAGCACACTGGCTGCACACTGACTGCCAGGCACATGGTCTCAAAAACAAGCAAGAAGGCATGGGGAACAAAGAAGACATGCAGGCCTATGACAAAAGCACACTGGCTGCCTACACAAAATGGCCACCCACCACATGGTCAAACAGTAAGCAAGGAGACATGGCCACAAACAAAAAACACATGCAGGCCTATGACAAAAGCACAGTAGCTGCCTACACAAAATGGCCACCAGCCACATGGTCACAACAACAAGCAAAAACTCATGAAGAACAAAGAACTCATGCAGGCCTACAGCAAAAACACACTGGCTGCCTACTCTAAATGGCCACTGACCACATGGTGAAACAGCAAGCAAGGAGGCATGGCCACAACAAAGAAGACATGCAGTCCCATTGCAAAAGCATGCTTAATGCCTACAGAAAATGACTTCTGACCACATGGTTAAATAGCAAGCAAGGAGGCATGGCCACAAACAAAGAAAACATGCAGGCCTATAGGCACGGTCTATACAAAATGGCCCCTGGCCACATAATATGGAGAACAAAGACAAATGGTGGCCTATGGCAAACACGCTCACATCTGGCCAGACAAAGGAGGCATGGATTGGTAACACAGAAAAAAGAGCATGAATTCACCAATGCCAAAAATGAAGATTAAGTTGACTAAGAAATTTTACAACAACACACATCCTCCAAAGTCATCAAATATCCCACCTATGCACTGTTTGCAGAAAAAAATATGAAATTCCCCAAAAAACACACTTTGCAATTTACTCCAATGCCATCCATGGCCTAAATGATGTTTCAATTTAACAGACACCACAGAAACAGCTGTTTCAGACAACCATGACTAGTACTGGGCCTATTGGCTGGAAGGCCCATTGGCAGACTAAGCCAAATAGTGAATTAAATCAATATTGCAAACTTATTTTTAAAAAAACATGCAGAAGAAAATGTACTGTACTGTGCAACATATTTCCTTTACAAAAGAAGATAAATTACATGCAAAAAAATAACTAGGCCCCTACAATAACTTTTAAAAATAAAATAGAAGTACCAATAAATCCAGGTGCATGCCCTTAATCAAACAAACAACACCCTTATACACCCGTTTTTCAACTTACTTGTGAAATCTCAAATACAAAGTCCTTAAATCCAATGGTATATATGCAGCAGACAAGGAAAGTGGTCCTTCTAGCTCCAAATCCCAATTAAAAGTGACCAGGAGAGGGACAAAGCACTGGGAAGCGAAAGCTGGACAGGAACAGGAAATTGGAGTCTCTGGGGCACTTGATTCCTGTTTTTAAAAAAAGGCTTCACACATAAAAAAACAACTCCAATGGTTATTTAGAGAAGAAAATCAACTCCAAAAGCTTCTCAGCTGCATCTCGAGCACAAAAGCTGCTTGAGTGCTCCATTTGCAATCGCGATCGTCACTAGATTGGTGCCGTTGTGGCCAGAAGGTGTGCGAGTGAGGGTGAAGTCTCACTGGAGCTCGGTATAGGTGTGAGAAGTCTTGCACGTGCTCACAAGTGGCCTGAGAGTATCTTGGTGCTCGCAAGTGAGTGCCAAATCAAAACTTGAAGGTGAAAATGGAAAAAAAAAACTCTGCATCGAGCCCGCAAGGCGGAATTCAGGAACTCTGTATTCCTGTGCGGAGCTTGGAGTGCCCGAATTCTACAAACCCTGCGAGCGGAGCGGAGTTTTACACCCGGGCCTACTTCGGACCTCATTGCATTGCTGTGCAATGTATGGCAAAAGTGTAATTTGTAAACTGTTGTCTGATGTGACATATTTGACAATCTGGCCAGGAATTGAGTCACATGAGTAGTGTTTTGAGTATCGCCACAGATGCATGTATGAGTTCTTTACAAATGACATTTTTACATGTTCACTTTGTCCTTGACAACTGTCACTCAAGATCTGTGATGGTAGCTGCAACAACATTTGTTTCTGCAAAGTGCTGCCATTCTACATGCTACAGCATTGGTGAGACACTATTGCTGCTATTTTGTTTACATATCCCACTGTACCTCATTTACTCTTTTTATTGTCACTGTGGGGCCGATTCACAGAACTAATCTGAGATAAAATCCTAAACTTACTACTTTTGGTTTTCACAGAAGGCATTTAGAAGTAGTAAAGGTAGGACTCCTAACTTTACTACTACTAAACTGAGACAAAAATCCTAACTTTACGACTTTCGGTATTCACAAAAGGCATTTAGTAGTAGTAACTTTACTACTACTAAATGCCTTTTGTGAATACCGAAAGTGAATCGGCCCCTGTGTATTTTTATTTACTCTTCATGTTCCTCGTATTATCCGGTTGTGTGTACTTTGTAAAGCGCTTTGACACCTTCGGGTCATGTTCACACTATATAAAACTCCTCAAACAAACAAACAAGTGAGGGGTTTGTCTCAGGTATGGACATATTGGATGGTGTGTGTTCCAATACTCACTAAGTACCCTCTGAAGCACACTTTGGTGCTGCAGAACACAGCAAGACTGCTAGCTGTGCAGCACTGCACTGCTCAAGTGTGTGAGGACAGGAATGGTCAATTTGGATGTGGATATGTGGCAAGCCTGCTCTGTCCCTTTACTGCAGTATTCTGCATCACATTGAATTGCTGCAATGTTTGATTATTATTTTGAGCCATTGTCCCATTTTGCTCAATGGTTCTGACAATGTGATTGTTACATGTTCAGGCCAACTTCTAGTTGAGAAAATATGAGTGACTTGATGTTTACATTGACTGTGACATAAAAGGCAACACAATGAATGAGTTCAAACATTTAATCTCATGTTGAACATTTCAGACAATTGCAGACAATTTGTCCATCAGGTCAGATAATTTACGAACAGAAATTTGCAACAATGTGGTCACATCACCACCATCCAGCCATTGTGTGGTGGATCTCTCCTCCATCCTCCTCTTCAATTGGCACAGTCTCTTCAGGCTCCAAGTCCCATGGGACATTAGTTCTCACACATATGTTGGGGAGGATGGCACTTACAAGTATAAAATGTTTCACAACATATTGGGCGAGTATAGCAATCTTCCCCTGACATGTCCAGGCACAGGACCCTGGACTTCAGTACAACAAATGTCCTTTCTACCACAATCCTGGTCTTGATACGTGCCTGGTTGTAGTGTCTTTCTATCTCTGTCTGGTGATGTACAATTGGGGTCATGACCCGTGCTGCAACGCATATTCTTAGTCAACTGAAAGTAGAAGAATACAACTGTTAATGAATATGTAAATTGTTACGGAGAAATTCCTGTCCATGTGTGTTATGTATACTAACTCACACACATTTATCACAGTATTTAAGGATAACTCTGATGATTCTTTTACTAGATTTAAGGGGTGTTTGAAGGACATTTCATGCTGGATGAATAATAACAGCCTAAAACTGAATGTGGACAAGACCTAGGTCTTGTTCTTCGGTCAGGCATCTCCTCCTTCCGCTGGATTTTGGTGGCCAGCTGAAATGGGTTTGCCACCTATTCCAGCAAGCATGACGAAAAACCTGGGCGTCAAATGGGAAATGGACCTCTCTTTCTTGTCCCAAGTCTGTCATTTATCAGCCTCATGCTTCGGCAAGCTGAGAAGCCTGAGGAAATTCTTGCATTTATTGCCAAAGAATTGTTGAAGGGTCATAGTCCACACCACGGTGACATTTCGGCTGGAATACGCAAATTGTCTCTACCTGGGATTACCTGCCTATCTGATCAAGAGATTGCAGATGGTACAGAATGCAGTTTCGAGATTAATTCGACGAGTCCCGTTCCGTCACCACATCTTCCCGCACATCAAACAACTTCATTGGTTACCTGTAGCGAAAAGGATAGAGTTCAAGGCCCTTATGCTGGCCTTTTGTGCATTACAAGATAGCAGCCCAAAATATCTCAAGCGTTGGCTCTGCCTATACCAACAAAAACGATCTCTGAGATCTAACTCCCAGCACTTGCTTTGTGTACCTCGCTATGCTAAGTCCCACATAGGAGGCAGGTCCTTCACAGTGGTGACGGCCAGATTGTGGAACTCCCTGCCTTCCCATATGTGCCTGATTGAGTCTGAACGTGAGTTCAGAAAGACCTTAAAGACTTGGCTCTTCAGCCAAGGCTAGCTCCTCGGTTGAAACCCCCTTTCTTGCTTACCGCAAAGCACCGGGACACCTCTACTGGAGGTAGTTGTTATTATTATTTGACAATATATGTGATATATTCAGTTGACCATCGGTTTACACGTGTCTTCCAGTTCTCTGTGTTATTGCAACTGCTGAACATGCCGATACTTTGGAGACTTCTACATGTTGACTTTCAATGTTTAGGCATTAGATTACTGTGATCAGTATTTCTAAATGTTCTTGAGCTCTCTATGTTATGTGCATGCACTTCATGTGCAAAGGGACAAACTAGGGATCTGATTTTCTGCCATATGTCCATCCCTATGTAGGTTGTGCCAGTGCCAACATGTTTGACACTCACACATACATATGTACTTGTGAAACCTGTGATGTTCTTGCTGTCTACATGACATTGACACAGCCTTTGAATTGTTCACTTCTTTTAGCATAGGAATTTTCTGCGTACATGTGGTGCATTTCCAACATGTAAAATGGATAGTTATACAACTTGTTGTCAGCCTTTAGCTGATGCTTTTTGTCAGAAAAGTTGTCATGGTGCACTTGGATTGACACATAGGTCTTGCAATATGGGCCATCTTTTTGCACGACACAGTGATGTTGCGACAAGTAGCTTTCTAATACAGACCTGGACACAATTTTTTAAGTTTTCACATGTATGTGTATAATTCTAACTTGTAAGGAATTCTGTACTTCTATGCCTTGATTAGGTCATCATTGATGTGACAAGTGAGTATTGAGATTGGTATCCTCAGTGCACTGTGATACCTTGTCCTGGTTTTGTTCTATGTTAATTACTGATGTATGACATGTTTGATACCATTGTGCTTGACTTTGTGAGTTTAACATTGATGGATTTATATCAGGAAATATGATCATATTACACCACAAAACTGGTGATCTATCACATTGGTTACATATGTCAATGTGACTTGATACCTATGTGTATGTATGTACCTAGACTGTCAGTATGGCTGAGACATATGTGTGTTTTGTACTGTTGGTATCACATTGTTTCCCAATATTTATATTTACACATGGATGGGGACTGCACTTACATTGCATACCACAAACAGACTTTGCAACTACTTCTTCCAGTCTTGCTCCAGAAAATTTGGTCAACATTCATGTATACTGGCATGTGTGACACACGTACATATGAATACGGAATTTGTTCACATAACATTTGTTTTGTGAAACCATAACTGATTCCGAGATTAGGTGCACCATTGATAACATTGGTATGTGGTATTAGAAATCATTACCTCAAACCATATGAAATTTCAGCATGCATTGCTGTTTAAAAATGTGAGTAAGATTAGCTTAGATAAAGAATGGGCATTGTTCCCTAATGGATTGAAGGTTGCACCAATGTAATGAAGGCCTTTCACCATAAAATGCCATGCTGTACTTATGCACCCTTACTTCTTTAATTTGATCTGGGAGTGCTCTGTTGCTGCATGTGGCACCAGTTAACATGTATGTCCTAACTTAGTTGAAAAGAACTGCCCCTCTATCCGAGAAATCCCTGAATGTAGATCAAGTATATATAGTTCCTTTTTCATGCTACAGGTAAGCATTGAGAATCTACAGTGGAAGGCATGGTCCAATCAAGTTGCAGAGTGAGGTTTCAGTGAAATAATCAAATTAGAACTAGTAATGAAAGAAATTCAATGAAAAGTAGGATGAATATTATTAGACATGACATCCATGGCATGGCATTACCCAAACATTTTACCTTCCCATCCTCCTCGTTTTGCTGAATTAATTTTTGATGGTTTTAGGATGCTGTGCTTGTGCTCTCTCCCTCAAACATGGTAAAAAAATTGGCCTACAACTAATTGGCATATTTAATTTACTAGTAAGTCCCTAGTAAATAATGCTACGTGTAGCCAGGGCCTGTAAATTAAATGCTACTAGTTGGCTTAGCACTCATTGTGCAACTGACTAAAGTAGCCTTTCAAAACATGTAAAAAAGTATGTCTCAGTCCTGCCGCTGCAGCATGTAGTGCAGGCTTAAGCTGCCATTTCAACATGGCAAAAAAATCTTTTTCAGGCCCAGCTCTTCCTTCTTAATAATTATAAGTCACCCTAAGGAAGTCCCTAAAGGTTCATACGATAGGGTGAATTGTATTTAGTAGGACAAGTAGTACATGTCTGTTTCAGTTTTACATTTCCTGGCAGTAAAAAAACTCCTAAATACATTTTTCACTGTTGTAAGGCCTTGTCTTCGATCGATTAACACTTGGATACCTTATTACATTTTATAAGCACTAACTTTGGATTGGGAGCACATAGAGATATGCTATTTACACTCAAAACAACTGTAATTTGAAATCATCGTTACTGCTTTAATGGTAGAGTTGCTTAGAATTCTGAAAATGGCACTTTTGAAAGTTGAAATTTTCTTGTACCAACTGTAGTGTCCTCCCCTCCTGGGTACCCGCCAATCTGTTAAATATATATATATATAGTTTCCATAGGAAAAGCGTTTTTTGATTTGCCAATATCTTTGGTGCCGTTTGACGAATCTTCGCAAAATTTGCAAAACTAATTGCCCTCTCCGGTCAGCCCCTGTCTTGAAAGTTTCGGGGTGATTCGTCAAGCGTGGGCCGAGAAAAAAGGGGGGTCCCAAAACACGTTTTCTCCATGTTAATTTTCATAGGAAACTTTAGACAACGCTACAGCCCGAACTGCCAAACGGAATTAAGGCAAATTTGGCAAAAAAGGTAGTTCTTAGTTCAGAAAGCGTGCTTTTTTTTTTAAATGGTGTAAATCCGTTCAGTATTTCCTGAAATATTCATATTTAAAAAAGTTATATATCTGGTGACCGAGGAGGATTTGCGAACCCTCCCGAACACGAGCTGACTCCTTATTGGCTACACTACAAACCAGGAAGTGTTGGCAGCCATCTTGTGAAAAAAGGTTAAAAATTAAAAAAGGGGGCAGGGTAGAAACACCCTGACCCCCTAGGCCTGCTCAATGGGTCCCACAGGGACCCCCAGGGCCCAAAAAAGCATTTAAAAAAAATATTTGGCCGGGATTAGCACTGGGTTTGCGAATCTGGCCAAAATCTTTTTAAAAAATGAAGCGCTTTGTTTGTTTTAAGCCCCCGGGTGGGCCAGGTCCCGGGGGCAATCCAGATTTATGTAGCAGGGGCTTGCGGGGGCCCCCACAGCCCAGGGACCACCACCTTCCCAGGGCTTTACTGATAATGGGCGGGGGGCACGTGGCCCCCCCGCAGCCCCGGAGACCGTCACCTCCCCGGGGCTTTATTATAAAAAAATATGTGGGGGGCTCCTGCCTCCCCCAAGCATCCCCAGGGACCGCCACCTCCCAGGGCTCTGCTTAAAAAATGGTTGTAGTGTGGGGGAGCTCGAGCCCCCCACATGCCCCGGGGACCACCACCCCCCAGAGCACCAATTTTGAAAAGCTGGGGGTCTGTTGTGGCCCTAGGGACCACTACCTCCCCGGGGTTATGAAGAAGATGGCCCTCCATGGCCCTGGGGACCGCCAACCCCCAGGGCCGGCTCCAGCAATGTCTCGGGGTGCCCACCCCTGGGACATTGTAGCTTGCTATGGCAGGGCGGGAGCACCTGGCACGTTCTATGTTGAGGGATGAAGTCCCCTTCCCTACTGATGGTCCTTAGGGGCCAACTAGCCCATCTCTTACCTCCAGTAAGCCCCACACAGTGGGACTGCTGAGAGGTGGTTAGAGGCCATGCCCCTTTTTACATCACTCTGCAAACGTGACTCTTGGCGCACTGCTGGTGGGGCGATGAGGTCCTCTTGTGTCCTGTGGACCTCAGGACTAAAGTGGACTTCATCCACCAAGCAGCAGTGCACCAGGAGGTGCATTTGCAGAGTGGTGTAAAAAGGGGGCATGGCCTCGGACCACTGTCTGCAGTCCAGCTGTGTGGGGCTTACTAGAGATAAGAGGAGGTCTAGTTGGCCCCCAGGGACCCTCAGGAGGCAAGGGGACTTCATCTCCCAACCAAGAGCGCGTCAGGAGGCGCGTTTGCAGAGTAGTGGAGAAAGGGGGCGTGGCCTGTGTCCACCTCTCAGCAATCCCACTGTGTGGGGCTTACTGGAGGTAACAGGTAGGCTTGTTGGCCCCTAAGGACCCTCAGCAGCGAAGCGGACTTCAATCCCCATCCAAGAGCGCCGCAGGGAGCACGTTTGCAGAATAGTGGGCAAAGGGGGCGTGGCCTGCTATGAGAACTTATCAATGCTGCTGTGTGTGACTTACTGGAGGTAATAGGAGGGGTGGTTGGCCCCCAAGGCTGTCCCTGGGGCCAACTACCCCTCCTGTTACCTCCAGTAAGTCCCACACAGTGGTACTGCTAAGAGGTCTTCGGAGGCCACGCTCCTCTTTCTCCACCACTCTGCAAACGCACCTCCTGGCAAAGTACTGGTTGGGGGATGAAGTCCACTTTACTCTTGAGGGACTTTGGAGGCCTAGAAGCCCTCCTGGCACCTCCTGTAAGTCCTACACAGCAGAATTCCTGAGCGCTGGTCAGAGGGCCAGCCCCCTTTCTCCACCACTCTGCAAATGCGACTTCTAGCTAAGGAAGCATTTGAAATGTAATAGGTCTCACATTTGCGAGAGTTAGAGCTATTGGCATTGTAAATGTAAAAGGTTTTTACTAATGTTTTTTGGAGTGTAGTGGAGTGGATGTATGTTGTGTGTAGTGAAATTATGTGGTATGTTGTGCAGTGAATTTATGTGGATAGAAAGTATTTGGTATTTAGTGTATAGGAATTATGTAAAGTGGGATTATGTGTTATGGAGAGTAATTATGTGGTATGGTAGTCTGTGTTGTGGAGTGGTAACCTCAGGTTTAGTCTTCCTCATTTCCATAGAAGCTAAACTATAAGCTCAATGAGACAAAAATAGAAGGAACCAATGAGGAGCACTTCTGGACCTAGTCAGAGGTATGAGCAGGGCCACTGGAATTATGAGACTGTTTGGCTGCACCAACTTTCGCACTATTATACATTTTCTGCATTTGCCACATAATCCATCATCTGCTGCATAATCTGCAGATTTGAACAAAAAAACCTTGTTTCTAGCTCAAACGGCTCAAACGCTACCAAAAATGCAGCGACAGGTGGTACAGCATGCTGGAAGGCCCTTTGCAAACCTAGAATGGTCACCTCTTACTTATTGCTAAATGTGGGTGTTAGATTGGTACTAATGGTGTGCAAACCACTCTTGCTTGTTTCTGTGCCTCTCTTGCCTCTTTCTGCATTTTTCTTGCTTCTTTCTGCACCTTTCTTCCTTTTTCTGCATTTCTCTTGTCTCTTTCTGCACCTCTTGCTTTTTTTCTGCACCTCTCGTTTCTTTTTGCAACTCTCTTATCTGTTTCATCACTTCTCTTGCTTCTTTCTGCACCTTTGTTGCTTCTTTCAGCACTTCTCTTGCCTCTTTCGGCACTTCTCTTGCCTGTTTCTGCACCTCTCTTGCCTCTTTCCGTACCCCTGTACCCTCTTTCTGCACCTCTCTTGCCTGTTTCTACACCTCTCTTCCCTCTTTCGGCACCCCTCTTGCCTCCTTCTGCACTGCTCTTGCTTCTTTCTGCACCTCTTTTGCCTGTTTCTGCAACTCTCTTGCCTCTTTATGCACCTCTTTTGCTTCTTTCTGCACTTCTCTTGCCTCTTTCTGCACCCCTCTTGCCTCTTTCTGCACCTCTCTTGGTTGTTTCTGCATTGCTGTTGTTTCTTTCGGCACCTGTCTTGCAAATTTCTGCATCCCTCTTGCCTCTTTCTGCACCCCTCTTCCCTCTTTCTGCAACTATCTTGCCTCTGTCTGCACTCCTCTTGCCTGTTTCTGCACCTCTTTTGCTTCTTTCTGCACTTCACTTGCCTCTTTCTGCACCCCTCTTGCCTCTTTCTGCACCTCTGTTGCTTCGTTCTGCACTTCTCTTGCAAATTTCTGTACCTCTCTTGCAAATTTCTGCACCCCTTAGCCTCTGTGTGCACCTGTCTTGCCTCTTTCTGCTCCTCTCTTGCCTCTTTCTGTACCCCTCTTGCTTCTTTCTGCACCTCTTTTGCTTTTTTCTGAACTTCTCTTGCTCTTTCTGCACCCCTATTGCCTCCTTCTGCACCTCTGTTGGTTCTTTCTGCACTGCTCTTGCTTCTGTCTGCTACTCTCATGCACATTTCTGCATGCCTCTTGCCTCTTTCTGCACCTCTCTTGCCTCTGTCTGCACGCCTGTTCCCTCTATCTGTACCTCTTATGCTTGTTTCTGAAACTCTCTTGCCTCTTTCTGCACATTTCTTGCCTCTTTCTGCACCTCTGTTGCTTCCTTCTACACTTCTCTTGCCTCTTTCTGCACCCCTCTTGCCTCTTTCTGCACCTCTGTTGCTTCTTTCTGCACTTCTCTTGCTTCATTCTATACCTCTATTGCTTCTTTCTGCGCCCCTCTTGCCTCTTTCTGCACCCTTCATCCCAATTTCTGCACCTCCTTTGCTTGTTTCTGCACTTCTTTTGCCTCTTTCTGTACCCCTCTTGCCTCCTTCTGCACCTCTGTTGTTTATTTCTGAACTGCTCCTGCTTCTTTCTGTACCTCTCTTATACATTTCTGCACCCCTCTTGCCTCTTTCTGCACCCCTCTTGCCTGCTTCTACACCTCTGTTGGTTCTTTATGCACTGCTCTTGCTTCTTTCTGCACCTCTTTTGTCTGTTTCTGCATATTTTTGCCTGTTTCTGCAACTCTCTTGCCTATTTCTGCACTTTTCTTGCCTCTTTCTGCACCTCTTTTGCTTCCTTCTGCACTTATCTTGCCTCTTTCTGCACTCCTCTTGCCTCTTTCTGCACAACTGTTCTTTCTGTACTTCTCTTGCTTCTTTCTACACCTCTCTTGCTTCTTTCTGCACCCCTCTTGCCTCTTTCTGCACCATTCTTCCATCTATCCGCACCTCTTTTGCTTGTTTCTGCACTTTGTTTGCCTCTTTCTGTACCCCTCTTGCCTTCTTCTGCACCTCTGTTGTTTCTTTCTGCACTGCTCTTGCTTCTTTCTGGTCCTCTTTTGCAAATTGCAGCACCCCTCTTGCCTCTTTTGGCACACCTCTTGCCTCCTTCTGCACTTCTGTTGGTTCTTTTTGCACTGCTCTTGCTTCTTTCTGCACTTCTGTTGCCTGTTTCTGCAACTCTCTTGCCTCTTTCTGCTCTTCTTTTGCCTCCTTCTGCACCTCTGTTGCTTCTTTCTGCACTTCTCGTGCCTTTTTTGTAACCCTCTTGCCTCTCTCTGCACCCCTCTTCCCTCTCTGCACCTCTCTTCCCTCTTTATGCACCTCTGTTGGTTCTTTCTGCATTGCTTTTGCTTCTTTCTGGACATCTCTTGAAAATTTTGGCATCCCTCTTACTTCTTTCGGCACCCCTCTTGCCTCCTTCTGCACCTCTGTTGGTTCTTTCTGCACTGCTCTTGCTTCTTTCTGCACCTCTTTTGCCTGTTTCTGCAACTCTCTTGCCTCTTTCTGTACCTTTGTTGCTTTTTTCTGCAGTTCTCTTGGTTCTTTCTGCACCCCTCTTGCCTCTTTCTGCACCCCTGATTTGATTTGGATTTGAGCATTTATAAAGCGCACAATTGCCCAAAGACTGGCTGAAATTTCGGGATTTCCAGCAACAGTCTGGCACGGTGTTTTGGAGAAGCTGCAGCTTTTGAAGGTGTTGCGTTTGGATCCCTACGTATAGCGCATTCCCGTAGTCCAGTCTGGGCAAGGCTAGTGCTGTCACCAGGATTTTTACGGTTTCTGGGGGAATGAAGGGGCAAATTTTCCTGATCATCTTTAGGATGAAGAAAATTGAAGAAGTGAGGGAGCTGATCTAGTTTTTGAAGGTCAATTTGTTGTCAAAGATAAAGCCCAGATTTTTTGCCTTATGCCCAGGGACTGGAAGGTCTCCCAAACTGGGCGGCCACCATCTAGGTGTCAAAAAAGAGGTATCTGTGCCAAACAGGAGAACCTCTGTCTTTCCCTCATTCAGTTTCAGGCAGTTCTGACTCATCCACTGATAGACCTGAGTCATACAGAGATTGAAACAATCTGCTGTCTCTTCAATGTTGCTGGAAATTGACACTACCAACTGGGTAGCATCAGCATATGAGACCACTGAGAAGCCAAATTGCCTGATGATTTTAGCAAGAGGGGACACATATAGATTAAACAGCATAGGGCTTAAAGCCGAGCCCTGTGGCACCCCACACGGGAGCGTAAACTGTTTGGAGGAAAAGGCTCCGGCCTCTACCGATTGAGCCCTGTCAGAAAGGAAAGAGGACAGCAGTTTGAGGGCCTTGCCTCTGATTCCTAATTCTGAGAGCCTGTTGACTAAGGCCGCCAAAAGATCTAGTAAAATCAGGGCGGCCTTCCCCCCACCATCCAGAATTGATCTCAGCTCTTCAGTAGCCATAACCAATGCTGTCTCTGAACTATGCCCCTCCCAGAAACCGTATTGCGATGGGTCCAGAAGTTCCGAGGAGGAGATAAATGCTGTAAGTTGCTTATTTAGTATTTTCTCCAGAACTTTCGCTGGGAAGGGTAGTCTTGAGATGGGTCTATAGCTGCTGAGGTCAGCTGGGTCTAGATCAGGTTTCTTCAGGAGTGGCAGAATTGACGCTATTTTCCAGGCATCGGGGAAGATGGCTGAGCAAATGATCTCATTGAAAATGACCCTCAATTGCTCGCTGACAGTTTCAGGAACCAGTGCAGTATTTTCGGAGGGCAGGGATCTAGTGGCGCCCCAGATTTGGAGGTCTTAACCACCTGGATGATCTGCTCTATGGGTGGTGGGAAAAGGAGTTCAGCAGGAAAGGTGGGGAGGGTGCTGTGGCTGCTGCGGGCCTCCCTGTTATGATATTGCCATAACCCCTAAGTGCTTTGTATACTGCCTCCACTTTGTCCCTAAAGGATTGGGCCAGAGTGCTTTTCTCTCGTGACAACCCGAGTGAGATTGGCGATTTACAGCCTTCCTTCCTCCCGATCCTGTGGCTGCCTCCCCCATCCAGTCCTGCGCCTTGAGGTTGGTTTTTCTTACGGATCTTGGTTTGGGTTTCTGTGGATTTGTGGGCCCGCCATTTTGTGCTGAGGTTGTTGGTGATCGTGATTCTGGGTCCTCCATCTTGACTGCTTCGACTGATTCCTGGACTGCAGCTTGCCGCTGGTCCATGCCTTGTTTCGCCTACCTGTCCATTGCTTCAAGTTGACCCCCCTTGGGATGCCTACACAACTCCAAGCATTAATTGTCACTGCGAGGCCCCCTTATTCCCCTCCTCCTGCGGTTCTGCTCCATTGCCAAGGTGTTCTGACGCAGTGACTGAATCTGGCACTGGATTTGTGACTACGTGTCCCCAACCTGTGTGTGGGCTCGTTAACTCTGACTTTTGTGGGCCCCCTGATGTAATATGCTTCCTTTGCCGGTCTGCCAGATCTGATCCGCTTCCCTGCCCATTGACTCTACCCCCTCCCCCACTACCTTCTATGCTCTATGTGGACTTGTTTTGTTTCTATGTTATGCTATGCTCCAGTAACTAATGTAACTATGCAAAACTGTATTTCATGTAAAGCGCTCTGATACCTCCGGGTCTAGCCAGCGTTATATAAAACTCTTCAAATAAATAAATAAATAAATAAATTAGTTACAGAACTTGGCGCCACTTTCCATCCTAGGTGGCTCTGGTAGTTTAGCTAGAGTTTTCACTGTTGAAAACAGCTCCTTACACGAGTTCTTTCCCTGTAAGAGGTTAGTTGTAAAGTATTTGCTTTTTTCTTCTAGAATCAGTTTCTTATAGTATGGCAAAGATTGCATGTTCCTCTCTGTACCTCTCGTCTCTTTCTGCACCTCCATTGCTTCTTTTTGGACTTCTCTTGCCTCTTATGCACCCCTCTTGCCTCTTTCTGCGCCTCTGTTACTTCTTTCTGCACTTCTCTTGCTTCTTTGGGCACTTCTGTTGCTGCTTTCTCCACCCCTCTTGCCTCTTCCTGCACTCTTCTTCCCTCTTTCTGCACCCCTCTTGCCTCTTTCAGCACCTCTGTTGCTTCTTTCTGCACTTCTGTTGCTTCTTTCTGCACTTCTGTTGCTTCTTTCTGCACCCCTATTGCCTCTTTCTGCACCCTACTTCCCTCTTTCTGTACCTCTCTTGCCTCTTTCCGCACCTCTGTTGCTTCTTTCTGCACTTCTCTTGCCTCTTTCTGTACCCCTCTTGCCTCTTTATGTACCTCTGTTGCTACTTTCTGCACTTCTCTTGCTTCTTTCTACTCTTCTGTTGCTTATTTCTGCACCCCTCTTGCCTCTTTCTGTATCCTTCTTCCCTCTTTCTGCACCTCTCTTGTCTCTTGCTAAACCCCTGTTCCCTTTTTCTGCACCTATTTTGCCTGTTTCTGCAACTCTCTTGCATCGTTCTGCAGTTCTCTTCTCTCCTTCTGCACATCTGTTGCTTCTTTCTGTACCTCTCTTGCAAATTTCTGCACCCCACTTGACTCCTTCTGCACCTCTGTTGGTTCTTTCTGCACTGCTCTTGCTTCTTTCTGCACCTCTTTTGCCGGTTTCTGCAACTCTGTGGCCTCTTTCTGCACCTCTCTTGCTTTTTGATGCACTCCTCTTGCCTCTTTCTGCACCTCTCTTGCCTCTTTCTGCACTTATCTTGCCTTCTTCAGCACCTCTGTTGCTTCTTTCTGCACTACTCTTGCTTCTTTATGCACCTATCTTCCTTCTTTCTTCACAGCTCTTGCCTCTTTCTGCACCCCTCTTCCCCCTTTCTGTACCTCCCTTGCGTCTTTCTGCATTTCTCTTGCCTTCTTTCTGCACTTCTCTTGCTTCTTTATGCACCTATCTTGCTTATTTCTGCACAGCTCTTGCCTCTTTCTGCACCCCTCTTCCCTCTTTCTGCACCTCTCTTGCCTCTTTCTGCACCTCTGTTGCTTCTTTCTGCACTTCTCTTGCTTCTTTCTGCACTTCTGTTGCTTCTTTCTGCACCCCTCTTGCCTCTTTCTGCACCCTTATTCCCTCTTTCTGCACCTCTCTTGCTTCTTTCTGCACCCCTCTTCCCTCTTTCTGCACCTCTCTTGCCTCTTTCTGCACTTGCCTCTTTCTGCACTTCTCTTGCCTTATTCAGCACCTCTGTTGCTTCTTTCTGCACTACTCTTGCTTCTTTATTCACCTATCTTTCTTCACAGCTCTTGCCTCTTTCTGCACCCCTTTTCCCTCTTTCTGCACCTCTGTTGGTTCTTTCTGCACTGCTCTTGCTTCTTTCTGCACCTCTTTTGCCAGTTTCTGCAACTCTGTGGCCTCTTTCTGCACCTCTCTTGCCTCTTTCTGCACTTGCCTCTTTCTGCACTTCTCTTGCCTTCTTCAGCACCTCTGTTGCTTCTTTCTGCACTACTCTTGCTTCTTTATGCACCTATCTTCCTTCTTTCTTCACAGCTCTTGCCTCTTTCTGCACCCCTCTTCCCTCTTTCTGTACCTCCCTTGCGTCTTTCTGCATTTCTCTTGCCTCTTTCTGCACTTCTCTTGCTTCTTTATGCACCTATCTTGCTTATTTCTGCACAGCTCTTGCCTCTTTCTGCACCCCTCTTCCCTCTTTCTGCACCTCTCTTGCCTCTTTCTGCACCTCTGTTGCTTCTTTCTGCACTTCTCTTGCTTCTTTCTGCACTTCTGTTGCTTCTTTCTGCACCCCTCTTGCCTCTTTCTGCACCCTTATTCCCTCTTTCTGCACCTCTCTTGCTTCTTTCTGCACCCCTCTTCCCTCTTTCTGCACCTCTCTTGCCTCTTTCTGCACTTGCCTCTTTCTGCACTTCTCTTGCCTTATTCAGCACCTCTGTTGCTTCTTTCTGCACTACTCTTGCTTCTTTCTGCACCTATCTTCCTTCTTTCTTCACAGCTCTTGCCTCTTTCTGCACCCCTCTTCCCTCTTTCTGCACCTCTGTTGGTTCTTTCTGCACTGCTCTTGCTTCTTTCTGCACCTCTTTTGCCGGTTTCTGCAACTCTGTGGCCTCTTTCTGCACCTCTCTTGCCTCTTTCTGCACTTGCCTCTTTCTGCACTTCTCTTGCCTTCTTCAGCACCTCTGTTGCTTCTTTCTGCACTACTCTTGCTTCTTTATGCACCTATCTTCCTTCTTTCTTCACAGCTCTTGCCTCTTTCTGCACCCCTCTTCCCTCTTTCTGTACCTCTCTTGCGTCTTTCTGCATTTCTCTTGCCTCTTTCTGCACTTCTCTTGCTTCTTTATGCACCTCTGTTGCTTCTTTCTGCACTTCTCTTGCTTTTTTCTGCACTTCTGTTGCTTCTTTCTGCACCCCTCTTGCCTCTTTCTGCAACCTTATTCCCTCTTTCTGCACCTCTCTTGCCTCTTTCTGCATCCCTCTTCCCTCTTTCTGCACCTCTCTTGCCTCTTTCTCCATTTCTCTTGCCTCTTTCTGCACCCCTCTTGCCTCTTTCAGCACCTCTGTTGCTTCTTTCTGCACTTCTCTTGCTTCTTTCTGCACTTCTGTTGCTTCTTTCTGTACCCCTCTTGCCTCTTTCTGCACCCTTATTCCCTCTTTCTGCACCTCTCTTGCCTCTTTCCGCACCTCTGTTGCTTCTTTCTGCACTTCTCTTGCCTCTTTCTGCTCCTCTGTTGCTTCTTTCTGCACTTCTCTTGCTTCTTTCTGTACTTCTGTTGCTTATTTCTGCACTCCTCTCGCCTCTTTCTGTACCCTTCTTCCCTCTTTCTGCACCTCTCTTGCCTCTTGCTAAACCCCTGTTCCCTTTTTCTGCACCTCTCTTGCCTGTTTCTGCAACTCTCTTGCATCGTTCTGCAGTTCTCTTGTCTCCTTCTGCACATAGGTTGCTTCTTTCTGCACCTCTCTTGCAAATTTCTGCACCCCTCTTGACTCCTTCTGCACCTCTGTTGGTTCTTTCTGCACTGCTGTTGCTTATTTCTGTACCTTTCGCCTCTTTCTGCTCCTCTCTTGCCTCTTTCTGCACTTCTCTTGCCTCCTTCTGCACCTCTGTTGCTTCTTTCTGCACTTCTCTTGCAAATTTCTGCACCTCTCTTGCAAATTTCTGCACCCCTTAGCCTCTGTGTGCACCTGTCTTGCCTCTTTCTGCTCCTCTCTTGCCTCTTTCTGTACACCTCTTGCCTCTTTCTGCCCCTCTTTTGTTTTTTTCTGAACTTCTCTTGCCTCTTTCTGCACCCCTCTTGCCTCCTTCTGCACCTCTGTTGCTTCCTTCTACACTTCTCTTGCCTCTTTCTGCACCCCTTGCCTATTTCTGCACCTCTGTTGCTTCTTTCTGCACTTCTCTTGCTTCATTCTATACCTCTATTGCTTCTTTCTGCGCCCCTCTTGCCTCTTTCTGCACCCTTCATCCCACTTTCTGCACCTCCTTTGCTTGTTTCTGCACTTCTTTTGCCTCTTTCTGAACCCCTCTTGCCTCCTTCTGCACCTCTGTTTATTTCTGAACTGCTCCTGCTTCTTTCTGTACCTCTCTTACAAATTTCTGCACCCCTCTTGCCTCTTTCTCCACCGCTCTTGCCTGCTTCTACACCTCTGTTGGTTCTTTATGCACTGCTCTTGCTTCTTTCTGCTCCTCTTTTGTCTGTTTCTGCATATTGTTTGCCTGTTTCTGCAACTCTCTTGCTTTTTTCTGCACTCCTCTTGCCTCTTTCTGCACCTCTCTTGCCTCTTTCTGCACTTGCCTCTTTCTGCACTTCTCTTGCCTTCTTCAGCACCTCTGTTGCTTCTTTCTGCACTACTCTTGCTTCTTTATGCACCTATCTTCCTTCTTTCTTCACAGCTCTTGCCTCTTTCTGCACCCCTCTTCCCTCTTTCTGTACCTCTCTTGCTTCTTTCTGCATTTCTCTTGCCTCTTTCTGCACTTCTCTTGCTTCTTTATGCACCCATCTTGCTTCTTTCTGCACAGCTCTTGCCTCTTTCTGCACCCCTCTTCCCTCTTTCTGCACCTCTCTTGCCTCTTTCTGCACCTCTGTTGCTTCTTTCTGCACTTCTCTTGCTTCTTTCTGCACTTCTGTTGCTTCTTTCTGCACCCCTCTTGCCTCTTTCTGCACCCTTATTCCCTCTTTCTGCACCTCTGTTGCCTCTTTCTGCACTTCTCTTGCCTTCTTCAGCACCTCTGTTGCTTCTTTCTGCACTACTCTTGCTTCTTTATGCACCTATCTTCCTTCTTTCTTCACAGCTCTTGCCTCTTTCTGCACCCCTCTTCCCTCTTTCTGCACCTCTGTTGGTTCTTTCTGCACTGCTCTTGCTTCTTTCTGCACCTCTTTTGCCGGTTTCTGCAACTCTGTGGCCTCTTTCTGCACCTCTCGCTTTTTTCTGCACTCCTCTTGCCTCTTTCTGCACCTCTCTTGCCTCTTTCTGCACTTGCCTCTTTCTGCACTTCTCTTGCCTTCTTCAGCATCTCTGTTGCTTCTTTCTGCACTACTCTTGCTTCTGTATGCACCTATCTTCCTTCTTTCTTCACAGCTCTTGCCTCTTTCTGCACCTCTCTTCCCTCTTTCTGTACCTCTTGCGTCTTTCTGCATTTCTCTTGCCTCTTTCTGCACTTCTCTTGCTTCTTTCTGCACCTCTGTTGCTTCTTTCTGCACTTCTCATGCTTCTTTCTGCACTTCTGTTGCTTCTTTCTGC
This sequence comes from Calotriton arnoldi, assembly GCA_963921515.1. Lineage (NCBI taxonomy): Eukaryota > Metazoa > Chordata > Amphibia > Caudata > Salamandridae > Calotriton > Calotriton arnoldi. The sequence continues at coordinate 696,181 of CAWUFW010010013.1, forward strand.
ACCCCTCTTGCCTCTTTCTGCACCCTTATTCCCTCTTTCTGCACCTCTCGTGCCTCTTTATGCACCCCTCTTCCCTCTTTCTGCACCTCTCTTGCCTCTTTCTCCATTTCTCTTGCCTCTTTCTGCACCCCTCTTGCCTCTTTCAGCACCTCTGTTGCTTCTTTCTGCACTTCTCTTGCTTCTTTCTGCACTTCTCTTGCTTCTTTCTGTACCCCTCTTGCCTCTTTCTGCACCCTTATTCCCTCTTTCTGCACCTCTCTTGCCTCTTTCCGCACCTCTGTTGCTTCTTTCTGCACTTCTCTTGCCTCTTTCTGCTCCTCTGTTGCTTCTTTCTGCACTTCTCTTGCTTCTTTCTGTACTTCTGTTGCTTATTTCTGCACTCCTCTCACCTCTTTCTGTACCCTTCTTCCCTCTTTCTGCGCCTCTCTTGCCTCTTGCTAAACCCCTGTTCCCTTTTTCTGCACCTCTCTTGCCTGTTTCTGCAACTCTCTTGCATCGTTCTGCAGTTCTCTTGTCTCCTTCTGCACATAGGTTGCTTCTTTCTGCACCTCTCTTGCAAATTTCTGCTCCCCTTAGCCTCTGTGTGCACCTGTCTTGCCTCTTTCTGCTCCTCTCTTGCCTCTTTCTGTACCCCTCTTGCCTCTTTCTGCACCTCTTTTGCTTTTTTCTGAACTTCTCTTGCCTCTTTCTGCACCCCGCTTGCCTCCTTCTGCACCTCTGTTGCTACCTTCTACACTTCTCTTGCCTCTTTCTGCACCCCTCTTGCCTATTTCTGCACCTCTGTTGCTTATTTCTGCACTCCTCTCACCTCTTTCTGTACCCTTCTTCCCTCTTTCTACACCTCTCTTGCCTCTTGCTAAACCCCTGTTCCCTTTTTCTGCACCTCTCTTGCCTGTTTCTGCAACTCTCTTGCATCGTTCTGCAGTTCTCTTGTCTCCTTCTGCACATAGGTTGCTTCTTTCTGCACCTCTCTTGCAAATTTCTGCTCCCCTTAGCCTCTGTGTGCACCTGTCTTGCCTCTTTCTGCTCCTCTCTTGCCTCTTTCTGTACCCCTCTTGCCTCTTTCTGCACCTCTTTTGCTTTTTTCTGAACTTCTCTTGCCTCTTTCTGCACCCCGCTTGCCTCCTTCTGCACCTCTGTTGCTTCATTCTATACCTCTATTGCTTCTTTCTGCGCCCCTCTTGCCTCTTTCTGCACCATTCATCCCACTTTCTGCACCTCCTTAGCTTGTTTCTGCACTTCTTTTGTCTCTTTCTGTACCCCTCTTGCCTCCTTCTGCACCTCTGTTTATTTCTGAACTGCTCCTGCTTCTTTCTGTACCTCTCTTACACATTTCTGCACCCCTCTTGCCTCTTTCTGCACCCTTCTTGCCTGCTTCTACACTTCTGTTGGTTCTTTATGCACTGCTCTTGCTTCTTTCTGCACCTCTTTTGTCTGTTTCTGCATATTGTTAGCCTGTTTCTGCAACTCTCTTGCCTATTTCTGCACTTTTCTTGCCTCTTTCTGCACCTCTTTTGCTTCCTTCTGCACTTATCTTGCCTCTTTCTGCACTCCTCTTGCCTCTTTCTGCACAACTGTTGCTTCTTTCTGTACTTCTCTTGCTTCTTTCTATACCTCTCTTGCTTCTTTCTGCACCCCTCTTGCCTCTTTCTGCACCATTCTTCCATCTTTCCGCACCTCTTTTGCTTGTTTCTGCACTTTGTTTGCCTCTTTCTGTACGCCTCTTGCCTTCTTCTGCACCACTGTTGTTTCTTTCTGCACTGCTCTTCCTTCTTTCTGGTCCTCTTTTGCAAATTGCAGCACCCCTCTTGCCTCTTTTGGCACACCTCTTGCCTCCTTCTCCACTTCTGTTGGTTCTTTTTGCACTGCTCTTGCTTCTTTCTGCACCTCTTTTGCCTGTTTCTGCAACTCTCTTGCCTCTTTCTGCACTTCTTTTGCCTCCTTCTGCACCTCTGTTGCTTCTTTCTGCACTTCTCATGCCTTTTTTGCAACCCTCTTGCCTCTCTCTGCACCCCTCTTCCCTCTCTGCACCTCTCTTCCCTCTTTCTGCACCTCTGTTGGTTCTTTCTGCATTGCTTTTGCTTCTTTCTGGATATCTCTTGAAAATTTCGGCATCCCTCTTGCTTCTTTCGGCACCCCTCTTGCCTCCTTCTGCACCTCTGTTGGTTCTTTCTGCACTGCTCTTGCTTCTTTCTGCACCTCTTTTGCCTGTTTCTGCAACTCTCTTGCCTCTTTCTGTACCTTTGTTGCTTTTTTCTGCAGTTCTCTTGCTTCTTTCTGCACCTCTCTTGCTTCTTTCTGCACCCCTCTTGCCTCTTTCTGCACTCCTGATTTGATTTGGATTTGAGCATTTATAAAGCGCACAATTGCCCAAAGACTGGCTGAAATTTTGGGATATCCAGCAACAGTCTGGCACGGTGTTTTGGAGAAGCTGCAGCTTTTGAAGGTGTTGTGTTTGGATCCCTACGTACAGCGCATTCCCGTAGTCCAGTCTGGGCAAGGCTAGTGCTGTCACCAGGATTTTTAAGGATTCTGGGGGAATGAAGGGGTACATTTTCTTGATCATCTTTAGGATGAAGAAAATTGAAGAAGTGAGGGAGCTGATCTAGTTTTTGAAGGTCAATTTGTTGTCAAAGATAAAGCCCAGATTTTTTGCCTTATGCACAGGGACTGGAAGGTCTCCCAAACTGGGCAGCCACCATCTAGGTGTCAAAAAAGAGGTATCTGTGCCAAACAGGAGAACCTCTGTCTTTCCCCCATTCAGTTTCAGGCAGTTCCGACTCATCCACTGATAGACCTGAGTCATACAGAGATTGAAACAATCTGCTGTCTCTTCAATGTTGCTGGAAATTGATACTACCAACTGGGAATCATCAGCATATGAGACCACTTAGAAGCCAAATTGACTGATGATTTTAGCAAGAGGGGAAACATATAGATTAAACAGCATAGGGCTTAAAGCCGAGCCCTGTGGCACCTCACACGGGAGCGTAAACTGTTTGGAGGAAAAGGCTCCGGCCTCTACCGATTGAGCCCTGTGAGAAAGGAAAGAGGACAGCAGTTTGATGGCCTTGCCTCTGATTCCTAATTCTGAGAGCCTGTTGACTAAGGCCGCCGAAAGATCTAGTAAAATCAGGGCTGCCTTCCGCCCACCATCCAGAATTGATCTCAGCTCTTCAGTAGCCATAACCAATGCTGTCTCTGAACTATGCCCCTCCCAGAAACCGTATTGCGATGGGTCCAGAAGTTCCAAGGAGGAGATAAATGCTGTAAGTTGCTTATTTAGTATTTTCTCCAGCACTTTCGCTGGGAAGGGTAGTCTTGAGATGGGTCTATAGCTGTTGGGGTCAGCTGGGTCTAGATCAGGTTTCTTCAGGAGTGGCAGAATTGACACTATTTTCCAGGCATCGGGGAAGATGGCTGAGCAAATGATCTCATTGAAAATGACCCTCAATTGCTCGCTGACAGTTTCAGGAACCAGTGCAGTATTTTCGGAGGGCAGGGATCTAGTGGCGCCCCAGATTTGGAGGTCTTAACCACCTAGATGATCTGCTCTATGGGTGGTGGGAAAAGGAGTTCAGCAGGAAAGGTGGGGAGGGTGCTGTGGCTGCTGCGGGCCTCCCTGTTATGATATTGCCATAATCCCTAAGTGCTTTGTATACTGCCTCCACTTTGTCCCTAAAGGATTGGGACAGAGTGCTTTTCTCTCGTGACGACCCGAGTGAGATTGGCGATTTACAGCCTTCCTTCCTCCCGATCCTATGGCTGCCTCCCCCATCCAGTCCTGCGCCTTGAGGTTGGTTTTTCTCACGGATCTTGGTTTGGGTTTCTGTGGATTTGTGGGCCTGCCATTTTGTGCTGAGGTTGTTGGTGATCGTGATTCTGGGTCCTCCATCTTGACTGCTTCGAATGATTCCTGGACTGCAGCTTGCCGCTGGTCCACGCCTTGTTTCGCCTGCCTGTCCATTGCTTCAAGTTGACCCCCCTTGGGATGCCTACACCACTCCAGTCATTAATTGTCACTGCGAGGCCCCCTTATTCGCCCCCTCCTGCGGTTCTGCTCCATTGCCAAGGTGTTCTGATGCAGTGAGTAAATCTGGCACTGGATTTTGTGACTACGTGACCCCAACCTGTGTGTGGGCTCGTTAAGTCTGACTTTTGTGGGCCCCCTGATGTAATTTGCTTCCTTTGCCGGTCTGCCAGATCTGATCCGCTTCCCAGCCCATTGACTCTACCCCCTCCCCCACTACCTTATATGCTCTATGTGGACTTGTTTTGTTTCTATGTTATGCTATGCTCCAGTAACTAATGTAACTATGCAAAACTGTATTTCATGTAAAGCGCTCTGATACCTCCGGGTCTAGCCAGCGCTATATAAAACTCTTCAAATAAATAAATAAATAAGTTACAGAACTTGGCGCCACTTTCCATCCTAGGCGGCTCTGGTAGTTTAGCTAGGGTTTTCACTGTTGAAAACAGCTCCTTACACGAGTTCTTTGCCTGTAAAAGGTTTGTTGTAAAGTATTTGCTTTTTTCTTCTAGAATCAGTTTCTTATAGTAGGCCAAAGATTGCATGTCCCTCTCTGCACCTCTCTTGTCTCTTTCTGTACCTCCATTGCTTCTTTTTGGACTTCTCTGGCCTCTTATGCACCCCTCTTGCCTCTTTCTGCGCCTCTGTTACTTCTTTCTGCACTTCCCTTGCTTCTTTGTGCACTTCTGTTGCTGCTTTCTCCACCCCTCTTTGCCTCTTCCTGCACCCTTCTTCCCTCTTTCTGCACCCCTCCTGCTTCTTTCTGCACTTCTGTTGCTTCTTTCTGCACTTCTGTTGCCTCTTTCTGCACCCCTCTTGCCTCTTTCTGCAGTCTACTTCCCTCTTTCTGTACCTCTCTTGCCTCTTTCCGCACCTCTGTTTCTTCTTTCTGCACTTCTCTTGCCTCTTTCTGTACCCCTCTTGCCTCTTTATGCACCTCTGTTGCTACTTTCTGCACTTCTCGTGCTTCTTTCTAAACTTCTGTTGCTTATTTCTGCACCCCTCTTGCCTCTTTCTGTATCCTTCTTCCCTCTTTCTGCACCTCTCTTGTCTCTTGCTAAACCCCTGTTCCCTTTTTCTGCACCTCTTTTGCCTGTTTCTGCAACTCTCTTGCATCGTTCTGCAGTTCTCTTCTCTCCTTCTGCACATCTGTTGCTTCTTTCTGTACCTCTCTTGCAAATGTCTGCACCCCACTTGACTCCTTCTGCACCTCTGTTGATTCTTTCTGCACTGCTCTTGCTTCTTTCTGCACCTCTTTTGCTGGTTTCTGCAACTTTGTGGCCTCTTTCTGCACCTCTCGCTTTTTTCTGCACTCCTCTTGCCTCTTTCTGCACCTCTCTTGCCTCTTTCTGCACTTGCCTCTTTCTGCAATTCTCTTGCCTCTTTCTGCACTTCTCTTGCTTCTTTATGCACCTATCTTGCTTCTTTCTGCACAGCTCTTGCCTCTTTCTGCACCCCTCTTCCCTCTTTCTGCACCTCTTTTGCCTCTGTCTGCACTTGCCTCTTTCTGCACTTCTCTTGCCTCTTTCAGCACCTCTGTTGCTTCTTTCTGCACTTCTCTTGCTTCTTTCTGCACTTCTCTTGCTTCTTTCTGCACCCCTCTTGCCTCTTTATGCACCCTTATTCCCTCTTTCTGTACCTCTCTTGCCTCTTTCTGCACCCCTCTGCCCTCTTTATGCACCTCTCTTGCCTCTTTCTCCATTTCTCTTGCCTCTTTCTGCACCCCTCTTGCCTCTTTCAGCACCTCTGTTGCTTCTTTCTGCACTTCTGTTGCTTCTTTCTGCAATTCTGTTGCTTCTTTCTGTACCCCTCTTGCCTCTTTCTGCACCCTTCTTCCCTCTTTCTGCACCTCTCTTGCCTCTTTCCGCACCTCTGTTGCTTCTTTTCTGCACTTCTGTTGCTTCTTTCTGCAATTCTGTTGCTTCTTTCTGTACCCCTCTTGCCTCTTTCTGCACCCTTCTTCCCTCTTTCTGCACTTCTCTTGCCTCTTTCTCTACCCCTCTCGCCTCTTTCTGTACCCTTCTTCCCTCTTTCTGCACCTCTTGCCTCTTGCTAAACCCGTTCCCTCTTTCTGCACCCCTCTTTCTGTACCTCTCTTGCGTCTTTCTGCATTTCTCTTGCCTCTTTCTACACTTCTCTTGCTTCTTTATGCACTCTATCTTGTTTCTTTCTGCACAGCTCTTGCCTCTTTCTGCACCCTCTTCCCTCTTTCTGCACCTCTCTCTTGCCTCTTTCTGCACTTCTTCTTGCCTCTTTCAGCACCTCTGTTGCTTCTTTCTGCACTTCTCTTGCTTCTTTCTGCACCCCTCTTGCCTCCTGAGAATTGAGGTTGGTATTGGCGATTGGTCCGTGGTCGAGGTTGTGGTAGGCCGCGTCCGCGGCCCTGTCCTAAAAAACCTGTTGCTAGTAACGGTGGTGGTCTGTTGGCAGTTCTGGAGGTGCTGGGTCCCTCACCCGGGTCAGAATCCTCAAGTGAGGTATTGGAAGAATCTTCTCACGCCTCAACCTAAGAAAAACATGACCCGGATCCCCTTTGTCTCAAGATTCAGCCCCAGTAGCAATAAAGTTAGCAAGATCATTAAACGCAACTGGCCGCTGCTACAACCATTTGAAATGTTCAGAGAAGCTCCGCTCTTCTCGTATCAACGAGGCAACAATTTAGCCACACATCTAGTACATGCCATCACGTGGCCAACAGAGACCCTAGGCAAGAATACCATCACGGCCTCCTGGGGTTTACCCCCTGCTATTGGACACTACAAATGCCAAGCCTGCATCGTCTGTGACCTCACCGTTAATACCAAAGACTTCAAAATCAACAACCAATCCTACAAACTCAACACCCTCACGAATTGCAGGTCCCAAAATGTGATTTACGCTATTCGTTGCCCATGCGACCTCATCTACATTGGTCAGACCACTCAAATGGTCAAACAAAGGATAATTCAACACAGAAGCAGAATCCATTGTAAAGTTTTTACTGCACCACTGGTCTCACATTTCATTGAACATAACCACTGCAAAACAGACATCACCTGGCAGGTGATAGACCAACCCACACTTCCCATCAGAGGCGGTGACATCAAAGCCCTTTTGAACAAGTGTGAATGCAAATGGATTACTATTTGTAACTCAGTCAACACAGGCTTGAACACAATTGACGAATGGAATAGCACCATTTCACTTTGACAGTCTTCCATATGAAACTAGCTCCTATCTAACCTGAGCCTCATGTACCATGTCTTCCCTGAGTCCTTCAGTTATACATATTTCCAACACTCAGTCTCCCTTGTCTCTTGCCCATCAGTCTAACACACTAGTCCTTGTCTTACTGATTCTGCCCTCATTCACATTGATTTGGTTCACCATCCCCTTGTTTTGTGATTTCCGTAAACATAGGTTTACGATGCATGCATACAATCCATCTGATCGATTGCTTTGTCTTTTGTATATACAGAATTCTTCGATGTGCATTTGTGACTTTTAATTCGTTTCATCCATGTCACTTATGTTTTTCTTTCTGTATTCTAAACGTGACTGGATCCTTTTCATGTTTCTACCACCACGCTTTGTAAATGTACTTTTATTCTGTTCCAAATGTGTTGTAGACCCTCCTACCCTTCCCTCTCCTCACCCCCGCCCCTTACCGTGCAGCGTGACCTTCTATAGGCCTTTTTCTTGATCACATGCTCAGTGACGTCACCAACCCGGAAGCAGTGAGCTATGCCTTAGACTACCGTCACGGCATTTCACTACTCTACCGCACACGATCGTGGCGGCCAGACGCTGATCCCGGCGTCCCCTTGTTTTTCCAGGATCCACTCCTCACCACAAGGTAAGCCCTGCTGCATCCCTCAGCAGTAACTTTAGACGGGCTTCTTCTCGGCCCTAGGTAACAGTTGACCCTTCCTTTTCATAGATCTCCCCATCGGTACCGATTCGCGGCACAACCGAGGAGCTTCCTCAACTGTTGTCCAGCCGCCGATGTTTTGTCCGTGACACGGCACCAGCTACCACGCTCTATTGACGTGGATTGCTCCCAGGTAACCTAGGTTCCTCGCGCACTCTCATTACTGCCGTTAACGCACTGGCCAGTTTATTTACGCTTCCCTCCCTTTTCCCCAGGATCTCCTTCCTTGGAAACCTGATGTACACTGCATTCGTTATCCTACCCCCCCGGGATATGGGACTGTGTCCTTCTCAGGTAGACCACGTCGCACCTGCATGTTTCCTGAGCACTTTCATTAGCCCTATCTCAGTATATAACTGCCCATGTGCTCACAGATCTCACTCTTTTAACAGTCGCCAGACGCGCACGGATACTTCCTGACTGTGTCTCTCCCAGTTGGCCATTTCTCCCTCTCGCGCTTCACTCCGCTGCTACGCTTCACGTTTTTATCATCAGTTTCTAATCTCACATTCACGCGCAAAGATTAGTACCTCTCCCTTCTTCCCCCTTCCCTGATCCTTTTCCATTCCCTCCCTGTACAGCACCGCTAATATACAGCAACTCGGTCCTGAAGAGGATCCTGAGTCATAGGATCGAAACGTCGTCGACCCCTCAGCGCAACTGATGGCGCATTACCCTTTGTGGTTCAACTAAAATTACTGCCTCTATTATAAATTGAAAATTACTGTTGTGAACCACATATACTCACTGTATATATCTGTTCACGAACTGCACTTTGCGCTCGTTTTCGCTGATTACACATTGTCACTATGCGTCGCCACTTTGTGTGTCACAAACACAATTCAGCACCAAGTCCAATTCGGGTTGCTTTTGCATTTCATTGCCTACAGTGCTGCTACAACTGTACCCGCATTATTGTGTTCTTAAAATATATGATGCCAAGTGCACTTTTCAAGAAAATTCTTTCAGAGTCTCCCTCTTTCCTTTTTGTAATGTGTTGTACATGCAATTCTAACTGCCCTTACTAATTATACCGGTTGAGATATTGTTGTTTAACCTCACTATAATTAGTGGACAGCATATATCAGGCCAACTTCTCACAATTTTCATTTAACATGTCACTAGGTAAAAGCATAGACACGCATGCATACCTTCACAAACTTGGTCAGACTTACAAAAGTGATATGCTTAGGATTGCTGTTTTATATTTGGTAGGACTAACATTCTGTGCAGTCGATTAATATTGAACCTTCAAGAGAAAAGTGAGGTTTAAGACATCTTGGGAGACGGATTAGTGATTAGGCTACTTTGTATGAGTCTGTTGTAAGGTACAATCAAAGTAGGCCTCTTTCGCCACCTCTGTTGGTTGTTTCTGCATATCTCTTGCTTCTTTCTGCACCTTTCTTCCTCTTTCTGGAGTTGTGTTGCCTCTTTCTGCATTTCTCTTGCTTCTTTCTGCACCTTTCTTCCTCTTTCTGCACCTCTCTTGCTTCTTTCTGTACTTCTCTTGCTTCTTTCTGTGCCTTTCTTCCTCTTTCTGCACATGTCCTACATATGTAGGCATAGTGAGAAATTAGCATTTAAAAAACCTTAGAAATTAACTGAAAAAAACACAGGTTTCAGGGACATTATAGTTAGGTATTAGCATTTAAAAACCTTAGAAATTCATTGAAAAAACCATAGGTTTCAGGGACGTTATAGTTAGGCTGACATTTCACTTGTACAAAACCAGAGAAATTCGGCCGTTATAGTTAGCTGAGCAAACTATAACTCATGCCCCCGTAATGCACTGCTGATGACGTCACGTATTACATCACTCATGACATGGTCAGTGACATCACTGATGACATCACTGATGACATCTCGAATGACATCACTGATGACTTCATCCACTTAATCTCTGATGCACCTCGTCACACCCCAATATAACCTTTCATACGCCCACTTTAAAATACAGACTACCAATCTCAATACCATAGACACACCAATACTAGTTAGTACATACCCACTCACTGATTCATAGGTCTACACAGACATCCACTCACTAACCCTTACAGTTACGCATTCAAGCAATCCCTCATCTATACAACCACTGATATATGCTATCATATACCCATACAGACACTCACACGCTGCCACTCACCCATAGAGTTACTCACACACATACTCAGTCACGCAAAGAATCAATCATATTGACATTTACTCACCTATACAGTTATACACACACCACCTCACTAATTCATACAGATACTAACACATAGTTACTCTCTTATACAATCATTCACACAAGCACTCACTTGTCCATACAGCCACTCTCACAATCAGTCACTCTCACATATAGTCACTTATATACTCCAACACTCACATATACTGCCTTTCACGTATTTAGTTACTCATAATATACCACTGAGACATCCACTCACTCACCGACACAGCCATACGTACACTCACTCACCTATAAAGCCTTTCGCAGGTGCACTCATGAACAATGTTCCCTCTAATTTTTTTCCTCCGTGTGCGGCAGTGTAAGGTCTCTGTGCGCTGCATCCAAGTCTATGTTTGCCAAGAACCAGACTGCGCGTGTGGGTGCAGTGTCAAATATCAGTGCAAAAATCACTCCAAACGTTTGCTTTAAAAGTGAAAAGACAGTGCATTTCCACACATACTGCGCCACACGATGGGTCTTAAGGCAGGTTTGCAATTTAGATACACACACCATGACATGAATTGGTTACACAGGCAAGTACACTTCAGCTTTAGAAAAGCACAGGACTCCAACGGTGGTACCATTATAAGATTTTACTAAAGATTCTCAACTGGAGCTCTGCTCACAGTGTGGGGAAATGTTGGAAGCCTATACAAGATCGCATACTGGGGGATACATGCAGGGGGCACATGTTATGCCTCCCTGTGTGCATGCACTCCCAGTTCCTGCACAGCATGGACTTTCCAGTCCATGCCCTGCAGGAATTTGCTTTTGCGTTCCCATTGCAGTGCCTTTTTTATAGGAACTGCTGTGGGACAGACTACCAGTAACGAAAAAAGTCAAAATCTGTCCGGCGGTGCTCACACAGGTTTGGTGGTACGGGAATGGCGTGGTCCTGCACCGCCAAACTCATAATAAGGCCCTAAGTCAGCATGGTAATCATAGCATTTGTAGCAAGTCCAGCAAACCTGCCAGCAGCAACAACTAACGGTAGTTCTTGGATAGCTGACAGAGCAGCAGGAACACAGAATGCATTGCAGCAGCAGTGGGATGTGCACTTGCACAGGAGAGGGCAAAAAGACATCAGACATCTGGCAACAGAGGTTCTGCATGGAAAGGATGATTGGAAGCTGGTTAATGCATCAGGTGCTTAGGAATATTACATAAGCATGTTTTGTTTATATTTCCATTATACAATCTACTGACTTTTTTTATAAGTAACAGTCATACTATTGATCATACTCGCATATCTTCTGATTAAAACAGTGGCATATCAGTTAGTTCACAAAATTATGTATAGATATTAATATAGTGTGAAGGTAGCTGGAGAGCAAATTCTCTGTACCCTCAAAGCCAAAACGTTTCCATTTCAAATTTGTTTGAGTAACTCTAAATCCAACAAACCGTGGATTTCTTGTATTTGTCATTCATTGTGTTTTTCACCCGCGATGCACGTGGAGGATCGCCAGTGCCTTCAATACCTTTTGCTAATAGGGTGCGGCTATGGGGTAGATTGTGTGAGTATTCATGTTAATCGCAGCTCCTGTCATGCGCTGCAATTAACATGAATACTTTCTCAGCAGCATGCAATCTGCCCTGCACAGGGCCACCCTTAGAGCTGGTGGCGCATTGTGCGACAATATTTGTTTGCGCCCCCAATGACCACCTCGCCATGCATTCCCCTTAATACCACCCTTTAACAGTGCCCCCCAAGTCTCCATTACCACTCTCTCTGAGATGCATTGATTCGTTTTATAGCACACCTCATACTAGTGTAGGGTGTCAGAGCACTTTACAGTTCACACACATTAAACAGAGACAATCATTCATAGGTATGTAAATCAGTGCATGAGAAATGTTACATAAGACAGAGGACAGCAAAGTGTAGGAGTGGCATGTCATCCATACTGGTAGGCAGTATAGTTTAAGAGTGCTTGGTCTGGAGAAGCACAAACTCAGAATTTAAAATGTAACACCATGGTTGGGGGTTCTCCTTAATAAGAATTGCTTTGTACCCAAATTAACACTTTTTGCAGCATTAGGATAATGAATGGCTGGGGAAAAAATCATAACACTCTTATCTATACCTTGCAGTATGCATGACGTTCTTTGATGACAGTTAATAGTTTACTGTTCTATTTTAGGATTTTAACTTATAAACTGCAAGTAACAGAATGACCTCTCTGACAAAAGTACTAACACGCTAACCTATTTTCATACTATGCACTTTGTGATCTGCATGGTGCACATTCTTTGCTGCAGGCATATTAACACTCTGCGCTACCTTAAAACTTCCACTAGCTGAAAACTCAGAGAGTTATCTTGACATATTTATTATTTTATGAAAATTGCTGGAGGCAAGGAACGTCGCAGTAGGTGCTTTTAAAACAATAATATACCTGCACACACAGCGTACCCACCCGAAGTCAGCACCTGATACAGTGCCACAATCACACTGCCCTAGAGCCGGCCCTGGCCCCGCAGCCGAGCCCTATTAACCAAAGAAATGCAGCAAGTCTACCAGGGACATCTTAAGTATTTTGGGGGGCCCTGGGTTAAACCTATTTTGGGGGCCCAGGGCCAAACCTATTTTGGGGACCCCTGTTCAGAACAAGTTTAAAATTTATGATTTCATTTCAGCTCTTTCATGCCCTTTTAGGCCAGGTCACTGACAGTATACAGGCGCAATTGTCCAAATTCTAAATGTGTTTACATCTAATCTTCAGGGATAGTGATGTGTGTTATCCATATTGTATTGCAATTGCATTTCTATAGCGCTTACTACCCCTGACGAGGCATCAAAGTGCTTTTCGGTGAGTAGCATGCTACTCCGGAATCCATAAAGGATTAGTGGTGAATTAGTATAGTGAAATATGAAAGTAATTTGAGTGGTGGATATGTTAGTCAGTTATTTGGATTCAGAAGGATAGTTGAGGGATAGAAGAGGGAAAAAGGTTTGCATTTATATAGCGCTTGTTACCCCTGATGGGATGTTGAAGCACTTTTTTGGCGAGTAGCACTCTACTCCGGAACCTATAAAGGAATAGTGGTGAATCAGTATAGTGAAATATGAAAGTAATTTGAGTGGTGAATGATGAAGTTGGCCTAAAAAATTACACGGTCTTAGATAGGATGCTTGTGTAGTTGGTTCCTTGACCATTATTTTACCCTCGAAAAGGGAATGTGGCACAGTAATTCAGGTCAGAAAGTTCTTTTGGGAGTGAGGTCACGGCCGATTTGCAAATTGTTCTTTACGCGCACAGATGAGCTAAACAGCCTTGTAACGAAAAGCTAATTGGAGGGTATAAAGTGTTGATTTATGTATTACATCCATCACATGCTTTTCTCAGCCAATCTCCATGAATATGAAAAAGAGGACAACTCACTCCAATATGAGAAGCAAACAGGAATGACTAAGGAAGGGCCAGGCCAGCCAGTCACTCACTGGGCAACACAAGATATTCAGAGCCACTTTAACTTTCTACCAGCAACTTCCATACTACCCTCTACCAGCAAGACGATATCTCCATTCATGAACCGATGAGTGGGTGTATAAGTGTCTGAATGGATGTTTTAGTAGGTGCGTGACTGACTGTATAAGTGAGTGAATAAACGTGTCTTACTGAATGCATGGGTTAGTGACTAAACTGTGTGAATGTCTGCATCAGTCTGTCAGTTGGTATGTAAGCAGCTGAATGGGTTGGTGACTAGCTACATGAGCGTCTATATGGGTTATTGATTGGTTGTCTGAGTATCTGTATGGGTGCCTGAGTGTCTGTGTGGGTGGGTGGGGGGTGGGTGACTCTGTGCATAGATGTGTGAGTGGGTGATTCACTGGGTGTATGGGTTCAAGAGTGTATCTGTGAAGGGCTGCATGGGTGGGTGAGTGTATGGGTGTGTTGGTGAGTGAATGGATGTCTCAGTGGTACATGTGTGAGTAACTACGTATGTGAAAGGCAGTAAATGTGAGTGTTGGAGTATATAAATGACTATATGTGAGAGTGAGGGATTGTGAGAGTGGCTGTATGGATGAGTGTGTGCTTGTATCAGTGATTGTATAAGAGAGTAAGTATGTGTTAGTATCTGTACGAGTAAGTGAGGTGGTGTGTGTATGACTGTATAGGTGAGTAAATGGGAGTATGATTGATTCTTTACATGACTGACTAGGTGTGTGAGGTACTCTATGGATGAGTGGTGGTGTGTGAGTGTCTGTATAGGTGTATGAGTACATATGATAATGCTGTATTGATGAGTGACTGCATGTATGAGTGGCTGTATGCGTGAATGAGTGGATGTGTGTGTAGACCTAGGAATCAGTGAGTTGGTATGTAGTAACTGGTATTGGTGTGTCTATGGTTTCGAGAATGGTAGTCTGTATTTTAGAGTGGGTGTATCAAAGGTTATATTAGGGTGTGACGAGGGGCATCAGATTATCACATGGATGATGTCATCAGTGATGTCAGCAGTGATGTCATTTGAGATGTCATCAGGGATGTCATCAGTGATGTCACTGACCATGTCATGAATGATGTAATATGTGACGTCATCAGCAGTGCATTGCGGGGGCGCGAGTTATAGTTAGCTCAACTAACTATAACGGCCGAATTTCTCTGGTTTTGTACGAGTGAAATGTCCAACTAACTATAACGTCCCTGAAACCTGTGTTTTTTTCAGTGAATTTCTAAGGTTTTTTAAATGCTAATTTCTAATTATAACGTCCTTGAAACCTATGGTTTTTTTCAGTGAATTTCAAAGGATTTTTAAATGCTAATTTCTGACTATAACGTCCCTGAAACCTTTGTTTTTTTCAGTGAATTTCGAAGGTTTTTTAAATGCTAATTTATAACTATGCCTACAGAGGTAGGACATGTGCAAAAAGAGGAAGAAAGGCGCAGAAAGAAGCAAGAGAAATGCAGAAAGAGGCAACAGAAGTCCAGAAAGAGGAAGAAAGGTGCAGAAAGAAGCAAGAGATATGCAGAAAGAACCAACAGAGGTACAGAAAGAGGCCTACTTTGATTGTAACTTACAACAGACTCATACAAAGTAGCCTAATCACTAACCCTTCCTACTTACTTCCTTGTTTATCTATAAAGTATATTGTTTTCGTTTTGCATTTTTATTTGCATTTTGCCCCGAATTTTAAATTCACAATCCTGGTTCAACCCATCTCTCAATGGGTAATTATATAGAATATGTGGAATATAAACACTCATGGTAGCTGCACTAGTGAAAAGCAATGCAAATAGGTGGATGGATGGACGTACCAGTGAATGGATAGATGGAAGGCCGGATGGATGGATGAAAGAACAGATGAATAGATGAAAAGGGAGGATGGATAAATGGATAGATGGATGGATGGATGGATGGACGGACGGACAAGTGAATGGATGGATGGAAGGCCGGATGGATGAATGAACAGATGAATAGATGAAAAGGGAGGATGGATAAATGAATGGATGGATGGACGGACAAGTGAATGGATTGATGGAAGGCCGGATGGATGCATGAGAGAACAGATGAATAGAAGAAAAGGGAGGATGGATGGATGGATGATTGAAATGAGCGATTTTTGTGTGAGGGGATACTTGGCCTGGGATGGGTGTGTAAGTGTATGGATGAATAGAGGGATAGACTGACAGACCTTATTCCTGATTACCCAGCACTCGACATTTAGCTCTTGACTACGACAAATCTCTTGCCTTTCTGCACTCACACACGGAGCTGAAACGGCACATCAGAGCTTGCTGTTGTAATAGAAATTAGAAACCTGTGTTTTTTTCAAAAGCATAAAAATAGGATGAATAAACAATAATACTTTCGGATGCACAGGCATAAACAGAGACATGTTATACGTAAAACATGCAAGATACAGAGGTGCCCGCACATTTAGATGAAAGGCAGCCTGCAAGGATGGTGTCAAGCAATTAATAATCAACATATACAAGTACAACAATATAACTTGGATGGCATGTTCACTTGCCATTTATTTTGTAATGCGTTAAAAAAATTAAGGGATTCTGACTACACATGCGCGCCCGCACACACACACTTACCTGTGTTGTTCTGTGTGTGTGTATGTGTGAGTGTTCCTGTATGTATATAACAAATAAGCGTCATAGAACAAATTTGTTATCACATGTAGGGAGCAAAGGCCACCCCTCGGCTGTGGGATTAAACCACATGCTCTGGGTGGTTGGGCTTTTTGAGTACGTGGTCTCGCCAGCCCACCGCACCTGTTTGTGCATATGCGACAAGGCCTCAATATTTGAAGGAGCACGGACTGCGTCGAGGCGCATAGACAACCCTCCGTGCAATTTAGGCACCAGCTAAGTCGGACCGTACTGCCCTGGCGTCTACTTTTCTTGTTTCTCCTCATGGTTACCTAACCCCTTTGCGTCCACACAACCTTACTCCTCACTCCGACCCCGGAAACAGTTTTTGTGAATTGTTTCCCTCCAGATTAGGAAATACACATAGATAGTAAAAGGCTGCCCCTAGGGAAGCAGCTTGTTCCAGATTGCACCAAGATGTACCTGATGAGGTCGATGGAGAAGCAGAAGGTACCCCCTTGGTAAGGGAGCCTCGACCCACGCGTCCTGCACACAGCATGTGAACAGAAACACTCCTTGTAATGTTGACATAAGGTGCACTAAAATGTGCCCGGCTCTGGCACAAAGGTGGCTGCAAGGATGTTGGGTGGTTGCCTGGCTGGGGAGGGGCTATCTTTACATTGCAGCTCCCCCCGGGCACGCATCATTAGAAGCAACGAGTTGACATGAGTTAAACTGCATTGAGGGGCCTGTGCCCCCAGTGTGTGGCGAGGCGTCATCAGCCCGGCTAACAAGGAGTGCAAATGCTCTGATGGGGCCGCTTTCTCGTGCCACCGGGGCCCACTTAGCAGGAAGCTGGCTTAATGAGAGTCACTAAAAGTGGCTCATAAAATATTCACATTTTCCGCCGCACTAGGAACTTTTTCCACAGGGGATAAAGTTGAAGCAACTTGTCGTTGTTCACCGTCAGCTCGCTATTGGCCGACGGTTCGAACCTGGGCTTTGCGAGCATTTCTCTCTGAAGCTCTACATGTTTTTTTCCCACACACATATTTAGGCGATTGCACCTGTTGTGCCTGCCTGTCCTGCCCCATAAACATAATTATGTTTTTACAGGTTCAATATGCTAAAAAAGAGAAAAACAGTGACGTTTTTTTCTGCGCTTCTTGCAGAATTATTAAAGCAGCGTGATGCCTTAATGACACACCAGTCACCCGACTGCTGCTGCATGTTGTTAATGTCAGCTCGCGTTGCCATTAAACGTGCTACCTTTACACTTTTCCTCAATTGCAGCATTAACTTCGAAGGGATGGTATTTATTTTCTTTGGCACATGCTTATCTGCAGGGCCAGCCCTCAATTTCCTATTAATTGGTATTATCCTTTAATATTTCAAGCCTGCACTTAGTTTTTTGAAATTTTTGGTGGGATTCGTGAATCCAGCGCGAATTCCGCTGAAAAAATTAAAAGAAAATTCTTTTTTTGGCCCTGGGGGTCCCTAAGGGACCCCCTGACCAGGCCTAGGGGGTCAGGGTGTTTCTACCCTTCCCCCTTTTCTTTTTTGTAACCCATTTTCTTCCCTTTCTTCTTGTGACTCGGGTTTACCGAGTCACATGATGGCTGCCAACACTTCCTGGTTTGGAGTGTTGGCAGCCAATCAAAATGAAACTCGTGCTCGGGAGGGTTCGTGAATCCTCCTCGGTCGCTCGGATATCGATATTTTTTATTTTTAAATTTATCAGTAACTGCAGAACGGATTTACACCATTTAAAGCAAAGAGTGCAATCTGAACCAAGAGCTACCTCTCTGCCAAGTTTGGTGTAATTTCATTCAGCAGTTCAAGCTGTATCCGCGACAAAATTTCCTATGGAAATTAACATGGGGAAAACGCGTTTTGGGACCCCCTTTTTCTGGGCCCCTGCTTGATGAATCACCCCGAAACTTTCAAAACAGGAGCTGACCTGAGTGAACCATTAGTTTTGAATATTTCGCAAAGATTCGTCAAACGGCGCCAAAGATATTGGCAAATCAAAAACGCTTTTCCTATGGAAACCAGGTCCTAACTATAACTACCTGCTGGCAACCGCCAGTAGGTAATTTATACACATATATACGCATATATATATGCATATATATGTATGTATGTATATATATATATATATATATATATATATATATATATATATATATATGTATATATATATATATATATATATATTCACTGAAAAAACCATAGGTTTCAGAGCACGTTATAGTTAGAAATTAGCATTTAAAAAACCATAGAAATTAACTGAAAAAACCACAGGTTTCAGGGAGAGTTATAGTTAGTTGGACATTTCACTTGTACAAAACCAGAGAAATTCCCCCGTTATAGTTAGTTCAGCTAACTATAACTCGCGCCCGCAATGCACTACTGATGACGTCACATATTACATCATTCATGACATGGTCAGTGACATCACTGATGACATCACTGATGACATCATCCACGTGAAAATCTGATGCACCTCCTCACACTCTAATATAACCTTTGATACACCCACTGTCAAATACAGACTACCATTTTCGAAACCATCGACACACCAATACCAGTTACTACATGCGCACTCACTGATTCCTAGGTCTACACACACATCCACTCATTCACCCATACAATCACTCATACATGCAGTCACTCATCAATACAACACTATCATATGCACTCATACACCTATACACACACTCACACACCGCCACTCATCCATGGAGTTACTCACACACCTAGTCAGTCATCCAAATAATCAATCACACTCCCAAATACTCACCTATACAGATACTAACACATACTTACTCTTTTATATAATCACTGATACAAGTACACACTCATCCATACAGCCACTCTCACAGACACTGACTCTCACGTATAGTCATTTATACTCCAACTCTCACATACACTGCCTTTTCCCTATGTAGTTACTTGGACATGTACCACTGAGACATCCATTCACTCACCAACACACCCATACACACACTCACCTGCCCATACAGCTGTTTCCACATGCACTCTTGAACCCATACACCCAGTGAATCAACCACTCACACATCTATGCACAGAGTCACACACCTCCCACCCACCACACACACACTCAGTCTCCCATACAAATTCTCAAGCAACCAATCAATAACCGATATACACACTCATGTAGCTACTCACCAACCCATGCATTCAGAAAGACCCATTTAATCACTCACTTATACAGTTAGTCACGTACCTACTAAATCATCCATCCAGATACTTATACACCCACTCATTCTTCAATACACCTTGGCATATATATAAAACATATTTAAACTTTACAGAAACACACAGTCACTGGATGATGTCATCAGTGATGTCATCAGTGATGTCATTTGAGATGTCATCAGTGATGTCATCAGTGATGTCACTGACCATGTCATGAATGATGTAATATGTGACGTCATCAGCAGTGCATTGCGGGGCGCGAGTTATAGTTAGCTGAACTAACTGTAACAGGGGAATTTCTCTGGTTTTGTACGAGTGAAATGTCCAACTAACTATAACCTCCCTGAAACCTGTGTTTTTTTCAGTGAATTTCTAAGGTGTTTTAAATGCTAATTTCAAACTATAACGTCCCTGAAACCTATGGTTTTTTCAGTGAATTTCAAAGGTTTTTTAAATGCTAATTTCTGACTATAACGTCCCTGAAACCTATGGTTTTTTCAGTGAATTTCAAAGGTTTTTCAAATGCTAATTTCTAACTATGCCTACAAAGGTTGGACATGTGAAGAAAGAGGAAGAAAAGCGCACAAAGAAGCAAGCCATGCAGAAAGAGGAAACAGAAGTCCAGAAAGACGAAGAAAAGTGCAAGAAGAAGCAAGAGATGTGCAGAAAGAACCAACAGAGGAGCAGAAACTCCTCATGTGCCTCCAACTTTTTGCTGACGGATACTGGTGGTAACTGACTGACTAACCGGCCCTAGAGCCAGTGCTATGCTAAAAGACACTTAGAATACAGTGAAAACACCTACATACACTAGGGAACACTATGCATTGGGGTACCCCTGTGATTAGCATGACCTCATCTGTATTTGCCATGAGTTAGTGCCTGGGTCATTGGATGAGTACATGGGTACTGACTGGATGATTAGAGTAATGCAAGGAGAGTGGATGGTGAATTTATAAACGCTTGTGTTTTGGCGGAGTGATTGGATAAGGACATGGAACTGGTTGGATGATTGGAGGAGTGCATGGGTAGTGACAAGGAGATGGATGGACTGCATCAGTAGTCCTCAGGGGATTGTAGCAGTGCATGTGTTAGTGTCTGCGTCATTGCATGAGTACATGGGTAGTGACTGGATGATTAGAGTACTGCAAGGAGAGTGCATGGTGAATTTATAAGTGCTTGTGTTTTGGCGGAGTGATTGGATAAGTACATGGTGCTCGCTGGGTGATTGGAGGAGTTCATGGGTAGTGACAGGGCGATGGCTGGCCTGCATCAGTAGTGCTCAGGGTATTGTAGCAGTGCATGAGTTAGTGCGTGGGTCATTGCATGAGTGCATGGGTACTGACTGGATGATTAGAGTAATGCAAGGAGAGTGCACAGTGAATTTATAAGTGCTTCGATTTTGGAGGAGTGATTGGATAAGTACATGTGGCTCGCTGGGTGATAGGAGGAGTGCATGGGTAGTGACAGGGCGATGGCTGGACTGCATCAGTAGTGCTCAGAGTATTGTAGCAGTGCATGAGTTAGTGCATGGGTCATTGCATGAGTGCATGGGTACTGACTGGATGATTAGAGTACTGCAAGGATAGTGCATGGTGAATCTATAAGTGCTTGGGTTTTGGCGGAGTGATTGGATAAGTACATGGTGCTGTCTGGGTGATGGGAGGAGTGCATGGGTAGTGACAGGGCGATGGCTGGACTGCATCAGCAGTGCTCAGGATATTGTAGCAGTGCATGAGTTAGTGCATGGGTCATTGCATGAGTGCATGGGTACTGACTGGATGATTAGAGTAATGCAAGGAGAGTGCACAGTGAATTTGTAAGTGCTTCGGTTTTGGCGGAGTGATTGGATAAGTACATGGTGCTCGCTGGGTGATCGGAGGAGTGCATGGGTAGTGACAGGGCGATGGCTGGACTGCATCAGTAGTGCTCAGAGCATTGTAGCAGTGCATGAGTTAGTGCATGGGTCATTGCATGAGTGCATGGGTACTGACTGGATGATTAGAGTACTGCAAGGAGAGTGCATGGTGAATCTATAAGTGCTTGGGTTTTGGCGGAGTGATTGGATAAGTACATGGTGCTGGCTGGGTGGAGGAGTGCATGGGTAGTGACAAAGAGATGGCTGGGCTGCATCAGTAGTGCTCAGGGGATTGTAGCAGTGCATGTGTTAGTGCCTGGGTCATTGCATGAGTAGATGGGTAGTGACTGGATGATTAGAGTACTGCAAGGAGAGTGCATGGTGAATTTATAAGTGTTTGTGTTTTGGCGGAGTGATTGGATAAGTACATGGTGCTCGCTGGGTGATCGGAGGAGTGCATGGGTAGTGACAGGGCGATGGCTGGACTGCATCAGTAGTGCTCAGGGTATTGTAGCAGTGCATGAGTTAGTGCATGGGTCATTGCATGAGTGCATGGGTACTGACTGGATGATTAGAGTAATGCAAGGAGAGTGCATGGTGAATTTATAAGTGCTTGGGTTTTGGCGGAGTGATTGGATAAGTACATGGTGCTGGCTTGGTGATGGGAGGAGTGCAAGGGTAGTGACAGGGCGATGGCTGGACTGCATCAGCAGTGCTCAGGATATTGTAGCAGTGCATGAGTTAGTGCATGGGTCATTGCATGAGTGCATGGGTACTGACTGGATGATTAGAGTAATGCAAGGAGAGTGCATGGTGAATTTATAAGTGCTTGGGTTTTGGCGGAGTGATTGGATAAGTACATGCTGCTCGCTGGGTGATAGGAGGAGTGCATGGGTAGTGACAGGGATATGGCTGGACTGCATCAGTAGTGCTCAGAGTATTGTAGCAGTGCATGAGTTAGTGCCTGGGTCATTGGATGAGTAGATGGATACTGACTGGATGATTAGAGTACTGCAAGGAGAGTGGATGGTGAATTTATAAACGCTTGTGTTTTGGTGGAGTGATTGGATAAGGACATGGAACTGGTTGGGTGATTGGAGGAGTGCATGGGTAGTGACAAGGCGATGGCTGGACTGCATCAGCAGTGCTCAGGGTATGGTAGCAGTGCATGAGTTAGTGCATGGGTCATTGCATGAGTGCATGGGTACTGACTGGATGATTAGAGTACTGCGAGGAGAGTGCATGGTGAATCTATAAGTGCTTGGGTTTCGGCGGAGTGATTGGATAAGTACATGGAGCTGGCTGGGTGATTGGAGGAGTGCATGGGTAGTGACAAAGAGATGGCTGGCCTGCATCAGTAGTGCTCAGGGGATTGTAGCAGTGCCTGGGTCATTGCATGAGTAGATGGGTAGTGACTGGATGATTAGAGTACTGCAAGGAGAGTGCATGGTGAATTTATAAGTGTTTGTGTTTTGGCGGAGTGATTGGATAAGTACATGGTGCTCGCTGGGTGATTGGAGGAGTGCATGGGTAGTGACAGGGCGATGGCTGGACTGCATCAGTAGTGCTCAGAGTATTGTAGCAGTGCATGAGTTAGTGCCTGCGTCATTGCATGAGTACATGGGTAGTGACTGGATGATTAGAGGACTGCAAGGAGAGTGCATGGTGAATTTATAAGTGCTTGTGTTTTGGCGGAGTGATTGGATAAGTACATGGTGCTGGCTGGGTGATTGGAGGAGTGCATGGGTAGTGACAAGGAGATGGCTGGACTGCATCAGTAGTCCTCAGGGGATTCTAGCAGTGCATGTGTTAGTGCCTGCGTCATTGCATGTGTACATGGGTAGTGACTGGATGATTAGAGTACTGCAAGGAGAGTGCATGGTGAATCTATAAGTGCTTGTGTTTTGGCGGAGTGATTGGATAAGTACATGGTGCTGGCTGGGTGATTGGAGGAGTGCATGGGTAGTGACAGGGCGATGGCTGGACTGCATCAGCAGTGCTCAGGGTATTGTAGCAGTGCATGAGTTAGTGCATGGGTCATTGCATGAGTGCATGGGTACTGACTGGATGATTAGAGTACTGCAAGGAGAGTGCATGGTGAATCTATAAGTGCTTGGGCTTCGGTGGAGTGATTGGATAAGTACATGGTGCTGGCTGGGTGATTGGAGGAGTGCATGGGTAGTGACAAAGAGATGGCTGGGCTGCATCAGTAGTGCTCAGGGGATTGTAGCAGTGCATGTGTTAGTGCCTGGGTCATTGCATGAGTAGATGGGTAGTGACTGGATGATTAGAGTACTGCAAGGAGAGTGCATGGTGAATTTATAAGTGTTTGTGTTTTGGCGGAGTGATTGGATAAGTACATGGTGCTCGCTGGGTGATCGGAGGAGTGCATGGGTAGTGACAGGGTGATGGCTGGACTGCATCAGTAGTGCTCAGGGTATTGTAGCAGTGCATGAGTTAGTGCTTGGGTCATTGCATGAGTGCATGGGTACTGACTGGATGATTAGAGTAATGCAAGGAGAGTGCATGGTGAATTTATAAGTGCTTGGGTTTTAGCGGAGTGATTGGATAAGTACATGCTGCTCGCTGGGTGATAGGAGGAGTGCATGCGTAGTGACAGGGCGATGGCTGGACTGCATCAGTAGTGCTCAGAGTATTGTAGCAGTGCATGAGTTAGTGCCTGGGTCATTGGATGAGTAGATGGGTACTGACTGGATGATTAGAGTACTGCAAGGAGAGTGGATGGTGAATTTATAAACGCTTGTGTTTTGGCGGAGTGATTGGATAAGGACATGGAACTGGTTGGGTGATTGGAGGAGTGCATGGGTAGTGACAAGGAGATGGCTGCACTGCATCAGAAGTCCTCAGGGGATTGTAGCAGTGCATGTGTTAGTGCCTGCGTCATTGCATGAGTACATGGGTAGTGACTGGATGATTAGAGTACTGCAAGGAGAGTGCATGGTGAATTTATAAGTGCTTGTGTTTTGGCGGAGTGATTGGATAAGTACATGGTGCTGGCTGGGTGATTGGAGGAGTGCATGGGTAGTGGCAGGGCGATGGCTGGACTGCATCAGTAGTGCTCAGGGTATTGTAGCAGTGCATGAGTTAGTGCCTACGTCTTTGCATGAGTACATGGGTACTGACTAGATGAGTAGAGTAATCAAGGAGAGTGCACAGTGAATTTATAAGTGCTTCGGTTTTGGCGGAGTGATTGGATAAGTACATGGTGCTCGCTGGGTGATCGGAGGAGTGCATGGGTAGTGACAGGGCGATGGCTGGACTGCATCAATAGTGCTCAGAGTATTGTAGCAGTGCATGAGTTAGTGCCTGCGTCTTTGCATGAGTACATGGGTAGTGACTGGATGATTAGAGTACTGCAAGGAGAGTGCATGGTGAATTTATAAGTGCTTGTGTTTTGGCGGAGTGATTGGATAAGTTCATGGTGCTCGCTGGGTGATTGGAGGAGTGCATGGGTAGTGACAGGGCGATGGCTGGACTGCATCAGTAGTACTCAGAGTATTGTAGCAGTGCATGAGTTAGTGCATGGGTCATTGCATGAGTACATGGGTAGTGACTGGATGATATGAGGACTGCAAGGAGAATGCATGGTGAATTTATAAGTGCTTGTGTTTTGGCGGAGTGATTGGATAAGTACATGGTGCTGGCTGGGTGATTGGAGGAGTGCATGGGTAGTGACAAAGAGATGGCTGGTCTGCATCAGTAGTGCTCAGGGGATTGTAGCAGTGCATGTGTTAGTACCTGGGTCATTGCATGAGTACATGGGTAGTGACTGGATGATTAGAGTACTGCAAGGAGAGTTCATGGTGAATTTATAAGTGCTTGGGTTTTGGCAGAGTGATTGGATAAGTACATGGTGCTCGCTGGGTGATAGGAGGAGTGCATGGGTAGTGACAGGGCGATGGCTGGACTGCATCAGTAGTGCTCAGAGTATTGTAGCAGTGCATGAGTTAGTGCCTGGGTCATTGGATGAGTAGATGGATACTGACTGGATGATTAGAGTACTGCAAGGAGAGTGGATGGTGAATTTATAAACGCTTGTGTTTTGGTGGAGTGATTGGATAAGGACATGGAACTGGTTTGGTGATTGGAGGAGTGCACATTTAAATGCATCCCATAACACAACTGGGGAGTTAACCGAAGACTATTATCATTATTGAAGAAATTGTCAATCTCCACAGATATTTCTTTAACTTCATCCTTATCTTCCAAAATCTCTGTATTGAGACGCCAAGTACGAGGGCCTTGTTTATCCGTCAAGTTAAGAAGAGTAAAGATACGGCTGCATGATCGGAAACAACTATTGGGTGAATTATAGCATTACTAGTGTGTTTTAGAAGTGCAGCATCAACTAAAAGATAGTCAATACGTGAGAAACTAGAATGTGGAGAGGAAAAACGTGAAATCACTACCCTTCGGTTATGTAACCTCCAAACATCAGCAAGTTGATGAGAGGAGCACATATTGAGCATTTGTTTATGTGACCTAGAGGCGAAATTTAAAAGCAGAATGTCTATCTAAAATAGGATCTAAAGGCAATTAAAGTCACCTCCAACAATGGTTCTAGCACTTTGAGGATGTCAGAGAGCTTTTTGGTTATTGAACGCCAAAGAGTTGATCATCAATGTTGGGAGCATAAATATTCATAACATATAATTCGTCTGAGCCATTGGACAAACGAGAAAGCAACCATCTGCCATCCGTATCATGTTCCGTCGTGACAATGGACAGACCAGAATTTTTAGGAAATCAAGGTTACAACCCCATTCCTCTTACCGGAGGCTTCCGAGCAAGCAACATCAAGAACCCACTGTTTCCTTAGAAGCAAAGCTTCCTTAAAGGCTATCTTAGTCTCTTGGAGAAGAACAACATCACCAGATAGGCTTTTGCAGTAGTCTAGTATCTTGGCCCTCTTAACAGGATGATTCAATCCACGGACATTAAGAGATACTACATTTAGACCAGACATGAGGAGGCACGCCAGTAAACAAATAATAGTATCTGATAAAAGAGAAAGGGAGCACTATACAAATATATCGACAAGCACATAAATAGATGGACTGCAAGGACAACATAACAAACAGGAGCCGAAGCAGGAGTCCCCAGGGAAAAAAAGATAGAAATAGAAGAGGAAAAGGCTAGAAAAAAGAAAGGAGAGAGAAAAATGCTCCAAAGAAAAGAGAAGGAGCATCGAAACAAGCAAACCCCACCAGGGGATGTCTGTAACAGACAATTTGCACGTGGGGAAAAACGCAGAGGAGCAAACTCACAGAGGCGCACACCGATATTGTGGACCGCTCAGTAATAAAATTGATATTACATTGAGCAACAGAACATTAATGCAAAATAAATAGTCCAGTCATAGATAACAATAATAACATATTGGAGCACTAGACTAAGGCAATATTAATTTTAGGCATCATAAATAACCATAATGAATATTATGAATATCAAGCTAAGGCAAAAATAGATAATGCATCATAAATAACAGTAATAGATATTATAAATAACAGTTTGCTGCAATATTCAGTTCAATAATCAATTCAGGCCTCATAAACAGCAATAAGACATTATAAATAACTAATAAATAGTATGAATGTCAGACTAAGACAATCTCAAATTAAGATATCCTAAATAACAGTACTAGATATTATAGATAAGAGCCTAAGGCATGGTAAATATTCATAAGTGATGTAATAATGAATAAATTAAGGCATCCTAAATAACAGAACTAGCTATTATAGATAAGAGCCTAAGGCATTGTAACACAGTCATAAATAATGTAATAATTAATAAAGGAAGTGTAAGAAATATCAATAAAAATAATTCATGAGCTAAATATGTAGATAATAAGAGAATATATTCACATTATAAAAATTATACAAACAACCCAAATAGATGAATATAGGAAGAATGGAAACAGAGGAAGATACAAATGATTACTAACCACACGAAAAAGATTAGATACCAGCACAGTCAGAAAAAGAAGAAAAGAGAAAGTGCAAGCTAAACGGATAAAAAGCATATAAAGATATTGAGGTGGAAAGACAGAACCCCCAATAACATGTTAATAGGAAGAAAGAGAACCCAAAAACAACTATTTAGAAGTACAAATCAACAAAAATTCATCAGAACAGCAGAGGAGGATGACCGAAAATAGAAAAATAGACAGAGTTGGAGTAAGCCAGAAATGACAAGAGATGAAGAAGAGACTACGGAGAAGAGAATAGAGACATAATAACCCTCCTATGTAATAGGACAATACCTAAACCCTGTCCACAAGACAGCAATAACTCTTAAGAAACCTGCCTAGAGGTATGAGCAATTTTAGGACCTGTGAAGAAAACAGATAAAATACCTGTGAAGAAAAAGTCAGTCAAGAGAGAGTAACCACAATGAACTAACAACAACGCTACTGAATCTTATTATATCCGCAAGGAACACATAGGCACGATAAGGCCATATATCATGGCAAGAGCACAGGGCAAATGAATCCAGGTTAACAACATTGAGATACATTAACCATGAGACGTGCTAGAAGTGTTCCAGAAGCCAACTAGATCCATCTGTGATTCAGACTGGTTATCCAAAAAGTGGAAAGCTCTGCAGGTTCATAAAAAATCTGAGAGCGACCTCTAAAAGTTATTTTAAAACGCGAGGACCTGCAAAGGAA
This sequence comes from Calotriton arnoldi, assembly GCA_963921515.1. Taxonomy (NCBI): domain Eukaryota; kingdom Metazoa; phylum Chordata; class Amphibia; order Caudata; family Salamandridae; genus Calotriton; species Calotriton arnoldi. The sequence continues at coordinate 724,148 of CAWUFW010010013.1, forward strand.
AATGGAATGCTCATATCAATTAGCCTTCTTCGGAAATTCAAGAAACCTTTACGGCGAATGACAGTATCTCTAGCAAAATCCTGTGATATTGATATTCTGTGCCCTCCCACTGTAATGATTTAATCTTCCTCATGTGAGCTAGGATTTGCTCAGAATGTTGGTGGCGCAGAGGTTTCAGAATCACTGGTCTTGGATAAGCTAACGTTTTAGGCTTAAAGGTGGGAACCCTATGAGCACGTTCTATTTCAAAGTCTTTAACAAATGAAATGTTCAAGACCGTAGGATCCATGTAAGCAAGAAATCCAACATTGACGGAGCAGAGTTCTCACAGTCCTCCGGTAAGCCAAAAATTCGAAGATTACTTCTGCGGTTCCTATCTTCCTGCTCAGTCAGGTCTCTTCTCAATGAGGCCAAGGAACGCTCTAAACTTTGAGCCTGTTTAGCTTGCTTATTCGTGAAGTCTTCCACAGAACTTATTCGTGTTTCTGCATTGGAGACACGTAATGAGAGATTCTTGAGGTCATTTCGGATAGCCGCCACCTCAACCTGAAGTAAGTCTGTATTTGTTTTGGTGCTTTGTGCTATGTCATGAACTGCATTAAGTTTAGTTAGAATAGTATCTAATGCTGAAGCAGAATCCATATTGCTTCTCGCTGAAGTGTCGGGCGTGGGTGAGATCTGTTTAGACCGCTTCAGATTCCCTTTCGAATCTCTATCCTTGGGGGTCACACTCCATGCCCTCCGCCATTGCCGTGCTCCAACAACAAAAACACCCCACAGAATGACTGTATCAATGTGAGAAGTCGTGAGAGCAGACGAAAGTGCTGTGAAGTATATTGAAGAACACGCCACTGTAGCGCACAGCAAGGAGGAGCAAGCACAGAGGAAGACTTGTGGAGAATTAAAATTCCCACACAGACAAATGAATCGCCAACAGAAAAACAAGCAACCACTGGTATCAGGAAATAGTGTGAGGTACAGACTGCTCACTCAGTCAGAGCAAATATGATCTTCAAGCGCTCGCAAAGTTTAAAGTTCACATTTCACATGTGTAGTCCCCCCAATGAGGTAAAACCAACTGAAAGCAGGTCGCAAGTAATTCACTCAGCACTCAATAATTGCTGCCATTTTGTTAAAAATAATGCCTCCTCAGCATAGCGTCTTTTTAAAGAAAATCAGAGCATGACATAGTGAAGCATAAAGGATATCCACGCAATACCTCATACATGAAGGGAGAAAGGTCAGGAAAAGCCGTGATGCAGTTCAATGACCTACTGAAGTGATCCGTGAAGCAGCAGGGACTTTCACTTCCGCCGCCATTTTGAAGCTCGAACTTGAGGAGAAAATCGCCAAAGCGAAAAGAACTCCAAAAGGACTCCAAACAGCCCGAAAATGATATGCAGCCTTCCCCAGGTGTTCCGCCACTCAATCCGCCCGCATGGTGATCGAAAATCACCGATACAGCATGTTCCGACGAGCGGTCGCACCCGCGATCTGACGGAGCTTAGAAGGACGCGGCCATCTTGGTTGGGCGCGTCAAACCACCTTGCCCTATGAAGTTCTAAGATAGGCAAGATTGGCCAGTAGGGGACGCCTAGCCCTTCGTACTATGGCACAATCAACATGCTGGAGGGTCAGTGTACTCTTTTCGAACTGCGGTGTCCATACCAGCCTATCGCTGATGCGGAGCCGCCCAAATAATCAAAGGACTTAACCTGCTCCAAAATTTGCGTGCCCAGCACGAGTTTGCCCTTGTTGGATTTATAGGGGTTAAAGGTCATATATTTGGTTTTGGAGCAGTTTATTTCTAAGCCCTTTTCTTTGCAGGCTTTAGCAAATTTATTCAAGAGATTTTTGATTCCTCGAGGGTGCTCTGGCAATAAGCAGTGTGTTGTCTGCGAAAAAAGCAGACAAGGCACTACACTGCCTGCCAGTTTCGGGGATCGCCACCACAATTATAGAGTTCTCCTATTAGACCATTAATGTAGAGGTAATAATGTAGGGGCAAGGGACGCAACCTTGGCGAATCGCCTTTCCGGACTGATATGTCATTGGTCAGACTGCCATCGGAATTCCATCTGACCTTGGCATAGGTGTCGGATGTAACCGAATCAGATTCTAAGTAAATAAGATGGTAGTCCTAATTCACTCGATGCTAGCCAAAGTTGAGACCGGTCTATAGAGTCAAAGGCTCGCTTTTTAGATCCACAAATACTACATACAAGTGGCCTCTGGGATGATAACTTCTTTCCATACTAACAAGAGGAATCTAAAAACTTGATTGGTAGTACTTGTGGAGGCCCTAAATCCTGCCTGTAAATTTGACAAGACATTATTTTCCTCAATCCAATTTTGGATTCTGGTCAAATGATTTTACAAAAGATTTTTGGGGAGACATCTATTAGGCTGATGGGCCTGTAGTTTCCAGGCGACCACTTTGTCACCCTTTTTGTGGATGGGAATATTTTCGGCGCCCCGCCACGTTTCTCCGGGATTACTCCCCGGACAAGATAGTGTTAAAACTTTTGGAGCAAGGGACCCCATATAATGAGTTCGGCTTTGTACAGGTCTCCCGGGAGCTTATCTAGGCCCGGGGCTTTCCCACTCTGCAACGAATTTATGGCCAAAATAGTTTCGTCTACTGTGATGTTTTCTTCATCAGATGTTGCTAGGTCAAGAAAATTCATGTGTGTGCCTGGATCATATGGGAGCCCCTGGCCTGAAAATAGATCCCCAAAATATTCCCTCCCACACATGGGGCTGTATATGGAAATCTGTTTCCATTTCCAGATTTGGTGACCCCTTAGACAAAAGATGCCAGAAGAGTTGGCTATTCTCTTGTTTCGCAGCTCTAAAAGCATGCTCCACTTTTCAGACTCCCAGTCCCTTTTGCCTTATTTTGTGCCAGTTTGTAAAACTTTCTGCTATTTTTACATCTATGGGAGACTTCAATTTCACCGCATCAATTAAGTCATCCCTGGCTTTTTTACAGGCATCATTAAACCAGGGGCTGTTTTCCGCTTTAATCTATTGCATTGTTTATAGAAGAGAGGTCTTATGTTTGTGGTCAATTTCAGAATTGTGGTCATAATAGCTTCTGACCCAATGGTAGAGATACTCAGGTCTATAAGAGTCTGCTCCACCTCTGAATATATTTTGGGGAGTGCGGTTGATCTAGCTAAAATCAGGGGCCATTTAACTCTTCTGTTGTTATTACTAGTAATAACCGGGGTGCTCTCATTCCTACGTTGCCTATACAATAAAGCTGAACCAGTCAGCGTGAGAGCCAGGGCGTTATGATCACTATCTTCCCGGATTAATATAGCCATATCTTTGACTCTGGTCCAAAGATCGAGATCGACGAGAATATAGTCGCATTCAAGTCTTAGATGCCCCCTCTTAAATGTGTGACATGCTCCTTTGTCAGAGTCTGTCCGGCCGTTGCAGGCTCTAACCCCAAATGCAATAGTGAGTGATAAGACCTGTTGCCCCACCCTGGTGCATTTCTTAATGGGTGGTATCTGAAGTTTAGCAATCCCCCTGGCTTTATCCCCATCTGAGATGAGATCCGTATATAATCGACTGGTTCAAAAGTTGTGTTAAAATCACCGGCAATTATCAGTCGGTGGTTCCCCAAGGCTGAATCAAGGTAATTAGTTAACGTTGTTATTGTCCCTGATAGTCTATGGGGGCTATTAAACCGGTTATAGATGTTAAATATTCTAACTTGCACATTCCCCTTACCCAGAGATAGTTCCAGCCCAAGTATTTCCTCTGGAGCCGAGGTGTAAGACCTTGATTTTGCAAGCCACTGAATTTTTAACCCAGATTAAGAGGCCACCCGCTGGGGGCCAGCTGATGGCTGTTTGGCTTCAATACTATAAGTAGTGAAACCTACCCTGTGGACACGTCCTACTGCCCAGGTTTCCTGCAGAAGGCAAAAATGAAAGTCATCCACTAGCTTACACCAGTCGGGGTCAATTATCTTGGACTTTATACTCAGCTACATTCCAGGATAAGATTTTCAAATCCTGGAGATCAACTAGGGATTCCTGTGTATGTCCTATGGTGTTGGTGACTCCCTCGGGCTCTTGTTGGGAATAGGGATGGATTCTATTTGTTGCTGGATCACTTAGAACAGGATCGCTGCTAATGCATGGCGTAGGTATGGCGTCGGGCTGCATAGCAGATGTTTCTTCCTTCAGGGGGTGCTAATAAAGATAAGGATACTCTGGATAGTCAGTCTTGGGAATCTAGATCGCCTCAGGGATGATACCTATTTCTGGTTTCCAGAGGGGGCTCCAGGAGTATAGGGGTAGTTGTGCTAGCCGATTCAATGGCCTGAGTGTTCCTCCCTCTGTTTTCAAGGTGCCTGTAGAAGAACCCAAGTGGTAAACATGGCGATCGCTTTGCCCAGCCTCAGGTTTGTTAGGTAAGACCCCCAGCCCAACAATCGACTAGCAATATTTGGGGATCTGCAGTTTATAACAATGCAATCACCAGGTAGGGGACTTGCGTAACGGGCCAACCCAGCTAACTCGTCTCACAAGTAAAATATAATGATAATCTGTATTTAAAAGTTTGTATTCTGTAGGAGCCAATGGCAGGCTTTGTTCTTTAACTGGGACTGTGATTCAGTTTGGTTTTCCTGCAGGGTGGGAACATTGGTGAGAATAGCAACATAGGGACAGCACTCTGGTGGGAGATGTAGGGTCACCTTGTCATCTCGATTAGGTTGGGCCATTTTTGTGGGGCAGTAATGGAGGTGTTTGTTGATTTGTACATACATTATTCCCAATAGTGACTGCGGAAGGTGGACCAGACCTATTTGCTCGGGGGCATGCATGTATTTGCCAGGTGTCTAATACTAGCAGGCCCTCTGGTGCTTCTGTGCTACTACGCTAGATGGATTTCTAGGGAACGCCATTGTTCGCAGGACAGGGTAGTTGGTCATTACATGTGGCAGATGACCCTCATGTTGGTTTAGGATCCCCTTTGACACTGGCCCCCATCCAACGATTTCGGTTTTGCCCCAACCCCTGAAATTAAATCCCTGACCATAGAGTGCATTATTGCCACAGTAGACTCCAGTTTGTCAAGTCTAACTATAATTGGAAGAAAGTTCTGGAAATTGTCTCTTCTAAAAGGACGTTAACGCTGCAGTCATTTGCTGGGGGATAGCTTCAGTTTGGAGTTGGTAATAACAAATTAGTGCCATTCATAGTGGCTGATCCTTGTAAGGGTAATGCCGGGCTTTGAGCTTAAGTCCTGGAGCTTTCTCCTTGATCTGGTCCGTACACCTTATGGGCTCCATATGTTTTGCTTTTTTCCTCCTTTTCCAGCCATATCTCGCACTGGTGAAATTAGAGGTATTTGAGCAGGGCTGTTGAACGAGGAGATAGAGCCACAGAACTTCTCATGGGTGCAAGATTGTTTTGGCTAATATCAGTCATTTGGGCAGCCTAGGCGCTCCAACCATGGCCATGTGGGTCGGTGGCAGAGCCAACCGAGCCTCCTCCCACTGGATAGCCGCCTGCTCGGCAACCTCAATCTCTCTTATCAATAGCCTTTGCCGCCTCGCAGGAAGCAGTCAAGTGTAGAATTAGGACATGGATTTTGGCGTGGCACACCTCTCTCCCCAGTGATTTCAAGTTTGCCGCCATATCAATTTGATTGACTGACATAAGAGGAACGTGCTTACTTGTGCAGGGACAGGCCAGTAGAATGGACAGGCAGATATCCTGTATCCGGAGTCCAAGGACCAAGAGACCTGGCCCCCGCCCGCGCTCTTCCTGCAGCTGACGTGGGCGGAGACGGGCCTAACCAGCCTTGGGCCCGGGCTTTGCTCCGGGCGCGCATCCCACGGAGTCCCACGGGGAGTGAGGCAGCGCTTAAGCCGCGATAGCTGGCGCCTCCCCCTCGTTAGCGGCAGTGGGAGAAGATGGCAGGTGCACCCTGGGACTTGTGGTCCCACCAGGGTGAGTGCGGAGCTTGCAGGAGTGCAGGCAGCGGTGGTAGACAGTACTCCTGGGACTCACGGTCCCTCCGGCGATGTCACAGGTGCCTCCCAGGTGGTCGGCCCCAACACTGGGAAAGCCCAGCAGCAGCTGCTCCCGCGCCGCGGGGAGTGAGGCAGCGCTTTAAGCCGCCGATGCTGGTGCCTGCCCTCGTTAGCAGTGGCAGGTGAAGATGGCAGGTGCAATCCCTGGGACTTGTGTTCCCACTCCAGGGTGAGTGCGGGCTTGCAGGGAGGCGGGCAGCGGCGGTAGGCAGTACTCCCTGGGACCACAGTCCCTCCAGCGATGTCACAGGCGCTCCCAGTGTCGGCCCCAACACGGAAAGCTCAGCAGCAGCTCAAAAACTTTTCAACATTTGAAAACGCATTTCAGATGCAGTGTGCAAATGTGATTTGTAAGTGCAACAGGGTACTGTGTCTCCTCATTGAACGTCAAGTAAGTGAAACTCCACCGCCCCTGGTCATCGTGATCGTCAGTGATGGCCATTTGAGATGTCATCAGTGATGTCACTGACCATGTCATGAATGATGTAACATGTGACGTCATCAGCAGTGCATTATGGGGGAACGAGTTATAAAGTTAGCTGAACTAACTATAACGGCCGAATTTCTCTGGTTTTGTACGCAGTGAAATGTCCAACTAACTATAACGCGTCCCTGAAACCTGTGGCTTCTTCCAGTGAATTTCTAAGGTTTTTTAAATGCTAATTTCTAACTATAACGTGCCTGAAACCTATGGTTTTTTCAGTGAATTTCAAAGGTTTAAATGTTAATTTGTAAGTATGTATTTATAAAGCCTATCTTTTTCTGTAAATTGCAAGGTTTTTTTAAATGATATTTTGTAACTGTAATATCCTATAATTATTTTCTCTTATTTTTTCCTTTTATTTTAAATATGTAATGTCTTATGTCTTTTTAAAATATATATATATATTTTTTTTTTTGCATAATAGTGGAGTCGCACGATCGTGTACCTATCATGGTGGGTGCGCGGATTCAAGCCGCCATATTGCCAAAGTCGAGAAGGATGCGCATTTGGTGCGACATATGCGCGGTGCCGAGCCGCGCGTAGCGCCATATGCGATGGGGTCGCGCCGAGTGCGCGACTTTCGTAATTTTAGTAACGTTTAAAACTATGTGTATATAATTGTAATATGTATATTAGAGTAAATCATTATATAAACTTATTATCAAAATTAAATATTTTTGTTTGCATTGAAGTTATATTATTGTTAGATACATTTTGCGGAAGTCGCGCCGTGTGCTGCGTTTGGTATGTGACGGTGCGGTGCCTGGCCCCGCAGTAACGTCATGTACGTTATTGGATCGCGTCATGTGCGCGTTTGGTATGCGACGAGTGCGTGGTGCCGGACCCCGCATAACGTCATATACGTACTGGGTCGCGTCGGGTGCGCGACTCCTGTAAAAAAAAATTATAAGGTTCCAATACTATATGTATATAACTTTAATGTATATATGAGGGCAAGAGATTATCTAAACTATTTATAAAAATAATATATTTGTACTTGTAATAAACTTATATTATTGTTAAATATATTTTCGCATAAGTCGCGTCGGATTGCGCACTGGTTGCGCGCCGGGTGCCGCGATTCCCATGTGACTTTAAAAGAATGCATTTGATTGGTTCATAAGGGTTCCCATTCTAACAGGTGAAGGACCCCACCCATTTTAGTCATTCTCTCTGCAGCATCACAGGAGAGACACCTGTTGTGTTTTGGAGCTAAATTGTGAATTTCTTTGGTGTTTGGTGGAAAAGTTTGGCAATGGCTTCCTCAAATCCAGATATAGACCTTCCTTCTGATGATGAAGACTTTGGAACCACCTCCCAAGAAAAGACCGGAGTCTATTGTGTGGAAGTTTTCACCATCCCAGATGGTGAAAAGAAGGTAAATGCTCGAAAGGTGAGCTGCACACTTTGTCCCAGGATTCTTCGAGAGGCAGTGATAAGAAGTATTCGTGTGGGACTTCAAGCATGTATAAACATTTACAAACCATCCACCCAAAACATCTTGCACAGGAACAGCTGCGACGTGCTCAAGAAGCCACACAGCAAAGTGACGAGGGAGCTGGTCCCAGCACTTCTGGAGCCTCAAGCCTCCGCATCTCGCGCGTCCGGACATTCGTGCAGAGTTTGCGACCCTAGAACAGCATTGCATGAAATGCAAGGCGATTTTATGTTGTGGGGAGCAGTCAATTGACGCTGTTTGTTCTGCAGCAAGAAACCATCGCTGCTAATTATTTTTTTTTCTGTTGGAATGACTATATAATTCCAAAAGTTAAAAGTTTTGTCTGTTGTTTTTTTTCCTTTTCCAAAAACACCCAAAAAATTCACAAAAAGATTAAAAAACACAAAAAAATTAAAAAACAAAAAAGAAGAAAGAGTTCTTTTCAGAACTACCTTATTTGGTTAAAAAAGAGAAATAACTGCATGCTAATGTCTGGGTGATTGCTTGAGTACATGTGTAGAGCATGATTGATTGAAAGAGTACATGGGTAGTGACAGGGAGATGGCTGGACTGCATGGACCCGCATAACGTCATATACATACTGGGTCGCGTCGGGTGCGCGACTCCTGTAAAAAAAAAATTATGTTTCAAAACTATATGTATATAACTTTAATGTATATATGAGGGAGCAGAGAGTTATCTAAACTATTTATAAAAATAATATATTTGTACTTGTAATAAACGTATATTATTGTTAAATATACCACCCGCATAAAGTCGCGTCGGTTGCGCACTTGGTTGCGCGCCCGGGTGCTCGGCTTCCCATGTGACTTTAAAGAAAGCATTTGATTGGTTTCATAAGGTTTCCCATTCTAACAGTTGAAGGATCCCACCCATTTTAGTCATTCTCTCTGCAGCATCACAGGAGAGACACCTGTTGTGTTTTTTGGAGCTAGATTGTGAATTTCTTTGGTGTTTGGTGGAAAAAGTTTAGGCAATGGCTTCCTCAAATCCAGATATAGACCTTCCTTCTGATGATGAAGACTTTGAACCACCTCCCAGAAGAAGGGCGGAGTCTTTTGTGTGGAGGATTTTCACCATCCCAGATGGTGAAAAGAAGGTAAATGCTCGAAAGGTGAGCTGCACACTTTGTCCCAGGGATTCTTTCGGGAGGCAGTGATAAGAAGTATTTGTGTGGGACTTCAAGCACTAAGCATGAAAACATTTACAAACTATCCACCCAAAACACCTTGCACGGGAACAGCTGCGACGTGCTCAAGAAGCCACACAACAAAGTGACCAGGGAGCTGGTCCCAGCACTTCTGGAGCTTCAAGCTCCGCAGCTCGCGGTCTGGACACTCGTGCAGAGTTTGCGACCCTAGAACAGCATTGCATGAAATGCAAGGCGATTTTATGTTGTGGGGAGCAGTCAATTGACGCTGTTTGATCTGCAGCAAGAAACCATTGCTGCTAATTTTTATTTTTTTTCTGTTGGAATGACTATATAATTCCAAAAGTTAAAAGTTTTGTCTGTTGTTTTTTTCCTTTTTCAAAAAAACACCCAAAAAATTCACAAAATAGATTAAAAAACACAAAAAATTAAAAAACAAAAGAAGAAAAAAGAGTTTTTTCAGAACTACCTTATTTGGTTAAAAAGAGAAATAACTGCATGCTAATGTCTGGGTGATTGCTTGAGTACATGTGTAGAGCATGATTGATTGAAAGAGTACATGGGTAGTGACAGGAGATG